>OU466862.2:49690115-50290115 GCA_911865555.2 Thlaspi arvense
CCCCTTGCGTTAGCACCCCGCGATGCAGGGAACATCTATTTATCCGTCCAACAGCGCCACCTCTGGTCCTTGAGCGGTATCTTCGCCTGCATCGTTGTCTTATGTTGATCCCTATGGTCACATAAGACTATAAACCTCGCTCATGACCCCGATGAGCAGGGGCAAGACGACTTCTTGTCTAGTGCCTCACGAAGCAAGAAGTAAAATCCCTCCGGGGAGATGTCCACCAGTGGTCAAGCTATCAGTTCCCCCGGGAATGCCTATCCTCCTATCCTGAGGAAGCCTCGTACTCCCCCGGATGCATGCCCCCATCATCTAACTCCCCAGGCCGAACGGCGTACTCCACCAGATGCGTAACGTAGACTAGGCGAGTCTTTCTATATGTATCTAGTCTGACCGTCTCACGCTTTGTTTCGTCCGGAAGCGTAATTCCTTCGACCAATAACGTACTCTCTCATATGCGAATAAGGTCGGAGTTGACATCTATTACTGGCTGCCTTGTGGCTCACTTCTTTGGAAGTATAATTCGCTCGACCAATAACGTGCTCCCGCGGGACAAATGAATAAGGTCGAGGTTGAGAGTCCCCTTCAGACTACTCCTTCAACCAAGGTCGTATTCCTTTGTAATACGTGCTGTGGTCGGAGTCGATATCCCTCCTACTTCCTCGAAAATCCGGACCATCCAGTTAGTACCGTACTCCGCCAGGATGCGTAGCATGGCTCGGACGATTTCCTAAATTTTTGCTATTTCCCAAAACTTAGCTTCACCCAGACCAGTACCATATCCCTTGCGATACGCGGCACGGTCGCCGGGTCTATTTAGCCCTTAAGCGGTAAACCATCTAGGGAATCGGGTAACCCGTGTTTATTTTATAGGAAACTGAGGAGGATTCGACTTCCCGACTCATCTCCTGATAAGCCGAGAAGCCAGGGGCAACTGTTGGGACCGATTTTACCGGGTTGAAAGAAAGCCTGACACGTGGACCTGGCTGCGCTAAACACTGACACACGCCATGCTAGCTCAGCCGACCCACTTCCGCGTACTGTTCCGGGGCAGTTGACAAACTTCTCCAAACACGCTAGAATCATTACCTTCACCTGCTCTCCTAGTGCGCCGGATGGAAAAAAACATGACAAGGAGGCCACGAGTATAAATAAGATGAGATCACCACGCAGAAGGGGATCGACTGATCGGATCGGAAAAAACCCCTTTATAGGAGGAGGTAACTACTTATGTTCGAAACAGTCGGCTCAGACAAGCAGCATGGTCACGGCCGAACTCCATGTTCTTCCCAGGTGAATGCCCTTCAGGATAAGTCCTTCTTAACCCAGAACCTTGTCTTCATACTCATTCCGTCTTCTTTTGTTGTGTAGAAACCCTTTCGAAACATCCGAAAACAAATAGATGTCTCGATCCCCGGATGAGACTTCTCACTCTAACCCGTAGTAACACCCCTCCTGAGTATTTTTTCCCGGTAGTACGTTTATTGACACTGAGTTGAAGCTTGAAGATGGTTTGAAAGAGGGTGAAGGCTTGATCACCAAAGAAGTGAAGCCTTTGATCACACCAAGTGTCAAGAAGAAGAGAAACAGGAAGACAGCTCGTGAGAAGAAGAAATTGATGTCAGTGGGCACTTGGATTTACAAGAAGAAAGAGGAAGGAGCATCAGCTCCATCAACCTCTTCTCACTAGTCCTCGAACCATCAAAGTAAATCTTAGTGATTTAAAATAAGCACATTTGGAAGGTAATCCCATGACTATCCTTGTAAATATATGCTTTCTTTTATTATTAATGTCTTTATTTAGTGTTTCAGAAGTCAAAGAACAGGTCCATGGATGTGTAGAATGGTTCAAAGGCCAAGGAAAGAAAACTCTGTTTTCATATCGAGGTACCATATCGAGCAGAACATCTGCCATCGCTGCTCGATACAACTTATCTAGGGGAAGGAGCAGTCCGTACACCGAGCAGATTGCACGATGGAGATCACATCGAGGTTTAGCATCGAGCAGAACACCAAAAGCCCTGCTTGATGTGATCGCTCATGAAGTCCCAGTCCGTACATCAAGGAGCGTGGACTGTACATCGACCAAGACGCACGGTGGAGATCACATCGAGGTGTAGCATCGAGCAAAACACCAAAAGCTTTGCTCGATGTGATCACCAGTCCATACATCGAGAAGCTATAGCCCGTACATCGACCAGATTGCTCGATGGAGTCACACCGAGGAGTTGCATCGAGCAGAACATCCAAGGTTCTGCTCGATATGGATGCTATCAGCCAATTCGATGCAAGACGGTGTCTGGTACGACAACCCCCGAGGAGAACAGCAACCGAGTACGAGATATTCCACATCGAGGGGTATCATCGAGCAAAACACCAACATGTTTTCTCGATGCACAATGGCCGAGCCAAGAACAAGCATCCAAACGATGCCATGCACTGCCCACGGGAAGGATCATGCAAGCCGAAGTGTCTCCCTACACCGAGCAACAACATCGAGCAGAACATCTACTGAGACTGCTCGATGCAAGGTGCCCTGAAGGAGAAGCTGACCTGAATACGGAACCCCCCGAGGCAGAGGAGCATCATCGCCGAGCCACATGACCCGACGTCCCCGATATGGTACACATCAAGGTACCACATCGAGTGTTTTGCTCGACAAGATCCGTGTAAAAAAATTTTGAAATTTTTACATGGGTAAATCGAGTAAAACCTTTTTATGGATCTTGATGGCTGGTAAAATTTTCTTGCCCCCTCACATGCATTTTTTTTTAATTTTAAATAAAATTTTCTTGCATTATCCTTAGTTATTTTAGATTTCCCTTATCCTCTTGCCTTAAAACTAGCATTTTCATCTCTCTCCACACATCCACATATGCTAAACACCCATTGCCAAATATCTTTTCTTTCTCTCTTGCATTCTCTGTCCTAGAACTTCATCTTTTGGTTCAAGAATTAAGGTAAACTTTGCTAGATTCCTTGTTTCTTGAGCTTAATTGTGGCAAATTGAAGTAGGATGCATTAGAATGATTGATTGAGATTGTTTTGCACAATTTTGTTTATGATTTTAATTTGCATGTCACCATTGTTGCTCTTCTTTGAAAATTTATGGTTGAAATATTTGAAAAATGCTGTTTTTGTGCTTAGTTTGACATTATATTTAAATTCTGGCCAAATCTAGGCATGTTATTGGTTTTTCAGCATATTAACCATTGAAATGTTTCTTATTAGACTAGTAATAGTAAATCTGATGCATTTTCATAGTTTGGTGGAGAGAGAATGATGTTTTTGCTGCATTTGCTTGAATTTGCTCTAATCGCTGCTTGATACTGTGAGAATTTTAGTTTTAACTGTATCCATCTTTTTGAGCTAAAAATGTTTGCTAAATTCGACTATGTTTGTTGGTAATCAGTGTGATTGTTTTCAGAATTTTCCAGTGCCTGCCCGAATTTTGAAAATTAATTTCCTGCACAGTGCTCTCAAAGGATAGTATACTAATTCTTGCTTCAAGCATTGCATTTTCAGGTACTATGTCGAACACTAGGTGAAATAAGGAGATTTCTGACTCTAATGCTGCTGCAAAAAACAGAGCTGAGGGAAAAAGGTCAGTTGTTGAAGAAGAACAGTCCAATATGCAGCACCAAAGCTAAATGACTACTTGAGAGCGATGAGGAGAGTGGACTTCACTCCTACAAGATATGCTGATCCTGGTCTGTTGGGAGAGTTAGGAATCAAGACTGAAGTGGATGAGCTTTTGAGCAACATTGGACTAGAGAAATTTGCTAGTGTTGGCTATCCAACTTACAAGCAACTTTCTTGTGAGTTCCTTGCAAACTTCAAGGTCTACTTCTACAGGTTTGATGAAGAATATGATGAAAGAGAAGAATAATTTGGCAATGGATTCATCAGGTTCAGAGCCAACAAAGCATGGTATACCATGGGGCTCACTCAGAGAAATTTTTGGATTTGACAAAGGCTCAAGAGCACAAAACATGCGCTTCAAGCATGATGAGCTAAGGCATGTATGGGAGGAGATAGCGAATGATGCTTATAGAGCTGGTAATCTGAAGAGTGCTAGCATCCGCCATCCAGCTATCAGATATGTTCATAGAATCCTCACCAGCACACTCTTTTACAGAAAAGAGCAAAGTATAGTCAAAGAAGAAGAGATGGGGTTGCTTGTGAATGTCTTGAAGAACATAAAACAAGGCATGTGAAGATCCAAGGAGAGCGCTTAGGAGTTGGTCTTGTGACAATCCTAATGAAACAATTTCTAGCATGCCAACAATAGGCTTTCAACACTAGAGACAAGAAGCCAAAGATAGCTATTGGAGGCGTGATCACTCCTATCTTACTTGGTGCTGGAGTTGAGCTTGGCACACCAGATGTTACAATGATCTTCCTAGATGTTCCTTATCTCTGTAAGATCGGATACCTTTCAGGAGCTGTTAAGACAGGATTTGGATATCAGTTTGAGCTGGAAAACAGGAAGAGGAAGATCATCTTGCCCAAGCAGCGCTTAACCAACTTCACCTCCTATGAGAACATCTGATTCATGCCAACAGAAGATGAGCTTTATGACCCAAGGAAATTGAGAGTTTAGACTCTCACCACTCCTCCACCTGAAGTAAGGTACACCACACTAACCATTGTAAATACCACTCATTTTTTTAATTTCATACGATTATTTGCTTGACGTTTGCGAATACTCTCTTTAGCATTTTTATTACACAGACAATGTGTAATTTAAGTGTGGAGGAGGGTATATGATGGACTGATGCTTGCATTTTCATTTGCATAATAGAATAGGAACCATGCATCATGATTACATAGCATCTAAGGCATAGAAAAAACCAAAACAATTGAAATTTTTTCAAAAAAGAGTTTGATTTTCATGCATTCTTATAGAATTTAGACTTCATGCATTCATATAGGACTAGCTTGCTTGTTTAAATTGGGAACTATGATAGTACATCTTTATTAATGCTAGTGATTTGTGAAAATGAAGCCCTTGTTTTTAATCATTTGGTGCATTTGATGTTGAACTAGAAATAAAGCTGAACCACTTTTGGAATTTGCATTTATGCGAGCTTTGTTTTAGACTGAAGCATGCTTTGAAATGATTGCAACTTTTGTTTAAGTGGAACCTAATTTGAATTTGCAGTTATCATGCCTTATGCTTTTGTGATTGATGTCATGGATAGATTAAAATATTTGGATCTCTTATCCTCTTTTGCCACTCTCTAAAAGATCCATTTAGATTTATCCACCCTTAACTAAACCTTCTTCAAGCCAAGACATTAATAGTATGTGATTTGTGAGGCCTCTTCCATCATGGTTGTTGTTTAGCAAAAAGAGTTGGGTTGGAACTACAAGACAAGTATTCCCATTGTAGAACTAGCTCACTCTTGAGTTAGATAGGCGAGTATGTTTGGGGAATGATTTGGGTTTATCTTGGGATTATTTATTAAGAGAAACAAAGAAGAAAAGAAGTCAATGCACAAAAGAAAAAGGAGTGTGACACAAGCAAAATGGTGGAAATGGCGATCCTAAACTCAAAGAAAGAAGGCTCATGTTCAAGGAAGAAAATAAGATGCAAGAAGTGCAAAACAAGAAAATCAAAAAGCCAAAGACGAATCAAGCACCAGCATTACCAAATAAAGGACCCAAATTCAAAAGAAGCAAATCACCATCACTTGAAGTTCAAAAGAAGAAGTGTCCTCCAAATCGCTTGAAGGAGAAAAGTTTTTGGATTTTTAAAAGGGTTTAAATTCTTAAAAAGGGTAGCATAGGTGGGTTTTACACTGATAGGCTAGAGTTAGGAACACATCTTATAGATCTTGGTTAGATGTCTTCCTTTGTATGTGTAAGTTGTTCTTTGACCCTTAGCATTTTGCCAAAGCACAACCATGCTTTTCCTTTAGAGAACCCTTTAAACATCAAAATCAGTTTGTAAAGTGGGATAATTTTTATTCCACTAAGCCTTGTCCCTTATTCAAATGACACTTTCGCATTTGCATAAGCATGATTCACGGTTTGAGCATAATTGAATGTTAAAAAAGTTGTTTGATTTGATGAGCATGTGTAGGTTGATAGCTTTGTGATCATTCTTGTTTTGTGATGAAAGTGACTAAGTATTTAAAGTATTCTTCCATCAAGTGCACTCTAGAATTGAGAACATGGACTTCCTTTTGATTTATTGTTAGCGTTTTCAAAGATATGAGTTCCCATTTAAAACCTTATCACTATGTTAAGTGTTTGTTTGCTTGAGGGCAAGCAAAAACTAAGTGTGGGGGTGTTGATAACTTGCTATTTTAGATCATTTTAGGCTGTATTTCATGCATCTTTTCCTCTGTTAATGCATTATAGTTTAGCATTTTAATATCATTTGCACTTTGAATCAACATGACATGCATTTAGCTTACGATTGTATACATTTGCATACATGTGCATGTTTGTGGTGGTTTTCAGGTGTTTTTGGAGTTTCTTGGAGTTGGGAATGAGATGGAAGCAGCTCATGATCAAAGAAGAAGTCAGAAATGGAGCTCTTGCAAAGTCTGGTCCATATCGAGCAAGCATATCGAGCAGAACACATGTGAAGTATGCTCGATGCAAGCAGCAGGACGAGAGGAAGAGGATCAGCACGAGGATTCCAAGCCGTTGGTCTGCATCGAAGACCAGCATCGAGGAAGGAAGCCGATGCGTGCTGCACGGATCATATCGAGGTCGCATATCGAGCAGAACATCGTCCATACAACCTCAATGCAACTTATCTGCGTTGACCACTTGACTTTTGTTAACCTTATCCCATTTTTTAGGTTTTTTATGCTTCTTTTGGCTCCCTACTATAAAAGGGAAGCCACAAAACATTATCTTTATCGAAGTTTAGCTTTCTATCAAAAACTCTCTCTTCTCTAAACCAAAAAGATGATTTTCCTTAAGAATCTTAATCTTTAATAAAGTTTACATTTTTATGGTTTAATCTTGTCTCTTACTCTTTGTTCTTGCACCTTGGTAGTTTAGATTTATCATCTTTGCATTTTAACCTCATCTAGTTATGTTTAACTCCAAATCAATGGGATTAAAAATGATTAGTGAGTATTTTACTTTAGATATAGTGTTCTAAGTAGGGAAATTGGTGATTAAGATGTGATTAAGGGATGATTAGGCTTATTTAACTATTTTCTGTTGTCTCCTTCTCTTGCAAAGTGGTTATTGTTCATAAATCTTGCTCCTTTTGATTGAATATGGTATTGATTGATGCATATGGTTCACTAAATGGCTTGTTATCTCATCTCTAAGTATGGTTCGCTTATTTGGCTTGATAGTTTGGCTTGGTCTATGTGTCCTTTGTTCAATGATACCAAAGTGATAGTTCACCATTGCTAGATTATTGCTTAGGGCTAGATAATGCTGGTTTTGAGATTCTTGCTTGATGGTTAGATAGTATGCATTAAAAGATTGCCTTTGTTTCATTCATGTTCATTGCTTAGCATTGTTAGGATGTTGCATCTGTGTGCTTAAACCCATGTTCTTGATTGGTGTTTAGCTAACTAGGTCTTTATTGGTTCACAAGATTGATAAGTTGATCTGAATTCTTGCTTGGGTGAGAGAATGATTGCTTGATTAGTACATCTCTTAGGCTAGAATGGTTCTGATCTTTGGTTCTGATCTTTATGCTCATGGTTGAAGGATACGCCATCACAAGTGGGTCTGACACTTCAATCTTATTGAATATGAACTGCTTATTGACGCCAAGTTTGTTCTGTTTAGATACCTTGTCTAGGAGTACAACATTGAGAATTGCTTGCTTTTGAATGCTTGATGTTTGCCTTTGTTAGAAATCCCCATTTTCTCTGTTGAAAACCACTATCCCACAATTGCTTAGAATCTTGAGTCTTGCTTTTAATTAATTGTCTTTAGATCATCTTGCTTAGTTCTTGCTTTAGTAGTCATTCTTGCTTAGTTCTTGTTCAGTCATTACCTTAAGTTCATTGCTTAGTTTTGTTCACTTGTATTTAGTTTATGTTTTTTTTCTATTGCATTATTAGGTTGTTAGACTTGTTCTTGTGCAATAAAAAATCTATCATTGCTTAGCTTATGGCATTGTTTGCATCTCATCTTCCACAAATGAATTGATACCTGATCCCTATTTTACAACTCATTAGAAGCTAAGGACATTTGATCTAGTAGACCAAAACCAGTGTTTCAGGTATTTTAAACATTCAACGCTCAAAATCATAAGAAGTCCAAATCGCTGGTTGTGTATTCTATGCCAGACCTCTTGAAGATCCATTTGGATTCACCCACTCTAGAATGCTACAAGTGTGATGGATATGTTAGGATGGTTGACTTTCCAAGAGTTGATGCACTTACAAAAGGCAAAACTTCATTATAATCGGAGTTACAATTGGCCTAATTACAATCCACTGGCATGGTGATTGCTAATATGGGTGCCTATATAGGAGTTCATGTCCTTGCAACGACAAACATTTTTCTTGAAGTTTTTTTTTTTATATAGTTTTCATAATTATTAAAAAGTAGTTTCTTTTGCTTGTGCATATATTTATTATATGTGAGTGGAGAGTTTATGATATCATTTTAAGATTATATGCACGAGATGACATCTTAGAAAATGGTTACCTAAGAGTATGCAACTTTGGTGTTAGCCAGTGTTAGAAAGGGTTACTACTTACGACAGTTTAAGTATTTATCTTTTCTTGCCATTTAGTATATTATTAGGAAGACTGAGTGCAGAAAATTAATGTGGTGGTAGGGTAAAATGTTCATATTTGAATATGCAACTTTACATTATTTAAGAGTATTGTTTCTCCAGCTTGAACCCAATCTCATCCGAAATTCTGGTCCTAATAACTTTTTTTTTGTCAAATAAATATTTTTCTAACCAAAAGATGAAAATAATACTCTTTTAAGCAAAATATGGAAATTAGGTTTTCGTTCATATTTAATATGTTATAAAACAAAACTGTTGTCAAAATAAATTTGTAGAAAATGCTATAAAATGTCACTAAAGTTGATACATTCTTCTTTAGAGGTTTAGGTACTCTTTTATTTTAATGCATCATTATTAATGTGGTTGGATTTTTTTTTTTTTGAGAATCATTTTCACAAACTCTTTAAATGATCTTTTTGTCAATGTTCATCATATATAAATTAAGAAAGTTTTAAATATTTTGTTTCTTTTGTTTGTTAATATATATAGGTTTTCACGTATACATATACAGGTGGCAGAGAAATGAGAAAATCGACTTTCTACTTTTCGAACTTACAAGAGTTTCAATTTATTTTGAATCTCCAACAATTTGCACTCTTTTTGACATCCCTGAGTTTCTGATACAATGTCCTCAGTGCCGTGCCAAGACTTTGAGGAGGTTGAGGCGAGTTAAAAAAAATTATGTTAAATTTATATTTAAATTCAAACAATAAAAAAATTCATTTTTAATTAATAATATATAAAACCTAAATTAATTTTTAAAAAATCTATTTTCTAATTTTTTCTATAAAGTTTTTCATAAAGTTGGAACAATAAAAACAATATTTAGTTATTGCTGAACTCAATTAAAAATGGTTGCATGACATAAAAAAAATTGTTGCATAGTGAAAATGAATGTCAAAATCATGGATCAAAATGTTAATGGCTCTAGAAAAAAAATTAGATCTTTTGAGATCTTAGTAACTAATCAAACTAATTAGGGATAACGGTTTTTTTTTACGTAGTAATAACAAATTTTAACAAGAGACTTGAACTGAGGGAAGGATTTACCAAAAAGTTTTAGGAAATGACCAAATTTTTTATATTATTTAAATTATCTAAGGCAAATACCTTTTTACTACTACTATGGGCACGGTTCTGAATGTCCTAACCTCAAACGAGTTTCTCTCTCTCTCTCTCTCTCTCTACTTATGTTTCACCATTGGCTAAGTTCATTAGGACTTTGGTTTGTTATGTGCAGATAAATGGTTTTTCATTTGAACCTCATATGTTTTGGAGGCTTCATCATAAGTCAAAGATTCAGAATGGCACTACCCGTTGAACACTAACAAGTATGTCGAGATCATGGGCTACAAAAACCAATGGCATGAGCTTGATATAATGGAGTTCTTTGTCAGAAATGCTAAATCTCTGGAGAAGCTGCTGCTGGTTGAACCTAGAAACCCAAAGACCAAATGATTCAAACCCAAATATGAAAGGATTGCCAACATAAATAGCATATCTCCAAAGAAAGGTCTCACTGACTTTGTCAAATTTAAAGTTTAGGTTTTTCCCAAGTGTGCCCGAATATAACTAATAGCTCTATTGATGTGTTTGAAGCCGAATCAATTTATGTTTGCTTTTTGAAAATTTTCTAGATTTGAACTCTATTTGTTTTTTTTTTTTTGGGTTCTTATCTCTATGATTTGAACTTATATGTGAGATTTAAGTGCTTCTATACTAATATATGTCAATATTCTCATGCTCATAGTTAAGATCATGGTTGTTGGGTTATTGTTTATGATCTTGGAATTTTGTACAATTAATATTTTTAAACTTGTTGCAATGTAAATCCACTTATATCTAACGAGAATCTCACATGTGTGTCATATTTAGGACACAAATTAAATGATTAGAAACTGGAAACTATCAACTGTGTAGAATTTCAAGAAAATATAATAAAACATATGTAGATAATGTTTAAAATTTCTATCACCTTGATAAAACAAAGTGATTTTTGGTTCATTTAAAAAAAAAAATGCTTTTAACTACATTTGAAGCCAAGATGTTTGCAAGTTGCTACGTTTTTATTCAAGGGTACTATAAGCATCTCATATTATATGCTGATTTGGTAAACTAAAGTTATCGATATCAATATCTTTTCTCAAACAAAAACTAAATGAACCTGAATATCAAGGGATGATATTAAATATATTTTATTAATTTATCTGTTTTAAATTAAATAATTAAATAAAAATAATATTTGTTTAGAAGGTTAATGATATCTTTAAATATTTTACTTTTAAATTGTAGATAAATAATAACATTATTCCAACTTTACTAAAAACAAAAAATTATATATTCATATTTTAGTAAATTATCGTAGTTATATATTAATATAAGATTATTTTATGATAATTTTTAATTTATGAAATTAATGAAACCATATATATTTACATAGGTTTTTTTTTAAAACTTAGGCTTTTTGATAATTTATATTTACATATTGTATTTTATAAGTAGACAAACTTTTGATCAATGCTCATTGATAAATGGTATTAAAGAGAAATCTATGCTTTTATATACAAATTTATTTATTAAAGTACTTTTATATATTGGAAAATATTTTTATTAAATATTTAAATATTTTTGGAGTTAACAACTGTTTTTTTGTAACAAGACTAATTATTTACATTAATTTATGGTTATAGTTGTTGCTTTTATAATTTTGTTGTGTTCTATATATTTTTTGTTTCTAATTATTTTGATCTTATACAAATTCAAACACTTCTGATTCTAAACTTAGTTATCCACTTTTTATATTAAGATTCTGAATTTTTTACAAATTAATAAGTATAGTATAAGCAAAGATTTGGACATTAGTGAAAATAATAATCATGTCGTTTATCACGAGATATATAAGATTTATATAGCGACTTCGTATTTTTACCCAACTAAACTTTAGACCATATATATGATATTTAATTTTTAAATTTATTTATATGATAATTTTAGTATGTTATTGCATACTGTTATATGAAACTCATATTAAATCAAGTATATCATATTGTATAATTTTAAAATTAATCTAATTTATATATACAATAATTATTTCACCCTGTACAAGGTGCGAATTATTACCTAGTATATATATATATATATATATATATATCATCGGACGTAGTGAATATCTTGAATTTGTCAAAATACTCGATACTAGTCTGAGCATGTAGCGAATATCTTGAGTTTTTATTCTAATTTTGATATGTTTTAATTTTGTCTATGTCAAGAATTTTCCGATCTTTATAGCTGATATTTGGTATATAGCATTTACATATCCAGAAAATATGTATTCTCGATATCCTATTCGATTCATGAAACACAAGACTAATTATAAAATCCAAAATATATAAAAAAAATTATATTTTAGCCAAACAATTGCCAATATTTCAAAAAAAGTTATATTCTCTTCTTTGTTAAATTTTAATATTTTAATGAAAGAAATGTTTTTTAAAAATAATATATGTATGTATATATAGAATATAATATATAAATATCTAAATATAGATTGAAGGAGAGCGGATACCTGACTTTTAAAAATTTAGTATTTCAGATTTGATTCACTTTCAATGATATTCCTTTATTTTTCTTTAAAACGTGCAGTTATGATTATTCGGTTTTTCGGACAAAGAAAATATAAATGATAATTTGCGTAACCCTTGTATAACTAGTATTGTTTGAAGTGTTGAATGGTAGAGAGCGAAAACTTAGATAACAAGTTAGATCACGAGAACTTGAGAAAAAGATGCAAATAAAACGTAGGTTTAGACGTAGTTAAAGAGACTTTGATTACAGCTAGGGTCTGAGAGTTTTGCTCTCACGACATTACAAAAAAAAAATAATTTGGAAAACTTAAGATTCTTTTTTTTTTCTTTTTATTGATTTATATATCGAAACAAATACTACCAAACAAAGACTGACGACAACTTTATTAAAACTAAAATAAAATCTGAGAAAATCTTAAGACAAAAGAAAAAGAGAAAAAAAACCTAATCACGTGTTCAACAATTGTGTTCAATAAGCCTGACTAAAAGCCACAAGACACACAGATACGCTGCATCATTGAATCTGTTTACAAAGACTAAGTCGAGATTAGATGATGAATCGATATGGATTTTAACCTAGATTATAAGTTGTATATTTCTGCTTTGATGATATTTTCTTATCTTTTTACCATGTATTATATTTAAAGAGGAAATATATATTTGTTACTGGTCTTGGTAATGACTACATATTTGGTTGATCAAAGTATTAGTTTCTAAATATATATATTTACTGATTATTAGTTGATAATATTGATGAATAAGACCATTGTGTTCAGATTCCCATTTAAATTGTGTTTGGCATAATTACGTTATAGAGTTTTCTCATGTTTTCTTTGTTACTTTGTCAAGCTGAGAGTATATTTATGCTTTTTTCGTCGAAGCTCTTGAAAGCCAGGTATAAATGTCTCATGCTCTCAGGTTTCTCACCATACACACACTGCTATACATGCAAAGTATTATGTTGTTCAAAGAGTTTGGACTTAATTAAACAGGAAAAGATAGGTCTATATTTCAATTCTAGATATGTACATTCATACTGTGAACTGATATGTTTATACCATGAGGATTGGTTCGTGGCCAAGTTCGGTATTTAAAAGTTTTTATCTTGCATTACCATTTCTTTGGTATGTGATTCGGTTGTTATTTGAGAAACATAGCTTTGAACAGTGGAAATGATAGTTGCACGTAAACATTTGCTGATGTGGTTGGTCATTTTGCTTGTAAGATATTATATTCATTATTATTTGAATCACTGAAGCAAGACTTTTTGCAAGTTCTGTTTATACTTCAAAATTATTCTAATCCCTAAATCAGATATAGTATGTCAAACATACTTATGGAATATGAGATACAAATAATGCTGTAAGTTAAGTGAGATTGGAGATTTTGTTTATAAATGAATGATTCTAACAACCTAACAATGTAATGAAAAGAAAGCAGAAACCAAATGCAAGTAAACTAGAACTTAAAGCAATGACTAAGCAAGAACTAAATGACAATATATTTTTAAAGACAATTAATTAAAAGCAAGAATCAAGGTTCTTAAAAATTGTGGGATTAGTGGTTTTCAAGAGTGACAAGGAGATTTCTAGCAAACGCAAATATCAAGCATTCAAAAACAAGCATTTCTCAATGTTGAACTCTTAGACAATGTATCTAAAAGGAACTAGTTTGACGTCAATAAGCAATTCCAATTCAATAAGATTGAAGTGTCAAACCCACTTGTGATGGCGTATTCTTCAACTATGAGCATAATGATCAGAACCATTTTAGCCTAAGCGAAGCACTAAGCATGCAAACATTCTCTCACTCAAGCAAGAATTCAGATCAACTTATCAATCTTTTGAACCAATAAGGACCTAGTTAGCTAAGCACCAATCAAGAATATGGCCTTAAGCACACAGTTGCAACATCCTAACAATGCTAAGCAATGAGCAGGAATTAAACAAAGGCAAGATCTTTCAATGCATACTATCAAACCATCAAGAAAGAATCTCAAAACCAGCACTATCTAGCCCTAAGCAAATCATCTAGCAGTGGTGAACTATCACTTTGGTGTCACTGAACAAAGCAAACATAGACCAAGCCAAATAAGCGAACCATGCTTAGAGATGAGATAACAAGCCATCTAATGAACCATATGCATCAATCAATACCATATTCAATCAAAAGGAGAAAGCTTTATGAACAATAATCACTTTGCAAGAGAAGGAGACAACAGAGAACAACTAATCAAACCTAATCACCCCTTAATCACATCTTAATCACCACTTTCCCTACTTAGAACCCTAAATCTAAGGTAAACTACTCATTAATCATGTTTAACCCCATTAGTTTAGAGTTAAACATGATCAGATGAGATTCAAATGCAAAGATGATAAATCTAAACTATCAGGATGCTAGAAATAAGATCAAGAAACAAGATTAAACCATAAAAATGCAAATTTTATTAAAAGAAAGGAAACTAAGGCAAATCGCCCTTTAAGGTTTGGAACAAGATGAAAGGAGAGAGTTTTTTTATAAAAAAACTAAACTTGGATAAAGATAATGTTTTGTGGCTTCCCTTTTATAGTAGAGAACCAAAAGAAGCATAAAAAACCTAAAAATAAGATAAGGTCAACAAAAGTCAAGTGGTCAACGCGCGGATGAGTTGCATCGAGGTGGTACGGATGGTGTTCTGCTCGATGTGCGACCTTGAAATGGCTCGTGCAGCGCGTATCGGCTTCCTTGCTCGATGCTGGACCTCGATGCAGACCAACGACTTAGACTCCTCGTGCTGATCCTCTTCCTCACGTCATGCGGCTTACATCGAGCACACCCCATGGAGGTTTTGCTCGATATCCTTGTTCGATATGGACCAGACTTTGCAAAAGCTCCTTTTATGACATCCTCTTCGAACATGAGCTGCTTCCATCTCCTTCCCAACTCCAAGATCTCCAAAAACACCTGAAAATCACCACAAACATGCACATGTATGCAAATGTATGCATACCTAAGCTAAATGCATGCAATGTTGATTCTAAGTGCAAATGAGACTAAAACGCTAACCTATAATGCAAAAAACAAAGGAAAAGATGCATAAAATGCAGCCTAAAATACTCTAAAATAGCAAGCTATCAACACCCCCCACACTTAGGTTTTGCTTGCCCTCAAGCAAAAAATCACTTAACATGGTGATAAGGTTTTAAATGGGAACTCATATCTCTAAAATTGCTAACAATAAATCAAAATAAAGTCCATGTTCTTAATTATAGAGTGCACTTGATGGAAGAATACTTTAAACACTTAGCCACTTTCATCACAAAACAAGAATGATCACAATGCTATCAGCCTACACATGCTCATCAAATCAAACAACCTTTCTAACATTCAATTAAGTTCAAACCGTGAATCATGCTTATGCAAATGCAAAGGTGTCATTTGGCTAAGGGACAAGGCTTAGTGGAATAAAAATGATCCCACTTCTCAAACTTGTTTTGGTGTTTAAAGGGTTCTCTCAAGGAAAAGCATGGTTGTACTTTGGCAAAATGCTAAGGGTCAAAGAGCAACTTACACATATAAAGGAAGACTTCCATCTACCCAAGACCTATAAGATATGTTCCTAACTCTAGCTAATCAATGTAAACCCGCCTATGCTACCTTTTTTGAAGAATTTAAACCCCTTTTAAAAACCCAACAACTCTTCTCTTTCAAGCGCTTTGGAGGACACTTCTTCTTATGAACTTCAAGTGGTGGCGATTTTCTTCTTTTGAGTTTGGCTCCTTTATTTGGTGATGCTGGTGCTTAATTCGCCTTTGGCTTTCTGACTTACTTGCTTTGCACTTTTTGCATCTTCTTTTTTTCTTTGAATATGAGCCTTTTTTTCTTTTGAACTTATAATCGTCATTTCCACCTTTTGCTTGTGTCACACTCCTTTTCTTTTGTGCTTTGACTTCTTTTCTTCTTTGCTCTTCTTAAAAACTATCCCAAGATAAATCCCAAACCATTCCCCAAACACCATAGCCTATCTAACTCAAGAGTGAGCTAGTTCTACAATGGAAATACTTTCCTTGTAGTTCCAACCCAACACTTTTTGCTAAGCAACAACCATGATGGAAAGAGGCCTCACAAATCACACACTATTAATGTCTTGGCTTGAAAGGAGGTTTAGTTAAGGGCAGGTAAATCTAAATGGTCTTTTAGAAAGGGGCAAAAGAGAATAAGAAGATCCAAATATTCTGAACTATCCATGCCATCAATCACAAATGCATAAGACAAGATAATTGCGAATTCAAATTAGGTTCCACTTTAACAAAGGTTGAAATCATTTCAAAGCATGCTTCAGTCTCAAACAAAGCTCACACAAATGCAGATTACAAAAGTGGTTCAGCTTTATTTCTAGTTCAACATCAAATGCACCAAAGGATTAAAAAAGAGGGCTTCATTTTCATAAACTACTAGCATTAACAAAGATGTACTATCATAGTTCCCAATTTAAACAAGCAAGATAGTCCTATATGAATGCATGAAGTCTAAATCCTATAAGAGTGCATGAAAATCAGCTTTATTTCAAATTATTTTAGTTTTTTTCTATGCCTTAGATGCTATGCAAACATGATGCATGGTTCTATATACATCCTCCCCCACACTTAAATTACACAGTGGCTGTGTAATAAAAATGCTAAGGTGAATGCTCACAAACATCAAGCAAACAATCGCATGAAACTTTAAAAAATATTTGTGGTATTTACAATGGTTAGTGTGGTGTACCTTACTTCAGGTGGAGGAGTGGTGAGAGTTTGAACTCTCAATGGCATGGGAGGGTGAAGCTTCTTCCTATGATATAGTTTGCTGTCCAGCCCTTCTATTCTTTCCTTTGTACTTTGGAGCAGCTACATGAGATGAATGTCTGGCCGGTTCAGCAACATGCGTCCTTGGCCGCTCACTGATGTGGAATGAGTGTCTTTCTTGGACCGTGGCCTCTGGTGTGTCCTCAGACATGTCCTCAACATTAGATCCTCCTCCTTGTAGCTCTGCTTGGTCCGCTTGATCAGTTCTCTTGGCTAATGAAGATCCTCCCAACTTCTTCTTGAGCTTCCTCACTTTCTTCTTCAAGGAGTCAACCGATTTCTTACTTGCTTTGACTGTCTTCAACAAGCCTCTAATGGCCTTATCGTGGAAATGGTTCCACCTCTGAAGAAGCCTAATGTTCTCATGTGCAGCCTTTGAAGCTTCAGATGTGCAGATCACATCATAAGGATCAAATGCATAAGGGCGGCTATCATAGTCTTCATGTTCATCCGCCTCTCTCCCTTGATGCCAAACCTCTTGTTCTTGATGCTGCTCTTCAATATCCTCTTCTACATCTGAATCTCTGATGGTGCTCATGTTCTTAATCTTGCTTGGCCTCATCAATGGTGGGTCAGTCCTTCGGTCATAAAGCTCATCTTCTGTTGGCATGAATCGGATGTTCTCATAAGTGGTGAAGTTGGTGAGGCGCTGCTTTGGCAATATGATCTTCCTCTTCCTGTTTTCCAGCTCAAACTGATAGCCAAATCCGGTCTCAACAGCTCCTGAAAGGTATCCAATCTTATTGAGATAAGGGACATCAAGGATGATCATGCTTATATCTAGTGTACCAAGCTCAACTCCAGCACCAAGCAAGATAGGAGTGATCACGCCTCCAATGGCTATCTTAGGCTTCTTGTCTCTTGTGTTAAAAGCCCATTGCTGGTATGATATAAATTGCTTCATTAGGATTGTCACAAGACCAACTCCTAAGCGCTGTCCATGAATCTTCCCATGCCTTGTCTCCATCATAGTGTTCTCCAAGCCATTCACAAGCAACCCCATCTCTTCTTTTTTGACCATACTCTGCTCTTTTCTGTAGAAGAGTGTGCTGGTGGACCTTATGAACATATCTGATAGCTGGATGGCAGATGCTAGCACTCTTCAGATGACCAGCTCTATAGGCGTCATTCGCTATCTCCTCCCAAACATGCCTTAGTTCATCATGCTTGAAGCGCATGTTTTGTGCTTTTGAGCCTTGATCAAATCCAAATATTTCTTCAAGCTGAGTGAACCACATGGTGTACCATCCTTTGTTGGCTCTGACCTTGATGAATCCATTGCGAAAGTCTTCTTCTCCTTCATCATATTCTTCATCAAACTTGTAGAAGTAGACTTTGAAGCTTGCAAGGAACTCACAAGAAAGTTGATTGTAAGTTGGATACCCAAAACTAGCAAATTTCTCCAGTCCAATGTTGCTCAACAGCCCTTCTACCTCAGTCTTGATTCCCAGCCATCCTAACAGACCAGGATCAGCATATCTTGTAGGAGTGAAGTCCAGTCTCCTCATCACTCTCAAGTAGTCCTTGAGCTTTGGTACTGCATCTTGGACTTGTTCTTCTTCAACCACTGGCCTTTTTCCTCCTGCTCTGTTTCTTGCAGCAGCATGTGAGTCAGAAATGTTCTCATTTCCTCTAGTGCTCGACATAGTACCTGAAAATGCAATGCTTAAAGCAAAAATTAGCATACTATCCTTTGAGAGCACTGTCCAGAAAATTATTTTTTTCCAAAAATCAAACAAGCACGGGGAAATTCTATAAACATTCACACTGATTGCCAACAAACAGAGTCGAATTTAGCAAAAATTTTCATCTCAAAAAGATAAACACATTGAAAACTAAAATTGCCACAGTAACAAACAGCGATTAAGGCAATTTCAAGCATATGCAGCAAAAATATCATTCTCTCTCCACCAAACTATGAAAATGCATCAGATTCATCATTAATATTCTAATAAGAAGTATTTTAATGGTTAATATGTTGGAAAAGCAATAACATGCCTAGATTTGGCCAGAATCTAAACATAATGTCAAACTAAGCACAAAAACAGCATTTCCTAATCATTTTAACCATTAATTTTGAGAAAGAGAAGCAATGGTGACATGCAGATCAAAACCCATAAACAAATATGCAAAACCATCTCAACATTCAGTCTAATGCATCCTACTTCACTTTGCAAAGATTGAACTCAAGAAACAAGGAATCTAGTAAAGTTTACCTTACTCTTTGAACCAAGAGATGAAGTTCTAGAACATAGAATGCAAGAGAGAAAGAAGAAATGTTTGGCAATGGTGTTCAGCTTGATATGGATATGTGGAGAGAGATGAAAATGCTAATTTTATGGCAAGAAGATAAGGGAAATCTAAAATAAACTAAAGATAATGCAAGAAAATCTTATTTAAAATTCAAAAATGCATGTGAAGAGGAAAGAAAAGATTCTTTTACCAGTCATCAAGATCCACAAAAAGGTTTTACTCGATTTACCCATGTAAAAGTTTCAAATTTTTTTTACACGGATCATATCAAGCAAAACACTCGACGTGGTACCTCGATGTGTACCATATCGGGGACATCAGGTCATGTGGCTCGGCGATCATGCTCCTCTGCCTCGGGGGTTCTGTGTTCTGGTCAGCTTCTCCTTCAGGGCACCCTGCATCGAGCAGTCTCAGCAGATGTTCTGCTCGATGTTGTTGCTGGGTGTAGGGGGACACTTCGGCTTGCATGATCCTTCCCGTGGGCAGTGCATGGCATCATCTGGATGCTTGTTCTTGGCTCGGCCATTCTGCATCGAGAAAATGTATTGGTGTTTTGCTTGTTGCTACACCTCGATGTGGATCTCCACCGTGCATTTTGATCGATGTACGGTCTATTCTCCTTGGTGTACGGACTTGGGCTTCAGGAGCGATCACATCGAGCAAGGCTTTGGGGGTTTTGCTCGATGTGGCACCTCAATGTAGTCTCCATCGTGCAACCTGCTTGGTGTAAGGACTGCTCCTTCCCCGAGATAAGTTGTATCGAGCAGCAATGACAGATGTTCTGTTCAATATGGTACCTCGATATGAAAACAAAGTTTTCTTTCCTTGGCCTTTAAACCATCCTACACAGCCATGGATCTGTTTTTTGACCTCTGAAACACTAAATAAAGATGTTAGTAATAAAAGAAAGCATATATTTACAAGGATAGTCATGGGATTACCTCCCAAGTGTGCTTATTTTAAGTCACTAAGCTTGACTTTGATGGTTTGAGAACTAGTGAGAAGAGGCTGATGGAGCTGGTGCTCCTTCCTCATTCTTCTTGTAAATCCAAGTGCCCACTGACATCAGTTTCTTCTTGTCATGAGCTGTCTTCCTGTTTCTCCTCTTCTTAACACTTGGTGTGATCAAAGGCCTCACTTCTTGGGTGATCAAAACTTCATCCTCTTTCAAACCATCTTCAAGCTTCAACTCAGTGTCAAGTTTCTGTTCTGGATCATCAGGAAGAGTGTCTCTCATCAGGATTTTCATTGTGAAGCTCATAGCATGCTCCACACGCTCTGGAAGTTGTTGTTGCTCACTCTCTTCTTCCACAATGGTTCCACAAAAAGCTATGGAGGGTGAGACAATCTTGTAGACTTTGTACTCATCAACATTTTTCAGAATCACAGAGCCTCTCTTGAAGTCTACTTGAGCTCCTGCTGTTTCTAAGAATGTTTTCCTAGAAGAAGTGGTACCTCTCTTGAATATGTCGTCTCCATAACCACAAAATCTGTTGGCACCAATCAATTGCCAATCTTCAAGGGAAAATCATTCACCATGCCCAAAGGTCTTGTTGAGGTATTATCCACAAAAGTAATAGAGGCTTTGCAGGGCTTCAACTCCTTGATTCCTAAGGTTTGGCTTAATTGGAGGGACATGACATTCACAGTTGATCCTTAATCACACAAAGCTCCCACATTGTCTAACATCTCAAGCTCACAAGTGATAAGAAACTTTCCTGGATTGGGAAGCTTTTTCAATGTCTTCAGCTCCTTGTTTCTCTTTAGATTAGCCCCCACATTCTCTAGAATTGGCTCCACTACTTCCAGCTTGTCAAAAACTTCTTTGAGAAACCTGATTTGATCCTTCACTTCAAGAAAAGTGGTGCCATGAGGAAGCTTTATTCCAGCATCTTGTATATCCTTTCTGAACTTTGAATAGACTGCCATCTGAGCCTTTGTAAAGTGCATTGTGGTGTAAGGGATTAGTGATTTATAAGCTTGAACTTCAGGAGCTTTACCCTTCTCATTGTTGCTTGAAGAGCTACCCACTTGGCGATCATACAGCTCTTTGAAGTCTTCAGGACTTTCTCTAGCCAAGACCATTAAGGCGTGGTATATCTCCACAAACTCCTTATCAGCTTCACTGAGCTCTGGTCTAGCTTCTTCTTTTGGAGCAACCAAGGCTTTCTCAGCCTCTTCCTTCTTAGCAGCTTCTTTTTCAGCTCTCTCTTGCTCCAAAGCAAGCGCTTCTTCTCTGTTCAAGTTTTCATCTAACCCTTGGAGGAACGTTTCTACAATATCAACAGCCTCTTGATCATCAATGGTGACATAGATGACATTCCCCCCACACTCAGCCTTTAACATGTCCACATGTAACAACATATCTTAAAGAAGTATGCCAAGGTCTTCCAATAAAGCATCTTCATCATCAAACTCTTCATCCTCGTCAGCAAGCAAGTGGCAGAATTCCTTAGGATTGGCTTCACTCTTTCGTGGTAATTGATTCCGAGGCTAAGATGAAGTTCCTTTGCTTTCTAGAGACATGACTCTTTGGCTAAGAGCATCTAACTTGCCATTCAGGTCACAAGTAGTGGCGTCTATCTTGTTGTGTACTTCAGCAAACTTCTTGTGCAGCTCTATAGTGGTGTTGGCTTGACCAGTCAACAGCTGTTGCATCATCTTCTTGAGATCAACATCTTGAGTGCTAGAAGAAGTCTGTGTATTTCCAAAACCTGGTGGGACAAAAGCTGGTCTTGGCTGAAAGTTTGCTTGTTGAAAACCTCCTTGAAATGGTGGTCTTGGAGCAAAATTGTTATGTTGGTTGAGAGGAACAAGAGGTTTGGTTCCCTGGCTTTGTTTAGCAGCTTGTGATGGATAGATTTGATCCTGAGGGTTAGCCACATTGGTGCTTCTATAAGAGAAGTTGGGATGATTCCTGTAGTTGTTGAAACCGCCTCCTTGTTGATTCATGTAGAAGGCTTCTTCTTCTACAACTGTCCCATCCCCTTCTTGTGTAGCAACACTATCACCAACAAAGCTGACATACTTGAAAGACACACTCAGCAGCTTGTCTAACTTGTCACTTAAAGCTTTAATCTCCTTCTTGGTTGTGCTCTCACTTTCAGCACTTACAACAGCTCTAGATGTTCTGTCATACTCCTCACCATAGTTTTCTTCAGAAAGTGCCAAGTTCTCCACAAGAGCTAGTCCATCAACAACATTATTCCCCATGAAATTTCCATTTGATTCTGTATCCAAAAGCATCATGTACTTTGGCGTCACTCCTCTATACAAAGTAGACAACAAGCTTTCATTTGTGAAACTATGGTGTGGGCATTGCAAAGTATATGACTTGAAGCGCTCCCAAGCTTCAGCGAAAGTCTCATTCCCATGTTGAGTGAAGCTGCTTATGGTGTTCCTGAGCTTTGCCGTTCTTGTGGAGCTGAAGAATTTGTTGAGGAGTGCTGTCTTGCATTTATCCCAAGTAGATATAGAGCCTTGTGGAAGTGTCCTCTCCCACTGATGTGCTTTGTCACCTAAACTGAAAGGAAACAAGCGCAGCTTCAAAGCATTTTCAGAGACTCCTTGAATCTTGGTCATACCACACACCTTGTCAAACTGATCCAGATGATCCAAAGGTTCTTCATTGGGCAGGCCATGAAATCTGTTTCCTTACACCATGTTGATCAACCCAAGATTGATCTCAAAGCGGTTTTGGTGCACAGCTGGAGCATGAATGCCATTCCTGTTGTGGTGAGTATCAGGCGCATCACCAGCTCTTATAGGTCTTGCAGCTCTAGGTGCATGAAATGGTACCCTCAAACCATGAACTCCAGCCGCTTGGTTTAAAGCATCTTGTGCTTCATCTATGTGTGCTGCAGCTTATTGTAATGGTGTCTGTCCTACAACACCAACATGTGGTAACTGAGCTTCTTGCTCTGCCATCCTCTGTTCTTCTAACTCTTGAACTCTCTGTCTTACAGCTCTTCTCCTATGATTGTTGTCAATAGAAGGAGTCAGATTTGGTGAGCCTTTGGACCTCAAATTCATACAAGTACCTGAAAAAACAGAGCAAGGAAAACAGAGCATATTAGTAACCTTAATGAAAAAGCTTAGTCTAACAGCAATGTTAAACTCAAACAATCCACAAATGGCAACGGCGCCAATTTGAAGCAAGATTTTTTGCAAGTCCTGTTTATACTTCAAAGTTATCATAATCCCCAAATCAGATGTAGTATAGCATCTTAGGTGTCAAACACACTTGTCGAAGATGAGATACAAACAATGTTGTAAGCTAAGTGAGATTGGAGATTTTGTTTGTAAAGGAATGATTCTAACAACCTAACAATGCAATGAAAAGAAAGCAGAAACCAAATGCAAGTAAACTAGAACTAAGCAATGAACTTAAAGCAAGAACTAAATGACACGATGATTTTAAAGACAATTAATTAAAAGCAAGACTCAAGGTTCTAAGAAATTGTGGGATTAGTGGTTTTTAAGAGTGACAATGAGATTTCTAGCAAAGGCGAACATCAATCATTCAAAAGCAAGCATTTCTCAATGTTGAACTCCTAGACAAGGTATCTTAAAGGAACTAGCTTGGCGTCAATAAGAAATTCAAATTCAATAAGATTGAAGTGTCAAACCCACTTGTGATGGCGTATTCTTCAACCATGAACATAAAGATTAGAACCATTCTAGCCTAAGAGAAGCACTAAGCATGCAAACATTCTCTCACTCAAGCAAGAATTCAGATCAACTTATCAATCTTGTGAACCAATAAGGACCTATTTAGCTAAGCCCCAATCAAGAATATGAACTTAAGCACACAGTTGCAACATCCTAACAATGCTAAGCAATGAGCAGGAATTAAACAAAGGCAAGATCTTTCAATGCATGCTATCTAACCATCAAGCAAGAATCTCAAAACCAGCACTATCTAGCCCTAAGCAAATCATCTAGCAATGATGAACAATCACTTTGGTGTCACTGAACAAAAGAAACATAGACCAAGCCAAACTATCAAACCAAATAAGCAAACCATATGCATCAATCAATATCATATTTAATAAAAAAAAAGGAGCAAGCTTTACGAACAATAATCACTTTGCAAGAGATTGAGACAACAGAAAACAACTAATCAAGCCTAATCACCCTTTAATCACATCATAATCAACACTTTCCCTACTTAGAACCCTAAATCTAAGGTAAACTACTCACTGATCATGTTTAATCTCATTAGTTTAGAGTTAAACATGATCAAATGAGATTAAAATGCAAAGATGATAAATCTAAACTATCAGGATGCTAGAAATAAGATCAAGAAAAAAGATTAAACCATAAAAATGCAAACTTTAATAAAAGAAAGGAAACTAAGGCAAATCGCCCTTTAAGGTCTGGAACAAGATGAAAGGAGAGAGTTTTTTTGATAGAAAGACTAAACTTGGATAAAGATAATGTTTTGTGACTTCTCTTTTATAGTAGGGAACCAAAAGAAGCATAAAAAACATAAAAATAAGATAAGGTCAACAAAAGTCAAGTGGTCAACGTGCGGATAAGTTGCATCGAGGTGGTACGAATGGTGTTCTGCTCGATGTGGGACCTCAATATGGCTCGTGCAGCACGTATCGGCTTCCTTGCTCGATGCTGGACCTCGATGCAGACCAACGACTTAGACTCCTCATGCTGATCCTCTTCTTCACGTCATGCGGCTTACATCGAGCACACCCCATGGAGGTTTTGCTCAATATCCTTGCTCGATATGGACCAGACTTTGCAAAAGCTTCTTTCTGACATCCTCTTCAAACATGAGCTGCTTCCATCTCCTTCTCAACTCCAAGAATCTCCAAAAACACCTGAAAATCACCACAAACATGCACATGTATGCAAATATATACAAATATATGCATGCAATATTGATTCTAAGTGCAAATGAGACTAAAATGCTAAACTATAATACAAAAACAAAGGAAAAGATACATGAAATGCAGCCTAAAATGCTTTATAATAGTAAGCTATCAATCATTAAAAAAAATTGTGGATTATGAAACTATATTGTGGAAGATAAACTGGTTGAGATTGCAAAGATCGGTAAAAAAAAGAAATCAAGAAGAAGTAACTTATTGAATTAAATGCCCACAAAAAAAAGACAATTTAATTCTAAAAGTGTTTTTAAAGCTCTTTTCTGATAAAATGCAATGGAAAATAATTTTTCATAGTTCACTTAAAACAATATCGGAGAAAATTGACTACATTGAATATAATTCATACCACACATTTAAGAAGTATCACATAAAACATCACCTTCAACTTATTTTCATCCTTTCATTTGAAACTTTGCAGTGCCCAAACTTGCAATGCAGAATCTCAAACTTGCAATTGACTACATTGAATATAATTCATACCACACATTTTATAATGATCTCAGATTTTCAAAATGTTGAAGCCGGAGATTGAGCAATTACCTCACTCTCTTAGAAACTCTGCGATTTTATAATTACAGATAAATTTTAATTTATTTTAACATTTTTAGAAATCTACTATATAATAACAAGGTCATGTGCTTTTCTGTAATATATAGAATTGATAAAATATCATAAAAATGATATTTGAACAAATGCATACTATTTCTTTAGAAAGTAATAATTTTTATATAGATAAAGAATAGTAAATGCTATAATAAATTTGAAAGAACCTTAATATATATGCCTATTAAAATAAAATGCTTTTGAAAAATTAAATTTTCTTTTATGATTACTTTTTTTTTATAGTTAGCAAAAAAGACTAACTTATTTTGTCTCAATGTAAAATTTACGTAATATACTGTAAGGTAATTATTAAAATATTGCAATGATTTTAATAAAAGTTAACCAAATATAGTGTTCATCATATTGACATAATATGACTACTATTATAAAAAAAAATATATTTTTATGCAATAATTAGAAATACAATTCATTACCATATATAAAATGTGCTGTCAAATTTTCTAGCAATGCAAAAACAGCAGATCCAGCCTGTTTTTATCACCAAAAGAAAAATTTAATAGAAAGTAACAAATCTATATTTCATAATAATATAAAGAAACAAAATTTAGTGTGTCATAAATGACTCCGGCATTACCTAAACAAATCATTGACTCCATTCTTTAAAACCATAAACACTTTTGTGTAGTCAAAAACATCAAAACATTATTTTGCATAAAAATTATTATTAGTGAAGAAACCCATCTTGAAGAGTCCATTGTTCTTCCAAAGAAATTAGAGAAAATGTCAGAATCCTCACATAAGAAGATGAAATTCAGCCTGCCTGGCGATGTACTGGAGCATATTATGTCAACGTTTCTTCCAATCCAAAATGCTTTAAGATGCCGTCAAGTGTCCCGATGATACCTTGATTTCAGCGGAATATACTCTGTCAGACGGAGTCAATTAAAGGTAGTAGGTATAATTGAAGAAATTTTTAACAATCACATAGGAGCAGAGATAAACCAATTGGTTTTGATTCTTAATCATATCGGCGTGGAAGATAAGATTTTTATATGGATTAAAAAATGTCTTGATAAAAATCTCAAAGAGCTTGTGTTAGATTTTTCCAAATCTAAAAAAGTTTTAGAGATACCGATCAATTTCTCGGCCATCGAGACGCTAACAGTTTTGAAGCTAAAATGGTGCAAATTCGAGATACCAAATAACTCTCCTAAAGGTTTAAAATTATTGACAACACTTGTGTTAATGAAGACCAAGGTGACAAAGGAGATGATCGATGCAATCTTCAGCAACTGCATCCACCTCGAGATACTTGAACTAATCGAATGTCCAATGTAAGAGATCTTGAACATCAACGCTCAAAATCATAAGAAGTTCAAATCGCTGGTTGTGTATTCTATGCCAGGCCTCTTGAAGATCCATTTGGATGCACCCGCTCTAGAATGCTACAAGTATGATGGATATGTTAGGATGGTATACTTTTCAAGAGTTGATGCACTTAAGGAGGCAAAACTTCATTATAATCGGAGTTATGATTGGCATAATTACAATCCATCTGCCATGGTGATTGCTAATATGGGTGCATATATAGGAGGTCATGTCCTTGCAACGACAAACATTTTTCTTGAGGTATGTTATTTGTTTTCTATATAGCTTTCATAATTATTAAAAAGTAGTTTGTTTTGCTTGTGTATATATTTATTATAGGTGAGTAGAGAGTTTATGATATCAATTTAAGATTATATGCACGAGTTGACATCTTAGAAAATGGTTATCTAAGAGTATGCAACTTTGGTGTTAGCCAGTGTCAGAAAGGGTTACTATTTGCTTACGACAGTTTAAATACTTATTTTTTCTTGCTATTTAGTATATTGTTAGGAAAACTGAGTGCAGAAAATTATTGTGGTGGTAGGATAAAATATTCATATTTGAATATGCAATTTCTACGTTATTTAAGAGTATTATTTTTCCAGTTCGAACCAATCTCACCCGAAATTCTGGACCTAATAACTTTTTTTGTCAATTAAATATTTTTCTAACCAAAAGTTAAAAAGAATACTCTTCTAAAAAAAAGATGGAAATTATGTTTTCGTGCATATATAATATGTTATAAAACATAACTGTTGTCAAAATAAATTTGAAAAAAATACTATGAAGTGTCACTAAAGTTGATACATTCTTCTTAAGATGTTTAGGTACTCTTTTTTTTTTAATGCATCATTATTAATGTGGTTGGATTTTTGTTTTTGGAGAATCATTTCCACAAACTCTTTAAATGATCTTTATGTCAATGTTCATCATATATAAACTATGAAAGTTTTCACGTATTTTGTTTCTTTTGTTTGTTCATATATATAGGCTTTCGCATATACATACACAGATGGCGGAAAAATGAGAAAACCAACTTTCTACTTTTTAAACTTACAAGAGTTTCAGATTTGTTTCAAATCTCCAATAATTTGCACTCTTTTTGACATCGCTGAGTTTCTCATACAATGTCCTAATCTCAAACGAGTTTCGATTGCTGTACATCTCTCTCTCTCTCTCTCTCTCTCTCTCTCTCTCTCTCTCTCTCTCTCTCTCTCTCTCTCTCTCTCTCTCTCTCTCTCTCTCTCTCTCTCTCTCTCTAAAATACTTATGTTCTACCAATGGCTAAGTTCATTAAGACTTTGGTTTGTTATGTGCAGATAAATGGTTTTACATTTGAACCTCATATGTTTTGGAGGCTTCATCATAAGCCAAAGATTCAGAATGGCACCTACCCTTTGAACACCATCAAGTATGTCGAAATCATGGGCTACAAAAACCATTGGCATGCACTTGATATAATGGAGTTCTTTGTCAGAAATGCTAAATCTCTGGAGAAGCTGCTGCTGGTTGAGCCTAGAAACCCAAAGACCATATTATTCAAACCCGAGTATGAAAGGATTGCCAACATAAATAGCATATCTCCAAAGAGAGGTCTCATTGAATTTGTCAAATTTAAAGCTTAGGTTGTTCCAAAGCTTGCCCGAATATAATTAATAGCTTTTGATGTGTTTAAAGCCAAATCAATTTATGTTTGCTTTTTGAAAATTTTCTCGATTGGAACTCTATTTTTTTTTTCTTTTTCTCCATGATTTGAACTTATGTGTGAAATTTAAGTGCTTCTAAACTAATATATGTCAATATTGTCATGTTCATAGTTAAGATCATGGCTGTTGGGATATTGTTTATGATCTTGAAATTTTGTACAATTAATATTTTTGAACTTGTTGCAGCGTAAATCCACTTATATCTAACATGAATCTTACTTTTTGTGTCATATTTAAGACACAAATTAAATGATTAGAACCTATTCGATTCATAAAAGATAACACTAATTATAAAAATCCAAAATATATATAAAAATTATATTTTAGCCATAACAATTGCCAATATTTCAAATAAAAAAACTATATTCTCATTTTTGTTAAATTTTAGAATTTAAATGATGAAGAAAGTTTTTTAAAAATAATATATGTATGTATATATAAAATTATATATATATACTGTATATATGTAGATTGAAGAAGAGCGGATACCTGATTTTTTAAAATTAAGTATTTCAGATTTGATTCACTTTCAATGATATTACTTTATTTTTCTTTAAAACGTGCAGTCATGATTATTCGGATTTTTTGGGACAAAGAAAATATAAATGATAATTTGCCAAACCCTTGTATAACTAGTATTGTTTGAAGTGGTTGAATGGTAGAGAGCAAAAACTTAGATAACAAGTTCGATCATGAGAACTTGAGAAAAGGACGCAAACAAACGTGGGTT
Organism: Thlaspi arvense; assembly: GCA_911865555.2. Classification (NCBI taxonomy): domain Eukaryota; kingdom Viridiplantae; phylum Streptophyta; class Magnoliopsida; order Brassicales; family Brassicaceae; genus Thlaspi; species Thlaspi arvense. The sequence goes on from OU466862.2 coordinate 49,719,793, forward strand.
TAGACGTAGTAAAAGAGACTTTGATTACAGTTAGGGTTTGAGAGTTTTGCTCTCACGTTGTTGCAAAAAAAAGCAATTTGAAAAACTTAAGATTTCTTTTTTTCTTTCTTTTTATTGATTTATATATCTAAACAAATACTACCAAAAAAAGACTGATAACAACTTTATTTAACCTAAAATAAGATCTGAGAAAATCCTAAGACAAAAGAAAAAGTGGAAAAAAAACCTAATCACTTGTGGAACAATTGTGTTCAACAAGCCTGAATAAAAGCCATACGACACACCAGATACGCTGCATTATTGAATCTTTTTACAAAGACTAAGTCGATATTAGATGATGAAACGATACGGATTTTAACCTAGATTATAATTTTTATTTTTCCACTTTGATGATATATTCTTATCTTTTTACCATGTATTATATTTAAAGAGGAAATATAAATTTGTTACCGGTCTTGGTAATGACTATATATATATATATACTATATAAAAGTTGATGGTATAGTCTATTGAGGACGTCTACGTGGGGCGAAGAAATTCGATTTGATTGGTCCACATCATCGTTTTTCATTAAACACAAAAATATTAAGTATAATTAAAACCTTAATTTCATTTTAATCATGGAAAAAACAAATAAATAAAGTTTAAGTAAGAAATAGAAAAGAAAATTATGTTAAAAACAAAAAAATAGTATCATTAAAAATACAATAGCAATTTGTTTTCAAAAGAGTTAAACTTACAAAAAAACCAATATCATAAAAGTTCAAACTTATAATATAGATTAGGAAAATTCACAAAATATTAAGTATGATTAAAACCTTAATTTATTTTAATCATAGAAAAATTAAATAAAAAAAAATTTAAGTAAGAGATAGAAAAGAAAATTATGTTTAAAACCAAAAAATAGTATCCTTAAAAATAAAATAGAAATTGGTTTTCAAAAGAGTTAAACTAACAAAAAAAACCAATGTCAGAAAAGTTCAAACTTATAATATAGATTAGGAAAATTCTAACTTCTAAATTAATTGACCAGAAAATATAAAACGTTGCTTTTGCATTATAGATGAAAAAATCAAAATAAAAAAGCTTGAGTAACATATAGAAAACAAATTGTGTTAAAAAACCAAAATATAGCATCCGTCAAAATTGAAAACATTAATTTCGTTTTATAGATTTAAAAATAAAAATAAAAAGGCTTAACTAACAAATAGAAAAGAAAATTATGTTCAAAATTCATCCTTCAAAATAAAATGGAAATTTGTTTTCAAAAGAGATAAACTAACAAAAAAACCAATATCAAAAAATCTTAAACTTATTATATAAAATTAAAAAAATTCTAACTTCTAAATTAATTGACAAGTAAATAAAAAACAATAATTACATTTTATATATGAAAAAAGCTTAAGTAACAAATAGAAAAAAAATTATATTAAAAAAACCAAAATATAGTATCCCTTGAAATTGAATAGAAATTAAGTCCACATCATATAATATTTAAAAATTGATGGCATAGTGCATTAAGAACGTCCACATAGGACGAAAAAACTCGATCTGATTGGTCCACATCATCGTGTTTCATTAATCACAAAAATGTTAAGTATGATTAGGATGGAAAAATTTGATTTAATTGGTCCACATCAGCTTTTAAATCAAACGAAAAATTATTAAGTACAATTAAAATATTAAAAATTAATTTAACAAATTATGTCCAACAAAAAAAAGTAAATTCAATATGATTGATCCAAATCAACATATTTATAAAATCAGAAAATGTTAATATGGTTTAAAATTTTAAAAGTTAAATTAAAAAAATTAACAATTAACATTACATGTATAAAAAAGTAACCATTATCAATTATCAATTTATAAAAATCTACAACAACTCGATTTAACAATTAAAACAATGAAAACTGAATAAAAATATAACATAAAACTCTTGGAAGACATGATGGAGAAGGAAAAAATAGTTTTGCATGGTCATTACAGTTTCCTAACAAAATTAAATGCGAATCAACATGAATATACCTAGTAAGATTTAAAAACTCGATATGATTGGCCCACATCAGCAGTTTTCATTAAACAAAAAATATTAAGTATGATTAAAACCTTAATTTCTTTTTAATCATGGAAAATTAAATAAAAAAGTTTAAGTAACAAATACAAAAGAAAATTATGTTAAAAACTTAAACAAAATAGTCTCCTTAAAAATAAAATAGAAATTTGTTTTCAAAAGAGTTAAACTAACAAAACAATACCAATATTATAAAATTTCAAACTTATATTATAGATTAGAAAAATTCTAACTTCTAATTGACATAAAAAACATAAAACATTGATTTCGCTTTATAGATGGAATATCAAAATAAAAAAGGTTAAGTAACAAATAGAAAACAAAATTGTGTTAAAAAACCTAAATATAGCATCCGTCAAAATTTAAAACATTAATTTCGTTTTATAGATGAAAAAATTAAAATAAAAAAGCTTAACTAACAAATAGAAAATAAAATTATGTTAAAAAACCAAAAAAATAGTATCGTTCAAAATAAAATGAAAATTTGTTTTCAAAAGAGATAACTTAACAAAAAACCCAATATCATAAAAGCTCAAACTTATAATGTAGATTAGGAAAATTCTAACTTCTAAATCAATTGACAAGAAAAAAAAAATTAATTTTGTTTTATAGATGAAAAACAAAAAAACTTAAGTAACAAATAGAAAAGAAAATTATATTAAAAAAATCAAAATATAGTATCTCTGAAATTAAATAGAAATTTAATGTAAATAAGTCAAACTAACCATAAAATCAATATCGTAAAAGTTAAAACTTATAGCAAAGATTAGAACAATTTATAACTTATAATGCATTGCACATATACAAATATATAATAATATTATATACTATCTAGATGCTATTAGAAAACTGATCATCATCAACGACAAGAACTTTCTTTGTTCAGTTAAGCTAATGATATTGCTAATGGTGGAAGTCATAATAAAATAAATGTTCATTTGCAATTAAAAGGATAAGCATGTTTTTCCAACAAATCATTTATATATATTCTAAACTGGAATACAATCTATGTTAACTTACCATCCTTTTATATTTTCTAAACAGTGGGCCAATTGTTCATGTTACTCTTCCGCCAATTTTCAAAGAAAAATAATGAAAAGTGTTGTTAAACCTGTCGTGCTCCTAGCCACAATTATAAACCCAAAAACATTTCAAGGTTCGTAATCTCAAACATATAATTACCATTGTTTTACTATTCTTTATGAAAATATGATGAATCCTGAAATAAATTAGATAATAAGATTTATTTAACTCTCAACACCATACATTAAATTACATCATGTAGAAGTATTAGTTTTGAACTCCATTTTTTCCATCCGATTTTTTCTGACAAAAATATTGAAGCAACTACTGACTATTTGATATTGTAAGTACGTTCACATGCATATACCTCACCATATTTTAATTTCCTATTGTGTTTTTAGATATGATACCAAACTATTTTAAAGTTGTTATGATATAATGAGGAATTATACATGTTTTTATTAAAAGATTTTTTTAGATTTCAACATGTTATAAATTTATGTTTCAAAATAAAATAGGAATCATTATAAAAAGAGGCAAATAAACAAAAGAAAAATTCGTATAAAAGAAAATTAACTTGGGCTAAAAAAATTGAAAATCAATATAAAAAACTTAACAAAAATAAACAAATGGTGTTATAAGCTTTTTAGAAAAGTCCATCTAATATTTAAATTCAACAGATAGAGCATATCAAATCAGTATTATAAATAGAATTAAAATTAATACAAAAATCAAATTTAACAAAGAAAAAGTATTTGTATAAAAGAAATTAATGTGATGTTTATGATACCTATTTGAAAAATCAACAACAAAAGAGCTTAATAAAAAGAATATAAGTCCTAAGTATATCAAACATACAAAAAAATGTAAATTAAAGTAAATAAAAAATTATTATCACAAGATATAAATTATCAAAAAATAAATTTTAAAACAAAATTAATTTGAAATTAGTTTCAAAAAGTTCCTGATTTCTAAAGTATTAGTATCAAAAATGAATAATTATCTAAAGTTGCAATAGGTTTACATGAGTTTCCAAACCAAACATATTTTTAAATATACAATGATTAATACAATTGATGTTTCTGATTTAAAAACTAACAAAGAAAAATACTATAATAACTTTACACTCGATATTTAACAAGTAGTAAAATATGATTTCTACACAAAGCCACTACTTATATCTGAATCCACATCACTAACATATTCTAAAATTCTATTTAAATAATATAGTATGACATAGTTATGAATAAAACTCAAATTGCCATATGTAGATGAAATATTCAAATTAAAGCATGCATATTGCACATAAAAGATAAAAATAGTAAAAAATAATGCAAAGACTCCACACCACCAATCCTAAAAGTTAAAAAAAAATTATCAAATATTAGACTGTAAAAAATAGATATCATTGAAAAGTAAATAAAAATATAACATAAAACTCTTGGAAGACATGTTGGAGAAAGAAAAAATGGTTTTGCATGATCATAGCAGCTTCCTAACAAAATTAAATCAACATGAATTATGGATTGTATATACAGTGGTACACAACATCAATAAGACTTTCAATAAAACAAAAATTAAATACTTGAACACATAAACCTTCAAGAAAAAAAAACTATAAAAATTATATGGAAAACAGAAAAGAATACCAAAATCTCTGCAAGAAATTTTTTTTCTAAATTAAATGTATATGTAGGTCAAAGATGGATAACTTGATAGGTATCATTGTTATTATTTTACCTAATAGTTTTTAAAAAATGATAAATAAAAATTGGAGAAAATTACACATAAATATCTATAGTTTTAATAATTTTAAATATATTATAGTTTTAATAATTTTAAAGATAGTAGCTATAAATATATTATAGTTTTAATAGTTTTAAAAATAGCAGCTAAAAAAAGTTAAACCAAACTATTATTACGCGCGGATTATATACCTAGTATATATATACATAGGATTATAATTGGTTGATCAAATTATTAGTTTATAAATATATTAATTTACTGATTATTAGTTCTCGACCAAAAAAAACATTTACTGATTATTAGTTGATAATATTGATGAATAGGACCATTGTGTTTAGATTCCCATTTAAATTGTGTTTGGCATAATTACGTCATAGAGTTTTCTCATGTTTTCTTTGTTACTTTGTCAAGCTATGAGTATATTTCTGCTTTTATTGTCGAAGCTTTTGAAAGCCAGGTATAAATGTCTCAGGCTCTCAGGTTTCTCAGCATACACACACTGCTATACATGCAAAGTATTATGTTGTTCAAAGAGTTTGGACTTGATTAAACTGAATAAGATAGGTTTATATTTCAATTCTTGATATGTACATTCATACTGTGAACTGATATAATTATACCATGAGGATTGGTTCGTGGCCAAGTTGGGTATTTTAAAAGTTTTGATCTTGCATTACCATTTCTTTGGTATGTGATTCTGTTTTTATTTGAAAAACATAGCTTTGAATGGAAATGAACAGTGGAAATGATAGTTGCACGTAAACATACGCTTATAGTTATATGGTTGGTCATTTTGTTTGGAAGATATTATATATATTAATATTTGAATCATTAAAAAGAATTGTGGATTATGAGTCTATATTATGGAAGATTAGCCGGTTGAGATTGCAAAGATTGGTGAAAAGGAGAATCTAGAAGAAGTAACCTATTGAATTAACTGCCCACAATAAAAGAAGAACAATTTAATTCTATTAAGTGCTTTTAAAGCTCTTTTCTGATAAAATGCAATGGCAAATATTTTTTCGTAGTGCACATGTATCACTTAAAATATTATCGGAGAAAATTGACTACATTGAATATCAAACCATACATTTAAGAAGTATCACATAAAACATCACCTTCAACTTATTTTCATACATACATTTGAAATTTGCAATGCAGATATAATTCTATAATGACACTACAAGAAAAGAATATATATTATATCACTTATAAAGTGTCAATAAAATAACTGATTCTATTTAGAATCATTTATTAAAAATTAATATTAAATATAAAATTCTATATCAATTTTTTAATCGATGTTAATCTTAACTTGACTAGTATCAATTAAAAACAATTGATATTAATACTAACTTGATTAACATCAGTTTTAAAAATTCTAATACAAATCATTATTAATTTATATTACTTTTGAAAAACTAACACAAATATATAAGTTTATATCAATTATATAAGTGAAAATTTTGATCAACTGGCATTGACATCAATGATAAATGATGCTAATTTTTCTTTCAGTTATAAAAATGATGCAAATAAAATTTCAACTAAACAACTACTTGTTCCACATTGCTAAGAATGATGAAGAGTACTAGTTTCCTCCTCTATAAAAAATATTCATCAGCACTAAATTTTTTTTTATGTTAAATCATATGTATGTATTTACATATTAAAATAATAAATATAAAATAATTAGTTATCTTCAATTTATAATATTATAAAACTTAACACAATAATTTAAATCAATATGAATTTTAGTATCCCTGAATTTTAATATATAATATCATTTATTATAACTGATAGTAAATATTAATATTATTTATTTTAAATGATATAAATATTAATATTAGTTATTTAAATAAATTAAATAATAATATCACTTATTGCAAATGATATATATTAATATCAATTAATATAAGTGATGAAAATAGTTGCATCATTACTAATATTAATATAAATAACATCACCACTTCTAAAATTATTTAATTAAATGATGCAACTGAATTTGCATCAATCAAAAATGATATTATCAAATAAAATAAATGAAATAACATACATAATTTCTTGTAGTGTGATCTTAGATTCTCAAAATGTTGAAGCCGGAGATTGAGCATTTACCTCACTCTCTTAAAAACTCTGCGATCTTATTATTATAGATAAATTTTAATTTCTTCTAACGTTTTTGGAAATCTACTATGTAATAATAAGGCCATGTGCTTTTCTGTAATATAGAGAATTGATAAAATATCGTAAAAAATGATATTTGAACAAACGCATACTATTTCTTTAGAAAGTAATAATTTCGATATAGATAAAGAATAGTAAATGCTATAATAAATTTGAAAGAACCTTAATATATATGTCTATTAAAATAAAATGCTTTTGAAAAATTAAATTTTCTTTCATGGTTACTTTTGTTTTGTAGTTAGCAAAAAACACTAATTTATTTTGTCTTAATGTAAAAGTTATGTTACATATATACGGTAAGGTAACTATTAAAATATTGCAATGATTTCAATTAAAGTTAACCATATTTGTAATGTTCATCATATTGACATAATATGACTACTATTACAAAAAAACAACTTGGTGATCGGCTATAAAATATTTTATATATAATTAATATTGTATATTAAAGATGCTCTATTTATATTTTATTAATTATATATTAATAATAACATTATGTAAACATTCTAATAATAGAAAATAATGATAAATAAAATGGAAAATATTATAGATTTCAATAGAAACTGAAGATAAAAAAATATGAATCAAAATTGTAAAATACTTTCTTAAATAAAAAGTGTAAATATGATAACTAAATAAACTGAAAAAATATTAAAATATATGATAATTTATTTAATTTTTATGGTTGGCCTGCAGGCATGTATACGTATAATTGTTTTTATAGACATAATAAGTTGTAATATGTAAGTATTTATTAATTTTTTTATACATTATGTAAATATTATGATTATATACATATACAGTGTTACTGTTTAACAACAACAACACAAACGTTTCATATTGTTTTGTGTCTTTTGAAAACTTTTTTTATGTTTTCTAGCATTTAGAGTGACATATAATTTCAAAAATAAAACTTATATTAAATAATAATTGAATTTTTATTATATGTTTTGAATATCATATATACTATGCTTTATTTTCTTCTTACACAATATAATACTCCCTCCGTTTCAAAATAAGTGTCATTATAAATTTTTATTTTTGTTTCACAAAAAATGTCATTTTACATTTATAATGCATTATTTTGAATAAATATCCAGTTTTAACCTTTGACTTTTATTGTTTTAATTAGAAAGAAAATGTTATTTTATGTGTGAACAAAAAGTAAAACAGAACTTTTAATGATTTCCTTGATTTGTGTGAAAAGTGTCAAAATAACACTTATTTTGAAACGGAGGATTATATATATATATATATATATATATATATATATATATATATATATATATATATATATATATATTTTTTTAAGTATACATTTTTTGACCTATTGCTAAATAAACCAAAATAGGTTTAACCATCTTTACTTATCCTAAGTGCGGATAGGTGGTCGGTCCACACATTCGTGCGTATCAACCACCTCACCGCTCTTAAGACATATAGAGATTTTTTTCCCTATGTTCCTTAAAGAATGATTTTTTTGCAATTTTCACACTTATTAAGAAAAATATTGATATAACATATTTACCTTTTGTGTTTTACTTATGTAAAATAAAAAAATAGATAAAAAATTATGGATAAAATTGGAAATACTTAACAAAAACTATATTGAAAAATGAGAATATTCATCTTTTAGAAAAAGGATTTTTTTTTTCTAGAAGATCCTCATTTTAAATTGTCTAATAACTAAAATTAAAATTAGACTGTAATCGAAGTTAACAAAATACATGTACGATAGTTCGCATGTGACTTTGACTTTTGCACAATCAATATTTATCTCTCCATGCATATTTGTGAAAAAAATAAAAGAATAGCTTTTATGTGTTAAAAAAATAACAAAATATATGTTTTGTATTATATATTTATATAATGTATCGTTGAATTTTTTTTTTTAACAAAATACATATATTTATGCATGTAAGTATGAGTTAGAAATAAGTGAATTGTAATATTTAAATATTGGTTAGTTTTCTGATATTTTTTTGCAAACGCAATGTTTTTACACGATGCAGTTTTTGGCGTTTAACAACAATTACGAAAACTGTTTCTATCATTTTATATATAATCAATTTTTTTAGTGTTTTATGATATATTGTTTCTCAATAAAAATTATAATAAATATTTGTTATAAAATTTGTGAAATTACATTTTATAAAATTCTCTGCTAGCTATCTGTTCATCTATTCGTCAATTTTTTATAGTCTGCAATCGCTCGCTTCCACAAGCTCTCTGTATACAGCAATGTTTAAACTAGTCAGATCTTATAATTATATGTGTATGGCTTAAGGTGTAAAATAATATATTTGATAATTTATTCTTATATTAAAAATTAAGAGTTCTTCTATTCCTAATTTTGATATATGTGTTAATATAAAATACAATGGATCAGAAATATAAAAAACATGATTCATGAAATAATATTTTAATATGTTAGAAACATATATGCATGAAATAATTAATATATGTAAGATAATATTTTTAAATATTTCAAACAAAAATATAAAATTGATCAAACTTATTCGTCTTCATTTTTTTATCTTTTTGACTCATATTTGTTTTTATTAACCTTGAATAATATATTAAACATTAAGATCATGTCCAATGTATTTTCTATTTTTTCCTCTAAAATATAGGTAGATTTCTCTCCAAGTTATTCTAATTTATAGAAAAAAGAAAGATTGTTTTTTTCCCCTCCAATTATAGAGGAAAAAAATAACATCTCTATTTTTCTCTAAATTATAACATTTAAAATAAAAGTGGGTTGGAGATTCTTTAAACAAAGATATAACCTGAGATTTTTACTGAAAACCAAAGTCGTAGAGATTCATATTTACTTTAACTTATACTTCTTTTTCACTAAAATGATACTTATGATTTATTTTTCTATCCATTTATTTTTTGTTTTATTTATAATTTCGAATTGTTGGTATATAATGAGAATGCATTCTCAAATAATATAGTCTTTTTCTTATTTGAAAATGAGATTTATTTAGTTTTAACTCAACCAATCAAAATATTTTGTTTATTTTAAGAAATTTGGCATGTCACTTTTCCAGCTCATCATTAATTTACACTAACTTTTCTTCTCTTTATGACACATCAACATTTTTCATTAAACCTGCTTGTCAAATAATATATAAGATTTATATTTTTAAGCAATAATTAGAAATACAACATTTTTTTATAATCAATTTTATTATATTTGTTAGTAAATTTTATTGGTAAATTTTAGTTTTTAAGTTGTATATACTCTTTAAATTTTGTATGAAATAATTGGTGAAATAATAATGTTTGGTTTGAACCTGTTAGAGAAGTGATGCTGTCATTGGAGATGACCGAAAAGAAAGTTCTCGAGAATATAATCCATATTGTGATAGTAATGGCAGTTTGAGGTTGGATGCAGTAGGAAAGTAAGTAGTGAGGCCTTAATGTAAAAAGATTTTATGAAAGCAAATAGTGCATGATTTTCTTTTTGATTGTCACAAAGAGAACATGAAGAAATGAATTTATTTTTTCAGACATAAACATTGACATAGTCAGCTCTTAAAATTTATCAAAATCTAAATAATGTGAAATATGAGATATAATAAAAGAGAATCTAGTGGAGAAGAAAAAAAAACCGAGACATTGTTTTTGTATTTGTTCGATGAAAATGAATACAATAGAAATAGGAAAACAAAATGACATGTCAATTTCTAAGATGCCACGTGACAGCATATTAGGGTTGTTTATGAAAAAAAAACTTTTCTGATTTTTATTTCTGTTTGTTAGTTGAAAAATAATCATTTGTACAAGAGAAAAAAAACTGAATCTTTCTTTCTGTGTTTGTTTAATGAAAGAAATTTTAATAGAGATTGTAAAAAAAAAAGAGAAAAAGTGACACATGTTAGTTTTTTAGATGTCACGTGGCAGCATATCAGAGCTCGTTCTGAAAAAAGATCTTACTGATTTTCGTTTCTGTTTGTTAGATGAAAAATAATTCTTTGTAGATGAGGAAAAAACCTTCTCCTAGTAATTTAATATAACTAAAATTTCAAAAAAATATTTGGCAAGATGAGCCTAAGACTGGAAGGACAGTATTTATTTGAGGCATATTGTAAAAAAAAATTATTATTTTTTTCACAAAAGCAAATAATACATGGTTTTCTGTTCATTTGACCAGAAAGAAAACTTAAAGAAATGAATTTATTTTTTTGCGATGAAACAATGTCACAGTCAGCTCTTAAAAGTTTCAAAAATCTCTTTGAATAATGTGAAGTAAGAGGCATAATGAAAGAGAATATGGCTGAGAAGAAAAGAAAAAAAAAAGAGAGAGAGAGAAACAATGATACATGCTCTTATTATGTTATAGAAAAAACATAAAGAAATGAATATATTTTTGCAATGGAACAATATCACAGTGAACTCTTAAAAGTTCAAAAAATCTCTTTGAATAATGTGAAGTAAGAGACATAGGGTCTGACTGATTATAGTCTATAGAAGAAAAGAAAAAGTAAAAAAAATATATTTCTTCCAGTAATTTCAAAAAGTAAACCAATCACAAAGAAAAGAAAAAAAACAGACGAAAAAATTATCTTCTGAAATCAGTAGAAATGTGTGGAAAATTTCCTTCCACCCAAACCAAGTTGAAAAATTTACTCTATCTAAAAGCACACATTCAAAACAAATAAAATAATTTCTTCTAATTATAACTTTTCTTTTCTTCTCAATTACATTCTTCTCAATTCCTCTTAATTCTTCTAATGCACACCAATCAGACACATAATGAAAGAGAATAGTGCTGAGAAGAAAAAAAAAGATACATTAATTTATTATATTATATAAGATTTGTTTGAGTGATTTTATTTTCGTTTCTGTTTGTTGGATGTAAAATAATCATTTGTAGAAGAGAAAAAAAACTGAAGCTTTCTTCTTGTGTTTATTTAATGAAAGAAAATTTAATATAAATTATAAAAACAAAAGTGACACATGTCAGTTTTTAGATGCCACATGGCAGCATATCATAGCTTGTTGTGAAAAAAAACCTTACTTTATTAGAATAGATGTGCTATTAAATTTTCTAAAAATGCAAAAAACAGCAAATCCAGCCTGCTTTTATCACCAAACCAAACAATAAATAGAAAGTAACAAATCTATTTCCAATGTATTAATTGAGAAGAATTTTAAGAGAATAACCTCAATTTTTTTAAATATTTATAGTGGTGTCATTATGCTCATATGTCAATTCCACATTCATTCTCAGCTAATTTTTTTTAAAAGGACTTAGATTACTAGACTAACTACATAATATACCATTGTATATTTTAAGTCCACACATATGTTATGATTCATTTTTATATGAATTTAAAGGTAATAATATTATAATTAATAATTTAATAAAATACGTTAGTCAATGCTAATTATAATATATACAAAATAATACATTATATAATACTTTAAGATATTATCTATAAATATATTATTATAAATTTATAATAAAATATATTAGAGTTTTAATGTTTACTACTTTTATCATTCATAACAAAATATATAATATTTTTTTTAATGTTTACTACTTTTTCAAAACAAGTTTTTACTATTCATTAACAATATTATATAAATACAATTGAAAAATTAAAAGTTATTTATTTTCCTCAAATTCTTAACAAAATATATAATACTTTACTAATATTTACTACTTTTATTAGAAAATATGTTTATTAAATGTTCATTAAAAAATATTCTTATAAATACAAAAGAATAATTTAAAATAATATTTTATTTTTCTCAAAAATCAATCAGAACAAATAAAAGAAAGTCATAATGATTTCATTCACATATTGTTGTAATTATAATATGGATGAAAATAGTTGTGAAACATATATAATACTCGAAGATAAATACTTTTAATGTATATCTTTTAACAATTTATAATAATATATACAAAAATGTTTTTAAATATATATATTTTTGTCAGACAACAAATATAAGGATTATATAATTTTGTTTGCCATTACATATGATATGATATATTTTGTAAAATGTATTCAAATGATATATTATTGAGAAAATAATTTTATTATATACAGTCAATTAAAAAAATTCTCTAATAATCTTAAAAGAAGATAAACACTCATTATTTACAACAATAAAAATAAAATAGTGTAGGTTAAGTTGAATTCGGGCTGACAAGCTATTTCTCCCCATTAACTTTCATATAGCACTGTATCCACACAAAGTTTGAGCCACATTCCAATTGCACCTCGAATAAAAGTTGAAGATTTAATTCCACACAATTTTAAAGTTCGAAACCAATTTCCACATTTCAAACCAATTCGTTTGAAATTATCGGTTACTATTAGCGAACCAATGATAAACCTATTGCAGTCGAAACCAAACCGATTGAAAATCTGATTCAATAGATTTAACCATGACCTATTTATACCCTAAAAATCTGAACTGAGTCATCGAAGATTTTCTGCCATGGAAGACAAAAACTCAGATTTCATTTGGAGGGCATTGGATTAAACCTTCCGATCTACTAATTAACCACCAAAAAAATATCTGATGTTGAACCAGCAAACAATCTTTGATTAAAACCATCATATTTTTCTCGGAAAATAAAAACTCAGATTTCTCTCAAGGCATGACTCTACCTCTCATCTTCATGGAATCCGCTATCCTCAAATCAACTTCAAACTTGGAGCAGTTGAATTAAAAATCTATGTGAATATTATCAACAGGAGATTGCTCAGAGAAGAAAATAAGTGTGCAAAGAAAACTAAGTGAGCCAATTTCTTCTGCTTTACTCGCACAATCCATGAAGCAAAATTTTAAAGAACTTGATTCATCAATGGCCAAAAGAAAAAAAAATATACAAAAAACGATGACTAAAATTAGCCAGGATTTTGGATCAAACTGTGTTTTGAATTCAAATTCGGTTCAATTTTGATTTCTAGGGTTTGCAATTTGAGGCTTTTTTTGTTTTGAACTTTTGAGTTTTATATTTCAAATCGGGTTAATAGTTGTGAAACCACTTTGTAATCGGGTCTTATCGGTTAAATTTTAAGTTTAAACCAACTTGATTTTATGTCAGTGTGTAATTCAGTTTTAAAGATGTATTATGTGTGGAAATTGATTTCAAATTTTAAAATTATGTGGAATTAGATCTTTAAATTTTAATTGAGGTGCAATTGGAACTAGGCTCAAACTCTATGTGGATACAGTGCTATACAAGAGTTATTGGGGGGGGGGGGGGGGGGGGGGGGGGGGAAATAGCTCGTCAGCCCATTGAATTCAGACACTATATTGTTTACTATTTTAAATTATATATATAATCTAAAATGCAGAATATCATCATTTTGTTTTTATTTCTAATTTACATAGATTATCATTTAATACTAATTGAATCTATCATTAGCTAATTAGTTATTAATTAATAATCTAATTATAAACATTTATTGTAACACAAATATGGTAGATATTTTAATTGAGCTATACTAATTCTAATAAATCATAATTGATTGACTTATTGATTGGGTAAATTTTAAAACAGTTTTAAAATAGTTTTATACTATACATAATCAATAAAAAATTCTCTAATAATCTTAAAAGAATATGAATACTTTATTTGCAAAATCAAAAATGAAGTAGTGTGGATTCAAAATTAGGACATTAAATAAAACAAACACACAACCAATAAAAATAATCTAATTTTTATTCTTCATGTGCAAATTCATTTAGTAAGGTAAGTTGAAATCATGAATTATATTGTTTACTATTTCAAGAATAGCATCATTTCAGTTTTATTCTTAATATATATAAATTATCATTTACTACTAATTGAATCTATCATTAGCTAATTAGTTATTTATTAATAATCTAATTATAATCTAATGTTAAGGATTTATTGCAACAAAAATATTATTTAGTTTTGATCTAATATTTTTATTATTATTATATACATATGCATTATTTTTTTAGATGGCTTTTCATAGATTTCTAATTTATAAGAGTGTTCTCGAATTTTATTTGATCTTAAAATTCCTTATGTACAATCATTCAGATCAATATATTTATAAATAATTGCAAAACATTAGTTGATGACTATTTACATATACCCAAATCATTACTAATACATATTATATTTTATAAATAGACAAATATTTGAACAACGCCTATTGATAACATTTAAACAGTCTTAAAAAGCAATCTATGCTTTATACAAGGATTTATTTATTAAAATGCTTTTATATTTGGATTTTTTTTTTGATTAAATATTATTGAAGTTAAAAACTGGTTTTGTAACAAGGGTAATTATTTACAATAATTTGGGGTTATAGATGTTGTTTTCCTAATTTTGTTGTGATATATATATATATATGTATTGTTTTTGTTTCTAATTATTTTTATCTTATACATATTCAAATACTTTTGATTTTAAATTTAGTTATCCACTTTTTGTAATAAGATTCTGAGTTTGTTACAAATTAAACACATAATTATTGTTTGTTTCTTTAATTCATTCAGTTATTTAAACATTTTAAGCAATATTATTTAATTATTAAATAATGATCAAAAGTCAATAAATTTATATATAAATATAGTATATGCAAAGCTTTGAACACTGGTGAAAAGTATGAATCATATCGTTAATCACGGGATATATAAGATCTATATAGTGACTTCAGATTTTCACCCAACCAAATCTTTAACCATGTACATGATATTTAATTTTTAATTTAGTTTATATGACAATTAAATATGTTACTGTATATTGTTATATGAAACTCATATAAAATCAATTATATCATATTATATAATCTTAAAATTAATTAAACATATATATATATAATTTTTATTTTACCCCGCGCAGGATGCATATTATTACATAGTTCTATTATATAAAAGTTGATACATCAAAGTTAGTAATTCACATGATCGTGACACGTGGCGAGTCAATCAATCAGATTTTAATATGCGTCGTGATAAAATTAAATAAAATTAGCTTAATAAGATAAACTTCCAACTCTAAAAAAAAAAGGATATATATTTTCATTAAAAATAAATAAATAAAAATAAATAAGATAAACTTCTAATTCTAATATAACAAATTTTGTTATATTTGATAAAGATGGTTCAAAAATCACAGGAAATACTCACTACAAAAAAAGATAGGTGTATTGTATTACTTATTTTAAATATTTGTCTTAGTTATAATTGATACAAACAGGTTTTACATCACTTGTAAAACTGACTCTGAATGTGGTGATGCAAATAATTAACATCAGTTAGCTATCAATTGATGCAAATATATTTTATTTTTGCATCGATTGTTGAAATCAATGTCAATATGTGTCAATTACAAAAAAAATACTCATGTTATCATTTGCATCAATTTTTATTAATGATATTAGTATTTCTGACGATTATAATAAATAATGTTAAAATTAGTTTAGTTTAGTATTATGATTATATTCAGATGTTAAAAATAATTATTTTATTATTATTTTTATAAATATTTATAATAATATTATTATTTTAATCTGAAATTTTATGCATCAATAATTTTTTGATCTTTCAAAAAATTTGAAATTAATTTTATTGGCTGGTAAATGTAAATATAAGGTACTTAAGTTTTAATATATATAGACATGTTTTTTCTTATATTTTTTATCAACTAGCGATGTGGGCCAAGGTACAAAAGTTAGTTACATCAGTTTTAACTGATATAAAATTTATATCATTTTTTAAATGATGTTAACCAAACTGATTGATTACATCGATTATTTAACTGATTTAAATACATAATTTTATATCAATTTTATTTAAGTGATGTAAACTAATATAAATTTGTATCAATTTTATTGAACTGAAGTTAAATAATCAATAAAAGCATCAATTATGATAAATGATGTTAAATCATATATTTTGTATCATTTATTAATAAGTAATTTAAAATTTATATCATTTAGTTTTGTGATACAATTTAAGTGATGTAATCAATCTTTTTTTTGTAGTGACTGCTGAAGATGTAAGAATTATATATATACTTAATATTTATGTATTGTTAGATCTTATTATATAAAGTTGGATGCATCAAAGTAACGAATTCGATCATGACACGTGGAAAATCTTTCGATTCTGATTATGACATATGTCTCTATTAAAATTATAAAAAACAAAGATAATGCAAATTATATATTTTAGTTTGTAAAAGGAAATTAATATAAAACACTAATTCTAAAAGAAAAAGGAAACTTTTTATCATTATAAATCTGTGTATACGCGGGTCTATATCTTATCTTATTATATTAATCTCATTTTATAAAGGTGGATGCATCAAAATTTGTAATTTACATGATCGAGACACATAGCGATTTAAATCGATAAACATTTGACATATGTTGCGATTAAAAAAAAAAAAAATTAAAAGTAAAAAAAAACATATATAAATAAATTAAAACCGAAAAGATAAATTTAAGTTAAGAAGAAGAAAATATAAAAATAAAAGTAGATAAGATTAAGTTCAGTAGCCAAAAGTAAAAATAATAATTATATATATCTATATCAGTTGCTTAGTATTGCTTAAGTTGTTTTTCTTATTTAGTTCTTGCTTAGTTATTGCTTTGACTTCTTTGCTTAGTCTTTGTTACTTGCATTTGATTTCTGCTTTCTTTTATTGCATTGTTAGATTGCTAGAGTTACTACTTTACAAACAAAATCCCCATTCTCACTTAGCTCACAATATTGTTTGTATCTCAATATCCACAAGTGTGTGTTGACATTAAGACCCTATCTGATTTGGGGATTAGGATTACTCTGAAGTATAAGAACGGACTCAAAAACCCTTGCTTACGAAGTTTAGGAGAACCATTTTTTTAATGCATCATTATTAATGTGGTTGGATTTTCGTTTTTGGAGAACCATTTCCACAAACTCTATAAATGATCTTTATATAAACTATAAAAGTTTCACATGTTTTGTTTCTTTTGTTTGTTCATATATATAAGCTATTTGCATATTCATACACATGCGGTGGAGAAATGAAAACCAACTTTTTACTTTTTGAACTTACAAGAGTTTCAGATTTGTTTTAAATCTCCAGCAATTTCCACTCTTTTTGACATCCCTGAGTTTCTGATATAAAGCCCTAACCTCAAACGAGATTCTATTGATGTACGTCTCTCTCTCTCTCTCTCTCTTTCTCTAAAGTACTTATGTTCTACCAATGGCTAAGTTTATTAGGACTTTGGTTTGTTATGTGAAGATAAATGGGTTTACATTTGAACCTCATCTGTTTTGGAGGCTTCATCATAACCCAAAGATTCAGAATGGCAACTACCCTTTAAACACTATCAAGTATGTCGAGATGATGGGCTACAAACACCATTGGCATGAGCTTGATTTAATGGAGTTCTTTGTCAGAAATGCTAAATCTCTGTAGAAGCTGCTGCTGGTTGAACCTAGAAATCCAAGAACCAAATTAATCAAACCCGAGTACGAGAGGATTGCCAACATAAATAGCATATCTCCAAAGAAAGGTTTCATTGAATTTGTCAAAATTAAAGTTTAGGTTGTTCCCAACTCCCAAGCGTGCCAAAGTATAATTAATAGCTCTTTTGATGTGTTTGAAACCTGAATCAATTTATGTTTGCTTTTTGAACTTTTTTCTAGATTTGAACTCTCTTTGTTTTTTTGTTTCTTTTTCTCTATGATTTGAACTTATATGTGAGATTTAAGTACTTATAAACTAATATATGTCAATATTCTCATGCTCATAGTTAAGATCATGGCTGCTGGGATATTGTTTATGATCTTGGAATTTTGTACAATTAATATTTTTGAACTTGTTGGAACGTAAATCCACTTATATAGAATCTTACCTTTGTGTGTCATATTTAGGATACAAATTGAATGATTAGAAACTGAAAAATATCAACTATGTGGAATTTCAAGAAAATATAATAAAACAGATGTAGATAATGTTTAAAATTTATGTCACCTCGATAAAACAAAGTGATTTTTGGTTCATTTCAAAAAAATATGTTGTTAACTACATTTCAAGCCAAGATGTTTTCAAGTTGCTATGTTTTTCTTCAGGAGTAATATAAGCATCTTGTATTACATGCTGATTTGGTAAACTAAAGTTATCATATCAATATCTTCTGTGGACAAAAACAAAATGAACCTTAAGATCATAGGATAATATTCAACAAAAAAAAAAAAAAAATCATGGGATGGTATAATATTGGTCTGAAGATGTAGCGAATATCTTGAATTTTTTTTTCAAATTTTCTTATGTTTTAATTTCGTCCATGTCAATAATTTTTCGATCTTTATATGTTCTATATTTAGCTGATATTCAGTATATAGCATTTAAATCCAGAAACAATATGTATATTAGTCTCGATATCCTATTCAATTTATAAAAGATAAAGCTAACTTTAAAAATACAAAACATATAGAAAAATTATATTTTACCCAAACAATTGCCAATATTTCATATAAAAAACAATATTCTTTTCTTTCTTAAATTTTAATAATTAAATGATAAAGAAAATTTATTTGAAATAATGTATCTATATATATATATATAATAATACTCTATATATACATATAAATATCTATACACATACATATTCAAGGAGAGAAGATACCTGATTTTTTAAAAAATTGTATATTAAATTTGATTCACTTTTAATGATATTAATTTTTTTTTAATTTGTGTAGTTATAAATTTGTATATCAAATTTGATTCACTTCTTCCTCAAGATCTCCATTTAAAAAGGCTGATTTGACATCTATTTGATGTATCCTCCAACACTTTTAGGCTGTTAATGAAATGATTAGTCTAACTGTTTCAAATTGAGCAACAAAGAAAATATCTCGTCATAGTCAATTCCATTTCTTTGACTATACCCTTTTGACATCAATCTTGCCTTGTATCTTTAAACTTCTCCCTTAGAGTTCTTTTTTGCTTTGTACACCCACTTTACACCACTCATCTCATGCCCATTTGGAAGTGAAGCTAATTCTCATGTCTCATTTTTTTGTATTGACTTGATCTTTTCATGCATTGCGTTTCTCCATGTCTTCTTCTCCACTGCTTCTTGGAAGTTCATAGGTTCACAATCCATAAATATGCAAAATATAGTAAGATTGTCTTGATTTTTTGTCACCTAGTAAAGCTTTTGGAGTCTTCTAAAACGTGGAGTCCTTTCACTTAATTAAGCTCTCACCTCCTTGAGAACTTGGTGTTGGTAAAATTGGTGGAGTAACTGGCTCCTGTCTTGGCTGCTCCAAATCATCTTCTTCAACATATGGGAAAAAGTTCACTACAAAGAAACATGTATATCGCGACCATGGAAATAGTTACTAAGTAGTCGCAAAACTAAAATTTGCGACTAAAATAACTAGTATCTAATATTTCATCGCTAATACTATTAGTCACTAATTAGTCATTATTTTGTAACTAGTTCGCGACTACATACATGTCGAGTAAAAAAAATCGCAACTTAGTCACAAAATTTAGTGACTAAATTAAAACTCTATGACAATCAAATTGTGGTTGTCAATGGCTATTTTGTAGTCATTAAATATGTAGTCATTAAAAAGTCGCTAAATATTACGACTACTTTACGACTATTTAGTGAGTTATTTAATGATTAACTAAATCATTCAGATAATAGATTTGTATTTATATTATGACTAATTAACGACTATTTTTAGAATTAATTAATAATTTTTTTTTAACATTAATAATTTTTTTTGTGTTTTTTGGGTCAGTCCAATGACCCAAAATGGGAAATAAATAAAATTTACAAAATTAAAATCAGATCAAACCAACCAGTTTAACCGGGAATAACACAAAAAAAAAACTTAATCCATCATCTTCCAACGCTGACTTCGAAACCTGTTTCCAGTATCGACGAGTCACCACTCGCAAGCTCCAATCCGACTTCAAATCCAGTTTCCATCGGCGAATATCTGACTTTGAATATAGTTTTCCGGTAAGCTCTGATCTCCGATGACACCCTGACCTTCTATTCGGTGCTTGGTACAGCTTTCTCGGCGGCGGACTTCAGAGACGACGGATCCTGGCAAAGGAAGCTTTGACGGCTACTCTCCAGCTTGAACTCCTCCTAGATCGGCGCTGCCGCCCTCAAAACAGGTACAGATCTGGTCATGAACAAGACGAGTCCTCCATTGCTGCTCCACGCCTCGCCTCCGCCCTCCATCCATGCCTCGCCTCCGCCGGAGGAGAGAAAGAGTGTGATTCCTCCTTCAAAACGCAAACCTCTAGTTGACATGAAGCTCGATTGTAGATCTACTAACTAGAGAAGGCTTGCATTTGATAGTTTGCTTTATTATACTGTTTTAGGCTGCACTTTGTACATACTTTCCCTTGTTCTTGCACTATTTCTTACCATTTTTAGTCCCATTTGCATCTAGAAGTAGCCATGCATGCATCTAGATTAAGATTGCATACATTTGCATATTTCAAGTGTTTTTCAGAGCTAAGGAGACTTATTGGAGGATGGAGGATCATCTGGAGTCAAAGAAATATGCAAGAAGAATGAAGCCAAGCTGTTTAGAAGCTGCACCGAGGTCCCACATTGAGGTCTTTGCTCGGTTCAACAGGATACGAGTTACAGATTAGTCCGGACAAAGCCTCTCAACTCAGATTAATGATAGCTTGCTATTTTAGATCATTTTAGGCTGCATTTCATGCATCTTTTCCTCTGTTTTTGCATTATAGTTCAGCATTTAGGTATCATTTGCACTTAGAATCAACATAGCATGCATTTAGCTTAGGATTGCATACATTTGCATACATGTGCATGTTTGTGGTGATTCTCAGGTGTTTTTGGAGTTTTTTGGAGCTGGGGAAGGGACGGAAGCAGCTCATGCTCAAAGGAGATATGAAAAGTGGAGTTCTTGCAAAGTCTGGTCCATATCGAGCAAGCATATCGAACAGAACACCCGTGGAGTATGCTCGATGCAAGCAGCAGGACGAGAGGAGAAGGATCAGCACGAGGATTCCAAGCCGTTGGTCTGCATCGAGGACCAGCATTGAGGAAGGACGTCGATACACACTGCACAGACCATATCGAGGTCGCACATCGAGCAGAACATCGACCGTACGACCTCGATGCAGCTCATCCGCGTTAACCATTTGAATTTTCTTAACCTTATCTTATTTTTTTTTAGGTTTTTTATGCTTCTTTTGGCTACCTACTATAAAAGGAAAGCCACAAAACATTATCCTTATCAAGTCTTATTTTTATCTAAGCTTAGCGTTTTACCAAAAACATTTCCTAAACATAAAGGGCGATTTGCCTTAAGGATCTTGATCTTTAATAAAGTTTGTATTGTTATGGTTTAATCTCGTCTTCTAATCTCTGTTCTTGCATCTTGGAAGCTTAGATTTATCATCTTTTGCATTTTAAACTCATCTAGTTATGTTTAACTCCAAATCTATGGGATTAAATATGATTAATGAGTAGTCTTCCTTAGATTTAGGGTTCTAAGTAGGGAAGTGGTGATTAAGATGTGATTAAGGGGTGATTAGGCTTGTTTAATGGTTCTCTATTATCTCCTTCTCTGGCAAAGTGATTAATGTTGATAAAGCTTGCTCCTTTTGGTTGAATATGGTTTGATAGATGCATATGGTTCACTTGATGTCTTGATATATCTTCTCTAAGTACAGTTCGCTTATTTGGCTTGATAGTCTAGCTTGGTCTATGTTTCTTTTGTTCAGTGACACCAAAGTGATAGTGTACCTTGCTAGATGATTCGCTTAGGGCTTGATAATGCTAGTTTTGAGATTCTTGACTTGATGGTTAGATAGTATGCATTGAAAGATCTTGCTTTTGCTTCATTCTTGTTCATTGCTTAGCTTTGTTAGGGTGTTGCAAGTTTGTGCTTAAATCCATAATCTTGATTGGTGTATAGCTGCTTAGGTCCTTATTGGTTCACAAGATTGATAAATTGATCTGAATTCTTGCTTGGGTGAGAGAGTTGTCGCTTGATTGGTACATCTCTTAGGCTAGAATGGTTCTGATCTTTATGCTCATGGTTGAAGGATACGCCATCACAAGTGGGTCTGACACTTCAATCTTGTTGAATATGAATTGCTTATTGATTCCAAGTGGTTCCCTTTAGATACCTTGTCTAGGAGCATAACATTGAGAATTGCTTGCTTGTTAATGCTTGTTGAGTGCCTTAGTAGAAAGCCCCTTGTCACTCTTAAAAACCACAATCTCACAATTGCTTAGAACCTTGAGTCTTGCTTTTAATTAATTGTCTTCAAAGTCAACTTGCTTAGTTCTTGCTTTATTAGTCATTTCTTGCTTAGTTCTTGTTTAGTCATTGCTTTAAGTTCATTGTTCAGTTCTGTTCACTTGCATTTAGTTTAAGCTTTTTTTTCATTGCACCATTAGGTTGTTAGACTTGTTCTCATATAATCAAACCCCAATCTTGCTTAGCTTACAGCATTGTTTGCATCTCATCTCCCACAATTGGATTGATACTTAATCTCTATTCTACAACTGATTAGAAGAGGCAGGACATTTGATCTAGTAGACCAAAAACTGCTGTTTCAAATTGGCGCCATTGCCATTGTAGATTGTTTGAGTTTAACATTTCTGTTAGACTAAGTTCGTTACTTTAAAAGTTACTAATTTGCTCTGTTTTCCGTGCTCTGTTTTTTTCAGGTACTTGTATGAATTTGAGGTCTAAAGGCTCATCAAATCTGACTCCTTTCATTGACAACATTCATAGGAGAAGAGCTGTAAGACAGAGAGTTCAGGAGATAGAAGGACAAAGAATGGCAGAGCAAGAAGCTCAATTACCACATGTTGGTGTTGTTGGACAAGCACCACTATAACAAGCTGCAGCACACATTGATGAAGCACTGATAGGGCTCAAGTTTTATCCAAATAATACTACTGCAAGTGCACAGCAGTGCAATCGTAGTATAAGGGGTATCGAATCCCAAAGGAGTATGTAAACTATACTATCAATTGTAGGTTCAGATTAAGCTAAGCAGTAAATAGCGTATATAATGCGAAATAACAAAATAAAAGTAAGCAAACGAAATCTGGTTGTTGAATTAAGTTTCAGAAGATTAAAAACGCTAAGTCAGGATAATTCGCAGGTTGAATCCGAGAATGTAGAATGCATGAAATCAGGAATGATTAAGAACCGTCTTGAACATGAAACACAAATATATAACTAATCAATTCTCATTGCAGAAGTTAACTTTGTCTAAATCACAGAGTTTCAAATCTCTTTGCAAACTCTAACAACCTAAACATGCAGTAATGATCAGGTTCAATTATTCACAAAATTCCTAAGCCCAATCTCTTTGCACTAAGTTGTTTTGCTCATCAAATACTAGTTCATGTTATCGATAATGCATTCACATATATTTAACAACCTATGATTTTCGGATTTCTAGATGATGTGTCTAAGAAATCGATTTTAAAGCAAGCAGAGATGAAGAACTAAAAGATATTCTTAACAGATAGCAATTCTACAAACTCTTCATCAACCTTTGAAAATCCCTAACTTAACTAGCAAATTACTCAGATATGATCATGGAATCACAAAACATAACTGAATAAAATTGCATTGAAAGAATGAAATAAAAACAAAGGGGGTTCGAAATCTTCTCCAAAAAGAGTACAGGATTTGTCTTCCCAAAAGCTCTCAATAAAATCCTCTCTCAGCTCTCTGAATTCTCAAAAACTAAGATAAAAGCCAACAATGGCTGAAAACCTAATATATACAAGCTAAAACACGATCTGAGGTGCTCTTGCAAATACTGGAACTTCTAGGCCAATTCTGCAAATAATCTTTAATCTTTTAATAAATCAGCCACGCTCCTTCCTTTATGGATGACGAGCGTCACCATAAGTGGTGACGAACGTCACCCAAATCCATACTTTTCTTCTCGAGTTGCACACTTCGTGGCTTCATCTTGCAATGCTCTAAAAAGCTTCAATATCTCCAATTATGCTCCAGACATGCTATAACCTGCAAAGACTCTACTAAGACTCTAAAAAAACCAAAAAGACTCAATTAAAAGGACTTATACCATGGTTAAAAACCATAAAAACAATGATATATCAAGCACAAGAAGCTTTGAACCAAACGGCTGGAGTTCAAGGATTGCGAGTACCGGTTCATGCACCTAGAGCTGCAAGACCAATAGGAGCTGGTGATGCACCAGACACCCACCACAACAGGAATGGCATTCACGCTCCAGCTGTACATCAGAACCACTTCGAGATCAAGCTTGGGTTGATCAACATGGTGCAAGGCAACAGATTCCATGGCCTGCCCAATGAAGACCCTTTGGATCATCTTGACCAATTTGATAAGGTGTGTGGTATGAACAAGATTCAAGGAGTCTCTGAAGATGCTTTGAAGCTGCGCTTGTTCCCTTTCAGTTTAGGTGACAAAGCACATCAGTGGGAGAAGACACTTCCACAAGGTTCAATCTCTACATGGATTGAGTGCAAGACAACATTCCTCAACAAATTCTTCAGCTCAACAAGAACAGCAAAGCTCAGGAACACCATAAGTAGCTTTACTCAGCATGGGAATGAGACATTTTCTGAAGCTTGGGAGCGGTTCAAGTCTTACATTTTGCAGTGCCCACACCATGGCTTCACCAATGAAAGCTTGATGTCTACTTTATATAGAGGAGTGACGCCAAAGTACAGAATGCTCTTGGACACAGCTTCCAATAGAAATTTCATGGGCAATACTGTTGTTGATGGTCTAGCTCTTGTGGAGAACTTGGAGTTTTCTGATGGAAACTATGGTGAAGAATATGACAGAACATCTAAAGCTGTTGTAAGCGCTGAAGGTGAGAGCACAACAAAGAAGGAGATTGAAGCTTTGAATGACAAGTTAGACAAGCTGTTGAGTGTGCCTTTTAAGAATGTAAGTTTTGTTGGTGATAGTGTTGCTACACACGAGGAAGATGGGACAGTTGTAGAAAAAGAAGCTTTCTACATGAATCAACAAGGAGGCGGTTTTAACAACTACAAGAACCATCCCAACTTCTCTTACAGAAGCACCAATGTGGCTAACCCTCAGGATCAAGTCTATCCATCACAATCTGCTCAACAAAACCAAAGAACCAAACCTTTTGTTCCCTTCAATCAGCAGCACCACTTTGCTTCAAGACCACCATTTCAGGGTGGTTTTCAACAAGCTAACTTTTAGCCAAGACCAGCTTTTATCCCACCAGGTTTTGGCAATACACAAACCTCTTCCACCACTCAAGATGTTGATTTGAAGCAGATGATGCATCAATTGTTGACTGGTCAAGCCAACACCACTATAGAGCTGCACAAGAAATTTGCTGAAGTGCATAACAAAATAGACGCCACTACTTGTGACCTGAATGGCAAGTTAGATGCTCTGAACCAAAGAGTCAAGTCTCTAGAAAGCAAAGAAGCTTCATCTTCAAAGCCTCAGAATCAGTTACCAGGAAAGAGTTAAGAAAATCCTAAAGAATTCTGCCACTTTCTTGCTGAAGAGGATGAAGAGTTTGATGATGAAGATGCTTCATTGGAAGAACTTGGCATTATGCTTCAAGAGATGATGTAACATGTGGACATGTTAAAGGCTTAATGGGGGGGGGGGGGGAGGAATGTCATCAACGTCAACATTGATGATCATGAAGCTGCGGATATTGTACAGAAGTTCCTCCAAGGACTAAATGACAGCTTGAACAGAGAAGAAGAAAAGGAAATAGCCGCTCAAGAATCTGCTGAGAAAGAAGAGGCTGAAAAAGCCTTAGTTGCTCCAGAAGAAGAAGCCAAACTAGAGCTTAGTGAAGCTGATAAAGAGCTTGTAGAGACATACCACGATTTGATGGTCTTGGCTAGAGAAAGTCCTGAAGACTTCAAGGAGTTGTATGATCGCCAAGTAGGCAGCTTCTCAAGCAGCAATGAGAAGGGTAAAGCTCCTGAAGTTCAAGCTTATAAGCCACCAATTCCCTACCCCACGATGCACTTTACAAAGGCTCAGATGGCAGTCTATTCAAAGTTCTGGAAAGACATAAAAGACGCTGGAATAAAGTTTTCTCATGGCACCACTTTGCTTGAAGTGAATGATCAAATCAGGTTCCTCAAAGAAGCCTTTGACAAGCTGGAATTAGTGGAGCCAATTCTAGAGAATGTGGGGGCTAATCTGAAGAGAAGCAAAGAGCTGAAGACATTGACAAAGCTTTCCAATCCAGGAAAGTTTCTCATTACTTGTGAGCGAGAGATGGTAGAAAATGTTGTAGCCTTGTGTGATCCAGGTTCAACAGTGAATGTCATATCTTTACACTTAAGACAAACCTTAGGAATCAAGGAATTGAAGCCCTGCAAAGCCTCTATCATCTTTGTGGATAACACCTCAACAAGACCTTTGAGCATGGTAAAGGATTTCCCTTTGAAGATTGGGAATTGCTTGGTGCCACTTCTTCTAGGAACACCATTCTTGGCAACAACAGGAGCTCAGGTAGACTTCAAGAGAGGCTCTGTGATTTTGAAGAATGTTGATGAGTTCAAAGTCTACAAGATTGTCTCTCCTTTCATAGCTTTTTGTGGAAGAATCATTGAAGAAGAGAGTGAGCAACAACAACTTCCAGAGCGTGTGGAGCATGCTATGAGCTTCACAATGAGTATGTTGATGAGTGACACTCTCCCTGATGAGCCAGAACAGAAGCTTAACACTAAGTTGAAGCTTGAAGATGGTTTGAAAGAGGATGAAAGCTTGATCACCAAGGAAGTGAAGCCTTTGATCACACCAAGTGTCACGAAGAAGAGAAACAGGAAGACAGCTCGTGAGAAGAAGAGACTGATGTCAGTGGGCACTTGGGTTTACCAGAAGAAAGAGGTAGGAGCACCAACTCCATCAACCTCTGCTCAGTAGTCCTCAAACCATCAAAGTCAAGCTTAGTGACATAAAAGAAGCACACTTGGGAGGTAATCTGATAACAGTTTTCTTGCAAGTCTAGGATGCAATGAGGCTATCAAAACTCAAATGCAACACTTAGGTTGTAGTACAGTATGCAAGTGAGTGTCAATCCATTTCTAGGAGCTAGGAAGGTCAAAGAGAATGCAAGAGCAGTGTAAAGCTAAGCGAATGACAGGCGATTTTGTGAAAATCCTAAAAACTATATGCAACGACCAAATGGAATGTAAAACTATTTTAAAATTACCAAGAGCGATTAAACTACCACGAGGAACAAACAAAATAATTAAAATGCAAGGCTATGAATTACTAAAAATCGACTAGTGGATCGACCACAGGATCGACCAGTAGATCGAGCAGTTTGGATCGATCTCGTCTAAAAATGCAAGTATGAAGAAACTAATGACCAGGATGCGACGAATATCAAGCGAATGATTAACGAAGATGTAAGAATGCTAAGAAAGAAGGGTCTAGGGTCGAGATTCATGTTAGGGGTTTCAAAGGTCCAAGCTTGGTTTGAAAACTCTAGATCTACTCACTTTGTGAGATTCTCTAAGCCTTGAAAACAAAACAAGACCCATCCATGGCGTGTGGTATGGATCACTCTCTCATTCTCTCCTCCAGACCCATGGCGTTTGGCGGAAAAAGAGATTGAGAGGCAAGGAAAACAGATTTCAACCACGCGGCTTAACTAGTCCTCTAAACTACCATGGCGTTTGGGAAAGAGTAACTAGCCTCTAAGATGTGATTTTCAGAGATCTTTGGATCCTGTCAAGGTAAGAGCGCTCTCTGATCATAAAGATCTTGGCGTGAGACTCTTTAAGCCTTAAGAACTCAACATCTTAGAAAAGAAAGCCATTATGAACAAGAAAACACCAAGCTTTGAAAACCTTTTCGACCCCGTGAATCCTCTCAACCCCGAAACCAAAATGAAACTACTTACTACACATTAAATAAACTAAGCAAAGCATGAAGAATGAAATGATAAACATAAGAACGATGGATTAAACTTAAACAATTCAAAATATTCAAGAACAAGCTCAAAGTCTAACAATGGCCGATCGAATCAAAACCAGAGAGAAAAAGCATAAAAAAGATAAAAATGAAAAAGTGTGTGGGAAAAGATCATCGCCGCCTTCCCAAAATGGGACAAACAGCTCGATGGTCCCCCCTCGCTAGCGGCCAAAAATGGTTGAAAGGACAGAGATCGACTTCGGGATCGAGCGGCTCTCTCGATCACTTTCGGACATCGTGTCTTCTACTCGATCTGGGTCTCGATCTTCTTCGGTGGATCGAGTGTTGCATCCGATCTTGGTATCGATCTTCGGTCGGATCGAGTGGTGGACTCGATCCGTCTCTCGCTCTGCATGGCGTCATTTACGTTCGTACCACTTGATCGATTGCTTCACTCGATCTTCTTCTCGATCAATTCCCTTGGATCGCTTGGGCTACTCGATCTTCTGGTTGATCTCATCTAGATCGACCTGCCATGCTCGATCTGCTCCCCGATCTCTGGTCCTTAGCAAACATCCGACGTTCCACGAACCTCCACACTAGCCTCAGCACGTCCACGAACCTCCACGACTCCAAAGTAGCCAGAAACAACCTGAATATGATGCAAAATGCAAGGAACATGCGTATGCTGGTGCAAGAATGCTCTATGACCTAAAGCGATGCAATCTAGCCTAAAGAGTGATGTAAATGCATGAAAAGCTAACTTATATGTATGCAAAATGCATGCATTATACAGTGACATCAACTCCCCCAAACTTACTTCTTGCTTGCCCTCAAGTAACAGAAAATAAGAAAGGAAGAGAGGTTTTAAAACAAACGGGGGTTTTAAGCTTCTTGCAAAAGTGCCTTTCAAATGAATCAATCTCAATGTCCTAGTTACTAGTTCTAAAATGCAATCCGCACACTCATACTCCAAAGAACTTAGCCATACTCATCACACAAAGAAATTCAGATCATGACTCTCCTATTCCTAACAATCAAAGAAACTCATCATTTAACATTCATTAATAGCCGAACCATGAATCAAACTTATGCACTTTAAAGCAGAACACATTTGGCTAAGGGTGCAGCATAGAATGATCTCATTCGAAAAGGGTTTTTATTTAAAACAAGGGTTTCTCTCATAAAATGGCAAGAACTTTATGCACAATGCTAAAGGTGAAGGCAATTGATGCATACATGATCAGATTCTCATCTACCCATGTAAACTAACAATGATCCTAAACCCCTCTCATTTATTATCTTTTAATCTCACTCACCACTTAGAATCTACCCTTTTCTCAAAGCAAAAGCATAGCATTCCCCAATTCAAAACAGAAAGCATTTTTAACTCTTTAGGCTAGTGAAAAGGTTAAAAATAATTTGCTCTTTACATATTTCTTATTGGTAGCTCTCTGTTTATTTATATTTATATATATATATTTTTTTCTTTTTCTTTTCTTTTATTTTGGCAGTTAGGCTCTTTTCTTTTTCTTTTTATTTTTATTTTGAGAGAGCTACCTTCTGAAATTATTAGAGCATAAATTTTTTTTTAAACACTAACCTTTCACTTAAAACCTTTTTTTTTCTTTCAAACACCAAACTCTTTTGAAACCGAGAGCATATAAACATGAAAACAACCCCTTAAACCCCCAAACTTATTCTAAGCCTAAGTCTAGCTTCGAAATGCAAAGCTAGCAAACATATGAGAACCTAATCATGTCGCCTAAACCTAACACTTTATGCTAAGTTCAAACCGGAAAAAGGCCTCACAATGATGTCACACACGAAAACTTGGCTTCAAAGAAAGGTAAGGGTCAAGGTGGGAGTTCTACTTAGGCTCACAAAGAGTGGTAAAAGAAAGAAGAGAGCCGAAATATTTTAAAATCCATGTGTTCATTTTCAAATGCATAAGGATGATAATTGAAATTTCAGATTAAGGTTTTCACTTATTAGGACAAGTTTCAAATCATGAGAGTTCAATTCAAGTTACGAAAATCACAGCAAGTGATCCAAGCATGGTAAGAACTTACTTTCAAAGTATGAGCAAAGCATTAGAGAACTACTAACTAGGGCATTGAAACAATTCATGAGTTTAAAACACCTTTTTAAGAAAAACTCTAACCCTTTATGCAAATGTGAACAACCTAGATGCTTTAAAAATTCTAAACTCAATCCTAAAATGCTTAACAAGATGAATGCAACTACATGAATCTTTGAAAAAAATTTTAAAAAACTTTACCAATTTTTCATGCAATGAAGACTCAAGGATGCTAAAGGGAAAATAAGATCAGAACAAACATGTCAAACCACACACATACTCCCCCAAACTTGCTTGACACCGTCTCGGTGGCAAACAAATTCAAAGGAGCATCAAAACACAAAGCAAAAAGAAGCAAACATGAGCGGTATGTACAATGGAAGAAGGTTGTTACCTCGGGTCTAGTCTCAGCTGGAACTTGAGGATGTTCCAGAGGAGCTAGATGCTACGGCTTTGCCTTTGGAGCCTGGCTCTTGAAGAGAGGCGCGCCGGTTGAATGTTGCTGCCTTGAGTCTCACGGATGACTACTCCTCCGGTTGAAAGCCTCCTCTTCTCGGGTTGATGAATCTCCTGACTTGCAGCTTGCTTACGCGAGCCTCCTTGAAGCGATTTGACCTTCTTGGCAAGTTTCTTGAGCATTTTGCCTTGCCATTTGTTGATTTTCCTTTGCATCTCCACAACAGATGCTATGAATTTCTCCGTTTTGGTTCTCAGCTCAAAGTCTATCTTGGGAAGGGTATAAGCTTCGGGCATCTCATCTTCCGTGGCTGCGGACTCAGACCTTTGACGTGGAGCAATCACTGGGGCAGGCGTTCCTCCTAGAGGAGCAAAGCACTCCTCTACGGTTGGCAAGAACTCGATGTTCCCAACACCAAGCAGCTCGGTCTCGTCCTTGTTTGGTAGGATGCATACTCTCTTCTCGTTTTCGTCGTCGATGAAAAGATAAGCGTAGAACCCTTCTGCTGGCGTGCATCCCAAGCTGTCGGTATTCCTCATGTAGACCTCATCCATGAAAGCTCTAGCCGGGATGGGTGTGAAATCGTGTATAGGTACGCCGGCTTGTATGAATAGATGAGTGAGGAAGCCGCCAAAAAAGAAGAGCTTGCCTTGCACCGCAAGGCATAAGCCTTGTACTTCACCAAAGAGGCAGCAAGTACGCATCCATAGTTCACCTCGTCGCCGAGTTCATCCTCCATAGGCTCTTCATTCTCTGCCGGATCACACAACAAATGCTTCACGCCTTGGAACAAGAAGCAAAGCTCGGTCTTCGTGACCGTGGGAGCAACTGACCTTCCGCTGAATGTGTTGGCGATCAGCTTTAGGGTGTACCTCAGCACCGGGCTTCTCACTGTCTTGATTGTGGCGGTGTTGGCCTTGTAGTCTTTGTTGCTTATCAGGTCCCAAAAATCGTTTGCTCGCGTGAAGGAGGGGAACTCGATCTTGGTGGCGGCTGCGTTGAGACCATATGCTTGACACAGCTCGAGGATTGAGAGGCTGAAGGCTTGACGTCCAACCTTGAAAAAGAGACGGCCTTGTGAAGGAACGGGGGCGCTAGGGTTCTCGTAACGAAACTCCAACGTGGCAAGGAAGTCTATTGTCACTTCTGGAATGGTTGGGCAATCCATTCGTGACAGACATCTTAGGCCAATGTTCTTGAGGAGTTGGTCGAAATCTCCAAGGATCCCTAGCTTGAACAGCAGCTCCCGGTCCGCAAACTTAGTAGGCTTGAACCGAAGCCTTTCCAGCCGCTTCTTATCCCTCTTCTCGTCCTTACTCCATCGAACCCTCTCTTGAACAGCCATTTCCTGACCTTCTCCCTCTTGTGCTGTCTCTTCTCTCGTTCTCTTGGGGGCCATTGCTCCTGAAACAAAGTTCTCAAGCAAAGCTATGAGCAAATATGCGATATTTCGAGAGAAAGAGAAAAGCAAGGAAGAAAGTCGATAGCTAATACCCTAGAATTTTGGGGAATTTATAAAAAAATATAGCAGAATAATAGAGAGTCAAATCTAGAGATACTAGAAAATCCAGAATTTTTCCAATTATTGAGCTAAATCTAAAAATTCAAAACCGCCTTAACATCTATAACAATCAATTGCAAAATAAAGGGAGATTTTCTAAAAGATTTTCTCAAAAAAATCCGAAAATACCTTTTGCAAAGGATGTTAAAGAAGCTTGCTAGCCTTTAGAAATAAATAACTCTCACTCTCTTTGCTTAAAAGTTCGAGAAAACAAGAATGAGAGAGTGAGAGGTTGTTGAAAACATTTAAAGGCTAACAAAAACAAAACTATGGGTGCAAGAAGTGGTTTCTGACAAAAGTCTCGGTCAAGGCACAGTTTTCAGGGTCAAAGATTCCTGCTTTGACCGAGTTTTGAATTTAAAAAGTGGAGGGAAAGAATGAGAGAGGGAAGAGAAAATGTTACCTCAGCACGAGATCG
Source organism: Thlaspi arvense (assembly GCA_911865555.2). NCBI lineage: Eukaryota > Viridiplantae > Streptophyta > Magnoliopsida > Brassicales > Brassicaceae > Thlaspi > Thlaspi arvense. The sequence goes on from OU466862.2 coordinate 49,753,254, forward strand.
AGTCCCTTTGGTCGATCTAGAACTCGATCTCATGCCCATAATGACTTGGATCGAGAGGGTTGCTCGATTTAAGACACGATTCGATTTGAATCGAGTCGTAGATCGATTGGCTCTCTCGTTCCTTGAGTTTTTGAAATTGCGACTAAGTCCTCGTGATCGAGCCGTGCTATCGATTTAGGGGTCGATTCAACTTGGATCGAGTGGTGGATCGAGTTGACTAATCGATCTGTCTATGAGGGACTTTCCCGAGAGAAAATAGATCGGTCGATCCATTTTTTGGATCGATCGATCTAAACTCCAAGAATTTCCCGAGACATTTTAGATTGAGTTTGTCACTCGATCTCGTCTAGATCGACTGCCTCCTCTCGATTCACTAGCTCAATCTAGCAAAGATCGAGCCAGGATGAGTCGATCTAGCACTCGATCTCTAGCTTATACTTGCCCCCTTCTTACTCCTTTTTGAACTCGGATTGTGGCTTGCGTCTCCCATACTTTTTTCCTACACACTCACAAGACGAAAACATAAAACCGGAAAAAGAAATAAAGTAAAAATATGTACAGGATAGACATGGAAATGCCTCTCAAGTGCGCTTTCTTTAACGTCTTTAGCTAGACTTTACTTGGTTTAGGCAGATGGTGGGTCTTGGAGAAGCATTGAGGTGCTCTCCTTGTCAAATGCACTCGACATGTACAACTTAACTCTGTGCCCGTTCACTGTGAATGCATCTCCACTTTTGCCGACCAATGTGACAGCCTCGTAAGGTTGTACTTCCTTGATCTCATATAGACCGCTCCACCGTGACTTCAGTTTTCCTGGAAAGAGCTTGAGCCTCGAGTTGTAAAGCAGCACCAAACTCCCTTCCTTGAGCTCCTTAGGGACCAGCTTCTTGTCATGAGCAGCCTTGGTACGCTCCTTGTAGATGCGAACGCTTTCGTAAGCATCCAGCCTTAGCTCATCAAGCTCGTGCAACTGGATCAACCGCTTCTCCTGAGCCGTATTCAGATCAAAATTCAACCGCTTCACAGCCCACAACGCCCTATGTTCCAACTCAACAGGAAGGTGACAGCCTTTACCGTAGAGAAGAGTGAAGGGAGTGGTACCAATAGGCGTCTTCAAGGCAGTCCGGTACGCCCACAAAGCGTCATCTAACTTCACAGCCCAGTCCTTCCGAGTAGTCCCAACTGTTCTCTCAAGTATCGCCTTGATCTGACGGTTAGAGACCTCCACTTGGCCACTCGTTTGAGGATGGTAAGGCGTAGCTACCTTATGCTTCACACCATACTTCTTTAGCAGATTTTCAAACAGCTTGTTGATGAAATGGCTCCCTCCGTCACTTATCACCACCTTGGGAACTCCAAACCTCGGGAAAATAATGCTCTTAAAAAGCTTGATCACCACCTTAGAGTCGTTTGTTGGGGAAGCAATGGCCTCAACCCACTTAGAGACGTAGTCTACAGCTACGAGTATGAACTTGTTGCCGTATGATGAAGGAAATGGCTCCATGAAGTCTATGCCCCACGCGTCAAAGACGTCTACCTCAAATATGGGAACTTGGGGGCATCTCGTTCCTCTTAGTAATATTCCCTGATCTTTGACATGCCTCGCAGCTCTTCACAAACTCGTGTGCATCCTTGAAGATAGACGGCCACCAGAAACCAGCTTGCAACACTTTCGTAGCAGTCTTGAACGAAGCAAAGTGTCCTCCGTAGGAAGAGCCATGGCAGTGAAAGAGAATGTCATTGGCTTCTTCCTTTGTAACACACCTCCGGTATAAACTGTCTACGCCTCTCTTGTACAAGTAGGGATCATCCCAATAGTAGTGGCTCACGTCTCTCATGAGCTTCTTCCTATGGTAGTTGTCAAGATGCGACGGCTCCTCACCACATGCCAAGTAGTTCACAATATCCGCGTACCAGGGAAGATCTTCCTCCTTGAAGCTCAGAACTTCCTCAAACTGCCCATCTAAGCTTCCACAAACAGCCGTAGTGATTGCCATGAGTTGTTCCTCGGGGAGAGAATCGTCCAAAGGAAGATATTCGTTGATCCTTAACCAAGAGAGATGGTCAGCAACGCCGTTCTCTATTCCTTTCTTGTCTTTGATCTCCATGTCAAACTCCTGAAGTAAGAGGATCCATCTCAAAAGCCTCGGCTTAGTGTCCTTCTTGAAATAGATATAGCGTAAAGCCGCGTGATCCGTGTAAACTATGGTCTTGGAACCCACGAGGTAAGCTCTGAACTTCTCAAAGGCGAATACAGCCGCCAATAGCTCCTTCTCAGTAGTGGTGTACCTCGTTTGCGTGTCATCCAAGGTTCTTGAAGCATAGTATATCACGTGCAGCTTCTTATCCTTCCTTTGGCCTAGAACAGCCCCCACGGCATAGTCACTAGCATCACACATAATCTCGAAAGGTAGAGTCCAGTCTGGTGCTTGCACTATGGACGCGGATACTAGGGCCTCCTTGATGGTCACGAAAGCTTGCAAACACTCCTCATCAAAGACGAATTCAGCCTCCTTGCACAACAGCCGAGTGAGAGGGCGTGCAATCTTAGAGAAGTCTTTAATGAAGCGCCTGTAGAAGCCGGCGTGTCCCAAGAAGCTTCTCACCCCTTTGACGTTAACTGGCGGCTCAAGGCTTGTCATCACATCAATCTTTGATTTGTCGACTTAAATACCCTTTTTTGATATCTTGTGTCCAAGCATGATCCCCTCCTTAACCATGAAGTGGCATTTTTCCCAATTGAGCACCAAGTTTGTCTTCTCACAACGCTTTAGTACCCTACAAAGATTCAACAAACACGCAGAAAAGGACGCACCATAGACCGAGAAGTCATCCATAAACACTTCTACCATCTCTTATATTAGGTCGGAGAAGATCGACATCATACACCGCTGAAACGTAGCCGGTGCGTTACACAACCTGAATGGCATCCTTCGATACGCGAAGGTGCCATAAGGGCATGTAAAGGTTGTCTTCTCCTGATCATTGGGATGGATTGGTATTTGGAAAAGCCCACTATATCCATCAAGAAAGCAATAGTAGGGGTGATTAGCAAGTCTTTCAAGCATTTGATCAATAAAAGGCAAGAGAAAATGATCCTTTCTAGTAGCAAGATTAAGCTTCCTATAATCAATACACATACAGTGTCCAGTAATAGTCCTAGTAGGTATAAGCTCATCTTTGTCATTCTTAACGACCGTGATCCCTCCCTTCTTAGGCACCACATGTACGGGAGAAACCCACATGCTGTCACTTATGGGATAGATCACGTCAGCCTCTAAAAGCTTAAGAATCTCCTTCTTAACAACCTCTTTCAAATTTGGATTCAAACGCCTCTGATGTTCTATAGAAGAGGCGTTCTTATTATCCAAGTGAATCCTATGAGTGCAAAGCATTGGTGAAAGGCCCTTGATGTCACTTAGAGAGTACCCAATGGCCTTCCTATACTTTCTCAACTCAGTTCAGAGTGATTGCAACTCATCATCACTCAAGTTTTCATTCACAATCACAGGATAGGTTTCGTTAGGCCCTAAGAAAACATACCTAGCCCTTTTGGAAGCTCCTTAAGGTCCACCTTTGGGGCTAACAGCTCGCTCCAATCATCCTCGTGGCTGTTGCTGTTGTTCTCCTTCTTGGAGCCTTCCTTAGAACCCGAGACATGGCCCTTGAGGCTGCGTTCTCCAACCGCTATCCTTTCTAAAATCGAGTCGTCAGGTCGATCTTGCTCTTGATGTCGTCTAGATCGAGCAGTTTCGCTCGATTCACTCACTCGATTTAATGTGGATCGAGTGAGGGATCGAGACGCTGAGTCGATCTCCAGATTAGACCCCAAATTGATCGGAAGGCCTTTCTCGATCTCGGACTCGATTGTTTTCCTGGATCGATCACCTTGCTCGATCTGACTGTCGATTGCTACACCGGATCGAGTTGTGCTCTCGATTGTCTTGTCGATTTAATCCCTGGATCGAGTAATGTCATCGATCTTGGAGTCGATCTCTAGGCAAACGCCTACATCTTCAAGCACAACTTTCCTCGAATCAAGCAAGTTGACGTACTCCTGAGTCCTCTGATCCACATAACCAAACTCTCCTGGCTCCTTAGTCAGTGCCAGCTTCAAATGATCTTCCTGAGCTAGCTCTTCCAGCAACTCATCCGCTAAAGCATCCAACGTCTCAATGTAGAAAGCTTGCGCTTCTATCGTAGGCTTCTTCAAAACCTCATTGATATCAAAGTCTAGCCTTATATCTTTACCCAAGTGCAAGGCAATCTTCCCGTTCTTGACGTCTATTATGGCTCCGGCGGTGGCTAAGAAAGGTCTACCGAGAATGAGCGGATCCTTTGGTTCTTCATCCATTTCCAACACATCGAAGTCTGTAGGCACGTTCACTCCACTGATCTTCACTGGCAAGTCCTCAAACAATCCCACGGGTAACCTCACACTCCTGTCAGCTAGTACCAACGAGATTCTACAGTCCTTGAAACGGGTAAAGCCAAGTTTCTTTGCCACGGAATGAGGCATCAGATTTATGCTAGCTCCGAGATCACAAAGGCAACTCTTGAACTCCAAAGGACCTAAAGCGCAAGGTATAGTGAAGCTTCCAGGGTCTCCCAACTTCTTAGGGACTATTTCCTTGTGTATCACAGCACTACACTCCTCACTTAGAACAAGCACTTCCTTACTTTCCTTATTATTCTTCACGAGAGTGTCTTTGAAGAATTTGGCGCATTTAGGCATCATTGCAAGGCAGTCCACGAGAGGTAGCTTGATCTCTATGTCCTTAAGATGCTTCTCAAACAAGACTCTATGCTTCTCTATGAGTTGCTTTTTGAAACGGCCAGGAAAAGGCAGCTTAGGTACATACGGTGGAGGTACATAAGCATCCTTCTCCTTAGTAGTTTGCTCCGCTTTCTTCTCAACAACCGCTTTGTCTCCTCTTCTTGGCCCTTGAATCCAGACATTGTCAAAGTTGATCTCATCATCAGCTGAAGGCTTACCCTCCCCCTCTTGAATTACAACGTCCTCATTGTTCTTAGGAGTAACCGTAGGTGCAAGCTCCTTTCCGCTTCTTAACGTGATGGCGTTTGCATATTCCTTAGGATTCTGCTCACACTTGTCCGGTAGGCTATTCTGACCACTTGTACTCGCCTTCCCCTTTTCTAGCTGCTTGATCTTGTTGTTTAAGTTGGTGATCTGAGTAGAGAAGTCAGTGAGAGACGAGTCTAGACGAGTGTTCATCTCGGCAAACTTCTGGTTTGTAGAGGCTTGCCCTTGAATTAGTTGTTGGAACATAGCTTGGACAGGATCAACTTGTTGTTGCATCGGTTGTTGCTGCTGAGGTACAAAGCCGGGAGGGTACATTGGCGTATAACCCTTGTTTCCTTGCTGTTGCCCTTGGAAGTTGTTCTGCCCTTGCCCTTGGAAGCCACCACTCGGCTGAAAACCTTTGTTGTAGGGTACGAAAGGCTTTGCTTGCTGAGCAGGGTACACTTGATCCTTAGGGTTTGCTACATTGGTGTTGCGGTATGAGAGATTGTTGTTCTGGTTGTAACCTTGTGAATAGCCTTGAGGTTTGTAGTTGTTTTGACCCGCCACCCAATTGGCTTCTTCTTGGCTCAACTCAAGCTCCTCTTGGCTCTCATCCGCTTCACCAACAAAGTTAACATGCTTCTGATTTTCCAAAACCAACTTGTCAATCTTCTCGTGTAATGATTTCAACTCTTTCTTGTGAGACTCTAGCTTAGAACCTCGCGGTGCACAGTCATAATCTTCAGCATAGTTGCCGTCACTTAGTGCTAAGTTCTCAATCAGCTCCATGCCTTATTCTACCTCTTGACCAAGGAAGTTCCCCTTACTGGCCCTGTCAAGCAACAACCTGATCTTTGGTGAAGCTCCGCGGTAGAAAGTGCTTAGAAGAGTCTCTTCGCTGAAGCCGTGGTGAGGACATTGGATAGTATAGTCCTTGAATCGTTCCATGGCTTCATTGAAAGTCTCATTATTCCTTTGCGTGAAGCCGCTGATCTCGCTTCTTAGCCTTGCCGTTCTGGTGCTAGAGAAGAACTTTCAGAGGAAATCCTTCTTACACTCGGCCCATGAAGTGATGGTGCCTTGAAGAAGTGTTTTCTCCCAATGTCTAGCCTTGTCTCCAAGAGAGAATGGAAAGAGACGCAGCTTGAAAGCATCTTCGAATATGCTGTTTATCTTGATCATCCCACATACTTGCTCGAAATTATCGAGGTGCTCCAAGGGATCTTCCATTGCTAAGCCGTGGAAATTGTTTTTTTGCACCATGGAGATGAAACCTGGCTTAATCTCGAAGTTGTTGTTTTGTACAGGAGGAGGAGTGATCCCAAACCTATTGTGATGAGTATTGGGAGCATTTCCGGCTCCTATTATCCTTGGGGGTCTAACCGCGTGTTGGGGGTTTCCATTGCCCCGTCCCACTGCCCTGTGAGCTGGAGGAGGTCCCTCTGGATGCTCGTGTTCAGCCATAGCTTCAAAGTCAACCAAACCGTGCTGAACAATCTCCTCAAAAGCTCTAGCTTGTTCTCGTACTCTTCTTTGCCGTGAATGACCAAGTTGATGGATATTGTCCAAGGGTTGAAGTAGATTATTGTCTCCCCTGGAACGAAGATGCATGTACCTGGAAGAAACACGTTTGAGAGTAGAGAGATTAGTAACTTAAACAAAGTAAAGCTTAGTCTTTACTAAGCTCCAAATCTCTATGCTTTCTAACACTCCTAGAATGGCAACGGCGCCATTTGATAACAATTTTCTTGCAAGTCTAGGATGCAATGAGGCTATCAAAACTCAAATGCAACACTTAGGTTGTAGTACAGTATGCAAGTGAGTGTCAATCCATTTCTAGGAGCTAGGAAGGTCAAAGAGAATGCAAGAGCAGTGTAAAGCTAAGCGAATGACAGGCAATTTTGTGAAAATCCTAAAAACTATATGCAACGACCAAATGGAATGTAAAACTATTTTAAAATTACCAAGAGCGATTAAACTACCACGAGGAACAAACAAAATAATTAAAATGCAAGGCTATGAATTACTAAAAATCGACTAGTGGATCGACCACAGGATCGACCACTAGATCGAGCAGTTTGGCTCGATCTCGTCTAAAAATGCAAGTATGAAGAAACTAATGACCAGGATGCGACGAATATCAAGCGAATGATTAACGAAAATGTAAGAATGCTAAGAAATAAGGGTCTAGGGTCGAGATTCATGTTAGGGGTTTCAAAGGTCCAAGCTTGGTTTGAAAACTCTAGATCTACTCACTTTGTGAGATTCTCTAAGCCTTGAAAACAAAACAAGACCCATCCATGGCGTGTGGTATGGATCACTCTCTCATTCTCTCCTCCAGACCCATGGCATTTGGCGGAAAAAGAGATTGAGAGGCAAGGAAAACAGATTTCAACCACGCGGCTTAACTAGTCCTCTAAACTACCATGGCGTTTGGGAAAGAGTAACTAGCCTCTAAGATGTGATTTTCAGAGATCTGTGGATCCTGTCAAGGTAAGAGCTCTCTTTGATCATAAAGATCTTGGCGTGAGACTCTTTAAGCCAACTCAACATCTTAGAAAAGAAAGCCATTAAGAACAAGAAAACACCAAGCTTTGAAAACCTTTTCGACCCCGTGAATCCTCTCAACCCCGAAACCCAAATGAAACTACTCACTACACATTAAATAAACTAAGCAAAGCATGAAGAATGAAACGATAAACATAAGAACGATGGATTAAACTTAAACGATTCAAAATATTCAAGAACAAGCTCAAAGTCTAACAATGGCCGATCGTCTCAAAACCAGAGAGAAAAAGCATAAAAAAGATAAAAATGAAAAAGTGTGTGGGAAAAGATCATCGCCGCCTTCCCAAAATGGGACAAACAGCTCGATGGCCCACCCCTTGCTAGCGGCCAAAAACGGTTGAAAGGACAGAGATCGACTTCGGGATCGAGCGGCTCTCTCGATCACTTTCGGACATCGTGTCTTCTACTCGATCTGGGTCTCGATCTTCTTCGGTAGATCGAGTGTTGCATCCGATCTTGGTATCGATCTTCGGTCGGATCGAGTAGTGGACTCGATCCGGCTCTCGCTATGCATGGCGTCATTTACGTCCATACCACTTGATCGATTGCTTCACTCGATCTTCTTCTCGATCAATTCCTTTGGATCGCTTAGGCTACTCGATCTTCTGGTCGATCTCATCTACATCGACCTGCCATGCTCGATCTCCTCCCCGATCTTTGGTCCTTAGAAAACATCCGACGTTCCACGAACCTCCACACTAGCCTCAGCACGTCCACGAATCTCCACGACTCCAAAGTAGCCAGAAACAACCTGAATATGATGCAAAATGCAAGGAACATGCGTATGCTTGTGCAAGAATGCTCTAGGACCTAAAGCGATGCAATCTAGCCTCTAGGACCTAAAGCGATGCAATCTAGCCTAAAGAGTGATGTAAATGCATGAAAAGCTAACTTATATGTATGCAAAATGCATGCAAAAGGCATGCAATATGTAGTGACATCATAATCTCATGACTATCCTTGTAAATATATGCTTTCTTTTATTACTAATGTCTCTATTTAGTGTTTCAGAAGTCAAAAATCAGGTCCATGGACGTGTAAAATGGTTTAAAGGCCAAGGAAAGAAGACTCTATTTTCACATCGAGGTGCCATATCGAGCAGAACACCTGCCATTTCTGCTCGATACAGCTTGTCTCGAGGAAGGCCCAGTCCGTACACCGAGCAGATTGCAAGATGGGGATCAAATCGACGTGTAACATCGAGTAGAACACCAAAAGCCCTGCTCGATGTGATCACCCCTGAAGCCCCACTCCATACACCGAGGAGATTAAACCGTACATCGACCAAGATACACGGTGGAGATTACATCGAGGTGCAGCATCGAGCAGAACACCAAAAGCCCTGCTCGATGTGATCACCAATCCGTACACTGAGGAGCTACAGCGCGTACATCGATCAAACTGCTCGATGGAGTTACATCAAGGAGTTGCATCGAGAAGAACATCCAAGATTCTGCTAGATATGGGTACTAACAACCATGATCGATGCAAGACAGTGTCCGGTACGACAACCACCGCGGAGAACAGCAACCGTGTACGAGACGTTCCACATCGAGGTGTAACATCGAGCAAAATACCAACATGTTTGCTCGATGCACAAAAGCCGAGCCAGGAACAAGCATCCAGACGGTGCCATGCATTGCTGATTTCTCTTGTATTTACACCATTTAGGCTTGCATTTAGTACATGTTTTGGTTCTCTTTTGCATATTTTTCTTAGTTTTTGTCCCATTTTTTTCTCCTTTTAGACTTAGGTTGCATTTAGGATATAGTTTGCATTTTTCTTGCATTTTTCTTGCATTATGGATGTTTTTAGGTGCTTATGAAGCTAAAAGGAGCTTTGAGGATGATCCAGGAAGCTAGCTGGGCCAAAAGGAGCAAAAGGGACCAAGGCAGACGATCTCTGCAGAGCTTATCTGTCTGTGCGCAGAGGCTATCGGTCAAGGAGTAACTGATACAAGACATATCGATCAAAGCTATCGGTCAGGAAGTGACCCATACAAATGCACCGAGTATATTTCGGTCACCATATCGGTCACTTTCCAGATCGATATGAATCGTATCGATCAAACGTATCGATCAAACGTATCGATCAAGACCGATACAACTGACCGATATGATCCCAGACTGAAGACCATTTATTTACAATTTTACCATTTTCGCTGAGACTCCTATAAATACTTAAAATCCCTAATTTCTGGGAACAACTCTTTATCCAGAAGTTTCTTCTTCTTTGTCTTAGCTTTTTGATTTTGTAACTTGAATCTTTGCTTGATTTTAATTAAAGTTTGCATCTTTCATCTTGTTTAATCTCCCTAATCATGATTAACTATCTTTTCTTCATAGATTTGATGGTTTTCACCATGATTAGTGAGTAGTTTGCTTTAGGTTTGAGATTAGGGCAGATGAAGTGATTTTAGTGATTGTTTAGGTTGATTAGGGCTTAGATCTTCTCATTCCCTTTCTTATATGATTGTGCTTAATGCTTAGTACCTCTTTGTTGGAGAAGTTGATTTTAGGTTTTCACATGCACACCAAGTGTTTGATGAAATTCATGAATGAAGTTTAATGATTGAAAATGGTGTTTAGATAATCATGAGTCTTTGCATCTATACTTTCTTGCATGAATGTGCTTATTGCTTAGTACCATATTGATGAGAAATTGCCTTTAGACATTGATTATGCATGAGAATGTGAGTTGATGTTTGATATATTGTATAAGAGATTAGTAAACCTAGCCTAAGAGATTAGATGTCTAGCATGCTAATTGGTTTTATGGAACTTGATTTTAATGCTTGATGATTATGTGTTTGAGTAAAGAGATTTATCTTGAATATGTGATTAGCAAATGGATTAGTGCCAAGAGATTGGATTAGTCTTTATTAGTGTTCCTTACCTAAGGTTGAGTGTTTAGAATTGCTTGTTTTGATCACCCTAGACAAGAACATGAATCACCCTATCACCATTGCCTTGATCTTGAACCATCTTTTAATCTTTGCAGTCTTGCTTTTACTTTGTTTTAGTTCAGCTTTTACTTTGTTTATGCTCTGTTTCTTATTGCTTTTATTGCTCTTTGCTTGTTTTCTTTTGATTTTTTTGCTTGCTCACTTAGGTTGATAGACTTTTAAAACACTCTTCATATCTGCTTGAATTAAGAAATCTGCTATAATCCTGCGGTCTCAATCTTCCCCTTTGGATTGACATTAAAACCCAATGCTACAATGACTAGTATAATGGGTGATTGACCAAGAGATCAAAACTCTTGTATCAATTTGGCGCCGTAGCCATTAGGGGAATGCTTTGTTCAGTAGGATTTGTAGAGATCTTGAGATCAAGCTTTGTTATTTTCGTTTTTGGTTACTGATTTCTCTTTTGGTCTAGAATTTCTTTTGTAGGTACCACAACACTTGCTCTTAAGTGGCTACAACTACAACTGAGGTTCAAGGTCAAAGATTTGGGTTTGCAGAATCAGAATTCAGCTGTTGAAGCATGGAAGAACATCAGTATGCTGCTGGTTTTGGTTTGCAGGGTCCATAAGGTCACAAGGTCTTCAAGGGATCCAAGGCTTACAAGGACAGCAAGGTCCACATGGTTTACAAGGAGCTTTGGTTCAAAGACCATTGAGACCTATAGGTGCTGCAGATATACCATCAAGCTATGCTTCAAGGCAAGGTATGCATTCACCTATGGAGACTAACCACTATGAGATAAGGAGCAGCATGATTGCTTTGGTTCAAAAAAAATAAGTTCTTTGTCTTGCCTAATCAAGACCCTCTTGAGCACTTGGATCACTTTGAGAGGATATGTGCTTTGACAAAGCTTAGTGGAGTTTCAGATGATGGTTTGAAACTCAGATTGTTCCCATTCTCTCTTAGTGGTAGAGCTCAAATGTGGGAAAAGTCTTTAGCATAAGACAGCATCACCACTTGAAAACAATGCAAAGGTGCTTTCTTAACCAAGTTCTTCTCTCCCTTAAGAACTGCACATTTCAGGAATGAGATCACAAACTTCAAGCAGTGGTCTAATGAGAGCTTTGGAGACACTTGGGATAGGTTTAGAAGCTTCACACACCAATGCCCTCACCATGGCTTCCCCAAAGAGATGCTGCTATCCACACTATATAGAGGTGTTCTCCCAACCATAAGAATCCTTCTGGATACTGCAAGCAATGGTTACTTTCTTGGCAAAGATGTTGATGAAGGATGGCTTTTAGTGGAAAACATGGCACCCAACAATTGGGATTATGTGGATGACAAGGAGCAACATTCCAAAGCCACTGAAGAGAAGCTAGAGACAGCATTGTATGAGATGAAGGACCTGCAAAAGAAAGTTGACTTACTGATCAATGAGACCACTAAACCTCTTCCTAGTGTTGCTCCACAAAACGACTACAAAGAGCATCAAATTGAAGCTGTTCAACTACAAGAGGCGCCAATAATGAACCAAGACCATGATGTTTGTGTACACCAGTCCTATGGAGACACTCATACTAAACAACATCAAGGTTCTTCTTCTCAAACAGTTGGCGCCAACACCTCCCAACCTTCACATGCATTGGACCTTAAGGAGATGTTCCTGCAACTCCAACAACTTAATAATGGAGGATTTCAGAAGATGATGGCTGCTGAAATTCAAAGAAGTTTGACTGAAATTCAGAGAAGCATGGCTGCTGAAATTCAAAGAAGTATTGCCTCCACCATCAACAACTTCCACTCCCAAATAGACTCCTTGACTATGAATCTGAGTAGGCAAGAGAACAATGCTCAGCCAATCACCTTCAAGATGCCCTTACAGCATTGTTATGGTATCTCCTCCATTTCCCTAACTGATATTGATGAGAAAGAAAACTTTATTGCTGAGATTGGAAGCCCCCTCTTTGGCCATGAGTTTGTCCCTATATCTCCAAAGGTGACACCCTGTATCATCAATGTGGACATTGAGTCTAAGTGTGGGGAAAGTGCTTTTCACTTGAGTTCAGCTAGTGATGCAAATTCTGGTGAAGAAGATAAGGCTATTGAAGCTGAGGTTTTTGAAGCTGACGTGGAGGTCAAACAAGGAGCTGCACGAGAACCACGCCCTCAAGGAACTCTTCCAGAAGAAGAATCCTTTGAAGAAGGAGCAAACAAAGAAGAAGAAGAGTGGTGGGCGCCACATAAAACTGTTTATGCTACAATGGATGACTTTGTTGAAGTCCCTGATGTTAAGAAGAAAACTCAAGCTGCTGTTCTCCCTATCTACCAACCCACTATCCCTTTTCCAGGAAGATTCAAAAAGCAGCTAGTACAGAAGTATCAGACCCTCTATGCTGCTCAAATGGAAATGAGAGGTGTGAATGGTCAAGAGGAGCTTGAGAAACTAAGAGTTAAAACTGGAGCATCTGAGGTTAAGGAGCAGAACATCAAGAAGCTTGGTAATCCAGGAAAGTTTCTAGTCTCTTGTGAGCTTGGTGAATTAGTTGTGGAAGAGGCCATGTGTGACACATGTTCAAGTATCAATGTGATGTCTCTTGACTTGGCAAGAGAACTAGGGGTCACCAAGCTGCAACCATATGATTCCACAATTACTTTTGTGGACTCTTCTTCAAGAATACCTGTTGGTCTCATTGAAGACTTTTCTGTGAGGATTGGAGCATGCAAAATACCAACTGATTTTGTTGTGATGGAAATGGCTCACACTCAGAAGCCTTCTCTACTACTTGGGACTCTATTTCTGAACACAACAGGCGCTGATATTGACTTCATCAAAGAGAGAGTCACCCTCAAGAAGGTGAATGGTGGAGTTAGCTATGCAATGAAGCCTCCACCTTCAAGCTTTTGTGGAAGCATCACTAATGTTGAGAAAGGAGCTGCTAAGAAGCCACCTGATGTCAAGAAAGAGCTGAGGGGATTCAAGGCTGAAGTGCTAAAAGAAGATGAAGACTCTCTTGATCACAATGAGTATGATGGTGAAGCCTTTGATGGTGCTTGTCTTCTTGACTTGTTTGATGGAATTAAGGTGAAACTCTATGGTGGACCAAGGAAGCCAAGAAAGAGAGTCAGGAAACCTACGGAGAAGCTTTACTTTGGACCCAACACATTGTTCAAGAAGAAAGGAGAAGGAACTCCAGTTCCACTCCATCATCCTCCATGATCTTAAGGAGCATGACAAGTCAAGCTTAGTGACTCTAAACAAACACTCTTGGGAGGTATTTGATATACTCATATATTTCGCATATTCGGCATGCATTTAGAGTAGTTTTTCATGCATTCATCTTACATTTTAGGCTAGTTTGCACCAGTTGTCCCATTTTCGGTCCTAAGTGTATTTTGCATTAGCATTTGCATATTTCTTGCATTCTTGCATCATATTCAGATTGTTTTGGACACACTGGAGAAGTGAAGGTTGCATGGACATGCTAAGGATCGAAGAGGAGCCTGTGGACACTTGGAAGAACTCAGCCATTCAGCAAAGGAACCGGGATCAAGGTGCGGATCGAGCTAGGCAGGTCGATCTAGATGAGATCGACCAGAAGATCGAGTTACTCATGTCGTTTCAAGAAGGAGGATCGAGACCAAGATCGACCAAGGTGATCGATCGTGAGTACGGACGTGGACTAAGCCATGCAGAACGAGAGCCAGATCGAGACCACGACTCGATCGTCGAAGGATCGAGTAGAAGATCGAAGGAAGTGCTCGATCCATCCAACCGAATCGACCAGAAGATCGAGCAGAGGAAGACGATCCACGAGGAAGATCAAACTAGAGATCGATCATCCAAGTCGATCTCCAAAACCTTATCCGGACAGCTCACTTTTGGCATGTAGTGAGGGGACCATTTTTTCTTGTTGGCCTATTTTGGGCATAAAAACCCCATCACTTTCATTATGCACACTTGGTCTCCAAGTTTTCTGTCTTGCTTTAGGCGATTCGCCATTGTTATGCTTTGAAGCTTTTTCTTGCTTTTGTTAAAACCTTAATCTTATCTTAATCTAAGTATTTTTTTTAATCGCTCTTGCTTAATCATATTTAGTATTTTTTTTTCTTTGCATTTTCGAGTGTTTTAACAATATGTAGTGAGTATTTTCGCACGGGTTTAAGGCTGGGGTGATTAAGGGGTTTAAAGGTTTAAGTTTTGGGAGTTTTTCTTGTTCTTAACCCATTCTCTTCTTGGATTTGGGGTCTTAATGCTTAGAGAGTCTTGGGAAAGATCTCTTTGATCTCAGGGCTTTTCTTACCTTGACAGGATTCAGAAATCCCTTAAAACCAAATCTAAGAGACTAGTTCATTCTTTCCCAAACGCCATGGATGCTTAGGGAGCTAGTTAGGCCATTATTTGAGATCTATGCTTAATGTTCTTCGACCCATCTTTCCACCACACGCCATGGGTTAGGAGGAAGGGTTGAGGAAAGGGTTTATACCACACGCCATGGATAAACCTCTTTTAGCTTCTCAAGGCTTAGAGATAGCACTCAAAAATGTAAATTTATGTTTTCAAAACCCAAGCTTGAATCTTGAACCTTCTTAAACATGATCCCCAGCCTTGGATCCTCTTTTAGTCTTTTAAAACTCAAGTTTATCATTTCTTAGGTATAAAGCTTGCATCTTTAGTCTTTAAAAATTATTGTTCTAAGTTGCTAGAAATTTCTCTGTTTATCTACCTTTAGAGTTCGATTTTATTAAATTAGTAGCCTTGTATTTTGAATTCCTAGAAGTCATCTGCTAGTTGTTTAACCCCTCGGTGGGATTTTTAAAATTGTTTTCGCTGTCATTTAGTTGTTGCATTTAGTTTTTATCAATTTTTTCTCCCCCATTTACCCGAATCTGACTTAGATTTGCTTAGCTCTTGCATTCTTAGTAACTTTCATCAACCTAGGCAGGATTGACACCCTTACCACTATACTACATCATAAACTGTGGTTTGGGCTTTGATTTAAACCCCCTATAATCCTTTATCAAATGGCGCCGTTGCCAACTTGGGTTTGAGTTGAAAGTATTAGGATTTGGAGCTTAATAGAGACTAAGTTTTTATTTTTACTTCGGTTACTAATAGCTCTACCTTCACACTTGTCTTCTCAGGTACATGAATTTAAGGTCTACAGGTGACAACAATCTACTACAACCTCTAGACAACATTCATCAACTTGGAAGTGCAAAGCTAAGAAGAGAGAGACAACAAGCACAAGACATTGGGGAGCTACCAGGTTTTGTTGAGTGTGTGGGTATGGCTGAGCAAGACCAAGCTGAGGGTCAACATCACCACGCGGCTGTTGGTAGGGGTAATGGAAACCCCAACCACGCCCCAAGACCACCAAGGATCATTGGTGCTGGTGATGCTCCAAACACTCATCACAACCGATTCGGAATCACTCCTCCACCATTGCAAAATAACAACTTCGAGATCAAGCCAAACTTCATCTCAATGGTGCAGAACAACAAGTTCCATGGGCTTGCAATGGAGGACCCTTTGGAGCATCTTGACAACTTTGAGCAAGTTTGCGGAATGATAAAGATCAATGGGATCCCGGAGGACAACTTCAAGCTTAGGCTTTTTCCTTTTTCACTTGGGGATAAAGCAAGGCATTGGGAGAAGACCTTACCTCATGGGACTATAACATCATGGGCTGATTGCAAGAAGGCGTTTCTATCAAAGTTCTTCTCAAGTACAAGAACAGCTCGGCTAAGGAGTGAAATCAGTGGTTTTACACAAAGGCAGAATGAGACCTTTAGTGAAGCAATGGAGCGGTTCAAAGACTACACTATAGCTTGTCCTCATCACGGCTTCAGTGAGGAGACACTCTTGAGCACCATCTATAGAGGAGCTCTTTCAAAGATTCGCATGCTCCTAGACACGGCAAGTAAAGGCAACTTCCTTGGTCAAAATGTAGAAGAGGGAATGGAGCTCATTGAGAATCTTGCTTTGAGTGATGGTAACTATGCTGAAGATTATGATAGAGCACCAAGAGGGTCTGACCTTGAGGCTCACAAAAAGGAGCTTAAATCACTTCATGAAAAGATTGACAAGTTGGTACTTGCAAATCAGAAGCATGTACACTTTGTAGGAGAAGCTGCGGATGTTATAGAAGAGTTAGAGCTGAGCCAAGAAGAAGCGAATTGGGTTGGAGGTCAGAACTACAACAAGCCATAGAGCTACAATCAGGGGTATCAAGGCAACAACAACCTCTCTTACCGAAGTATCAATGTGGAGAACCCTAAAGATCAAGTGTACCCTCCACAACAAGGGAAACCTTTTGTTCCTTATAACAAAGGAGGGTTTACACAAAACAATGGGTACCAAGGGCAGAGACAGGACAACTTCCAAGGCCAGCAACAGCAAGTGAACAACAGTTATCCTCCTGGTTTCATGCCTCAACAGCAACAAGCTCAACCTACACCTCAAGATCCGGTTCAAGCAATGTTTCAACAACTACTTCAAGGACAAGCTTCTACAAATCAAAAGTTTGTTGAGATGAACAAGAGAATGGACTCTTCACTTAATGAGGTATATACACAACTCACCAGCCTGAATAACAGGATTCGTCAGTTAGAGAAAGGAAAGGCTAGTTCAAGCGGTGAAGGTACCTTACCCGACAAGTGTGAGCAAAACCCTAAGGAGTATGTCAATGCGATTTGCTTGAGGAGTGGGACAGAGCTAGCACCACGGCCTATACCTAAAGACAATGAGGACATTGTGGTCCAAGAGGGGGGGGGGAGTAAGCTCTCAAACGGTCAAGAGATCACGTTTGACAATGTCTGGATTGAAAGGCCAAGGAAAGGCAAAGAAGCAGTTTTGGAGAAGAAAGTGGAGGAAGTTAGTAAAGCGAAAGATGCTTATGTGCCTTCACCCTATGTACCAAAGCTTCCCTTCCTTGGACGGTTCAAGAAGCAGCTGATTATGAAGCATAAAGTCTTGTTTGAGAAATACTTGAAGGCTGTTGAGATAAAACTGCCTTTAGTTGATTGCTTAGCTATGATGCCAAAATGCGCCAAGTACTTCAAGGATACTCTTGCTAAGAAAAACAAAGAGAGTGAAGAAGTCTTGGTATTGAGTGAAGAGTACAGTGCAATCATCCACAAGGAGATAGTTCCAAAGAAGCTAGGAGATCCAGGATCATTCACTATCTCTTGTGCATTAGGTCTTTTAAAGTTTGAAAGTTTCTTGTGTGATCTAGGAGCAAGCATTAATCTTACGCCTCACTCCATTGCTAAGAAGCTAGGCTTTACCAAGTTTAAGGAGTGCAGAATCTCAATTGTGCTGGCTGATAGAAGTGTAAGGCTCCCTGTAGGCATGCTTGAAGACTTACCCGTGAGGATCAGTGGTGTGAATGTGCCAACAGATTTTGTAGTTCTAGAAATGGATGAAGAACCAAAGGATCCTCTTATCCTTGGTAGACCCTTTTTAGCAACTGCTGGAGCCATCATAGACGTGAAGAATGGGAAGATCTCTCTACACGTTGAAAAGAAAACTAAGCTAAACTTTGACATCAATGAAGTCTTAAAGAAGCCAATTATTGATGGGCAAGCGTTCTACATAGGAGCTTTGGATGAATTGGCTGATGAGTCGCTTGAAGAACTGAGACAAGAGGATCATCTACAGCTGGCTTTGACAAAGGAGTGTGGGGATTATGGTTTCTTGAATGAGCAAACCCAGGAGTATGTTAGCATCCTTGATTCTCGAAAAGTTGTGAAAGAAGATGAAGGCCATAGCCTAGAGATCGACCTGGGAATCGACGAGATCACTCGATCCAGGGAAGCGATCGACAAGAAGATCAACGAGGTTGCTCGATCCAGAAAAGAAATCGATGAGAAGATCAAGAGAGACAACTCAATCAGTTCAGAGAACGACTTGGTGAATCGATCTCTCGCTCGATCCATACCAAATCGAGCAAGTGAATCGAGGGAGTGCAATCGATCCAGCCTAAATCGAGGGAAAGATCGACTGATTGGCTTGATCTCAGCGGGAGGAACGGTTCAAGAAAGCATCTTGAAGCCTCATTACTTGGGTTCAAAAGAGGCGAATGAGGACAACAACCTCAACACAAGCCATGAGGAGGACTGGAGTGAGCCGCTAGCCCCAAGGGTGGAGAAGTCCCTTGCTTCAGTTGTGGAAATCCAGCGCAAGATCAACAAATGGCAAGGCAATCTGATCGAGATTCTGGATAAGAAGATCAAAGACCTTCAAGGAAACTCATCTGAAGCGTCTTCAGGTGAGGAGGTGGAGCAACCAGAGAAGAGAAGAAGATCAACGGAGGAGTTGAAATCCGTGAGCCCCAAGGAAGCAATCAAGCTGGACAAATTTCTCTCCATGAAGGCTCAAGCAAGAGTAAGGACAAATGCACTCACCGCGACACTCCTCGCAAGAGCAGGAGGACTGGAGCATCCTCAAGCTCCAGCTGTGCCTAGCTCCGAGGTACCACACACAAGCTTGTAAATAACATGCATTTTTTCTTTTTTTATGCTTTGTGTTTTATCTCCTCTTGAATTTGTTTGCCACCGAGACGGTGTCATTAAAGTTTGGGAGAGAGTGTATGTTATTTGACATGTTTATTTTGGATCTTATTTTGAGTTATCATACTTGAGTCATCATTGATATTACCATATATTTCACATATTTTGCATGCATTTAGAATAGTTTTTCATGCATTTATTTTGCATTATAGGCTAGTTTGTTCTATTTGTTGCATTTTAGGTCCTAGGTCCCTTTGCATTCGCATTTTGCATATTTCTTGCAATTTTGCATCATTATCAGGTTGTTTGGAGCACCTTGGAGTTGTGGAGGTTATGCGGACGTGAGGAGGATCAGCTAGAAGCTTGTGGACACTTAGAGAGCTCAACCTTGCATGTGAAGGACCCGAGATCGAGCAAGGCAGGTCGATCTAGATGAGATCGACCAGAAGATCGAGTGACCCAAGTCGATTCAAGAGGAAGGATCAAGACCAAGATCAAGAGAGGAGATCGATCTGGAGTTTGGACGTGAATGACGCCATGCAGAACGAGAGCTAGATCGAGACCACGAATCGATATTCCAAGGATCGAATAGAAGATCGGACGAAGCACTCGATCCATCCAACCAGATCGACTTGAAGATCGAGCGAAGGAAGGCGATCCAAAAAGAAGATCGAGTGAGCTACTTAATCCAGAGATCGATTCCTGAAGAGCCTTATCCGTCCAGCTGTCTTTGGCATCTAGCAAAGGAGGGTCCAGTTGCGGTTTAGCCATTTTTGGCAAAGCGCAGCCATCACTTTCATTATCTTCATTCTGTCTTTTACTTTTTCTCTCTACCTTAGGATTTTGCCATTGTTAGACTTTGAGCTTTTCTTGTTCTTGAGCACTTTGAATCTTTTAATATTAATCAGTTTTTCTTTAATCGCATCGTTAATCATGCTTAGTTCATCCTTTATTGCTTTTCGATCTGTCGTAAACATGTGTAGCGAGTAGTCCTTTTTGGGTTTTTGGGGCTGAGGTGATTCAAAGGGTTTAAGAGGTTTAAGTTTCGTGTTTTCTTTGTTCTTCATACCTTCTCTTCTAGGATCTTAGGGTCTTAAGGCTTAGAGAGTCTTGGAAAAGATCTCTACTATTCCAGGGCTGTCTTACCTTGACAGGATTCAGATATCATAGAAAACCAGATCCTAGAGACTAGTCTTTCCTCTCTCAAACGCCATGGTTGTAGAGGAGATTAGTTAGGTCATTTATTGAAATCTGTTTTCCTTGCTTTTCGATCTCTTTTTCCACCAAACGCCATGGGTTTGGAGAAGAGATTAAGGAAGTGAATCATACCACATGCCATGGATGATTCTTATTTTGTTTTCAAGGCTTAGAGAAAGCTCACAAATGAGTAGATCTAAATGTTTTCAAACCAAAGCTGAAACCTTTGACACTCTTGAATATGACCCTCGACCCTAAAACCTCTTTTAGTATTTTAAAACCTCAGTTTATCATTCGCTTGTCATAAAGTTGCATTCTTGTTCATTAGAAATCGATTTGCTTTAAGTTGTTAGATCGGTCAGTTTTACTCGATCCAGTGGTCGATCCACTGCTCGATTTTTAGTTATTAGTAGATTTTCTCTTTTAATCTTCTATTTTTTCCTAGTAGTAGTTAACCCTCTTCCAGGGATTTTAAAATAGTTTTGCACTTTGTTTAGTCATTGCATCTAGTTTTCTTCGATTTTGCCAAACATTTTCCCGATTTGCTTAGCTTTGCTAAACATTTGTATTCCTAGTGTTCTTTCTGCTTCCTAGGTTGGATTGATACCTCTTGCATACTATACTACAACTATAGGTTGCTTGAGCTTTGATATTTCCTGGCTTGCACAAAAATCCTAGTATCAAATGGCGCCGTTTCCATCTTAGGATTGTTAGGAAGCATTAGGATTTGGTGTTTGCCAAAGACTAAGCCTTTACCTTTTATTTTGATTACTCATTGCTCTACCTTCTTGTTTGTGATCTCAGGTACATGAAACTATGCTCCAGGGGTGACAACAACTTACTTAGACCCCTGGCAATATTCACCAACTCGGTCACGCAAGACAAAGAAGAGCAGGAGAGCAAGCTCAGGCCTTTGAAGAGATTGTGCAAGCTGGTTCAGTAGACTTTGCAACAATGGCTGACCAAGAACATCCTAAGGGACCTCCACCAGCTCACGGTGGTGTAGGAAGGGGCAATGGAAACCCCATCCACGCAGCTAGACCACCACAGATCATTGGTGCTGGAGATGCTCCTAATACGCATCACAATCGCTTTGGGATCACTCCTCCACCAGTCCAGAATAACAACTTCGAGATAAAGCCTGGATTCATCTCTATGGTTCAGAATAGCAAATTCCACGGGCTGGCTATGGAAGACCCCTTAGAGCACCTTGACAACTTTGAGCAAGTGTGTGGGATGATTAAGATCAATGGGATCTCGGAAGATGCCTTCCAGCCGATCTTCCTCTCGTTCTGGTCCGGATCGAGCAACTTCACTCGATTCACTTAATCGATTTGATGTGGATCGAGCAGGAGATCGAGTTCCTAAATCAAAGCCCAAACCACAGTTTATGAAGTAGTATAGTGGTAAGGGTGTCAATCCAGCCTAGGTTGATGAAAGCTACTAAGGATGCAAGAGCTAAGCAAATCTAAGTCAGATTCGGGTAAATGGGAGAGAAAATCGATAAAAACTAAATGCAACAACTAAATGACCGCTAAATTTTTTTTAAAAATCCCACTGAGGGGTTAAACAACTAGCAGATGACTTTTAGGAATGTAAAATGCAAGGCTACTAATTTAATAAAATCGAACTCTAAAGGTAGATAAAAAGAGAATTTCTAGCAACTTAGAACAATAACTTTTAAACACTAAAGATGCAAGCTTTATGACTAAGAAATGATAAAATTGAGTTTTAAAAGACTAAAAGAGGATCCAAGGCTGGGGATCATATTTAAGAAGGTTCAAGATTCAAGCTTGGGTTTTGAAAACATAAATCTACACTTTTGAGTGCTATCTCTAAGCCTTGAGAAGCTAAAAGAGGTTTATTCATGGCGTGTGGTATAAACCCTTTCCTCTACCCTTCCTCCTAACCCATGGCGTGTGGTGGAAAGATGGGTCGAAGAACATTAAGCATAGATCTCAAATAATGGCCTAACTAGCTCCCTAAGCATCCATGGCGTTTGGGAAAGGATGAGCTAGTCTCTTGGATTTGGTTTTAAGGGATTTCTGAATCCTGTCAAGGTAAGAAAAGCCCTGAGAGCAAAGAGATCTTTCCCAAGACTCTCTAAGCATTAAGACCCGAAATCCAAGAAGAGAATGGGTTAAGAACAAGAAAAACTCCCAAAGCTTAAACCTTTAAACCCCTTAATCACCCCAGCCTTAAACCCATGCAAAACTACTCACTACACATTGTTAAAACACTCGAAAATACAAAGGAAAGAAAGCTAAACATGATTAAGCAAGAGCGATTATAGAAAATACTTAGATTAAGATAAGATTAAGATTTTAACAAAAGCAAGAAAAAGCTTCAAAGCATAACAATGGCGAATCGCCTAAAGCAAGACAGAAAACTTGGAGACCAAGTGTGCATAATGAAAGTGATGGAATTTTTACGCCCAAAATAGGCCAACAAGAAAAAATGGTCCCCTCACTACATGCCAAAAGTGAGCTGTCCGGATAAGGTTCTAGAGATCGACTTGGGTGATCGATCTCTAGTTTGATCTTCCTCGTGGATCGTCTTCCCCTGCTCGATCTTCGGGTCGATTTGGTTGGATGGATCGAGCACTTCGTTCGATCTTCTACTCGATCCTTGGACGATCGAGTCGTGGTCTCGATCTGGTTCTCGTTCTGCATGGCTTAGTCCACGTCCGTACTCACGATCGATCACCTTGGTCGATCTTGGTCTCGATCCTCCTTCTTGAAACGACTTGAGTAACTCGATCTTCTGGTCGATCTCATCTAGATCGACCTGCCTAGCTCGATCCTCACCTCGATCCCGGTTCCTTTGCTGAATGGCTGAGTTCTTCCAAGTGTCTACAGGCTCCTCTTCGATCCTTAGCATGTCCACGCAACCTCCACTTCTCCAGTGTGTCCAAAACAACCTGAATATGATGCAAGAATGCTAGAAATATGCAAATGCTAATGCAAAATGCACTTAGGACCTAAAATGGGACAAATGGTGCAAACTAGCCTAAAATGTAAGATGAATGCATGAAAAACTACTCTAAGTGCATGCCGAATATGCGAAATATATGAGTATATCAACTCCCCCCAAACTTGCCTTTTGCTTGCCCTCAAGCAAACATAATTCTAGAAAGGAAGAGAGGTTTTAAAAATAGGGGCTCAAATTCTTTGCAAAAGTGTTTTTCAAATGAATCAATTCAATGGTCATAGTTCTTAATTCTATGATGCAATGCACAAACTCATACTCACAAAGAACTTAGCCATATTCATCACATATTGAATCTCAAATCATGACTCTCATATTCCAAATAATCCAAGAATCCTGACCTTTAACATTCATTAAGCTCAAACCGTGAATCACACTTATGCATTTTAAAACCGAATACATTTGGCTTAGGCACAAAGGTTATGAGATAAAAATGATCTCATTTAAGCGGGTATATCAAGCAATGGGTTATCTCAAAAAGGAATGAACTTATGCATAATGCTAAAGGTAAAGGAAATTGATGCATACATAACTCTCTCATCTACCCATATACACTAACAATGATCCTAAAACCCTCTCTCATTTTTTT
Source organism: Thlaspi arvense (assembly GCA_911865555.2). Taxonomy (NCBI): domain Eukaryota; kingdom Viridiplantae; phylum Streptophyta; class Magnoliopsida; order Brassicales; family Brassicaceae; genus Thlaspi; species Thlaspi arvense. The sequence continues at coordinate 49,777,044 of OU466862.2, forward strand.
TCTTCTCTTTAAAGCTCACTCACCCTCTTAAAGACTACCCACATCAACAGGGCAAGTCGCCTAGCAAAAACCCAAATAAAAACATCATTTTAAAACCCTTTTGGCTAGTGGTAAGGCCATAAACATACTTAGTTCTTTTCAATACTTTGATAGCTCTCTTCTTATAATAATTTTTTTTTCCTTTTTTACTTGGCCTTTTGGTTCTTTTATTAATCTTTATTTTATTTTTTTTTCTTTTCTTTTTGAGAGCTATATTCTTTTCAAACATGAGCTTTCATTTTAAAACAAGGCCTACTACTTAAAACCATATATTCCCTTTAGTTCAAACCCCAAACATCAAACACTTTTCAAACCGCAAACAAAAACAAAACAACCTCCCATGAATCCCGCCCTAAATCAAACCTAAATCTAGCTTTAAAATGCAAAGCTAGCAATCAAATGAGAGCCTAATCAAGTCGCATAAACCTAACACTTTATGCCAAGTTCAAACCAAAAATAAGGCCTCACAATGATGTCACACAAGAAAACTAGCTTGAAAGGAGGATAAGGGTAAGGGTAAGGAGTTCTATTCAGGCTTACAAGAGAGTGGTGAAATGAAAAGAAAGCCTAAATATGTATATGTGATCCATGTATCCTTTTTCAAATACATAAGTATGATAATTCAAATATTCAAATTAAGGTTCTCACTTGATAGTAAATGATTCAATTCATGAATGTTCAATTTAAGCCACGAAAATCAAAACAAATGATCCAAATATGGTTAGAGCTTACTTTCAAAGTTGAACAATGCATCAAGGAACTACTAACTAGGGCCTTGAACTAATTCATGAGCTTAAAACACTTTTCAAGAAAAACTTTTGCCCCTTATGCAAATGCAAACAACCTAAATGCTTATAATTCTAGACTCAATCCTAAAATGTTTAACAATGCAAACGCAAGCTACATAATTTTTTTTTTAAGATTTATAAAAAATTTATGATTTTTTTTGGTATTTATCTATGCTTTAGATGATGCATGATTGATACTAGGATTTTTGTGCAAGCCAGGAAATATCAAAGCTCAAGCAACCTATAGTTGTAGTATAGTATGCAAGAGGTATCAATCCAACCTAGGAAGCAGGGAGAACACTAGGAATGCAAATGTTCAGCAAAGCTAAGCAAATCGGGAAAATATTTGGCAAAATCGAAGAAAACTAGATGCAATGACTAAACGAAATGCAAAACTATTTTAAAATCCATGGAGAGGGTTAACTACTAGGAAAAAGCAGAAGATTAAAAGAGCAAATCTACTAATAACTAAAAATCGAGCAGTGGATCGACCACTGGATCGAGTAAAACTGACCGATCTAACAACTTAAAGCAAATCGATTTCTAAAGAACAAGAATGCAACTTTATGACAAGCGAATGATAAACAGAGCTTTTAAAATGCTAAAAGTGGGTTTAGGGTCGAGGGTCATATTCAAGAGTGTCAAAGGTTTAAGCTTTGGTTTGAAAACATTTAGATCTACTCATTTGTGAGCTTTCTCTAAGCCTTGAAAACAAAACAAGAACCATCAATGGCATGTGGTATGATTCACTTCCTCAATCTCTTCTCCAAACCCATGGCGTTAAGTGGAAAAAGAGATCGAAGAGCAAGGAAAATAAATTTCAATAAATGACCTAACTAATCTCCTCTACAACCATGGCGTTTGGGAGACGATAGTCTCTAGGATCTGGTTTTCTAGGATATCTGAATCCTGTTAAGGTAAGACAGCCCTGGAATCATAGAGTTCTTTTCCAAGACTCTCTAAGCCTTAAGACCCCAAGATCCTAGAAGAGAAGATATGAAGAACAAAGAAAACACAAAACTTAAACCTCTTAAACCCTTTGAATCACCTCAACCCCAAAAACCCAAAAAGGACTACTCGCTACACATGTTTAAGACCGATCGAAAAGCAATAAAGGATGAACTAAGCATGATTCACGATGCGATTAAAGAAAAACTGATTAATATTAAAAGATTTAAAGTGCTCAAGAATAAGAAAAGCTCAAAGTCTAACAATGGCAAAATCCTAAGGTAGAGAGAAAAAGTAAAAGACAAAATGAAGATAATGAAAGTGATGGCTGCGCTTTGCCAAAATGGCTAAACCGCAACTGGTCCCACCTTCGCTAGATGCCAAAGACAGCTGGACGGATAAGGCTCTTCAGGAATCGATCTCTGGATCGAGTAGCTCACTCGATCTTCTTGTTGGATCACCTTTCTTCGCTTGATCTTCAAGTCGATCTGGTTGGATGGATCGAGTGCTTCGTCCGATCTTCTATTCGATCCTTGGAAGATCGAGTTGCGGTCTCGATCTGGCTCTCGTTCTGCATGGCGTCATTCACGTTCGTACTCCAAATCGATCTCTTCTCTCGATCTTGGTCTCGATCCTTCCTCTTGAATCGACTTGGGTCACTTGATCTTCTGGTCGATCTCATCTAGATCGACCTGCCTTGCTCAATCCGCTACTCGATCTCGGGTCCTTCGCATGCAAGGTTGAGCTCTCTAAGTGTCCACAAGATTGTAGCTGATCCTCCTCATGTCCGCATAACCTCCACAACTCCAAGGTGCTCCAAACAACCTGATAATGATGCAAAAGTGCAAGAAATATGCAAAATGCGAATGCAAAGGGACCTATGACCTAAAGTGCAACAAGTGGAGTAAACTAGCCTATAATGCAAGATAAATGCATGAAAAACTATCCTAAATGCATGCAAAATATGTGAAATATATGGTAATATCAACTCCCCCAAACTTGTCTTTTGCTTGCCCTCAAGCAAACAAAATTTAAGAAAGGAAAAGAGGTTTTAAAACGGGGGTTCAAGCTTCTTGCAAAAGTGTTTTTCAAATGAATTAATTCAATGGTCCTAGTTCTTAATCCTAAGATGCAATGCACACACTCATACTCCAAAGAACTTAGCCATACCCATCACATATTGAATCTCAAATCATGACCCTTATATCCCAAACAATCAAAGTATCCTAACCTTTAACATTCATTAAGCTCAAAACCGTGAATCACACTTATGCACTTTAAAACCGATTACACTTGGCTAAGGGACAAGGGTTGCGAGATAAAAATGATCTCACTTATAAGGGCGATTCAAACAAAGGGTTATCTCAAAGAATGGTCGAACTTATGCATAATGCTAATGGTAAAGACAATTGATGCATACATGACTAGACTCTTATCTACCCATACATACTAACAATGATCCTAGAACCCTCTCTCATTTTCTTTTCTTTTCAAGCTCACTCACCCTCCTAAAGACTACCCTTATCATCAAGGCAATTCGCCAAGTAAAAGCCCTAATAAAAGCAACATTTTAAAACTCTTTTGGCTAGTGGTAAGGCTGAAAGCATACTTAGCTCTTTTCTTTTTACATTGATAGCTCTCTACTCATTTTTTTTTCTTTACTTTTTAAACATTGGCTTTTAGGCTCTTTTCTCTTTTTTTTTTTTTTTTTTTTTTTTTTTTGAGATATACCTTCTTATTTAAACTAGAGCTTTCATTTTTAAAACAATAGGCCTTCCACTTAAAACCATTAAAACTCTTTTATTCAACTTCCAAACTCCAAATTCTTTAATCCGAAATAAAACAAAGCAATCTCCATGAATACCCGCCCTATCCTAAGCCTAAAACTAGCTTCAAAATGCAAAGCTAGCATCAAATATGAAAGCCTAATCATGTCGTCTAAACCTAACAATTTATGCTAAGTTCAACCGAAAAGAGGCCTCACAAAGATTTTTCACACAAGAACATTGGCTTGAAAGGAGGGTAAGGTAAAGGTGGCTTACAAGAGAGTGGTGAAAGGAAGAAGAAAGCCTAAGTATGTATAAGTGATCCATGTATCCTTTTTCAAATGCATAAGTATGATAATTAAAAAGATTCAAATTAAGGTTCTCACTTATTAGGAAAGGATTCAATTCATGAATGTTTAACTTAAGCCACAAAAATCAAAACAAATGATCCAAGTATGGTTAGAGCTTACTTTCAAAGAGTGTGCAATGCATTAAAGAACTACTAACTAGGGCCTTGAAACAATTCATGAGCTTAAAACACTTTTCAAGAAAAACTTTTGCCCGTTATGCAAATGTAAACAACCTAAATGCTCAAAAATTCTAGACTCAATCCTAAAATTTTTAACAATTCGAATGCAACTACATGAATTTTATTTTGAAAACTTTTAAAACTTTTATCATTTTTTGGTGTTTTCTATGCCTTATGATGCAATGCAAGTCTCAAGGGATGATAACAGAAAATAAGATCAAAGAAAATATGTCAAACACACCACACACTCCCCCAAACTTGAATGACACCGTCTTGGTGGCAAACAAATCCAAGAGGAGTCAAAACACAAAGCAAAAATCAAAGAAAACATGGTATATACAATGGTTTAGTTGTTGGTACCTTGGACCTAGGCTCGACTGGAGCTTGAGGATGCTCCAGACTTCCTGCTCTTGCTAGGAGGGTCTTGAGTGACCGCTTTGCCTTTCTCCTTGCTTGCTCCTTCGTGTAGAGAGTGGCGTGCAGCTTGCTCGTTGCCTTGGGGCTCATGGATCACTATCCCACCAATTGAACGCCTTCTCTCGGGTTGCTCAACCTCTTCGCTTGAAGATGCTTCAGATGAGTTGCCTTTAAGCTTCTTGATCTTCCGAGCAAGTTTCTTGATCATCTTGCTCTGCCATTTGTTCACCTTCCTTTGCATCTCCACAACAGAAGCAAGGAACTTTTCCGCCTTAGTCCTTGGCTCAAAGTCAAGCTTTGGAAGAACAAAACTCTCGGGCATCTCAGCATCGGATGTAGGCGACTCTGAATGAGGGCGAGGAAGTCGTGAAGGTGCTGTTGTGGCTCCTAGAGGTGCATAGCATTCCTCAACACTTGGCAGAAACTCCACATTGCCAACACCGAGCAGCTCCGTTTCTACCTTGTTTGGTAATATGGATACTCGCTTCTCATTCTCACAATCGATGTACAAGTAAGCAAAGAATCCCTCAGCCGGCGTGCGTCCCAAGCTATCCGTGTTTCTCCTGTAAACCTCATCCATATAGGCTCTCTCCGCGACAGGTACAAAGTCAGCTAGTGGTACTCCGGCTTGAACAAACATAGGCGTGAGGAAGCCTCCAATAAGCGCTGAGCTTGCCTTGCATCTCATAGCGCATGCCTTGTACTTCAGCAAAGAGGCAGCCAGTATGCATCCGTAATTCACATCATCGCCGAGCTCGTCCTCCATTGGCTCGTCGTTATCCTTAGGATCACACAACAGATGCTTAACGCCTTGGAACAAGAAACACAGCTCATTCTTGGTGACTGTAGGAGCCACGGACCGTCCACTGAAGGTGTTGGCGATGAGTTTGAGCGTGTATCTCAGCACAAGACTCCTCACTCTCTTGATCTTCACCGTGTTTGGCTTGTAATCATCGTTGCTTATCAGATCCCACAAGTCGTTGGCTTGAGTGAAGGCAGGAAACTCCACCTGCTTGGCATCAGCTTTCAAACTGTAGGCTTGGCAAAGCTCTTGGATCGAGATATGATAGGCTTGTTTCCTAATCTTGAAGGTGAGGTGACCTTGAGAAGGAGTGGGAAGACTCGGATTCTCGTAGGTGAACTCCAAAGTAGCCAAGATGTCCAAGGTTGCTTCGGGATAAGTTAGGCAATCCATTCTTGATAAGCACCAGAGCCCTATATTCTTCAAGCTACAGCTCTTCCCATTTTCTCTCGGTGACAAGGCTAGGCATTGGGAGAAGACCCTTCCACAAGGCACCATTACCTCTTGGGCTGAATGTAAGAAAGCTTTTCTCTCAAAGTTTTTCTCAAGCACAAGAACAGCTCGGTTGAGAAGTTAGATTAGTGGCTTCACTTAAAGGCAGAACGAGACATTCAATGAAGCTATGAAGAGTTTCAAAGACTATACCATTCAGTGTCCTCACCACGGCTTCAGTGAAGAGACTCTCTTGAGCACAATATACCGAGGAGCATTACCCAAGATCCGGATGCTACTTGATACGGTAAGCAAGGGTAACTTCCTTGGTAGAGAAGTGGAGGAGGGTATGGAGTTAATCGAAAACTTGGCTTTGAGTGACGGAAACTACGCTGAGGATTATGACTGTGCACCACGAGGTTCCGAGCTTGAGTCACACAAGAAAGAGCTTAAGTCCCTCTATGAGAAGATAGATAAGCTAGTTCTTGCAAATCAGAAGCAAGTTCATTTCGTGGGAGAAGCCGGAGATGTCTTAGAGGAGCTAGACTTGAGTCAAGAAGAAGCTAACTGGATTGCTGGTCAGAACTACAACAAGCCTCCGGGATATTCTCAAGGATACCAAGCCAACAGCAATCTCTCATACAGGAGTACAAACATTGAGAATCCAAAGGATCAGGTCTACCCCCCTCAGCAAGCAAAGCCCTTTGTACCTTACAACAAGGGTTTTCAACAAAACAACGGGTATCAAGGTCCGAGACAAAGTAACTTTCAGGGTCAGCAGCAACAACAAGGCAACAAAGGCTACACTCCTATGTTTCCTCCCGGCTTCGTTCCACAACAACAATAGATGCAACCCCAACCTCAAGACCCGGTTCAAGCAATGTTTCAACAGTTGCTTCAAGGTCAAGCTTCAACTAATCAGAAGTTTGCAGAGATGAACAACCGCCTTGACTCCTCTCTTACTGACGTCTCAACACAGATAACAAATCTGAACAACAAGATCAAGCAGTTAGAGAAAGGGAAGGCTAGTACAAGTGGTCAAAACAGCTTATCGGGCAAGTGTGAGCAGAATCCGAAAGAGTATGCAAATGCTATCACCTTGAGGAGTGGTAAAGAGCTTCCGCCGAGAGTTGCACCTAAAGACAATGAGGACATTGTTGTCCAAGAAGGGGAGGGTAAGCTTTCAGCTGATGAAGAAATCACCCTTGATAATGTGTAGATTGAGAGACCAAGAAAGGGCAAAGAAGTGGCTGTAGAGAAGAGAGTGGAGCAAGCTACTAAGGAGAAGGATGCATATGTGCCTTCACCGTATGTACCGAACCTTCCTTTTCCCGGCCGCTTCAAGAAACAGCTGATAGAGAAGCATAGACTCTTATTTGAGAAGCATTTAAAGGATGTTGAGATCAAGCTTCCTCTTGTAGATTGTCTAGCTATGATGCCGAAGTGTGCTAAGTTCTTCAAAGACACCCTTACAGAGAAGAATAAGGAGAGTAAAGAAGTTTTGGAGCTTAGTGAAGAGTGCAGTGCTATTATTCACAAGGAGATTGTCCCTAAGAAGCTAGGAGATCCAGGATCATTCACCATTCCTTGTGCTTTGGGTCCATTGAAGTTTAAGAGCTGTTTAACTGATTTGGGAGCAAGTATCAATCTCATGCCCCACTCTATAGCAAAGAAGCTAGGTTTCACACGGTTCAAAGAGTGTAGGATCTCCCTTGTGTTAGCTGACAGAAGCGTGAGACTTCCAGTGGGTATGCTAGAAGATCTTCCAGTGAGAATAAGCAATGTCAATATACCAACTGACTTTATGGTGCTTGAGATGGATGAAGAGCCTAAGGATCCGCTTATACTTGGAAGACCATTCCTTGCAACAGCCAAAGCAATCATTGATGTAAAAAATGGGAAGATCGCTCTGCACCTTGGCAAAGACATCAAGCTGGATTTTGATATCAATGAGGTCCTGAAGAAGCCAACCATTGAAGGACAAGCATTCTACATAGAAACGTTGGATGCTTTGGCAGATGAATTGCTAGAAGAGTTGGCACAAGAGGATCACTTGAAGCTAGCTTTGACTAAGGAGAGAGGGGAGTATGGCTTCTTAAGTGAGAAGACCCAAGAGTATGTTAATCTCCTCGATTCTAGAAGAGTTGTCAAAGAAGATGAAGGCAGGTGCCTAGAGATCGATCAGGAAATCGAGAAGATCACTCGATCCAGGACAGCGATCGACAAGAAGATCGAGATGGCTGGTCGATCCAGGAAAGAGAACGATGAGAAGATCGAGAGAAGCCAATCGATCAGTTCAGAGAATAATCCTGTTTATCAGTATTCCCTTGTATCCTTGTACATATTATTGCATTTTAAGTTTGTCTTTGTGTTTTTCTTTCAATAACAGGAGCAAGTGTGGTATAAGGCAAATTGTTATGAGTTAAGGAGGCAAAAACAGGTGCATTCTAGCTGCTATCGATCAACTGTATCGGTCAAGACGAGACCGATACAGATCGTATCGGTCATGACTATTGCTCATTTGTGATCGATAGCAGTAGAGCCAGATTGCACCAGTCAACCTATCGGTCACTCGTGATCGATAGGGAAGGGAGTTTGCAAGAAAGTTTTCTATCGGTCATTCGTATCGATCAAACACTGACCGATAGAAATCCATCGGATATATTTTGGTCAGTATATCGATCAGAAAGAGACCGATAGGATTCCCAAAAAAGGTATCGGTCATTGCTATCGATCACTACGCAGCGTATCGGTCAGCCTATCGGTCTGGTAGAGACCGATACAACCTCCCAGTCTGACCAAACTCCTCCTAAGGTACACCACTCCACTCCTTTGCTTCTGAATACTTCTGAGCACCCTTTATCATCCTCCTTCAAGCTTCTATTACACAGGGGACTGTGTAATTTAAGTGTGGGGGGAGGGTATTACATTTAACTTTGTGTTTGGTTTTCTTATTTTCTTTTTTACATACTTGAGTCTCATACATTCATGCACTCATCCATATGCACTGAAAACCCATAAAAGTTTTAATTTTTTTTGGAACCAAAAACTCATTTAGTTGCATTTACATCACTAAGATTGAGTCTAGGTGCATTTCATATAGGTTTGCATACATTTGCATAGGGAGTAGATAATAAACACTTGTCAATATGTTAATGTTTGAATTGTTTTCAATGTCTTGGTTATCTGTTGTTTGATTGCATTGTAGTGAGTTTGAAGTTAAGGCTGCACCATATCTTGAATTCTTGCATTGATATTCTTTTCTTATGCTCAAGCTTGCTTTGATTTGATTCCAACTCTATCTTACTAGAACCATAATTCTGACTTTGAATTATCTTGTTTGTGCATTGAGAGTGATTACATGGCTACCCATATACATACTTGGATTATCTTCTTCCCTTCTTACCACTCTTGTTAATCCAAGTAGCTGATCCTCATCATTATGGGAAAGTTAACCACACCCTAAACCAATCATTCTTTCTGAACCTAAACACTATTGTGAGAGCTGTGAGGCCTGGCATTGCATCATTTTTGATCTTATCTTGGAAAAAAGTGTTAGAAATAAGGCTGGCAAGGAGAAGCTCTCTTGTAGACACCAGCTTGCATTTTGAGCTTGGTATTAGGTTAGGAATTTGGGAAAGGGTAGTGTAAGTGGTTTGAGCTTTAATTGTTTTCATCTTTAAGAAGAAGAAGAAGTATGGGATTGGTATTATGGGGGAACAGTTTATTTTGTGGTTAAGTTAACTAGGAAGAAAGCTCTAAGTGTTAAAGAAGAAAGGTGCCAACAACAACAAAGCTTACAAAAGGTAATTCAAAAGGAGAAATCAGACCAAGCAATCCACCAAAGGTGATGAAAATGGCGCCAATCGTACAACAAAGAAGAGCAAGTTCCAAAAAGAAGTCAACCACACAAGTAAAAGAAGAAGGAGTTTCCCCTAAATATGAAGAAGTGCTTTGGGAAAGGGTAGATTTAGGAGTTTCACTTGGGGTTTTAGAAGTTATTAGGTTCATCTTGGGTAAAAAAGGTAGAAGAGAGCTTTGACTTGCATGCATAAGTGTGCTTTTACCTTTAGCATTTTGTCTAAGATAGAATCATTTCATTGAGTGATCTCCTGAATCTTTGAACCCTTATTTGAATGAGATCATTTTCATCTCATCACCATGTCCCTTGAGCAAATGTTTTCTCTTGATTTGCACAAACTTGATCCATTGGTTACTGATTAATGAATGTTAAAGAGTTGGTTAATTTGAATGCTTGTGTAGGCTAAGCTAGAGTTCATTGTTTGCTATGATAGGTATGGCTAAAACTTTTAAAGTAGAACAATCTTTATGCATCCTAGAACCTATAACTTGGGCATTGAATCAGATTTTCCATTGACATCTTTAGTTTTGAGCTCCCACCTTCAAACCTCACTCTCCCATTTGTCCTTATTTGCTTGAGGACAAGCAAAAGGCAAGTGTGGGGGTGTTGATATCTCTTGTATTTTCACCATTTAGGCTTGCATTTAGTACATGTTTTGGTTCTCTTTTGCATGTTTTCCTTAGTTTTTGTCCCATTTTCTTCTCCTTTTAGACTTAGGTTGCATTTAGGATATAGTTTGCATTTTTCTTGCATTATGGATGTTTTTAGGTGCTTATGAAGCTAAAAGGAGCTTGGAGGAGCTTTGAGGATGATCCAGGAAGCTAGCTGGGCCAAAAGGAGCAAAAGGGACCAAGGCAGATGATCTCTGCAGAGCTTATCGGTTTGTGTGCAGAGGCTATCGATCAAGGAGTAACCGATACAAGTCATATCGATCAAATCTATCGGTCAGGAAGTGACCCATACAAATGCACTGAGTATATTTCGGTCACCATATCAGTCACTTTCCAGATCGATAGGAATCGTATCGATCAAACGTATCGATCAAGACCGATACAACTGACCGATATGATCCCAGACTGAAGACAATTTATTTACAATTTTTCTATTTTCGCTGAGACTCCTATAAATACTTAAAATCCCTAATTTCTGGGAACAAATCTTTATCCAGCAGTTTCTTCTTCTTTGTCTTAGCTTTTTGATTTTGTAACTTGAATCTTTGCTTGATTTTAATTAAAGTTTGCATCTTTCATCTTGTTTAATCTCCCTAATCATGATTAACTATCTTTTCTTCATAGTTTTGATGGTTTTCATCATGATTAGTGAGTAGTTTGCTTTAGGTTTGAGATTAGGGCAGATGGGGTGATTTTAGTGATTGTTTAGGTTGATTAGGGCTTAGATCTTCTCATTTCCTATTTTATATGATTGTGCTTAATGCTTAGTACCTCTTTGTTGGAGAAGTTGATTTTAGATTTTCACATGCACACCAAGTGTTTGATGAAATTCCTGAATGAAGTTCAATGCTTGAAAATGGTGTTTAGATAATCATGAGTCTTTGCATCTATCATTTCTTGATTGAATGTGCTTATTGCTTAGTACCATATTGATGAGAAATTGCCTTTAGACATTGATTATGCATGAGAATGTGAGTTGATGTTTGATATATTGTATAAGATATTAGTAAACCTAGCCTAAGAGGTTAGATGTCTAGCATGCTAAATGGTTTTATGGAACTTGATTTTAATGCTTGATGATTATGTGTTTGAGTAAAAAGATTTATCTTGAATATGTGATTAGCAAAGAGATTAGTGCCAAGAGATTGGATTAGTCTTTATTAGTGTTCCTTACCTAAGGTTGACTGTTTAGAATTGCTTGTTTTGATCACCCTAGACATGAACATTGATCACCCTATCACCATTGCCTTGATCTTGAACCATCTTTTAATCTTTGAAGTCTTGCTTTTATTTTGTTTTAGTTCAGCTTTTACTCTGTTTATGCTCTGTTTCTTATTGCTTTATTGCTTTGCTTCTTTGCTTGCTCACTTAGGTTGTTAGACTTTTAAAACTCTCTTCATATCTGCTTGAATTAAGAAATCTGCTATAACCCTGCTGTCTCAATCTTCCCCTTTGGATTGACATTAAAATCCAATGCTACAATGACTAGTACAATGGGTGATTGACCAAGAGAGTCAAAACTCTTGTATCAATTGCCCATGGGAAGGATCATGCAAGCCGAAGTGTCTTCCTACACCGAGCAACAACATCATGCATAACATCTACTGAGATTGCTCGATGCAAGGTGTCCTGAAGGAGAAGCTGACCAGAACACAGAACCCCCGAGGCAGCAGAGCATCATAGCCGAGCTACAGGACCCGATGTCCCCGATATGGTACACATCGATGCACAATGGCCGAGCCAAGAATAAGCATCCAGACGGTGACATGCATTGCCCACAGGAAGGATCATGCAAGTCGAAGTGTCTCCCTACACCGAGCAACAACATCGAGCAGAACATCTACTAAGACAGCTCGATGCGAGGTGTCCTGAAGGAGAATCTGACCAGAACACAAAACCCCTGAGGCAGCAGAGCATCATTTGCGAGCCACAGGACCTGACGTCCCCGATATGGTACACATCGAGGTACCCATCGGGTGTTCTGCTCGATATGATCCGTGTAAGAATTTTTTGAAATTTTTACATGGGTAAATTGAGTAAAACCTTTTTGTAGACCTTGATGGATGGTAAAAGAATCTTTTCTTTCCCTTCACATGCATTTTTATATTTTAGATCAGATTTTCTTGCATTATCTTTGGATTTTTCTAGATATCTCTTATCCTCTTTCATTAAAACTAACAATATCCATCTCTCTCTCCACACACATCCATATCGAGCTAAACACAATTTTTCAAGCATCCTTTCTTCCTCTCTTGCATTCTCTAGAACTTCATCTTCTTGATTCAAGAACTAAGGTAAACTTTGTTTAAATTCCTTGTTTCTTGAGTTTAAATTTGTTAAACTGAAGTAGGATGCATTAGAATGATAGATTATGGTTGTTTGCTCATTTTTGTTTATCGTTTTGATTTGCATGTCACCATTGTTGCTCATCTTTGAAACTCTTTGGTTGAAATGTTTGAAAAATGCTGTTTTTGTGCTTAGTTTGACTTTGTGTTTAGATTCTGGCCAAATCTAGGCATGATATTGTTTTCTAGCATAATGACCATTGAAATGTTTCTTATTAGACTAGTAATGATGAATCTGATGCATTTTCATAGCTTGGTGGAGAGAGAATGATGTTTTTGGTTTCATATGGTTGAAATTGTTGAAATCGCTGCCTGCTACTGTGGGAATTTTAGTTTTAGCTGTATCTGTCCTTTTGAGCTGAAATTGTTTTGCTAAATTCAACTCTGCTTGTTGGTGATCAGTGTGAATTTTTGCAGAATTTTTCAGTGCCTGCTTGAATTTTGAAAATTAATTTCCTGCACAGTGCTTATCATACTAATTCTAGCTTCAAGCATTTCATTTTCAGGTACTGTATCGAACACCAGAGAAGATGTGGGGATTTCTGACTCAAATGCTGCTGCAACAAACAGAGCTGAGGGAAAAAGATCAGTAGTTGATGAAGAACCAGTCCAAGATGCAGCACTAAAGCTGAAGGATTACTTGAGAGCGATGAGGAGAGTGGACTTCAATCCTACAAGATATGCTGATCCTGGTCAATTGGAGAGCTGGGAATTAAGACTGAAGTGGATGAGCTGTTGAGCAACATTGGACTGGATAAATTTGCTAGTCTTGGCTATCCAACTTGATATGCTCAAATTAACCCTTAGAGCTACTCTCTCAAATTAAGAGATCACTGTAGTACTTAGGGATCAAATCCACAAGGACTTAAGGCTATCACTCAACAGATTTTAGATTCAAATAAAGATAAGCAATCAATAATGAAATTAAATTAAAATAACAACGAAAGCAATGATGTCAGGGGCGGATTGTAGGTTCTTAAAATCAATGAAGACAAGACGCTAGGCAATGGGAAATTCGCAGGTTGACATAAATCGTAGACTATGGACTGAAAGGAATATTTATTAAAACCGTTCTAGAACTCAAAACACTAATGTAAAACCAATCGACTTTCATCATAGAGATTAACTATGATAAGGTTCTAGAATTCCAAATTCCTTTGCAAATTCTAACAACCTAAACGTGTAATATAGATCAAATTCGATATGTTCACAAAATCACTAATCCAAATTCCTTTGCAACTAGTTATTTTGCTCATCTAAGATAGTTCTGGTGATTAACAATGTTTCCACATCTATTAAACAACCTAAGATCTGATTTCTAGGTGATCAATCTTAAAACCAGTGTTAAAGCAATCTAGATGAAGAACCAAATGATTTATCCTTCCAGTTTTATAGTTCTAACAATTCATTGTCAACCTTTGAATAACCAAAAACCTAACTAGTAGATTACTCAGACATAGCAAGTGAAACACAAATCATGACTGAATAAAATTGCATTAAGAAAATAGAGTAAAAGATGAAGGGGTTCGAAATTCTTCTCTACAGAGTATTGATTTGTCTCTCCAAAAGCTCTTAATCTAATCTCTCTCTTAGTCTCAATGATAATCAGAATGTCTGCCTAACAATGGCTTAGAAAACCTAAATACAAGTCTAAACACGAACTGGGGCAAAAGTGCAAATAGTGGGAAACTTCTGGGCCAAGTTGCAATTTCTTCCAATGAATTTTATGCTTCTTCGCGACCACGAACGGTGTCGATCGACGCTAAGTAGTGGGTATCCATCGACACCCTGCTCCTTAATGCCCTCCGACTTGGTCCTTTCAACATCAACTTCAGTATAGCTCCAAAAGGTTCTAAAATCCACAATTATGCTCCATTTGTACATAGATTTGCAAAGACTCTATAGGACTCGAAAAATACCAAAAAGACTCTATAAACAAGACTTATATCATGGTCAAAAACCAGCAAAAACTATGATATATTAACTCCCCCAGACTTATTTTTTGCTTGCCCTCATGCAAACATCAGACACAGCCTAGAGTAGAGGTTTGAAAACACAGAAAAAGTCAGTCAGACATCAGGAACACCACATTGATTAACACTTTCGAATCCACATACCACATGGTCAACACAAGATCAAATTTCAGTCTAATCATCACAGGCTTAGCAAATCTTTCAAATCCAGTTCAAGCTCTTTCAAGAAATCCGAAATCTCTACTGCTAAGCTCCTTATTTATATCTAAGTGATGTCTCATCAAGGATTTATCATCTCTATCACTTATAGATTCTTTTCCCTTTCTAAACAACTGAACAAAGCAGTCTCAACACAGTTCTCCTATTTTCTCTTCCCTTGATCTTTTCTTTCTTATAATTTTTTTATTTTCTTTCTTATTCTTTTACAGTCCAAGAATTGGTGCTACTCAATACTTGTGTTCCTTGTGAGGAGATAGGTTCTTGAGTGTGTTCATTACTGTTGTTCCTTGTAAGGAGACAGGATCATGAATGCACCATTCTTTTGACTTAAACTTTTAAAGTTCTATCAGGGAAGATCAAAGAGAAACTGTGTTTTAACATACTTGTCAGTGTTAGAAGAGAGAATCAAGATCAAAGAGAATCAAGCACCAAGACAAGAAGTTTTAAGTTCATTTAAGTGGAGCTAACAACAAATTTTCCAGATTCTCTAAGAACCTAAACCTTCATTGCTAGACTGATCTACCTATGACTTTCAACTTAGTAAGACTTGCAATCAACAACTGTGGCAATGGTTCTTATAAGCATCAATGTTTTGTGGTTTGTTCCAAGAAAAACTGACAATTTCAAAATTTTTGACTCAATAAAACAGGTTTTGACTCAACATTGAGACTCTATAAATACAAAACAATGTACACAATGACAGCAACGACCTCCCTTAGACTTAAACAACACTGTCCCTAGTGTTATCAACTAAAGAGTTGGTAAATAGAGGCAAAGAAACGGTTTGTACAGAGATGAGAAAGTGGTACCTGTGACTGCGCGTGGTGTCGATCGACACCACATGATTGGTGTCGATCGACACCCTGTCCGAAAACAGAATGGGATGACCCAAACATGTGTATTTGTTGCAAGTTAGATTGTTAGCTGAAGTTCTCCCAAGTCAAGACTGTTAAGAACACTCAAGCAAACAATTAAAAGCAACAACATAATCCATAATCTCATCAGTTCAAACATGTTTCAAAACACAATCAAAGCTGACAAACTGACTCAAGACAAAGACATAAAAACTGACTCAAGAGAAAATGAAAAATAACAAAGGGAAAAGAAAAAGTAACCAGGATAGCTAGAGGAACTAATCCTCATTCTCAGTATCAGGTGAGTGTGGGCGAACACAACCGCAGTTGGAAATCACGGAGACAGCGTTCCACAACGCCTGAATACTCTGCACCACAGCGCTGAAAAGTAGCCTGCTCCATCGAAATGTCGGGAGTCGGTGGAAGCTCATGTCGACCAATCGGCAGAGGCAGCGTCCGTGGTAGGGATGCTCGACGAGAAGAACCTCCAGCAAGACCCTCAACAGGTGCATCCTCAGCAGCAGAAGCAGCAGCTTGGGAAGATCCTCCTCGGCGCCTAGTAGCTGGCGCGGATCGTAGCAATGTAGGATCAGGATGGAAGCTGAGGGAATCTGTCTATAGTGTAGTGAGAGCAGTCTGTGGTAGCGAAATAAGGCATCGCTGACCAGTGTGACTAACGAAGCTCCATAGCGGCTCATCTCCTGCGATCTAGTGTGTCCTCCTCAAGTAATCCATGTCGATGAGGTGGCGCTCAGACACAACTCTGCAAGTCGAAGTGTCGATACGGCAGTAGCGGAAGATGGGAGTGAGGAGACTGCCAATACTCTCGGGATTGCCCCGACCTCTAGTGAATGCCTTGGTCTTCAGCGAAGCCAAGTGATGGGAAAAAATGGCTCCCATGTTGACATCGCTGTCAACTGGATACTTCTCTGTCAACACATCCTCAATGCCGGAATACAGGAGAGTCAGCTCAGAAACTCTCATCTTCCCGGGCTCAGACTTGCACAGGAGAGTAGTGGAGAAAAGGCAGACTAGGTAGTGCAACAACGGATGGCGCACATCAGTCTGAGTAGACCTCTTGGAATCATACATCTCATTCCCGAAACGGGACCAGAAACTCTGCAGGTCAGGAAATGGCGTCGGGAGGGAGACGCCCGTGCGCTCTTAATCAAACCTGAAGATGGTACAGAGCTCAGGGAATGTGATCCTGTACCTGACGCCTCTGGTGAGGAATATGAGAGTGCCATCATCTGCTCTCCTCACGATGTCATTGGTGTAATACACCCTCGCCGTGGCAATGAACTGGCGCACTAACTCTGGGTATAGCTCGTACTGCTTGGTCGCCATGGTGCCCAGACCAATCTTCTGCAGCACTCGCAGAGCCTCCTCTTTGAGCCCAAGGCGGCGAAGTGTAGCCCCATCTACGAACCGTGTAGGCGTAAAGTCCATCTTGAGCCAGGCATTGTAGAACAATGTGTCATAATCGTCCCACTCCTCACTGATGTCCCGGAAGATGCAATCGCGTTTCGCCACCTCCATCGGGATCCTCAACCCCTCTCTTCGAGGCCATGGAGGAAGAGCTGGTATAGCAGGTGCTGGGTTGGAGGATTCTCCGGTCTCAGTGCGTGATCTCTTGCTGTTTCGTAGAGCCATCTGCACTCAGAAAACCAAGAAAACGCAGAAATTTTGAAAATCAGGCCAAAATTCGAAAATCTGAAAATTTAAAATCTGGCCTATATTATCAAGAGCGAACCTAACCAGCAACTTAGTGATCACTAATCACAAACAATTTCAGTCTAAAACCCCAAATTCGAACCTATTTTTGCAAAATTAATCATCAATCCAAAATTTTTTAAATTTTGCAAAACAAGCTATAATAACTAAGAGGCAAGGTCGAATTCCTCCTATACAACCTAGAGAAGCATGATTCAAGTCCTAAATCAAGCTAAAACAGGTCAAATCGGAAGTTTCAAACCTTGGGGTCGAACTGAAAAAGTGGAATTTCGAGTGTCATACCTTGCAGATCGGATGAATGGGTTGGATATTCAGAAAGAGTACAAGAATTCACCCAAGTTAGGCTTTTGAATTACTCAAATCCGTCAATAAACAAGGAAGTTGTGATTTGGAGAAGAATTTGAGGTTTTCGGTTTTCAGAAAAAGTGAAGAGGAAGGAGATGACGTCGGGGTTTTATCGGGACTTACCTGATTAATGAGAGTGTCGATTGACACCGGGTAGGTGGTGTCGATCGATACTGGTCAGTGTCGACCGTGGTCGACATGTGCTCGCCTCGACACCCTGTACGTTTTTTTTTATACCAGGAAAATAAGTTAGTAAAAGTCAAAAATTAGACTAAGTATGTACACTTACCAATGGGTTGCCTCCCACCAAGCGCTCGTTTAACGTCATTAGCTTAAGTGTCCTCAGGATCAGGCTGTGGGTGCATCTGCCAAAGGTACAATCTGTCCTTCAGGAATCGCGGCTTGCGCCTAATAATGTTTCACCCTTTGCCCATTGACAACAAACTTCCTGCCCTCTGGAGTTGATAGAACAACTGCACCATATGGTCTAGCTTTCTTGACTGTGAAAGGACCTGACCAACGAGAACGCAATTTTTCAGGAAATAATTGTAAACGTGAGTTATACAAAAGTACCTGGTCATTTGGTTCAAAGTGTCTGGCGAGGATCTTCTTGTCATGGTAGGCTTTAGTCCTCTCCTTGTACAGCTTTGAGTTCTCATATGCATGATGCCTGATTTCATCTAACTCATTGAGCTGTATACGGCGCCTTCTGCTGCAGATTTCCAGTCAAAGTTCATCTTTTTGATGGCCCAATTTGCCTTGTATTCAATCTCCACTGGAAGATGACATGCTTTCCCATAAAGCAGATGGAATGGTGTGGCGCCAAGTGGTGTCTTGAATGCTGTCCTGTAGGCCTAAAGTACATCATCTAACTTGGCAGACCAGTCCTTTCTTGTCTTCCCTACTGTTTTCTCCAGGATTTCCTTGATTTGCCTGTTGGAAACTTCAACCTGACCACTTGTCTGAGGGTGATAAGGTGTAGCAACCTTGTGATGAACTCCATACTTTTGCAGCAGCTTCTCCAACACTTTATTGATAAACTGTATCCCACCATCACTGATCACAATCTGTGGCACTCCAAACCTAGGAAAAATGATGGTTTTGAACAGTTTCAGGACCACTGCAGCATCATTGTGTGGACTGACAATTGCTTCCACCCATTTGGAGATATAATCCACTGCAACCAGGATGTACTTGTTCCCATAAGATGAAGGAAAGGGTCCCATGAAATCAATACCCCAGCAGTCAAAGACTTCAACTTCAAGTATGAAGTTTTGTGGCATCTCATGTCTTTTACTGATCTTTCCCCTCCTTTGGCAGGCATCACACTGTGAAATGAATGTTTGAGCATCCTTGAACATTAAAGGCCACCAGAAACCTGCTTGTAGAACCTTGGAGACAGTCTTGAAGGTAGCAAAATATCCTGCATACTCAGAACCATGACAGTGGAATAGGACATTCTGAACTTCAGCTTCTGCAAGACATCTTTTGTAGATTCCATATGAGCAGTGTTTGTACAAGTATGGATCATTCCAGTAATATCTCCTTAGTTCCCTCATGAATTTCTTCTTCTCATATCCTTTGAGAGTGTCAGGAACCTCATCTGCAGCTAGGTAGTTGGCAATATCAGCATACCAAGGCCTAGAAGAGGTTGCAACTGTGAAGATAGGCTGAGAGAAAACATCACGCAGGATTTGCTGAAGCAGAACTGCAGTTCGGGACTGGTGTCGATCGACACCAGTTGGGTGTGTCGATCGACACCAAGTCTGTGTCGACTTGGTGACGAGGGTGATGTCGATCCTGCTCGATTATGACTCGCGTCGAGATTGGTGTCGATCGACACCAAGTGGTGGGTGTCGATCGATACCCTATCTGCAGTTCGAGAAAACTGCAGTTCATCCGCATCTGAAGTCTGCAATCTTGCCTCAATGAGACATATGTTCTTCTCTGGCAGGAAATCATCAATGGGGATGTTGTCTTCAATTCTAATTCTGGAGAGATGGTCTGCTACTCCATTCTCAACCCCTTTCTTGTCCCTTATCTCAATGTCAAATTCTTGCAGCAACAAAATCCATCTTAGCAGTCTTGGTTTTGCATCTTTCTTTTGCATCAAGAATTTGAGAGCAGAATGATCAGTGTGCACAATTACCTTAGACCCAACCAAGTACTGTCAGAACTTCTCAAATGCAAATACTACAGCCAACAATTCCTTCTCTGTAGTTGCATAGTTCTTTTGAGCATCATCCAGTGTTCTGCTTGCATAGTATATTGCGTGAAGCTTTTTATCCTTTCTCTGACCCAATACAGCGGCCACTGCAAAGTTTAAAGCATCACACATTACCTCAAATGGTAGATCCCAATCAGGAGGCTGCACAATAGGGGCACTCACTAATGCCTTCTTGATTTGCTGGAATGCTGAATAACACTCTTCAGTAAATTCAAACTTCACATCCTTGCAAAGCAGAGCTGTGAGTGGTCTTGCAATTTTACTGAAATCCTTAATGAACCTCCTGTAAAATCCAGCATGTTCTAGAAAGCTCCTGACTGACTTTACACAATCTGGTGGTTGTAAGCTGGTCATCACTTCGATCTTGGCTCTGTCTACCTCAATACCTTCTCCAGAAACTCGATGCCCAAGCACAATCCTATCTCTGACCATAAAATGGCATTTTTCCCAGTTCAAAACTAGATGCTTCTCTTCACACCTTGCAAACACTTGACAGAGGTTGTCAAGGCAGTCTTTAAAGGATGATCCATACACTGAGAAGTCATCCATGAAGACCTCCATATACTTCTCAATCATGTCAGTGGATATGGACAGCATGCACCTCTGGAATGTCGCAGGAGCATTACAAAGTCCAAATGGCATTCTGCGATACGCAAATGTACCATAAGGACAAGTAAATGTGGTCTTCTCCTGGTCATCTGGGTGGATGGGGATCTGAAAGAAGCCAGAGTAGCCATCCAGGAAGCAGTAGTAGGAGTGATTCGCCAACCTCTCCAGCATCTGGTCAATGAATGGCAGTGGGAAATGATCCTTCCTTTTAGCAGCGTTGAGCTTCCTGTAGTCAATACACATCATGTGCCCAGTGATGGTCCTTGTGGGGATCAGCTCATTCTTCTCATTTTTCACCACTGTTACTCCTCCCTTCTTGGGAACCACATGCACTAGACTGACCCAAGTGCTGTCTGAAATCGGATAAATGATCCCAGCAGCCAGAAGCTTCATGATTTCCTTCTTCACTACATCCTGTAAGTTCGGATTCAGCCTCCTCTGGTTCTCAATTGATGACTTCGACTCATCCTCAAGATGTATCCTGTGCATGCACAACTCTGGAGAGATACCTGAAATGTCATCAAGAGAATAGCCAAGAGCCTTGCGAAAAGTGCGCAACTTGCTTAGCAGTAAAGTGAGCTCTGCATTGTTTAAGGTAGCACTAACTATAACAGGATATGTAGAGTTAGGTCCCAGAAAGGCATACCTTAAACATGCAGGAAGCTGTTTGAGTTCGATTTTGGGAGCTTTTTCTTCACTCCAATCTCCTAACTTTGCAGCTTTTACAGATGTCCCAACCAGCTCCTGTTGTGCAACCAGCTGCATGACCTGCTCATTTGCATCCATCATCCTGACATAGCCAGCAGCAATGTTGTCTAGATGCTCTATTGATTCTGCAGAAACTGTCAATGCCCTCTCCAAAGGGTCTGCAGGATGCATCTCTTGGAAGATCTCTTCTGCAAGACTGGTGAGGGAGTCTACATAGAATATGTGGCCATCTATTGTTGGCCTCTGCATTAACTTGTCCATGTCAAAATGCATCACCAAATCGCCCACATTCAAAGCAATTCTCCCTTTTCTGACATCAATAATGGCTTCTGCAGTAGCCAGAAATGGCCTTCCCAAAATCAAAGGATCCTTTGGTTCTTCGCCATAAGCCAGAACCACAAAGTCTGTGGGAATCACACAATCTCCCACTTTGACTGGTACATCTTCTAAAATGCCTTAAGGAATCCTTACAGACCTATCTGCTAAGATAAGAGATATTCTGGTTGGCTGGAAACAGTCATACCCAAACTGACAGCAACTGAATGAGGCATCAGGTTCACACTTGACCCCAGATCACACAATGACCTCTCAAACCTTTCAGAAAAGATGGTGCAATCCAGAACAAAGCTCCCAGGATCAGTCAGCATCTCCGGTATCTTATTATGAATCACTGCACTCACTTGTTCTGAAATCAACATTGTTCCTTGCTCCAGCCCCAAATTCTTGGTCATCATCCTTTTCACATACCTCTTTATCACCGGAGTAGTCCTTATGGCATCTATCAAAGGGATCTCCACCACAAGGTTATCCATGATAACTTTAATCCTAGCATCCTCCAGTTCCTGTTTAGACTTCTTCTGGTTCCTTGGATAAGGCACCTTTGGCTTATAGACCCTTTCTTTTGCACTTTCTGGAGTCTGAGAACTCGGAGTTTGCTTCTGTGGTGGGCGTCGATCGACACCATGGGGTGGGTGTCGATCAACACTGGCTCCTAAGAGTGGTGTCGATCGGGTGTCGAGCTGCTTGTCGACCTCGGTCGATATTTATTCGCCTCGAGTCGAGGAGTCGCGAATTTCTTCTGGTGTCGATCGACACTGAGGGGTTGGTGTCGATCGACACCCTTCAAAATTTTCGAAATCCTCATCTTCAAACTCCTGCAGGTGCTCGAAATCTTCTGCACTAAAGCCCTTCTTCTGCACTGGTTGCAGATTCTTTCCACTCCTCAGCGTGATGGCATTAACAGTGTGTCTTGGTTTGGTGTATGTCCTTCCTGGAAGGAATCCATCCTGCCTTTTAATAGCCCCAGCAGTTTGAGCCACTTGAGTATCCAAAGTCTTCACATGAGTGTTCAGAGCTTCGATTTTTCCATTCAAATCTTGATACAGGGCGTCAATATTGCCATTGAAGTCAACTGTAATCTTCTGCTGACCTTCTAGCAACTGCTCAAGCATGGCTTCCATCTTGCTTGAAGCTGATGGTGCTGGTGCAGGCTGATAAGATGAGGAACCATAGTTCCTGTTGAAGTTGATGTTCTGGTAAGGCTTCTGGTACTCAGGCTTCTGAAACTGATGCTTGGGAGTGTAGCCACTAGAGCTCTGGTTCCCTGTGAAGTTGCTCCTCTGCATGTTCCCACTGAATCCTCTGTTTCCCTGCTGATTGTTGTACCTTTGTCCCTGAAAACCAGCTCCATTGATGTAGTTGACATCCTCTTCTTTAAACTCCTCAGCGTGTTCAAATGTTTCAACTTCAGCAGCAAACTGAACAGACTTCTTACCCATCAAGAGATTGTGAACAGAATCCAGTTTAGCCTTCATCTCAGCAGCAAACTGATTACTTCCTGCACTCCTAGCGTTTTTTTGTCTCTTAAAATCAGCATTCTTTGTGCTGTTGCTGGAAGCTAGGTTCTCTATCAGCTTGATGGCATCAGCTGGGACTCTAGTGTTGAAGTTCCCATTGCTTGCTGCATCCAGAGCCATCTGGTACTTCCAATCAACACCTCTGAAGAAGATTCCCAGCAGCTGCACCTCATTGAACCCGTGGTGTGGGCAATCCCTTTGGTACAGTTTGAATCTTATCCAGGCTGCTTTGAAAGCTTCAGCTGGACCTTGGGAGAAAGTGGCGATTTTTGTCCTCAACTCCTCTGATCTTGCATCATCATCAAAGTTGTTGAGGAAGACAGATTTGGTGTCCTCCCATGTGGTCAAAGAGCCAGGCTCCAGCTGTTTAAGCCAATGTGCTGCATCACCTTCCAAAGAGTGAGGGAAGAGCTTGCAGAATAAGAAGTCATTGGTGACTCCATTGGCTTTAACACTTGTAGCCAAGTCTTCAAACTTCTCTATATGGTCCATTGGATGGTCATGAGGCAGCCCATGGAAGGGATGCTGACCAACAAGCTGATAGTAACTAGGTTTCAGCTCAAAGTCATTCCACTGAAAGGCAGGTGGGCGGATTGCAGCTCTATTTGCATAGAACTGATCAGGCCTGTTGTAATCTCCCAGGGTCCTCTGTGGAAAACGCCCAGCAGCATTCCCAGCAGCATTCCCAGCAGCTTGTTGTTGTACATTTCGCACAACAGGTTGCACATCCTGTTCCTCAATCACAACGCCATCCTCATATATCCTCTGACCATCTTCATTCCTTCTATTCCCTTCTCTGTCAACTAAATGACCCTCAGCATCTGTCCTCAAAACAATTGGTCCAAACATCTTATTCTGCTTCTTGGCTTTCCTGATGGTTCTTTCTAACTTAGCGAGTTCTTCAATGCCTAAAGTCATGAGTTGCTTGTCCTTGTTGCTCCTGGTACTGCGATTATGCATGCACCTGAAACAAACAGCAGAGAAAGGAACAAAGTTAGTAAACAGAAAATAAAGGCTTAGTCAAAATTCTAAAACTAAAAATCTGAAAGTAATATCTAAGTCCCCGGAAACGGCGCCAAAATTTGATATGCTCAAATTAACCCTTAGAGCTACTCTCTCAAATTAAGAGATCACTGTAGTACTTAGGGATCAAATCTACAAGGACTTAAGGCTATCACTCAACAGATTTTAGATTCAAATAAAGATAAGCAATCAATAATGAAATTAAATTAAAATAACAACGAAAGCAATGATGTCAGGGGCGGATTGTAGGTTCTTAAAATCAATGAAGACAAGACGCTAGGCAATGGGAAATTCGCAGGTTGACATAAATCGTAGACTATGGACTGAAAGAAATATTTATTAAAACCGTTCTAGAACTCAAAACACTAATGTAAAACCAATCGACTTTCATCATAGAGATTAACTATGATAAGGTTCTAGAATTCCAAATTTCTTTGCAAATTCTAACAACCTAAACGTGTAATATATATCAAATTCGATATGTTCACAAAATCACTAATCCAAATTCCTTTGCAACTAGTTATTTTGCTCATCTAAGATAGTTCTGGTGATTAACAATATTTCCACATCTATTAAACAACCTAAGATCTGATTTCTAGGTGATCAATCTTAAAACCAGTGTTAAAGCAATCTAGATGAAGAACCAAATGATTTATCCTTCCAGTTTTGTAGTTCTAACAATTCATTGTCAACCTTTGAATAACCAAAAACCTAACTAGTAGATTACTCAGACATAGCAAGTGAAACACAAATCATGACTGAATAAAATTGCATTAAGAAAATAGAGTAAAAGATGAAGGGGTTCGAAATTGTTCTCTACAGAGTATGGATTTGTCTCCCCAAAAGCTCTCAATCTAATCTCTCTCTTAGTCTCAATGATAATCAGAATGTCAGCCTAACAATGGCTTAGAAAACCTAAATACAAGTCTAAACACGAACTGGGGCAAAAGTGAAAATAGTTGGAAACTTCTGGGCCAAGTTGCAATTTCTTCCAATAAATTTCTATGCTTCTTCGCGACCACGACCGGTGTCGATCGACACCAAGTAGTGGGTGTCGATCGACACCCTGCTCCTTAATGTCCTTCGACTTGGTCCTTTCAGCATCAACTTCAGTATAGCTCCAAAAGGTTCCAAAATCCACAATTATGCTCGATTTGTACCTAGACCTGCAAAGACTCTATATGACTCGAAAAATACAAAAAACATTCTATAAACAAGACTTATATCATGGTCAAAAACCATGATTTATCACAACTTACAAGCAACTTTCTTGTGAGTTCCTTGCAAGCTTCAAGGTCTACTTCTACAAGTTTGATGAAGAGTATGATGAAGGAGAAGAGGACTTTGGCAATGGATTCATCAAGTTCATACCCAACAGAGCATGCACCATGGGGTTCACTCAGCTTCAAGAGATCTTTGGATTTGATCAAGGCTCAAGAGCACAAAACATGCGCTTCAAGCATGATGAGCTGATGCATGTATGGGAAGAGATAGCGAATGATGCTTATAGAGCTGGTCATCTGAAGAGTGCTAGCATCCACCATCCAGCTATCAGATATGTTCATAGAGTCCTCACCAGCATACTCTTCTACAGGAAAGAGCAAAGTATGGTCAAAGAAGAAGAAATGGCGTTCCTTGTGAATGGCTTGAAGAACATTATAGTTGAAACAAGGCATGGGAAGATCCAAGGAGAGCACTTAGGAGTTGGTCTTGTGACAATCCTAATGAAGCAATTTCTATCATTCCAGCAGTGGGCTTTCAACACCAGAGAGGAGAGTCCAAGATAGACACTCGTTCAACATCAGTGAGCGGCGAAGGACACAAGCTTTCCAATCGGCCAAGCATTCATCTCATGTAGCTGCTCCAAGGCGAAAAGGAAAGAAGAGAAGGACTAGACAGCAAACTCCATCAGAGGAAATAGCGAATGATGCTTATAGAGCTGGTCATCTGAAGAGTGCTAGCATCCGCCATCCAGCTATCACTAACCATTGTACATACCACTCAGTTTTCTTGATGTTTGTGAACACTCTCCTTAGCAATTTTATTACACACGCACCGTGTAATTTAAGTGTGGGGGAGGGTGTATGATGAACTGATGCTTGCATTTGCATTTGCATAATAGAATACGAACCATGCATCATGATTTCATAGCATCTAAGGCATAAAAAAAAAAAACAAAAAACCAAAAAATTTGAAAAGTTTTCAAAAAATTGCTTCACAAAAAGAGTTTGATTTTCATGCATTCTTATAGTATTTAGACTTGATGCATTCATATAGGACTAGCTTTCTTGTTTAAATTGGGAACTATGATAGTACATCTTTGTTAATGCTAGTGATTTATGAAAATAAAGCCCTTGTTTTTAATCCTTTAGTGCATTTGATATTGAACTAGAAATAAAGCTGAACCAATTTTGGAATTTGAATTTGTGTGAGCTTTGTTTGAGACTGAAGCATGCTTTGAACTGATTTCAACCTTTGTTTAAGTGGAACCTAATTTTCACAATTATCATGCCTTATGCTTATGTGATTGATGTCATGGATAGTTTAAAATATTTGGATCTTCTTATTCTCTTTTCCCACTCTCTAAAAGATCCATTTAGATTTCCCCACCCTTAACTAAACTTTCTTTCAAGCCAATACATTAATAGTGAGTGATTTGTGAGGCCTCTTCCATCATGGTTGTTCCTTAGCAAAAAGTGTTGGGTTGGAACTACAAGGGAAGTACTTCCATTGTAGAACTAGCTCACTCTTGAGTTAGATAGGTTAAGATGTTTTTGGGGAATGGTTTGGGGTTATCTTGGGTTTAGTTTTTGAGAAGCAAAGAAAAAAAGAAGTCAAGGCACAAAGAAAAAGAAGTGTGCAACAAGCAAAAGAGTGGAAATGGCGATCTTAAACTCAAAGAAAGAAGGCTCATGTTCAAAGAAGAAAAGAGGATGCAAGAAGTGCAAAACCAGTAAATCAAAAAGCCAAAGGTGAATCAAGCACCAGCACTACCAAACAAAGGAGCCAAGATAAAAAAAAAAGCAAATCGCCACCACTTGAAGTTCGAAAGAAGAAGTGTCCTCTAAAACGCTTGAAGAATAAAAGTTTTTGGGTTTTAAAAAGGGTTTAAGTTCTTAAAAGGGGTAGCATAGGTGGGTCTTACACTGCTTAGCTAGAGTTAGGAACACATGTTATAGATCTTGGGTATATGGGAGTCTTCCTTTGTATGTGTAAGTTGTTCTTTGACCCTTAGCATTTTACCAAAGCACAGCCATGCTTTTCTTTGAGAGAACCCTTTAAACACCAAAACCAGTTTGTGAAATGGGATCATTTTTATTCCACTAAGCCTTGTACCTTAGCCAAATGACACTTTCACATTTGTATAAGCATGATTCACGGTTTGAGCATAATTGAATGTTAAAAAGGTTGTTTGATTTGATGAGCATGTGTAGGTTGATAGCTTAGTAATCATTCTTGTTTTCTGATGAAAGTGGCTAAGTTTTTAAAGTATTCTTCCATCAAGTGCACTCTAAAATTAGGAACATGGACTTCATTTTGATTTATTGTTAGCATTTTCAATGATATGAGTTCCCATTTAAAACCTCATCACCATGTTAAGTGTTTGCTTGAGGGCAAGCAAAAGCTAAGTGTGGGGTGTTAATCAAGAAGGTATTTACTATTAACTAACTAATAGTTACATAGTAAATATAGTTACTTGAGTAAGAAGGTAGTTTGTATTAGAAAGAAGAGGGAAAGGAGGATAAGAAAAGCTAATGGTCATGTTGACCGTACGGTGATGAGTCATCCGTCCTGTAGCGGCTGTACCTCCTTCCCTTATCTCTTTGTTACCGTTATGAGCTGTAAAGGAGAGTGAGTCACACATGGTAGTACAAGGTAGAATGAGGACGCTATATGATCTATGTGCGTAACCCTTTCTAACCTAGGGATTGTCCTATAAATATCATGTGTATCCCCTCTTGTGAATGTAACTTTTTTTTATCATCTAATACATTTTTTCCTCTATTCCTAAACATGAGAGTCGAGACTTTACCTTATAATCTTCTATAATTTACATGGTATCAGAGCGGTTTTGTGATTCTTGAGTTTTAAATCTTGGTTTTCTTGTTCGATTCTTCTGTTTGAGAGAAGTTCTTGTGGGTTAATCCGTGGCAAAAGCTATTCTGGGTTGAAGCTGGTTCTTGTGGGTTAAGCTGAAGCATCAAACCGAGCAAAGAAGGTGAAGCAAGTCAGATCTGAAAATAAAAGGTTTGAGCTTTATCTCTCTCTGGTTGAAAGGTTTAGTCTAAGGAATCAGTTTAAGGCAAAGGGTGTGGATAGACTAGTGTTGCGGCTTGGCTTGTGGTTTGAGTGTGGAAAGTTCAAGGTTAAAGCTTTAGTCTTGGAAAGTGTTAGTTTTTGGTGTCTAATCGGCGAAATACTTAAGCTTTGTTAATGGCTGCTCTTCAACAAGCTCCTATGCCTGTTATGGTGTATGATGGCAAGATGAATGATACCTTCAAGGACTTGAGATTTGCGGTAACTCTGAATGGGAACAACTTTCTGCTGTGGAAGCGAACAACTCTGAATGTGTTGGGAGGAAGGAAGCTCACAAAACACATTGAGTTCACCTATGAAGAGCTAAAGGCAACTGATAGAAGTCTGGATGAGGGTACTTGGAAGCAATATGATCTGAATGTGCTAACTGCTCTACACTGCTCACTAGAGGCGTCAATCCTAGAAGGCTATTCGTATTGTGAGACTGCTAAGGAGCTATGGGATACTCTTACAAGTGTCTTCGGCAATGAGTCTAACTTGACTCGGGTCTATGGTATCAAGAAAGCTCTCGGCAATCTGAGCCAAGAAGAGAGTGACTTCAACACCCATTTCGGAAGGTATAGATCGTTGGTTGCTGAGTTAGATATGTTGAGACCCTTTACCACCGATGCTAAGACACTCAAGGAAAGAAGAGAGCAAGATCGTGTGTTTGGGTTGCTACTGTCTCTGAATCAAGGCTATACTGATGTAATCCAACACATCTTGAGAGAAGACAAGATCCCTACCCTAGAGCAAGTTTGTGCTAAGATACAAAAGGAGTATGGCAATCAGGAGCTGTTTAGCAACAAGAATGCAAGTCTACCTACGGCTAACAAGGTGGGATTGGCGAAGCATGTAGACAAGAAGACATGGGTTTGCGAGCATTGTGAGAAAAAGGGTCATCTCAAAGACAAATGCTGGATCCTACACCCCCATTTGAAGCCAGACAAGTTCAAGAAAGACAAGATGAAGGCAAATGTGGCAGAAGCAAGTGAAGGCTCCGAGAATGGTGAAAGAGCTATAGTGCAGTACGGTCATCATGAGAAGGCGTTACAAGCTACACAAGACAAGAGCTCAGCTTCTACCTCTCAGGAGACCATTGTGATGAACAAAGCTGATCTAGAGAGCCTCCTTCAATCCATTGCATCTAAGTTACATCCAGGCGGTATATCTCTCTTATCTTCTAATTCTAGTGATTTAAATTCATTAGTATTAGACTCAGGAGCTTCTCATCATATGATTAGTAATCCTAAGTTGTTAGAGAATATTAAACCGGCTTTAGGGAATGTTAAGGTTGCAAATGGCCATAATGTGCCAATAGAAGGTATAGGTTATATTAATATGTTCAACAAGAAGCTAAGTGCCTTTTATATGCCTAAGTTCACTTCTAATCTCCTTTCTGTAAAGAAAACTACTAAGGACTTGAACTGTTTAGCTATTTTCAGTCCTAATGATGTTAAGTTACAGGATATTGAGAGTGGAAAAGTGTTTGGGCAAGGAAGCACCAAGGATGACTTATATGTGTTCCAAGACATCTCTTTAAATTCTGTTTCTAAGAATAACGTTTTTTCTATCTTTGCAAACTCTGTTAAGACATCTGTTGTATTGTGGCATGAAAGACTTGGTCACCCTCATTCTCGAGCTTTAAGTTTATTAATGCCTGGTTTTTTTCTTATGATTGTGCAAATTGTGAAGCATGCATATTAGGCAAACATTGCAAAGCTGTTTTTCCTAAGTCTAGTGCGATTTATGAAAAATGTTTTGATCTTGTGCATTCTGATGTTTGGTCTTCACCTTGTGCATCTAGAGATAACCATAAGTATTTTGTCACATTTATAGATGAGAAATCTAAGTATACTTGGGTAACCTTGATGCCATCTAAGGATAGAGTTTATGATGCATTTATAAACTTTCAAAACTATGTGACTAACTACTTTGATGCAAAGATTAAGATTCTAAGAACAGATAATGGAGGTGAATATACAAGCAACAAGCTCAAAGAACACTTAGAGAAATGCGGAATTCTTCATCAAACCAGCTGCCCATATAACCCTCAACAAAATGGTGTTGCTGAAAGAAAGAATAGGCATCTAATGGAGGTGGCAAGAGCTATGTTGTTTCAAAAACACATGCCTAAGCGGTTTTGGGGAGATGCAGTGATGACAGCATGTTATCTCATCAACCGAACACCAACTCGTATCCTTGATGATAAATCTCCTTTCCAAATCCTAAATAACTCAAATCCTAGTATTGATCATTTAAGGGTATTTGGTAGTCTGTGTTTTGTGTTTGTTCCAGGTGACTTAAGGAACAAGCTGGAGCCTAAGAGTAATAAGTGCGTATTCATTGGATACTCAACAACTCAAAGAGGTTACAAGTGCTTTGATCCAGTCACCAACCGGTATTATGTGTCAAGGGATGTCAAGTTCATGGAAGACAAGGCATACTTTGGGGAAAAGAGTTGGGAGAGTGTGAAAGACCTACCTAACTCAACCGCTGATCGAGCTTCAAGCCTCCGACAAATTCTGGAACACTTAGGGAATGCAAGCTCTCCTCAGGCTGAGAATGAAGCTTCACCATCTCCAAATGAGGATGTGAATGAAGTTAGAGAGGATGAGAACAATGCACCTCAGGATCGTTTGGATGATCACCAAGAAAATGATAGAGGAGAGAAGTCTAGTGAAGAAGTGGCAGAGACGGGACAGTCTAGTGAAGGAGAGATCATTGAATCTTCAAGCGATGACAATGCCTATCAAGCTCCACAAGCTACATCAGATCCAGTCTACACTCGGGAGAATCCAAGAAAGATTACAAGAGAGAAGAATCACCTTCAAACTGGAAGAATACGAGAGTTTACTACAACTGCCAAGCTGTTGCTCATCCAATTCAAGCTACCTGTTCGATTGACCTTCTTCCTGAAGAGCATAAAGCCTTTATCAGCAAGCTAGATGTAGAACTCATTCCACAAAGCTATGAGGAAGCCAAGGAAAGAAAGGAATGGACTAATGCTGTTGATGATGAGGTTCAAGCTATGGTGAGGAATCAAACTTGGGTTGAAGAAGAACTACCAAAAGGAAAGAAGTGTGTTAGCTCAAAGTGGGTATTCACCATTAAGTACAAGAGTGATGGTGAAATCGAGAGATATAAGGCAAGGCTGGTTGCAAGAGGGTTTACACAAACTTATGGGGATGACTACAGGGAAACATTTGCTCCAGTAGCTAAGCAACACACAGTGAAAGTGGTTCTCTCTTTAGCAGTTAATTTGGATTGGGAGTTGTGGCAAATGGATGTCAAGAATGCTTTCCTTCAGGGGGAGTTAGAAGAAGAAGTCTACATGTCACCTCCTCCGGGTTTAGAAGACATAGTGGCTCCGGGAAAGGTCTTAAGGCTTCGGAAAGCAATCTATGGGCTTAAACAATCTCCAAGAGCTTGGTATCACAAGTTAAGCTCTACTCTACTGGCTAATGGCTTCAAGAGGTCCCATTCTGATCATACTCTATTTACTAAGCAAGATAATCAAGGCATAGTAGTGGTGTTGGTCTACGTTGATGATTTGATTATCTCAGGGAGTAACAAAGAGGGTATTCAAGCCATTAAGTCTTCTTTACACTCAGCCTTTGATATTAAAGATTTGGGTGTTTTGAAGTATTTCTTAGGGATTGAAGTGTGTAGATCCAAGGAGGGACTATTTCTCTCACAAAGGAAATATGCACTTGATCTTCTAAAGCTTACAGGAAAACTTGGAGCTAAACCGGTGGACACACCACTAGAGCAAGGATACAAGGTCAATCGAAAGGGAGAGAAGGATGATACTCCATATCATTGCCCGGAACAGTACCGAAGACTTGTTGGTAAGCTCATATACTTAACATATACTCGGCCTGATCTTTTTTTTGCTGTGAATCAGGTGGCTCAACACATGCAAGTACCTACGGTATACCATTGGAGCCTGGTGGAAAGGATTCTGAGATATATCAAAGGGAGTCCTGGCAAAGGCATTTGGATGGGAAGAAACTCTAGCACGGAAATTGTTGGATACTGTGATGCAGATTACAATGGAGATCGCAACACAAGGCAGTCTACAACCGGCTTTTGCACCTTCATTGGTGGAAATCTTGTGACTTGGAAGACAAAGAAGCAGAAGGTGGTGTCTTGTTCGAGTGCTGAAGCAGAGTATAGAGCGATGAAGAAGCTCACAAATGAGTTAACATGGCTGAAAGCTCTACTTAAGGACTTCGGGATAGAGCAGAAGATGCCAATCACCTTCCATTGCGACAACCAAGCTGCCATCCATATAGCCACTAATCCCGTGTTCCACGAGAGGACCAAGCACATAGAGACTGATTGCCACAAGACAAGAGAGAAGATCGAAGACGGTACAATTCTCCGTTGCTTTACTAAAAGTTCGGACCAATTGGCCGACATCTTTACCAAGGCAGCAAGTAACCAAGTTTGCCAATTCATCCATGGTAAACTTGGTCTTGTAGACCTAACACATCCTTGAGAGAGGCTCTCCAACTTGTAGGGATAATACTCTTTTTCCCTAAGCTTGGTTTTGTCCCACGTGGTTTTCCAAGCTTAGGTTTTTAATGAGGTTATTCTTGCAAGTGCCAAGTTTATACACAATCAGTATTGTAGTATAAACTTGAGGGGGAGTGTTAATCAAGAAGGTATTTACTATTAACTAACTAATAGTTACATAGTAAATATAGTTACTTGAGTAAGAAGGTAGTTTGTATTAGAAAGAAGAGGGAAAGGAGGATAAGAAAAGCTAATGGTCATGTTGACCGTACGATGATGAGTCATCCGTCCTGTAGCGGCTGTACCTCCTTCCCTTATCTCTTTGTTACCGTTATGAGCTGTAAAGGAGAGTGAGTCACACATGGTAGTACAAGGTAGAATGAGGACGCTATATGGTCTATGTGCGTAACCCTTTCTAACCTAGGGATTGTCCTATAAATATCATGTGTATCCCCTCTTGTGAATGTAACTTTTTTTTATCATCTAATACATTTTTTCCTCTATTCCTAAACATGAGAGTCGAGACTTTACCTTATAATCTTCTATAATTTACATGGGGGGTGTTGATAGCTTGCTATTTTAAATAATTTTAGGCTGCATTTCATGCATCTTTTCCTCTGTTTTTGCATTATAGTTCCGCATTTAGGTATCATTTGCACTTAGGATCAACATAGCATGCATTTAGCTTAGGATTGCATACATTTGCATACATGTGCATGTTTGTGGTGATTCTCAGGTGTTTTTGGAGTTTCTTGGAGCTGGGGAAGGGATGGAAACAGCTCATGCTCAAAGCAGATGTAAAAAGTGGATTTGTTGCAAAGTCTGGTCCATATCGAGCAAGCACATCGAACAGAACACCCGTGGAGTATGCTCGATGCAAGCAGCGGGATGAGAGAAGAAGGATCGCCCCAAGGATTCCAAGTCGTTGGTCTGCATCGAGGACCAGCATCGAGGAAGGATGTCGATACATGCTGCACGGACCATATTGAGGACGCACATCGAGCAGAACATCGACCGTACGACCTCGATGCAGCTCATCCGCGTTGACCATTTGACTTTTCTTAATCATATCTTATCTTTTTAGGTTTTTTATGCTTCTTTTGGCTTTCTACTATAAAAGAGAAGCCACAAAACATTATCCTTATCAAGTCTTATTTTATATAATCTCAAAAACTCTCTAAAAACAAAAAGGGCGATTTTGCCTAAGGATCTTGTTCTTTAATAAAGTTTGCATTTTTTATGGTTTAATCTCATCTTCTAATCTCCGTTCTTGCATATTGGTAGCTTAGATCTATTATCTTTTGCATTTTAAACTCATCTAGTTATGTTTAACTCCAAATCAATGGGATTAAACATGATTATTGAGTAGTCTTCCTTAGAGTTAGGGTTCTAAGTAGGGAAAGTGGTGATTAAAATGTGATTAAGGGGTGATTAGGCTTGTTTAATGGTTCTCTGTTATCTCCTTCTCTTGCAAAGTGATTAATGTTGATAAAGCTTACTCCTTTTGGTTGAATATGGTTTGATAAATGCATATGGTTCACTTGATGTCTTGTATCTCTTCTCTAAGTACAGTTCGCTTATTTGGCTTGATAGTCTAGCTTGGTCTATGTTTTCTTTATTCAGTGACACCAAAGTGATAGTTCACCTTGCTAGATGATTTGCTTAGGGCTTGATAATGCTGTTTTTGAGGTTCTTGACTTGAAGGGTTGATAGTATGCATCAAAAGATCTTGCTTTTGCTTCATTCTTGTTCACTGCTTAGCTTTGTTAGGGTGTTGCAAGTTTGTGCTTAAATCCATAATCTTGATTTGTGTATAGCTGCTTAGGTCCTTATTGGTTCACAAGATTGATAAGTTGATCTGAATTCTTGCTTGAGTTAGAGAGTAGTTTCTTGAGTGGTGCATCTCTTAGGCTAGAATTGTTCTGATCTTTATGCTCATGGTTGAAGGATACGCCATCGCTCATGGTTGAAGGATACGCCATCACAAGTGAGGTTGACACTTCAATCTTGTTGAATATGAATTGCTTATTGATGCCAAGTGGTTCCCTTTAGATACCTTGTCTAGGAGCATAACATTGAGAATTGCTTGCTTGTTAATGCTTGTTGAGTGCCTTAGAAAGAAATCCCCTTGTCACTCTTGAAAACCACATTCCCACAATTGCTAAGAACCTTGAGTCTTGCTTTTAATTAATTGCCTTAAAAGTTTTCTTGCTTAGTTCTTGCTTTAGTAGTCATCTCTTGTTGAAATTCCTGTTTAGTCATTGCTTTAAGTTCATTGTTCAGTTCAGTTCACTTGCATTTAGTTTATGCTTTTCTTTCATTGCATCAATAGGTTGCTAGTCTTGTTCTCTTATAATCAAACCCCAATCTTGCTTAGCTTACAGCATTGTTTGCATCTCATCTCCCACAATTGGATTGATACCTGATCTCTATTCTACAACTGATTAGAAGAAGCAGGACATTTGATCTAGCATCACAAAACTGCTGTTTTACTACATAAGAGGAAGATGGGACAATTTTAGAAGAAGAAGCTTTCTACATAATCAACAAGGAGGCGGTTTTAACAACTACAGAAACCATCCCAACTTCTCTTATAGAAGCACCAACATGGCTAACCCTCAGGATCAAGTATATCCATCACAAGCTGCTCAATAAAACCAAGGAACCAAACATTTTGTTCCTTTCAACCAGCAGAACAACTTTGCTCCAAGACCACCATCTCAGGGAGGTTTTCAACAAGCTACTTTCAGCCAAAACCAGCTTTTATCCCACCAGGTTTTGGCAATACACAAACCTCTTCCAGCACTCAAGATGTTGATTTGAAGCAGATGATGCAACAGTTGTTGACTGGTCAAGCCAACACCACTATAGATCTGCACAAGAAATTTGCTGAAGTGCATAACAAAATAGACGCCATTACTTGTGACCTGAATGGCAATTTAGGTTCTTTGAACCAAAGAGTCAAGTCTCTAGAACGCAAAGGAGCTTCTTCTTCAAAGCCTCAGAACCAGTTACCAGAAAAGAGTGAAGCAAATCCGAAGGAATTCTGCCACTTGCTTGCTGAAGAGGATGAAGAGTTTAAAAATGAGATGCTTCATTGGAAGAGCTTGGAATTATGCTTCAAGAGATGTTGTTACATGTGGACATGTTAAAGGCTGAGTGTGGGGGGGATGTCATTAACGTTAACATTGATGATCAAGAAGCTGCGGATATTGTAGAGAAGTTCCTCCAAGGACTAGATGATAGCTTGAATAGAGAAGAAGAGCAAGAAAGAGCCGCACAAGAAGCTGCTGAGAAAGAAGAGGCTGAGAAAGCCTTAGTTGCTCCAGAAGAAGAAGCCAAACCAGAGCTCAGTGAAGCTGATAAAGAGCTTGTAGAGACATACCACGCTTTGATGGTCTTGGCTAGAGAAAGTCCTGAAGACTTCAAGGAGTTGTTTGATCGCCAAGTGGGAAGCTCCTCAAGCAGCAATGAGAAGGGTAAAGGTCCTGAAGTTTAAGCTTACAAACCACCAATCCCTTACCCCACGATGCACTTTACAAAGGCTCAGATGGCAGTCTATTCAAAGTTTAGGAAAGACATACAAGACACTGGAATAAAGCTTCCTCAGGGCACCACTTTGCTTGAAGTGAAGGATCAAATCAGGTTCCTCAAAGAAGTTTTTGACAAGCAGGAAGTAGTAGAGCCAATTCTAGAGAATGTGGGGGCTAATCTGAAGAGAAGCAAAGAGCTGAAGACATTGAAAAAGCTTCCCAGTCCAGGAAAGTTTATCATCACTTGTGAGCTTGAGATGCTAGACAATGTTAGAGCCTTGTGTGATTCAGGTTCAACAGTGAATGTCATGTCTCTCCACTTAAGCCAAACCTTAGGAATCAAGGAATTGAAGCCCTGCAAAGCCTCTATCACCTTTGTGGATAACACCTCAACAAGACCTTTGGGCATGGTGAAGGATTTCCCTTTGAAGATTGGGAATTGCTTGGTGCCAACAGACTTTGTGGTTATAGAGAAGACATATTCAAGAGAGGTGCCACTTCTTTTAGGAACGCCATTCTTGGCAATAGCAGGAGCTCAAGTAGACTTCAAGAGAGGCTCTGTGATTTTGAAGAATGTTGATAAGTTCAAAGTCTACAAGATTGTCTCTCCTTCCATAACTTTTTGTGGAACAATCATTGAAGAAGAGAGTGAGCAACAGCAACTTCCAGAGCGTGTGGATACAATGAGTATGTTGATGAGTGACACTCTCCCTAATGAGCCAGAACAGAAGCTTAACACTGAGTTGAAGCTTGAAGATGGTTTGAAAGAGGATGAAAGCTTGATCACCAAGGAAGTGAAGCCTTTGATTATACCAAGTGTCAAGAAGAAAAGAAACAGGAAGACAGCTCGTGAGAAGAAGAGACTGATGTCAGTAGGCATTTGGGTTTACCAGAAGAAAGAGGTAGGAGCACCAGCTCCATCAACCTCTTCTCATTAGTCCTCAAACCATCAAAGTCAAGCTTAGTGACTTAAAACAAGCACACTTGGGAGGTAATACCATGACTATCCTTGTAAATATATGCTTTCTTTTATTACTAATATCTCTATTTAGTGTTTCAGAAGTCAAAAATCAGGTCCATGGATGTGTAGAATGGTTTAAAGGCCAAGGAAAGAAGACTCTGTTTTCACATCGAGGTGCCATATCGAGCAGAACATCTGTCATTTCTGCTCGATACAGCTTGTCTCGAGGAAGGACCAGTTCGTACACCGAACAGATTGCACGATGGGGATCACATCAACGTGTAGCATCGAGCAGAACACCAAAACCCCTGCTCGATGTGATCGCTCCTGAAGCCCCAGTCCATACACCGAGGAGATTGAACCGTACATCGACCAAGATGCACGGTGGAGATTACATCGAGGTGTAGCATCGAGCAGAACACCAAAAGCCCTGCTCGATGTGATCACCAGTCCATACATCGAGGAGCTACAGCCCGTACATCGATCAAACTGCTCGATTGTCTTACACCAAGGAGTTGCATCAAGCAGAACATCTAAGGTTCTGCTCGATATGGGTGCTAACAGCTAGCTCGATGAGAGACGATGGCCGGTACGACAACCACCGAGGAGAACAGCAACCATGTACGAGACGTTCCACATCGAGGTGTAACATCGAGCAAAACACCTACGAGTTTGCTCGATGCACAATGGCCGAGCCAGGAACAAGCATCCAGACGGTACCATGCATTGCCCACGGGAAGGATCATGCAAGTCGAAGTGTCTCCCTACATCGAGCAACAACATCAAGCATAACATCTACTGAGACAGCTCAATGCGAGGTGTCCTGAAGGAGAAGCTGACTAGAACACAGAACCCCCGAGGCAGCAGAGCATCATCGCCGAGCCACAGGACCCGACGTCCCCGATATGGTACACATCGAGGTACCACATCGAGTGTTCTGCTCGATATGATCCGTGTAAGAATTTTTTGAAATTTTTACATGGGTAAATCGAGTAAAACTATTTTGTGGACCTTGATTGATGGTAAAATAATCTTTTCTTTCCCCCTCACATGCATTTTTAAATTTTATCAGACTTTCTTGCATTATCTTTGGATTTTTCTAGATATTCCTTATCCTCTTGCATTAAAACTAGTAATCTTCATCTCTCTCTCCACACATATCCATATCGAGCTAAACACACTTTTTCAAGCATCCTTTCTTTCTCTCTTGCATTCTCTAGAACTTCATCTTTTTGGTTCAAGAACTAAGGTAAACTTTGTTTAAATTCCTTGTTTCTTGAGTTTAAATGTGTTAAACTGAAGTAGGATGCATTAGAATGATTGATTATGGTTGTTTGCTAAATTTTGTTTATGGTTTTGATTTGCATGTCACCATTGTTTCTCATCTTTGAAATTCTATGATTGAAATGTTTGAAAAATGCTGTTTTTGTGCTTAGTTTAACTTTATGTTTAGATTCTGGCCAAATCTAGGCATGCTATTGTTTTCCAGCATATTAAGTATTGAAATCTTTCTTATTAGACTAGTTATGGTGAATCTGATGCATTTTCATAGTTTGGTGGAAAGAGAATGATGTTTTTGGTTTCATATGCTTGAAATTGTTGCAATCGCTGCTTGCCACTGTGGGAATTTTAGTTTTAGCTGTATTTATCCTTTTGAGCTGACAAGTTTTGTTAAATTCGAATCTGCTTGTTGGTGATCAGTGTGAATTTATGCAAAATTTTTGAAATTTGAAAATTAATTTCCTGCCCAGTGCTTTCAAAGGATATTATACTAATTCTTGCTTCAAGCATTGCATTTTCAGGTACTATGTCGAACACCAGAGGAGATGAGGGGATTTCTGACTCAAATGTTGCTGCAACAAACAGAACTGAGGGAAAAAAGCCAGTAGTTGATGAAGAACCAGTCCAAGATGCAGCACCAAAGCTGAAGGAGTACTTGAGAGCGATGAGGAAAGTGGACTTCATTCCTACAAGATATGTTGATCTTGGTCTATTGGGCGAACTGGGAATAAAGACTGAAGTGGTTGAGCTGCTGAGCAACATTGGACTGGAGAAATTTGCTAGTCTTGGCTATCCAACTTACAAGCAACTTACTTGTGAGTATCTTGCAAGCTTCAAGGTCTACTTCTACAAGTTTGATGAAGAGTATGATGAAGGAGAAGAAGACTTTGGCAATGGATTCATCAAGTTTAGAGCCAACATAGCATGGTACACCATGGGGTTCACTCAGCTTGAAGAAATCTTTGGATTTGATCAAGGCTCAATAGCACAAAACATGCGCTTTAAAGATGATGAGCTACGGCATGTATGGGAAGAGATAACGAATGTTGCTTATAGAGCTGGTCATCTGAAGAGTGCTAGCTGATATATCATGGTTTTTATGGTTTATAACCATGGTATAAGTACTTTTTCTTGAGTCTTTTTGGTCTTTTTAGAATCCTAGTAGAGTCTTTGCAGGTTATAGCATGTGTGGAGCATAATTGGAGATATTGAAGCTTTTTGGTGCATTGCAAGATGAAGCCACGAAGTGTGCAGCTCGGAAGGAAAATATGGATTTGGGTGACGACCGTCACTGACCTGGTGGTGCTCGTCACCCGTAGAGGAAGGACCGTGGCTGGTTTTTAAAAGATTGGGAAAAAATTGCAGTTTTGGCCCAGAAGTTCCAGTATTTGTAAAAAGACCCCAGATCGTGTTTTAGCTTGTATATATTAGGTTTTCAGCCATTGTTGGCTTTTATCTTGTATCTTATTCTTTTTGAGAGCTTGAGAGAGAGATTTGCAGCAGAGCTTTTGGAGAGACAAATCAGACTCCTTTAGAGCAGATTTCGAACTCCTTTATTTCTATTTCTTATTTCTTTTATGCAATCTATTCTTTTCATGACGTTTATTTTATTCACCATGTCTGAGTAGTTTGTTAGTTAAGTTAGGGCTTTTCAAAGGTTGAAGAAGAGTTTGTAGAATTGCTAAACTTATAGAAAATCCATTGGTTCTTCATCTGTGCTTGCATTCATATCGATATTATAGACACATCATCTGGATTTTGAAATCCAAGGTTGTTTGATAGATGTGAGAGCATTATTAATCACCTGAACTATTACTAGATGAGCAAAACGCCCTAGTGCAAAGAGATTTAACTTAGGAGTTTTGTGAACAATTGAACCTGATCATTACTGCATGTTTAGATTGTTAGGGTTTGCAAAGAGATTTGAAACTCTGTGATTTAGACATAGTTAACTTCTGCAATGAGAATTGATTAGTTATATATTTGCGATTCATGTTCAAGACGGTTCTTATTCATTCTTAATTTTATGCATTCTACATTCTCGGATTCAACCTGTGAATTGTCTTGACTTAGCGCTTTTAGTTTTCTGAATCTAGATCAACCAAAAATCGTTAGCTTTCATAATTCTTAGCTACTTTGCATTACATTTACTATTTATTGCTTAGCATAGTCTGAATCTACAAATCGTTAGTGTAGTTTACATACTCCCTTGGGATTCGATAACCTCTTATAATACAACTGCTTTGTTGTACACTTGTAGTAGTTTTATTTGGGTAAAACCTGACCCCTATCAAGTTTTTGGCGCCGTTGCCGGGGAGCAATAGCTGCCTATCGATTTTTAGTATTAGGATTTTGTCTAAGTTTTAATTTGTTCACTAACTTTCTGTTACTTTTCTTTGTGCTGGTTTCAGGTGTATACCTAATCGCAGTACCAGAAGCAACAAAAAGAAAGAGCTTTTGACCTTAGGCATTGACGAGCTAGCTAAGTTGGAGAGGACCATCAAGAAAGCTAAGAAGCAATCTACAATGGTTAATCCACTGA
This sequence comes from Thlaspi arvense, assembly GCA_911865555.2. Lineage (NCBI taxonomy): Eukaryota > Viridiplantae > Streptophyta > Magnoliopsida > Brassicales > Brassicaceae > Thlaspi > Thlaspi arvense. The sequence goes on from OU466862.2 coordinate 49,818,325, forward strand.
TCTTGGTTGAAGATGCAGAAGGTCACTTGGTTGACAGAGAGGGAAACAGGAGGAATGAAGAAGGCCAAAGACTGGATCAAGATGGGAATGTCATTGTTGAACAGCAGGTTCCACAAGTGGCACTAGATGCTGGAGTCCCTGTTGCTGCTAACAACACTGCTGGGCGTTTTGTACAGAGGACTCTAGGAGATTACAACAGACCTGATCAGTTCTATGCCAACAGAGCAGCAATCCGCCCTCCATCTTTCTAGAGGAATGATTTTGAGCTTAAGCCTGCCTATTATCAGATGGTGGGACAGCATCCATTCCATGGCTTACCTCATGAGCATCCCATGGATCACATTGAGAGATTTGAGGATCTGGATTCAAGTGTCAAAGCCAATGGTGTTAGCTATGACTTTCTGTTCTGCAAGCTTTTCCCTTACTCACTAGGAGGAGATGCTGCATATTGGCTGAAGCAACTAGAGCCTGCTTCGCTGACTATTTGGGAGGACACCAAGAATGCCTTTCTGAATAATTTCTATGATGATACTAGATCAGAGGACCTGAGGACGAAAATTGCATCATTCTCCCAAGGTCCTACTGAAGCTTTTAAGGCTTCTTGGCTGAGATTCAAGTCTTATCAAAGGGACTGTCCTCATCATGATTTCTGTCAAGGCAATTCGCAGGTTGAATCGGAGAATGTAGTTTGCATACTCCCTTGGGATTCGATAACCCCTTATACTACAACTGTTTGTTGTGCACTTGCAGTAGTTTTATTCGGGTAAAACCTGAGCCCTTTCAAGTTTTTGGCGTTGTTGCAGGGGATTAATAGCTGCTTATCGATTTTTAGTATTAGGATTTTGTCTTAGTTTTAATTTGTTTACTAACTTTCTGCTACTTTTCTTTGTGTTGGTTTCAGGTGTATGCCTAATCGTAGTACCAGAAGCAACAAAGAGAAAGAGCTTTTGACCTTAGACATTGACGAGCTATCTAAGTTGGAGAGGACCATCAGGAAAGCTAAGAAGCAATTTACAATGGTTAATCCACTGATCTAAGTTGAAGATGTAGAAGGTCACTTGGTTGACAGAGAGGGAAACAAGAGGAATGAAGAAGGGCAAAGACTGGACCAAGATGGGAATGTCATTGTTGAACAGCAGGTTCCACAAGTGGCACAAGACGCTGGAGTCCCTGTTGCTGCTAACAATGCTGCTAGGCGTTCTGTACAGAGGACTCTAGGAGATTACAACAGACCTGATGAGTTCTATGCCAACAGAGCTGCGATCTGCCCTCCTGCTTTCCAGAGGAATGATTTTGAGCTTAAGCCTGCTTATTATCTGCTGGTGGGACAGCATCCATTTCAGGGCTTACCTCATGAGCATCTCATGGATCACATTGAGAGATTTGAGGATCTGGCTTCTAGTGTCAAAACCAATGGTGTTAGCTATGACTTTCTGTTCTGCAAGCTTTTCCTTTACTCACTTGGAGGAGATGCTGCATATTGGTTGAAGCAACTAGAGCCTGCTTCGCTGACTAATTGGGAGGACACCAAGAATGTCATTCTGAAAAATTTCTATGATGATGCTAGATCAGAGGACCTGAGGACAAAAATTGCATCATTCTCCCAAGGTCCTACTGAAGCTTTTAAGGCTTCTTAGCTGAGATTCAAGTCTTATCAAACGGACTGTCCTCATCATGGTTTCAGTCAAGACAATTCGCAGGTTGAATCCGAGAATGTAGTTTGCATACTCCCTTGGGATTCGATAACCCCTTATACTACAACTGCTTTGCTGTGCACTTGTAGTAGTTTTATTTGGGTAAAACCTGAGCCCTATCAAGTTTTTGGCGTTGTTGCCGGGGAGTAATAGCTGCCCTTCGATTTTTAGTATTAGGATTTTGTCTATGTTTTAATTTTTTTACTAACTTTCTGCTACTTTTCTTTGTGCTGGTTTCAGGTGTATGCCTAATCATAGTACCAGAAGCAACAAAGAAAAAGAGCTTTTGACCTTAGGCATTGACGAGCTAGCTAAATTGGAGAGGACCATCAGGAAAGCTAAGAAGCAATTTACAAAGGTTAATCCACTGATCTATGTTGAAGATGCAGAAGGTCACTTGGTTCACAGAGAGGGAAACAGGAGGAATGAAGAAGGGCAAAGACTGGATCAAGATGGGAATGTTATTGTTGAACAGCAGGTTCAACAAGTGGCACGAGACGCTGGAGTCCCTGTTGCTGCTAACAATGCTGCTAGGCGTTTTGTACAGAGGACTCTAGGAGATTACAACAGACCTGATGAGTTCTATGCCAACAGAGCTGCGATCCGCCCTCCTGCTTTCTAGAGGAATGATTTTGAGCTTAAGCCTGCTTATTATCTGCTGGTGGGACAGCATCCATTCCATGGCTTACCTCATGAGCATCCCATGGATCACATTGAGAGATTTGAGGATCTGGCTTCAAGTGTCAAAGCCAATGGTGTTAGCTATGACTTTCTGTTCTGCAAGCTTTTTCCTTACTCACTAGGAGGAGATGCTGCATATTGGCTGAAGCAACTAGAGCCTGCTTTGCTGACTAATTGGGAGGACACCAAGAATGCCTTTCTGAACAATTTCTATGATGATGCTAGATCGGAGGACCTGAGGACAAAAATTGCATCATTCTCCCAAGGTCCTACTAAAGCTTTTCAGGCTTCTTGGCTGAGATTCAAGTCTTATCAAAGGGACTGTCCTCATCATGGTATCAGCCAAGGCAATTCGCAGGTTGAATCCGAGAATTTAGTTTGCATACTCCCTTGAAATTCGATAACCTCTTATACTACAACTGCTTTACTGCGCACTTGCAGTAGTTTTATTCGGGTAAAACCAGAGCCCTATCAAGTTTTTGGCGCTGTTGTCGGGGAGTAATAGCTGCCTATCGATTTTTAGTATTAGGATTTTGTCTAAGTTTTAATTTGTTTACGAACTTTCTGCTACTTTTCTTTGTGCTGGTTTCAGGTAAATGCCTAATCGTAGTACCAGAAGCAACATAGAAAAAGAGCTTTTGACCTTAGGCATTGACGAGCTAGCTAAGTTGGAGAGGACCATCAAGAAAGCTAAGAAGCAATCTACAATGGTTAATCCACTGATCTTGGTTAAAGATGCAGAAGGTCACTTGGTTGACAGAGAGGGAAACAGGAAGAATGAAGAAGGGCAAAGACTGGATCAAGATGGGAATGTCATTGTTGAACAGCAGGTTCAACAAGTAGCATAAGAGGCTGGAGTCCCTGTTGCTACTGATAATGCTGCTGGGCATTTTGTACAGAGTACTCTAGGAGATTACAACAGACCTGATCAGTTCTACGCCAACAGAGCTGCAATCCGCCCTCCTGCTTTCCGGGGGAATGATTTTTATCTTAAGTCTGCTTATTATCAGCTGGTGGGACAGCATCCATTCCATGGCTTACCTCATGAGCATCCCATGGATCACATTGAGAGGTTTGAGGATCTGGCTTCAAGTGTCAAAGCCAATGGTGTTAGCTATGACTTTCTGTTCTGCAAGCTTTTTCCTTACTCACTTGGAGGAGATGCTGCATACTGGCTGAAGCAACTAGAGTCTGCTTCGCTGACTAATTGGGAGGACACCAAGAATGGCTTTCTGAACAATTTCTATAATGATGCTAGATCAGAGGACCTGAGGACGAAAATTGCATCATTCTTCCAAGGTCCTACTGAAGCTTTTAAAGCTTCTTGGCTGAGATTCAAGTCTTATCAAAGGGACTGTCATCATCATGATTTCAGTCAAGTGCAGCTGCTTGGAATTTTCTTCCGAGGCATTGATTGGAAGTATCAGATGGCGTTGGATGCAGCTAGTGCTGGAAACTTCAATACCAACAGACTAGAAGAAGCAATCAGATTGATTGAAAAATTGGTGATATTGCCATATATTTTGCATATTTAGCATGCATTTAGAGTTAGTTTTCATGCATTCATCTTGCATTTTAGGCTAGTTTCCACCATTTATTGCATTTTAGGTCCTAGATCACTTTGCATTCGCATTTTGCATATTTCTTGCACTTTTGCATCATTATCAGGTTGTTTGGAGCACTCTGGAGTTGTGGAGGTTGCGTGGACGTGCTGAGGATCAAAATGGAGCTTGTGGACACTTGGAGAACTTAGCCACGCATGCAAAGAACCCGGGATCGAGAGCAAGATCGAGCTAGGCAGGTCGATCGTGAGTACAGACGTAGATTACGCCATGTAGATTGAGAGACAGATCTAGACCACGACCCGATCATCCAGGGATCGAATCCAAGATCGAGCAAAAACGGACGATCCATGAAGAAGATCGAGCCAGAGATCGAGTGACCCAAGTCGATCTCTGGGACCTTATCCGGCCAACTAGTTTTTTGGACTCTTGTGAGGGGGGGGGGGGGGGGGGGGGGGGGGGGGGGACCATTGCCTTGTCTGGCCTATTTTAGGCAATCGAATGTAAACCATTCATGATGTCTTGGACCTTTTAAGCTTTCTTAGTGTCTAAGGCAATTTTTCACCATTGTTGACGATTTCAAGCTTTTCATACTTTGTGGATCTTAAATCTTGCTTAGTCATAAGTATTTTCTTTAATCGCTCTTATTAGCTTTCTTTTCTCTACATTTCAATCGGTTTTAATCATTAGTAGCGAGTAGTTTTTCTTTGGGTAAGGGGTTGAGGCGATTCAAGGGTTTTAGGGGTTTAAGCTTTTGGATTTTTTTCTTGTTCTTAACTCACTCTCTTCTAGGATTTGGGGTCTTAAAGCTTAGAGAGTCTTGGAAAAGATCTCTATGATTCCAGGGCTTTCTTACCTTGACCGGATTTAGAGATCTATGAAAACCAAATCCTAGAGACTAATCTATCCTCTCCCAAACGCCATGGATGTAGAGAGGGTTAGTTAAGCCACTATTTAGGATCTTTGCTTAATGTTCATTGACCCATCTTCCCACTAAACGTCATAGGTTTGGAGAAAGGGTCAGAGAAAGGGGTCTTCCCACACGCCATGGAGGATCCTAGTTTAAGTTTCCTAAGGCTTAGAGAAAGCTCTTCAAATGAGTAGATATAGGTGTTTTCAAACCAAAGCTTGAGCCTTTGAATCTCTTGAACATGACCCTCGACCTTGAATCCCTCTTTTTAGCATTTTAAAACCTCTGTTTATCACTCTCTGGTCATAAAGTTGCATTCTTGATCATTAGAAGTCATTCATCTTAAGTTGTTAGAATCTATCTGTTTTACTCGTTTCAGTGCTCGATTTTTAGTTAATAGTAGATTTGCATTTTAGGGTCTCTGTTTTCTTGTAGTAGTTGTTGACCCTCTTCCTGGGATTTTAAAATAGTTTTTGTAGTAGTTTGGTCGTTGCATTTAGTTTTTGCATAATTTCTCATCCATTTACCCGAATCTGCTTAGCTTTGCTTAGTACTTGCATTCTTAGTGTTCTTCCTATTTACTAGGTTGGATTGATACCCTTACTGATATACTACATCATTGTTGTGGTTTGAGATTTGATATTTCACCTTGCAAACAACCTGTTTATCAAATGGCGCCGTTGCCATCTTAGGATTGTTAGGAAGCATTAGGATTTGGTGTTTGGCAAAGACTAAGCCTTTAACTTTTATTTTGATTACTCATTGCTATACCTTACTGATTGTGTTTTCAGGTACATGAATTTGTGCTCCAGGGGTGACAACAACTTACTTAAACCCCTGGACAATATTCACCAACTCGGATACACGAGACAAAGAAGAGCAAGAGAGCAAGCTCAAGCCTTTGAAGAGATTGTGCAAGCTGGTTCAGTAGATTTTGCAACAATGGCTGAGCAAGAACATCCTGAGGGACCTCCACCAGCTCACGGTGCTGTAGGAAGGGGCAATGGAAACCCCAACCACGCAGCTAGACCACCACGGATCATAGGTGCTGGAGATGCTCCAAATACACATCATAACCGCTTAGGGATCACTCCTCCACCAGTCCAAAACAACAATTTCGAGATAAAGCCAGGATTCATCTCTATGGTTCAAAACAGCAAATTCCATGGGCTGGCTATGGAAGACCCCTTGGAGCATCTTGACAACTTTGAGTAAGTTTGTGGGATGATAAAGATCAATGGGATCTCGGAAGATGCTTTCAAGCTACGGCTCTTCCCATTTTCTCTTGGAGATAAGGCTAGGCACTGGGAGAAAACCCTTCCACAAGGCACCATTACTTCTAGGGCTGAATGTAAGAAGGCGTTCTCTCAAATTTTTTCTCGAGCACAAGAACAACTAGGCTGCAAAGTGAGATCAGCGGATTCACTCAAAGGCAGAACGAGACATTCAATGAAGCTATGGAGATATTCAAGGACTATACCATTCAGTGTCCTAACCATGGCTTCAGTGAAGAGACTCTCTTGAGCACAATATACCGAGGAGCATTACCCAAGATCCGAATGCTACTTGATACGGCAAGCAAGGGTAACTTTCTTGGTCAAGAAGTGGAGGAGGGTATAGAGCTCATAGAAAACTTGGCTTTGAGTGACGGGAATTACACCAAAGATTATGACCGAGCACCTAGAGGTTTTCAGCTGGAGTCACACAAAAAAGAGCTTAAGTCCCTCCATGAGAAGATAGACAAGCTAGTGCTTGCAAATCAGAAGCAAGTACATTTCGTGGGAGAAGTCGAAGATGTCTTAGAGGAGCTAGAGCTGAGCCAAGAAGAGGCTAATTAGGTTGCTGGTCAGAACTACAACAAGCCTCAGGGCTATTCTCAAGGCTACCAGGTCAACAACAATCTCTCATATAGGAGCACCAACATTGAGAATCCAAAGGATCAGGTGTACCCCCCTCAGCAAGCAAAGCCTTTTGTACCCTACAACAAGGGGTTTCAACAAAATAGCGGGTATCAAGGTCCGAGGCAAGGCAATTTCCAGCAGCAACAGCAAGGCAACAAAGGTTACACTCCTATGTTTCCCCCCGGTTTCATGCCTAACAGCAACAAGCTCCACCGCCTCCTCAAGATCCGGTTCAAGCAATGTTTCAACAGTTGCTTCAAGGTCAAGCTTCTACAAATCAGAAGTTTGTTGAGATGAACAACCGGCTAGACTCCTCTCTTACTGACGTCTCTACACAGATCACCAATCTGAACAACAAGATCAAACAGTTAGAGAAAGGGAAAGCTAGCACAAGCGATCAAAGCAGCTTACCGGGCAAGTGTGAGCAAAATCTCAAGGAGTATGCAAACGCTATTACCTTGAGAAGTGGTAAATAGCTTCCACCGAGAGTTGCACCTAAAGCCAATGAGGACATTGCTGTTCAAGAGGGGGAGGGTAAGCTTTCAGCTGATGAGGAGATTACTTTTGACAATGTTTGGATTGAGAGGCCGAGGAAAGGTAACAAAGCGGTTGTAGAGAAGAAGGTAGAGGAGGTGAGCAAAGAGAAATATGCATTTGTTCCTCTACCATACAAACTGAAGCTTCATTTTCCTGGCCGGTTCAAGAAACAGCTGCTTGAGAAGCATAGGGCAGTCTTTGAGAAGCATTCGAAAGATGTAGAGATCAAGCTACCTTTGGTGGATTGCCTAGCCATGATACCTAAGTGTGCAAAGTTTTTCAAAGATACACTTACTAAGAAGAACAAGGAAGTGAAGAAGTTTTGGTGCTTAGTGAAGAGTGTACTGCTATCATCCACAATGAGATAGTACCCAAGAAGCTAGGGGATCCAGGATCATTCACCATACCTTGCACTCTTGGTCCTTTGACATTTCAAAGCTGTTTGTGTGATCTTGGTGCAAGTATAAATCTCATGCCCCATTCCATTGCAAAGAAGCTCGGTTTCACAAGGTTTAAAGAGTGTAGGATCTCTCTCGTGCTAGCTGATAGAAGCATAAGGCTTCCTGTGGGTATGCTTGAAGATTTGCCCGTGAGGATCAGTGGAGTTAATGTGCCAACAGATTTCGTTGTTCTTGAAATGGATGAAGAGCCAAAGGATCCTCTAATCCTTGGAAGACCGTTTCTTGCAACCGCTGGAGCCATCATTGACGTTAAGAATGGCAAGATTTCTCTACACTTGGGCAAGGACATCAAGCTAGACTTCGACATTAATGAAGACTTGAAGAAGCCAACCATTGGAGGACAAGCTTTCTACATTGAAACTCTAGATGCTTTAGCCGATGAGTTGCTTGAGGAGTTGGCACAGGCGGATCACTTGCAGCTAGCTTTGACTAAGGAGCCAGGGGAGCATGGTTTTCTGAGCAAGCAGACCCAGGAGTACGTTCATATCCTTGATTCTCGCAAGGTTGTGAAGGAAGATGAAGGCAGATGCCTAGAGATCGATCAGGAAATCGAGGAATTCACTCGATCCAAGACAAAGATCGACAAGAAGATCGAGGAGGTTAGTCGATCCGGTCAAGAAATCGATAGGGAGATCGAGAGAAGCAACTCGATCAGTTTAGGGAACGACTCGGTGAATCGATCCACTGCTCGATCCACATCAAATCGAGCAGGAGATCGATGTGAGTGCAATCGATCCAGACCAGAACGAGTGGAAGATCGACTGGATGACTCGATCTCTGAGGAGACAGCGGTTCAAGAATGCAGCCTTAAAGCTCATGACTCGGGGTCTAAGGAGGGCAGTGAGGACAGCAACGTCAACACAAGCCACGAGGAGGACTTGAGCGAGCTGCTAGCCCCAAAGGTGGACCTTAAGGAGCTCCCAAAAGGGCTAAGGTATGCTTTCTTAGGGCTTAATGAGACTTATCCCGTGATTGTGAATGAAAGTCTGAGTGATGATGAGTTAAACTCGCTTCTTAAGGAGCTGAGAAAGTATAGGAAGGCCATTGGGTGCTCTCTAAGTGACATCAAGGGCCTTTCACCAATGCTTTGTACTCATAGGATTCACTTAGAGAATGAAAACTCTTCTTCTATTGAACATCAAAGGCGTTTAAACCCGAATTTGAAAGAAGTAGTTAAGAAAGAGATCTTGAAATTGTTAGATGCTGATGTGATATACCCTATCAGTGACAGCATGTGGGTTTCTCTTGTCCACGTGGTGTCTAAGAAAGGGGGAATCACAGTCATTAGGAATGAGAAAGATGAATTGATTCCTACTAGAACCATAACTGGTCACCGAATGTGTATATATTATAGGAACCTCAATTCAGCTACTAGAAAAGATCATTTTCCTCTTCTTTTTATTGATTAAATGTTAGAGAGACTTGCTAATCATCCATACTATTGTTTTTTAGATGGATAAAGCGGTTTCTTTCAAATTCCTATTCATCCAAATGACCAAGAAAATAAAACTTTCACATGCCCTTATGTTACCTTCGCATATCGAAGGATGCATTTTGGATTATGTAATGCTCCAGCAACCTTTCAAAGGTGCATGATGTCAATCTTCTCTGATATTATAGAGGAGATGGTAGAAGTCTTTATGGATGACTTTTCTGTATATGGTGCGTCCTTTTCTGCTTGTTTGTCTAATCTTTGCAAGGTACTCAAGCGATGTGAGGAGACAAACTTGGTACTGAACTGGGAGAAGTTTCACTTCATGGTGAAGGAAGGGATTGTACTCGGTCACAAGATATCTGAGCAGGGGACAGAGGTTGATAAAGCAAAGATTGAAGTCATGATGAGTCTTGAGCCGCCGGTTAATGTGAAGGGGATAAGGAGTTTCTTGGGTCACGCTGGCTTCTACAGGCGGTTTATCAAGGATTTCTTCAAGATAGCTCGCCCTCTTACACGGTTGTTATGCAAGGAAGCTGACTTTGTCTTTGATGAGGAATGTCTTCACGCTTTCAAGACCATCAAGGAGGCTCTTGTCACGGCACCTATAGTACAAGCACCAGACTGGAGCTTACCCTTCGAGATCATGTGCGACGCGAGTGACCACGTCGTGGGAGCTGTTCTTGGTCAGAGGAAAGAGAAGAGGTTGCATGTTATCTACTACGCCAGTCGTACCTTGGCTGACACGCAAGTGAGATATGCTACAACCGAGAAGGAACTGCTGGCTGTTGTGTTTGCTTTTGAGAAGTTCAGATCATACTTGGTGGGCTCTAAGGTTGTTGTATACACGGATCATGCTGCGTTGAGGTATATCTACTCAAAGAAAGATACCAAGCCGAGGCTCTTAAGGTGGATTCTTCTTCTACAAGAGTTCGATATGGAGATAAAAGACAAGCAGGGGATAGAGAATGGCGTAGCAGATCACCTTTCTAGGATGAGAGTGAATGAAGCTTTACCCTTAGATGATTCACTTCCCGAAGAGCAGCTCATGATGATCAACACGGTGGTGTGTACACGGCTAGAGGATCAGTTTGAGGAAGTTTTGAGTTTCAAGGAAGAAGACTTGCCTTGGTATGCGGATATAGTCAACTTCTTAGCTTGTGGAGAGGAGCCTTCTCATCTAGACTACTACCACAAGAAGAAGTTCATGAGAGACATCTCCTACTATTTTTGGGACGAGTCTTACTTGTACAAAAGGGGAGTAGACAGCCTTTACAGGAGGTGTGTAACAAGAGAAGAAGCTAAAGACATTCTTCTTCATTGTCACGGCTCATCATACGGTGGATATTTCGCTTCCTTCAAGACTGCTACAAAGGTGTTACAAGCCGGGTTTTGGTGGCCATCGCTATTCAAGGATGCTCATGAGTTTGTTAAGGCTTGTGAAGCATGTCAAAAGGCAGGGAACATTACCAAGAGAAATGAGATGCCTCAGGTGCCAATCTTTGAAGTTGATGTGTTTGATGCTTGGGGGATAGACTTCATGGGACCGTTCCCATCTTCTTACGGCAACAAATTCATCTTGGTGGCTGTTGATTACGTTTCTAAGTGGGTTGAGGCTATAGCTTCCCCAACTAATGACTCAAAGGTGGTGGTTAAACTCTTTAAGACCATCATCTTCCCACGGTTTAGAGTTCCAAAAGTAGTGATCAGCAATGGGGGCAGCCACTTCATCAACAAAGTGTTTGAAAGTCTCTTGAAGAAGTATGGCGTGAAGCACAATGTAGCTACACCTTATCACCCACAAACTAGTGGGCAAGTAGAGGTCTCTAATAGATAGATCAAAGCTATCTTAGAGAGGACAGTAGGAGCAACTCGGAAGGATTGGACAAGTAAGCTAGACGATGCTTTATGGGCGTATAGAACCGCCTTCAAAACTCCTATTGGTACAACTCCCTTCACTCTTCTTTACGGCAAGGCATGTCACCTCCCTGTGGAGCTAGAGCATAGAGCACTATGGGCAGTGAAGCAGATGAACTTCAGTCTCAAGACGGCACAAGAGAAGCGGTTGATACAACTCCATGAGCTTGATGAGCTACGGCTAGAAGCTTATGAGAGTGCAAAAATCTACAAGGAAAGGACCAAGGCGGTTCATGACAAGAAGCTGGTACTCAAGGAGCTTAAGGAAGGAGATCTGGTCTTGCTCTACAACTCGAGGCTGAAGCTATTCCCTAAAAAGCTGAAGTCAAGGTGGTGTGGACCGTTTGAGATCAAGGAAGTTCTACCCTCTGGAGCGGTTACTTTGGTTGGCAAGAGTGGAAAGGCTTTCACGGTTAATGGGCACAGGGTTAAGCCTTACTTGGCGAGTGACTACAGCAAGGAGGGCATTACAATGCTCCTTCAAGACCCACCTCAGGCCTAAACCAAGTAAAGTCTAGCTAAAGACGTTAAAGAAAACGCACTTGGGAGGCATTCTCATGTCTATCTTGTATATATTTTTGCTTTCTTTCTATTTCAGTTTTATGCTTTTTATGTTTAAGTGTGTAGGTGAAAGGATATGTGATTGGCAATCATGATCTAGGAGTCAAAAGAGGCGAGAAAGGTGAAGTATAGGCTAGTGATCGAGTGCTAGATCGACTTATCCTGGCTTGATCTTTACTAGATCGAGCTAGTGAATCGAGAGGAGTCAGTCGATCTAGACGAGATCGAGTAGATAATCGAGTGAGTCAGTCAATCATGAGAGGATAAACCACCCATACGTTTAGCTTAAAATGAAAACGAGGTGTAGATCGACTGACCTCACTCAATCCTCGAGGTTAGATCGATCAGTCTACTCGATCTGCCACTCGATCTTAGCCCAAACGACCCCCAAATCGATCACGTGGCTCGATCCAAGGAGCATAGCCTGAGTGACCAAAAATCATGGAACGAGAGGACACAATCGATCTAAGACCCGATGCAATCTGAATCGAGTCCCTAATCGATCAACCCTCTCGATCGTAGTCAACATGGGCATGAGATCGAGTCCTAGATCGACCAAATGGAATCGATCTCGTGCCGAGGTAAGTTTGTGTTTTCCCTCTTTTCTTCCTTCCCTCCAGTTTTAAATTTGAATTATGGTCAAGACAAGCATCTTTGACCATGAAAGATGTGCCTTGACCACACTTTTGTCAGAAACCACATCTTGCTTTCATCTTGGCAAAAGGTATTTTCGGTTCATTGATTTACTTGTTTAAATTTTTTGGAAAATTGCCTTTTGATTCCTTAAGATGATTGTTAGTTGTTAGGGAATTAGGATAATTTTTAGGAATAGCTAAATATTAGGAAAATTGCTAGATTTAATCTTATCTCTAGATTCTTTCCTCTAGTATTTAGCTATAATTTTTATAAATTCCCCAAAAAAATCTAGGTTTATTGTTACAAGTTTTTCTCTTCTGCCTTGTCTTTCTCTTGCATTCGCCGCCTTTACTCATCCTCTTCTTTGAGAATTGCATTTCAGGTACCAATGGCACCAAAGAGAACCAGAGAAGAGACAACACAGGGAGAGGGAACATAAGAAGTGGTTCAAGAGAGGGTTAGATGGAGCAAAGAGGAGAAAAAGGCTAAGAAGAAACTTGAGAGGCTGCGCTTTGAACCAACCAAATTTGCAAGCAGAGACCTTTTGGGGAAGATGGGCTATTAGGAGACTTTGATGTGCTTCTCAAAGACGTGGGGCTTGCTTGCCTCTCAAGGATGGATTGCCCCACATATCCAGAAGTCACGCTTGACTTTCTCTCAACCTTGGATTTTTCCTATGAGAATTCGAGCATCCCTACTCCATCACAAGGTCACCTCACTTTCAAGATCAGGAGGCAAGCTTACCACATGACCATATCCGAGCTCTGCCAAGCCTACGGCCTTAATGCTGCTGCTAAGCAAGTGGAGTTTCCTCAGCTTAAATCAGCAAACGATCTATGGGACTTGATCAATCTTGACGACTACAAGGCCAACACCGCCAAGATCAAGAAAGTTTGTAACCTCTTGCTGAGATACACCCTCAAAATCCTAGCCAACACTTTCAGTGGGAAGTCTGTGGCTCCAACAGTTACCAAGAATGAGCTGTGCTTTCTCTTTCAAGGAGTTAAGAAGATCTTATGCAATCGAGAAGAGCATGATGAGCCATTGGAGGACGAGCTCGGAGCTGATGTCAACTATGGTTACATCTTGGCCACCTCTTTGGTCAAGTACAAGGCATGGGCCCTAAGGTGTAAGGCGAGCTCAGCACTCATTGGCGGCTTCCTCACACCGATGTTTGTCCAAGCTGGAGTTCCTCTTCAAGAGTTTGAGCCTTGCGCGGATAGGGCTTACATGGACGAGCAGTACATGCGCAACACTGATAGCTTGGGACCTACGCCAGCTCCAGGGAAGTTTGCTTACCTGTATTACGACCACAACCATGCCAAGAAGGTCTGCATTCTGCCCAACGAGGATGAGACAAACTTAGACAGCATTGGCACCATCGAGTTTTTGCCAACGGATGAGGAGTGTGTCGCAGCCCTTGGACCAGCAGCAGTTCCCACTCAGCTTGCTCGTGAACCCTCTGAGTCACCCACGTCAGATGCTGAGATGCCAGCCCACTTCGACCTTCCTAAGCTCGATTTTGAACCAAGGACCAAAACCGAGAAGTTCCTTGCATCTTTGGTGGAGGTTCAGCGGAAGGTGAATAAGTGGCAGAGCAAGATGATCAAAAAGCTTGCCAAGAAGATCAAGAAGCTTCAAGGAAGCTCATCTGATGCGTCTTCAAGCGAGGAGGTCGAGCAGCCCGAGAAGAGGAGGAGATCCACCGGTGGGATTGTGATCCGTGAGCCGCAAGGAAGCAACATCCAACCTGCACGCCACTCTGTACACGAAGGGACAGCCAAGGAGAAAGGCAAGGCAGTGACTCACGACCCTCCTAGCAAGAGCAGGAAGTCTGGAGCATCCTCAAGCTCCAGCCGAGCCTAGCTCCAAGGTACCAACAACTGAACTATTGTACATACCATGCATTGTTTGATTTTTGCTTTGTGATTTGACTCCTCTTGAACTTTGTTTGCCACTGAGACGGTTTCATTCAAATTTGGGGGAGTGTGTATGTTATTTGACATGTTTTCTTTGATCTTATATTGAGTTATTATCCTTGAGTCTTGCATTGCATCATCTAAGGCATAGAAAATACAAAAAAATGATAAAATTTTCAAAATTTTCAAAAAAATTCATGTAATTTGCATTTGCATTGTTAAATATTGTAGGATCGAGTCTAGAATTTTTAAAAATCATTTAGGTTGTATACGTTTGCATATGGGGCAAAAGTTTTCTTAAAAAAGTGTTTTAAGCTCATGAATTGTTTCAAGGCCCTAGTTAGTAGTTCTTTGATGCTTTGTTCACACTTTGAAAGTAAGCTCTAACCATATTTGGATCATTTGTTTTTATTTTCGTGGCTTAAGTTGAACATTCATGAATTGAATCCTTTCCTAAATAAGGGAAAACCTTAATTTGAACTTTTAATTATCATACTTATGCATTTGAAAAAGGATACATGGATCACTTATACATATTTAGGCTTTCTTCTTCCTTTCACCACTCTCTTGTAAGCTTAAATAGACTTCCCCACCTTTACCCTACCCTCCTTTCAAGCCAATGTTCTTGTGTGATGAATCTTTGTGAGGCCTCTTTCCGGTTGAACTTAGCATAAAGTGTTAGGTTTAGGCGACATGATTAGGCTTTCATATTGTTACTAGCTTTGCATTTTGAAGCTAGTTTAGGCTTAGGATAGGGCGGGTATTCATGGGAGTTGATTTGTTTTATTTCGGTTTAAAGAGTTTGAAGTTTGGAAGTTGAATAAAAGGGTTTTAATGGTTTTAAGTGGTAGGATGTGTGTTTGAAAATAAAAGCTCATGTTTTAAAAAGGAAGATCGCTCTCAAAAGAAAAAGAAAAAAAAAAGAGACTAATAAAAGAGCCTAAGTGCCAAATAAAAAGAAAAAACAAAATTATAATAAGAGAGCTATCAAAGTGTTTAAAAGAGCTTAGTATGTTTATAGTCTTACCACTAGCCAAAAGAGTTTTAAAATGATGCTTTTATTTGGGGTTTTGCTAGGCGAATTGCTTTGTTGATAAGGAAAGTTTTTAGGAGGGTGAATGAACTTAAAAGGAAAAAAAAAAAATGAGAGGGGTTTAGGATCATTGTTAGTGTATATAGGTAGATGAGAGTCAAGTCATGTATGCATCAATTGTCTTTACCTTTAGCATTATGCATAAGTTTAACCATTCTTTGAGATAACCCATTGTTTGAATCGCCCTTATAAATGAGATCATTTTTATCTCATAACCTTTATCCCTAAGCCAAATGTATTCGGTTTTAAAGTGCATAAGTGTGATTCACGGTTTGAGTTTAATGAATGTTAAAGGTTAGGATTCTTGGATTGTTTGGGATATGAGAGTCATGATTTGAGATTCAACATGTGATGAATATGGCTAAGTTCTTTGGAGTATGATTGTGTGCATTGCATCTTAGGATTGAGAACTAGGACCATTGAATTGATTCATTTGAAAAACACTTTTGCAAGGAATTTGAGCCCCCGTTTTTAAAACCTCTCTTCCTTTCTTGAATTTTGTTTGCTTGAGGGCAAGCAAAAGGTAAGTTTGGAGAAGTTGATATTACCATATATTTTGCATATTTAGCATGCATTTAGAGTTAGTTTTCATGCATTCATCTTGCATTTTAGGCTAGTTTCCACCATTTGTTGCATTTTAGGTCCTAGATCACTTTGCATTCGCATTTTGCATATTTCTTGCACTTTTGCATCATTATCAGGTTGTTTGGAGCACTATGGAGTTGTGGAGGTTGTGTGGACGTGCTGAGAATCAAAATGGAGCTTGTGGACACTTGGAGAACTTAGCCACGCATGCAAAGGACCTGAGATCGAGAGCAAGATCGAGCTAGGCAGGTCGATCTAGATGAGATCGACCAGAAGATCGACTAAGCCCGGTTCGTTTCAGGAAAGGATCGAGGATGAGATCGAGTGAGGAGATCGATCGTGAGTACGGACGTGGATTACGCTATGCAGATCGAGACCACGACCCGATCATCCAGGGATCGAATCCAAGATCGAGCAAAAGCAGACGATCCATGAAGAAGATCGAGCCAGAGATCGAGTGACCCGAGTCGATCTCTGGGACCTTATCCGGCCAACTGGTTTTTGGACTCTTGTGAGGGGGGATCATTTCCTTGTCTGGCCTATTTTAGGCAATCGAATGTAAACCATTCATGATGTCTTGGACCTTTTAAGCTTTCTTAGTGTCTAAGGCGATTTTTCACCATTGTTGACGATTTCAAGCTTTTCATACTTTGTGGATCTTAAATCTTGCTTAATCATTAGTATTTTCTTTAATCACTCTTCTTTAATAATACTTAGCTTTCTTTTCTCTATATTACAATCGGTTTTAATCATTAGTAGCGAGTAGTTTTTCTTTGGGTAAGGGGTTGAGGCGATTCAAGGGTTTTAGGGGTTTAAGCTTTTGGATTTTTTTCTTGTTCTTAACTCACTCTCTTCTAGGATTTGGGGTCTTAAAGCTTAGAGATTCTTGGAAAAGATCTCTATGATTCCAGGGCTTTCTTACCTTGACCGGATTCAGAGATCCTTGAAAACCAAATCCTAGAGACTAATCTATCCTCTCCCAAACGCCATGGATGTAGAGGGGGTTAGTTAAGCCACTATTTAAGATCTTTTCTTAATGTTCTTTGACCCATCTTTCCACTAAACGCCATAGGTTTGGAGGAAGAGTCAGAGAAAGGGGTCTTACCACACGCCATGGAGGATCCTAGTTTAAGTTTCCTAAGGCTTAGAGAAAGCTCTTTAAATGAGTAGATCTAGGTGTTTTCAAACCAAAGCTTGAGCCTTTGAATCTCTTGAAGATGACCCTCGATCTTGAACCCCTCTTTTTAGCATTTTAAAACCTCTGTTTATCACTCTCTAGTCATAAAGTTGCATTCTTGATCATTAGATGTCATTCATCTTAAGTTGTTAGAATCGATCTGTTTTACCCGTTTTAGTGCTCGATTTTTAGTTATTAGTAGATTTGCATTTTAGGGTCTCTGTTTTCTTCTAGTAGTTGTTAACCCTCTTCCAGGGATTTAAAAATAGTTTTCGTAGTAGTTTGGTCGTTGCATTTAGTTTTTGCATAATTACTCATCCATTTACCCGAATCTGCTTAACTTTGCTTAGTACTTGCATTATTAATGTTCTTCCTAGTTCCTAGGTTGGATTGATACCCTTACTGCTATACTACATCATTGTTGTGGTTTGGGATTTGATATTTCACCTTCCAAACAACCTGTTTATCACTTGGCCTGCAGTAACAGCACCAAGAATGCTGATTTTCAGAGGATTCAACAGGGTGGTTTGAATGATGGAAACCAGATTGCTGAGGTTAAGGCTAAGCTGAACAGTATGCACAACCTTTTGGCAGGAAAAAAATTAGTCGAGTTTGCTGCAGAAGTGAAGAGTTTCGAAAATCCTGAAGAATTTGAGCAGAAACATGTTAATTTCATCAATGGAGGTTTTCAGAACCAAAGGTTTGGAAATCAGCAGTGGAACAGTGGCTACAACAGCAATAATAAGAAAAATACCTTCCCAGGAAACCAGAATGCAACTGGTTGTACTCCAATGCCACAGTTCCAGAAGACTGAAGTTGAGAAACCTTACCAAAACAACAGGAATTATGGTTTTTCTTCCTACCAAACTGCACCTCCACAAGATAATAAGATGGAAGCTATGCTGGAGCAGATACTTGAAGGACAGCAGAAGATGACAGTGAACTTCAATGGCAAGTTGGATTCGCTGTATCAAGACCTGAATGCTCACATGAAGAAGCTTGATGTGCAGGTTGCTCAAACTGCAGGAGCTGTTCAAAGGCAGGAAGGATTCCTTCCTGAAAGGACTGATATCAATCCCAAGCACTAGGTTAATGCCATCACAGTCAGGAGTCAAAAAGAGCTTGAAACAGTGCAGGAAAAGAGGCTGAGTGCAGAGAAAATCGTGCAGCGGATGGAGTTTGAAGATGAAAATTTCGCAGTCTCAGAGATCAGTGACGAGCGTCACCAAGGAAGGTGTCGCTCGTCATCCAAATTGCAAGACCCCGACAAATTTTATTTACAAACTGGTGACGAGCGACACCAGGTGGGTGACGCTCGTAACCCACTTCGAGCAGAAAATCACGAATCATCACAGGTGAGTGACGATCGTCGCCACCCTGGTGACCGTCGTCACCCACCCCAGAATGAAGATTTTTCGCATGTAACTGCAAATAACAGCAAGGAACAAGTGTATAAACCCAAGATACCCTTCCCCAAGCGTCCTAGGAAGTTTGAACAAGAGATCAAAGAAGCCAGATGCAAGGCTATGATAGACAAGCTGATGGTTGAGATTCCTCTTATTGATGCAGTCAAGCTTTCACCTGCGTTAAAGAGGTATGTAAAAAGGATGGTTGTGAATGGTGTAAGCCCTGAGGAAGGTGCATTGATTACCACAGACATTTGTGCAATTCTCTTGGGTATAGTTCCAAAGAAGAAGAAGAAGGTGACTGTTTCTGAACAAGTCAATGCCATCATTCAAAGCAGAGTTCCAAAGAAGCTATCTGATCCAGGGACCTTTGTTCTTGATTTCTCAATTTCAGCAGGATGTTTTCCTCATTCTCTTTGTGATCTAGGGTCAAGTATCAACTTGATGCCTTCTTCAGTTGCTGCTAGACTTGGAATGACTAATTTCAAGCCAGTTGGGATCTCTCTCATCCTAGCAGATCGATCCATAAGAACTCCATAAGGTATCTTAGAAGATGTTCATGTTAACATTGAAGGCTGCATAATTCCTACAGATTTTGTGGTTCTGAAATATGCTGAAGAACCTAAAAATCGTCTTATTCTGGGAAGATCATTCTTGGCTACTGCTGGCGCCATCATTGATGTGAAAAAGGGGAACATAGAGCTTTACTTGGGTGATGTTGTCATGAACTTTGACATGGACAAGTTAAGAGGGAGTTCTACCATTGATGGTCAGACCTTTTCTGTAAGGACTTCCAGAGATGAAGAGCCTGTCATGGAGCATTCAGAAGACATTACTGTTGGGTATGTCAATGAATCAGATAATAGAAGGCAAGAAAAGAAGCTGGTTGTTCAAGGAGCAATATCTAAGACTTCTGCCAAAGCTGTTGGGTTTGAGGATTGCAGTGAGGATCATATCTTCATGACTAGGCTTGAAGAAGAGGTTCACATCAATGCCAAGTTGCTGGAGGAGGACGAGTTTGTGATGGAAGTACGAATTGCAGAGCTGAATTGCAAAAAAAGTTGCAGAAACTCGAACTGCAGGGTTGTCACTGACCTGGTGACGCTCGTCACCAACTTAGACACAAAGGAGCGACATTATTTTTCAGCTATAAGTCCATCTTATGTTGCAAAACAGAAAATTTAACATTCCACAACCCAGAAACCTGCAACTAAACAAAGGTATGCACTTCCTGGAACCAATTCCAAACCTCCTAATCTCATCAATAAGAATTTAAAAGGTGCAAACGCTATGATAACAGGATTTAAATGCAAGCAAGGAGGTTATCAAAGCTCAAGCAACCTATAGATGTAGTATAGTGTTCAAGAAGTATCAATCCACACCTAGGATGCAGGAAGAGTCACTAAGAATGCAAGGATGAAGCAAATCTAAGCAAATGGATGAATGATTGGTAAAATCAGGGAAAACTAAATGCAACGATCTAATGCAAAGCAAAACAATTTTAAAATCCCTAGAAGAGGGTTAACTATCACTAGGAACAAGCAGGAAATTAAAAATGCAAGGCTACTAAGAACTAAAAATCGACTAGTGAATCGACCACATGATCGAGCACTGGATCGAACAGAATGGAACGATCTAACAAACAACTTTAAGCGATTGATTTCTAATGAACAGGATGCAAGCTGAATGACAAGCGAATGATGAACAGAAGTTTAAAATGCTAAAAAGGAGGGTTCAGGGTCGAGGGTCATATTCAAGGGTCTCAAAGATTTAAGCTTTGGTTCGAGAACATTTAGATCTACTCTTTTAAGAGGTTTCTCCAAGCCTTAAAAACAAAACAAGAACCATCCATGGCGTGTGGTATGGTTCACTTCCTCAATCTCTTCTCCAAACCTAGGGCATTTGGTGGAAAAAGAGATCGAAGAGCAAGGAAAGCAGATTTCAATATAGTTACCTAACTAATCCCCTTTACAACCATGGCATGTGGGAAAGGAAAGATTAGCCTCTAGGATCTGGTTTTCCAGGACATCTGAATCCTGTCAAGGTAAGTAAGCCTTTGGTTCATAGAGACCTTTTCCAAGGCTCTCTAGGCCTTAAGATCCTAGAAGAGAAAGTATGAAGAACAAAGATAACACAAAGCTTTAAACCCTTTCAACCCTTTTGAATCACCTCAACCCCAAAACCCAAGAAGACTACTCACTACACATGTTTAAGATCTAATCAAAAGCAATAAACGATAACCTAAGCATGATTAACGAAAGATTAAAGAAAAACTTGCTTGATATTTAAAGATTTAAAAGTTCAAAAACGAAAAAGCTTAAGCTGTTCTACAATGGCGGATCGCCTAACTTCGAGAAGAACGAAAAAGTAAAAGACAGAATGGAGGAAAACAAAAGTGATGGCTGCGGTTTGCCAAAAATGGCTAAACCGCAGATGGTCCCCCCTTCGCTAGCTGGCAAAACCAGCTGGACGGATAAGGTTAGTCTGGGATCGACTCGGGTCACTCGATCTCCGTCTCGATCTTCTCTTAGATCGGATGACTTCACTCGATCTTTGAGTTGATCCTTTGATGATTGGGTTGGGAACTCGATCTGGCCCTCGATCTGCATGGCATGGCCCACGTCTGTACTCTCGATCGACCTCCTCACTCGATCGCATGCTCGATCTCCATCTTGAATCGACTGGGGTCACTCGATCTTCTGGTCGATCTCGTCTAGATCGACCTGCCTTGCCCGATCCGCAACTCGATCTCATGTCCTTTGCTGAATGGTTGAGTTCTCCGAGTGTCCACAAGCTTCCTCACGAGCCTTAGCATGTCCATGAATCCTCCACGGCTCCAAAGTGTCCAAAAACAACCTGAATATGATGCATAATGCAAGAAACATGCGAATGCTGATGCAAAAGTGCTCTAGGACCTAAAATGGTGCAAACTAGCCTATAATGCAAGATGAATACATGAAAAACTATCCTAAATGCATGCAAAATATGCAAAATATATAGTAATATCAAGTTGCTTCACACTTATGCAAGCAACGAGATTCTCGTAGAATGATTGGTGTTTCTTTTGATGATTCTGCAGGAAAACGAAGTGTATCACCCACAGTCACGACCCACCTTGCTGATGTTCCTCACTTCCTTGGAAGAGTTCATGCATCTACTGCTTATACACCACCATGGATGAAGAGACATTCTTTTCCAAGGCATTCACTGCCACCTTCTGTTCCACCAGCTGTCTAAACAGCAAATCAAAGTCGAGCTAATGACTTTAAACAAGCGCTTAGTGGGAGGTAACCCACTGGTAAGTTATCTAGCTATCGTACTTTAGTCTATTTTTGTTTTCTAGCTTAAACACACAAAAAAAAGAGTCTGTTTGTTCAGTTAGTTTTGAGAATGTCTTCTTAACTTGTTCAACCATGGATTATGCTTTGTTTAGATGTTTTTTGATGTGTGTTTTGAGTGCTCCAACAGTCTTACTTCGGATTACATATGATGACATATCGTTTAAGCATCCAACTTGATGATTCTGAAGTATCAGACGTGGTGACGCTCGTCACCAAGCTGGTGACGCTTGTCACCTGTCCCTTTGCGAGGTACCACTTTTCTGACACGGTTTTACAAGTTCTCATGCTTCTTTTTGACCAACTCTTGGCTTAATAACACTGGTGACAGTGTTGTTTAAGTCTGGGGGAGGTGGTTACTGATGTTGTGTGCTTTATGTTTGATTTTTAGAGTCTTAAAGTTGAGTCAAAAACCTGTTTTTTATAGAGTCAAAATTTTGAAACTGTCAGATTTTCT
The DNA here is from genome assembly GCA_911865555.2 of Thlaspi arvense. Lineage (NCBI taxonomy): Eukaryota > Viridiplantae > Streptophyta > Magnoliopsida > Brassicales > Brassicaceae > Thlaspi > Thlaspi arvense. Next base: position 49,840,592 of record OU466862.2, read on the forward strand.
TGGAACTAACCACAAAACGTCCATGCTTATAAGAACCATTGCCACAGTAGCTGATTATAAGTCTTACTAAGTTGAAAATCATAGGTAGATCAGTCTAGCAATGAAGGTTTAGGTTCTTAGAGAATCTGGAAAATTTGCTGTTAGCTCCACCTTAATGAACTTTAAAATTCTTATCTTGGGGCTTGATTCTCATTGATCTTGATTCTCTCTTCTAACACTGACAAGTATGTTTAGATGCAGTCTCTCTTTGATCTTCCCTGATGCAGTTTTTAAGAGTTTGAGTCAAAAGAATGGTGCATTTATGACCATGTCTCCTCACAAGGAACAACAGTAATGAACACACTCAAGAACCTGTCTCCTCTCAAGGAACACAAGTATTTAGTAGCATCATATCTTAAACTGTTAAAAAATGAGAAAAGAGTTGAAATATCGAAAAAAAATCTGAATGAAAAAGATCAAGGGAAGAGAAAATAGGAGAGCTGTGTTGAGATTGCTTTTTTCAGTTGTTTAGGAAGGGAAAAGAATTTGTAAGTGGTTGAGATGATAAAACTTTGATGAGATTTCACACGTAGATAGATATAAGGAGTTAGCAGTAGGGATTTCGGATTTCTTGAAGGGATTTGGATTGGATTTGAGAAATTTGCTAAGCTTGTGATGATTAGACTGAAATTTGATCTTGTGTTGACTCTGTGGTATGTGGATTCGAAAGTGTTAACTAATGTGGTGTTCCTGATGTTTAGCTGACTGTTTCTTGTTTTCAAACCTCGATCTTGTTCTATGTATGATGTTTGCTTGAGAGCAAGCAAAAGCTAAGTCTGGGGGAGTTGATATATCATGGTTTTATGGCTTTTAACCATGGTATAAGACCTTTTTATTGAGTCTTTTTGGTCTTTTTAGAGTCCTAGTAGAGTCTTTGCAGGTTATATCATGTCTGGAGCATAATTTTAGATATTGAAGCTTTTTGGAGCATTGCAAGATGAAGCCACGAAGTGTGCAGCTCAGAAGGAAAATATGGATTTGGGTGATGACCATCACTGACCTGGTGACGCTCGTCACCCGTAGAGGAAGGATCGTGGCTGGTTTTTAAAAGATTGGGAAGAAATGGAAGTTTTGGCCCAGAATTTCCAGTATTTACAAAAAGACCCCAGATCGTGTTTTAGCTTGTATATATTAGGTTTTCAGCCATTGTTGGCTTTTATCTTGTATCTTATTCTTTTTGAGAGCTTGAGAGAGAGATTTGTAGCAGAGCTTTTGGAGCGACAAAATCAGACTTCTTCAGAGCAGATTTTGAACTCCTTTATTTCTATTTCTTATTTCTTTTATGCAATCTATTCTTTTCATGATGTTTGTTTCATTCACCATATCTGAGTAGTTTGTTAGTTAAATTAGGGCTTTTCAAAGGTTGAAGAAGAGTTTGTAGAATTGCTAAACTTATAGGAAATCCATTGGTTCTTCATATGTGCTTGCATTCATATCGATTTCTTAGACACATCATCTGGATTTCGAAACCCTAGGTTGTTTGATAGATGTGAGAGCATTATTAATCACATGAACTAGTATTAGATGAGCAAAACGCCCTAGTGCAAAGAGATTTGGCTTAGGAGTTTTGTGAACAATTGAACCTGATCATTACTGTATGTTTAATTGTTAGGGTTTGCAAAGATATTTGAAACTCTGTGATGTAGACATAGTTAACTTCTGCAATGAGAATTGATTAGTTATATATTTGCGATTCATGTTCAAGACGGTTCTTATTCATTCCTAATTTTATGCATTCAACATTCTAGGATTCAACCTGCGAATCGCCTTGACTTAGCGCTTTTAGTTTTCTGAATCTAGATCAACCAAAAATCGTTTGTTTTCATAATTCTTAGCTACTTTGCATTAAATTCACTATTTATTGCTTATCTTAATCTGAATCTACAAATCGCTAATGTAGTTTACATACTCCATTGGGATTCGATAACCCCTTATACTACAACTGCTTTGCTGTGCACTTGCAGTAGTTTTATTTGGGTAAAACCTGAGCCCTATCACTAGCATCCGCCATCCAGCTATCAGATATGTTCATAGAATCCCCACCAGCACACTCTTATATAGAAAAGAGCAAAGTATGGTCAAAGAAGAAGAGATGGGGTTGCTTGTGAATGGCTTGAAGAACATTATGGTTGAAACAAGGCATGGAAAGATCCAAGGAGAGCGCTTAGGAGTTGGTCTTGTGATAATCCTGATATATCATGGTTTTTATGGTTTTTAACCATGATAGAAGTCCTTTTTATTGAGTCTTTTTGGCTTTTTTAGAGTCCTAGAAGAGTCTTTGCAGGTTATAGCATGTCTGGAGCATAATTGGAGATATTGGAACCTTTTGGAGCATTCTGAGTTGAAGCCACGAAGTACCAAGCTCGAAGAAGAAAGTATGCCGAATGGTGATGCTCGTCACCCATCAAGGAAGGAGCGTGACTGTTTATTAAAAGATGGAGCAATATTTGCAGACTTGGCCCAGAAGTTCCATTATTTACAAGAAGACCCCAGATCGTGTTTAGCCCCTATTTATTAGGTTTTTCAGCCATTGTTGGTGATTATCTTAGTTTTTGATAATTCAGAGAGCTTAGAGAGGATTTTATTGAGAGCTTTTGGGGAGACAAATCTTGTACTCGTTTTGGAGAAGATTTCGACCCCCTTTTGTTTTTATTCTATTCTCCTAATGCAATATTATTCAGTTATGTTTTCTGATTCCATAATCATGTCTGAGTAATCTGCTAGTTAAGTTAGGGCTTTTCAAGGGTTGATGAAGAGATTGTAGAATCGTTATCTGTTAGGAATATCTTATCGTTTTTCATCTCTGCTTGCTTTAAATTCGAATTTCTGAGAAACATCATCTAGAAATCCGAAAATCCTAGGTTGTTAAATATATGTGAGAGAATTATTCATAACCTGAACTAGTATTTGATGAGCGAAACAACTTAGTGCAAAGAGATTTGGCTTATGATTTTTGTAAACAATTGAATCTGATCATTCCTGCATGCTTAGGTTGTTAGGGTTTGCAAAAAAAATTGAAACTTTGTGATTTAGGCATATATAACTTCTGCAATGAGAATTGATTAGTTATACATCAATGATTCATGTTTAAAGCGGTTCTTAATCATTCCTGATTTCCTGCATTCTACATTCTTGGATTCAACCTGCGAACTGTCCTGACTTAGCGCTTTTAGTCTTCTGAAACTTAGATCATCTTCCAAAATCGTTTGCTTACTTTGATTTATTCATTTGCATTGCATACATTATATTCTGCTTAGCTTAATCCGAATCTACATTCGATAGTATAGTCTGCATTACTCATTTGGGATTCAATACCCCTTGTACTACAACTGCTTTTGTTGTGCACCTGCAGTAGTTTTATTTGGGAAAAACCTGAGCCCTATCAAATCCTAATGAAGCAATTTCTGGCATGCCAGCAATGGGCTTTCAACACCAGAGACAAGAAGCTAAAGATAGCCATTGGAGGTGTGATCACTCCCATCTTACTTGGTGCTGGAGTTGAGCTTGGTACACCAGATGTTACAATGATCTTCCTTAATGTCCCTTATCTCAGTAAGATCGGATACCTTTCAGGAGTTGTTGAGACAGGATTTGGCTATCAGTTTGAGTTGGAAAGCGGGAAGAGGAAGATCATCTTGCCCAAGCAGCGCTTAACCAACTTCACCTCCTATGAGAACATCCGATTCATGCCAACACAAGATGAGCTTTATGACCCAAGGACTGACCCAAGGACTGACCCACCATTGATGAGGCCAAGTAAAGTGAAGAACATGAGCACCATCAGAGACTCAGATGTGGAAGAAGACTTTGAAGAGCAGCATCAAGAACAAGAGGTTCAGCATCAAGGGATGGAAGAGGAAGAACATGAGGACTATGATAGCCACCCCTATGCATTTGACCCATATGATGTGATCTGCACATCTGAAGCTTCAAAGGCTGCACATGAGCATATTAGGCTTCTTCAGAGATGGAACCACTTCCAGGACAAAGCCATCAGAGGTTTGCTGAAGACAGACAAAGCAAGCAAGAAATCGGTTGACTCATTGAAGAAGAAGGTGGGGAAACTCAAGAAGAAGTTGGGAGGATCTTCATCAGCCAAGAGATCTGATCAGGTGATCCAAACAGAGCCACAACAAGGAGGATCTGATGCTGAAGACATGTCTGAGGACACACCAGAGAGGACAGTCTAAGAGAGACACTCATTCCACATCAGTGTGCGGCCAAGAACACAAGCTCCTCAAGCGGCCAGGCATTCATCTCATGTAGCTGCTCCAAGACGAAAAGGAAAGAAGAGAAGGACTAGACAGTAAACTCCATCAGAGGAGGAAGCTTCACCTTCCCATTCCATTGAGAGTTCAGAATCTCACCACTCTTCCACCTGAAGTAAGGTACACCACACTAACCAATTTAAATACCACTCATTTTTTTTTAATTATTGCGATTGTTTGCTTCATATTTGTGAACACTCTCCTTATCATTTTTATTACACAGGCACTGTGTAATTTAAGTGTGGGGGCGAGTGTATGATGGACTGATGCTTGCATTTGCATTTGCATAGTAGAATAGGAACCATGCATCATGATTTCATAGCAATTAAGGCATAGAAAAAACCAAAAACATTTGAATTGATACATGATCTCTATTCTACAACTGATTAGAAGAGGCAGGACAATGAATCTAGCAGACCAAAAACTGCTGTTTCAATTAAGGCTCCATGGTCTTCATGAAAATTGTAGAGGATCGGAATACCTTTTCGATGGTGGTCGAATCATGTCATTTGGATCTGGATTCAAGAGATAGAACGATTTCAGCTACGCAGTATTCACCAGGCTATTGTACCAGGCAAACACATTGACCAAAACCCAGGAAAGCCTGCCCGGTGCACGATGACCCGACAAAAGCTGCCTGAAGGAACATGGACAGACTGCACCAGCCAACTGCATAGAGCAAAACATCTTATGTACTGCCTGATTCACCCTATCCGTGATGTTGACCAACTTTTACTACTTTTGACCAAACCTTATCCTTTCACTTATTTAAGCTTTTGGCTTATCTTCTTGTTATCTTTTCTTGTTTCTTGTCCTTAATTTCGAGCTTGTGAAGAACAAGGAAGAGAGTTTTGGATTTGTTAAACAAAGATCATCTTTTTATAAAATCTTGCATTCTCTTTACATATATCCCTTTTGCTAGTTCTTAATCATGTTTATCTTGCTTCTCTCTGTTATTTTCGTGGCTTTAGTTATGGTTAGTGTGACATCCCTGAACCCAAGTTTCTAACCAAAACCCATTCTTTCACTAAACCCATCTAAAATCCCTTCCAAAAACCCATTTTTAAACCCACCTAATTCAGCCCATTCTCTTTCTTCAAAAAACCCTAAACATAACCTTCCCTTCCCTTATATAAGGAGCTCGTGGTGATGGAGAGAATCAGAGAGTAACCACCACGGCGAAGTCCTGCCAAAATCGAGCCTCAGCCAGCCACCTTGGAGGAGGAGCAATCAAAAGGCCAAAGGAAGCAGCTCCAACCCGTTTTGGTGCAGTAGAGAAAAGGCGGTCCATATCAGATTTGTTTGGCACGAAACTTTGAGGGTAAGTTCTAGACTCACAGATCTACCTTTAGAAGAAAGCGGTTAAACATTTGGATTTGTATACTGGGAGTTATGCATCTTTTCCCGAAACTTATGTTTTGTAGATCGAATATCCGAGCCGCCATCTTTCGAGGCAGATTCCCGTCGATTCCGATCGATATAGATCACGAACTCGGTGTTGTTGGAAAGAGGATCCTCCTAGCTAACCAGAGCCTCTTTAAACGACCGATTTGAAGGTATAATCCGTGAGTTATCGTCGTTTTATTCTGAGCGGATCTTGCTGTTGATTTCCAGAATTCTGTCTTTTCCTCAGTTTCATAGAAGAAGTTGCGAGCCGTTTTCCCGACAAAGTAGATCGATCCAGCCGCCGTCCAACATACCATTGGAAAGCTCATCCAGCCATCTTGTCGCCGCCGTTTCCAGATCCCCAAACCGAGGTAAAATACCAGAGTTATTATACTTGATTTTCGGTAAAGAAATCATCTAATCTGTTAATCTGAAAACCCTAGATCTGAGGTTCCTTGTTGGGCAAGATGAAAAGAGAAACCCTAGTTTTATTTAGGAATTTCTTCTTTTAGAATGTTCTAATTTGAAAAAGTTCCAGTTCTGGAAACTTTCTATTTTAGGAAAGTTTCTATTTTGGGAAGTTCTATTTTATGAAATTTCTATTTTAGGAAAGTTCTAATTTCCGAGTCTATCTATTGCAGTTTCCGTCCATCAACAGCAGTAATCATTTCTTCTGACTTCCATTTTCAACTGAAAGCAAAGGTGAGGATTGGTTTATGATTCCTAAAGATGCATTAGTTGAATTAGTAATATTTATATGCTTGATATAGGGATTAGGTGTGTTTGATGGTTGATGCTGATATTGATGTTGGTAATTGAGTATTGATGATTGATTATTAATTAAGAGATATAATAGGAATCATTGATTGTACCGCTGACCGTAGTGTCAATGTTGTTTGACGGCCTACAACAAGGGACAATTGTGAAGTTGTAGTGATCGAGAAAGGGCTGACGAGCCGTTGTCAAACCCTGTAGTGGGCGGTGGTACCTTGTTATATGTCAAACCCGGAATGGGCGGTGGCAAAGATTGAGTACCTTGGACGGTTGATCCTTGGGAATGTGTTATAGATTTGATAGGATGTTTGATTTGATTTATATATTTAAATGTTGAGTTGGTTTGACTTCTATGTGAAATTGCTAGAAATTTTGTGTAGGTTGATTGTTTATGTTTAATATCTATATTTAGTATATTTATATTATTATTTCAAATGATGTTTCCAAAGGATCTTGCGGGCTCTTTAGCGCGCCTCTCACTGAGTATTCATGGAATACTCATCCCTCTTTCCCCTTTCAGGTGTGTGACTTGAGTTGATGTCGGAGCGGTGCTATCTCCGGGAACCATTAAAAGGGCGATTTAGTTTTTATAAAGCTTATAAAATATATTTTATTTATTTTTATTTTTGTGTTTAAAATTTGGTTTTTCTTGATATAACGCTTCGAGTTTTCCGTTCATTTTCAATAAAAGAGTTTTAGGCCTTTAATACGTATTTAATAAGTTTATTTATACTTTGAAAAATGGTTTTAACACGTGAGAACCACTCTCGGCCGAAATAGCGAGTTTGGGGTCTCTCAGTTAGGGAGTAGTTTCGTTCTGATTTAAGGTTAATGCAGATGGAGTGATTCTTTTGATTGATTAAGGTGTTTAGAACTTAGATCTTCTCATTCCCTTCTTGTGTGATTGTGCTTAATATCTATGACCTCTTTAAAGGATAAGAAAATGTTAGGATTTCATGTGCACTCTATGTGTTTGATGAAATACCTAAAGCTTTCATTGCATAAAAATGATGCTTAGTTGATCATATCTCTTTGCGTCTTACCTCTTCCTTGAATATGTTTATAGCCTATGACCACATTGGTGGAACTTTTCTTAGAATTCTATTATGCATCAAAATTGTGAGTAGAAGTCTGAACCATTGCTCAAGAGATTAGTAGAACTAGCCTAATAAATTAGATGCTAGGATGCTTTTTGGTTTTATGAAACTTGTGATTAATGCTTGCTCTTTGTAAATACACCATCAAAAGTGGATTTGAAATGCATTGAGTCAAAGAAATTGATATCTATAATTGTGTTTTCCTTACCTAAGGTTGAATGCATAGAATTGCTTGTTTTGATCACATTAATCATGAGCAATGGATTACCCTATCATTATTGCCTTAGCCTTGAACCTTGTTTTTAAATTTCGAATTTGTTTAGTAGTTGCCCTGTTTTGCTTTATTTCATTTGCTTATTATTTATTTTTGCCTTGTTATTTTTAAGCTCTTTAGTATTCATGGTTTGAACTCTTTAGTTTTCTTGCTTGTGTTACTTGGTTGCTTGACCTTTTAAACCCTTCTTTGTCTTAGCTTAACAAGCTTCTGCATCTCCATTACACTATCCCCACAAAGGATTGATAAACCTTCAGCAAGGTTCAAGGCTAAGGCAACTATTAAACAAAGGAGGAATTGAGTTTAGACTTGCAAAAGAGGAAGAAGAGAGGAAGGAGTCAACTACTACACTATCCCCACAAAGAGGGAGAAGAAGAGAGGAAGGAAAGGAAGAAACAGAAGAAGATGAGGAGAAAGCGGAGGAAGGAGATGAGGAGAAGAAGACAGAAAGAGTTTTACCGTCTAGAGAGAAAAAGAAAGAAAAAAAAAGGAAAGATTTATGTGCATTAGATTTGATTTTATCAATGGTTGATGATAAAAGTAATGTGTGATCCTGGTCTTTATGAACTAATCAATGAGAAATTACTTTCTTTATTTGCATTTTAAGAGTTTAAATATTATGTTTGTTCGTAAAATATTTATGATTTTCAATATTTTAAATATAATAACATCTTTTACTAATAACTAAAAATTTATATATTTTGGTTTTGTAATTTTGTATTTAGTTTTTATGTTTGAGTGTAAAGTTTAATGAGTTTTAATTTAGGGTATGAGATTTAAGTTTTAGGATTTGAAATATTAGGTATAGAATTTGGGATTTAGGGTTTGAGATTTATAAGAATGATTAGATTTGAATATTTTCAAAATCTCTCATAAATGTGGATTTGAATTTTGGATATATATAGTGATTAGTAATGTTAAAAATTTAGGATTTGGGGTTTACGGTTTAGGGTTAGGGTTTAGAGTTTAAGATTTTGAATCTAATTTATATTTGAAAATTTGCTTAGTGTTAGATTGTATAAAAAATTAGGACAAAATTATGCTAATTAATGAAAAAAAAACAAAAATGTATGATTTTTTATAAGAGTTGTATTTTTTTGTATATAAAGTTTTAGATATAAGGGTTTCAAGAAGTGGTTTAATAGGAATGTTGAGTTATGAGTTTGGGATTTGTTTAAATTTTCAGATTTAAGTTTTAGAATTTGGAGTTTAAAGTTTACTATTTAGAAAATATTAGAATTATTTAAAAATATAGTATATTTTATAAGTGGGATTTTGATTATATATGATGATTATATATTTTTGTTAGGATTATTTTAGAATACGATATGATAATATTTAAAAATTTGAAATTTGTTAAAAGTGATGAATTTTTTTTGTATATTATTTTTTGTTTATGTTTAAAAATTATGATTTAATATTTACAGTATGATTATAGATTAAAAATTTAGAGTTTAAGGTTTGTATTTCACTATAAGAGAACAAGGAATTCACGACTACGAAAACAGTGGTAATATAGTCGCCAATTTGCGACTGTTTGGTGACTGCTAATTGACGACTATATTTAAGTCGCAAAACAGTTGCAAATTTGTAACTATTTATATTAGTCGCAAATTAGCAAGTGGTTTGCAATGATAATTGTTTGATCATAATTAGTAGTAAAACCGTCGCAATTGAGTCGCAAATTTGCTACTATATTGCGACTATTTATATCAGTCGCAAATTAGCGACTGGTTTGCGACAATAATCGTTTGGTCGCAAATTTGTAGCAAAACCATCGCAATTCAGTAGCGATATTTTGCGACTACATAATCAGTCGCAACATGCAGTCGCTAATTTGCTGTTTTCTTTTTGTGGTTGTAGTCTTCATCATTTGATCTCCAATCACATTCCCCTTCTTCATCAAAGATGATATTTTGACTGATGATTGTCTTTTTCGAATTAGGATAATAAAGCTTGTAGCCTTTGGAGTCTGCATCATATCCAATGAAGATGTAATTCTGATGCAATATCAAAAATAATAGTGAATAAATGTCTTCATTATGTGGATTTATTATCAGAATCTCATGTTCATAATTTCAAAATGTCAAAATATTCTCATGCAATGTACAAGGAAAAATTGGTGGCAAGAAGACAATAATTTGATTTAGTTTATTTTTCTTCTTTTGTATAAATGTATATAATTTTATTTAAATATACTTTATTGTAAAGATCTCTTGATAAGAGCTATAAAATCTTAATTGTTTTCATTGTAAAAATATATAGAATTTTTTGGAAAATGAAAGAGAAAGTTCTGTAAAAGCTTAGGCTTTGTTATCTTGTTCTATTGAGTACAAGTGCGTGATTCACTTACATTCTTTAGAAGCCATGAATTTAGAGTGTTTGTGTGATTCAAACAAGTCTAGTTCTCCAAGGACTGAGTAAGCCAGTCATCCCAAGGACTGAGAGAGTCAATCAAAAATTTGATCTCCATCTCTATTTTGTCCACATTTTGCCAAGGCTTGTTTACTCTTGACATCTTGTAATTAATAAGATTTGGTGTGATTCCAATCTTATATCAACTTCTCACTTTTATCATCTAGCTTGCTTCAGCTCTCGTCTGATACATGAGTTTGAGCAAGGGTTCCAAAGACTCTTAGATGTGAAGCATCAGCCTTTCTTCCACTTAAGCTTCTTGTGGTGTTTTTCCCAAAGCGCTTGTTGTTGGAGATCGATTTGATAAATAAATCACACTTGCAACTACTTTGGCCGAAAACTCCTTTGGTAGTTTTTTTTACTTTTGAGCATGCATTCTCACCATATCAAGAATTGTCTTGTTCTTCTTTTCCACTACTCCATTTTGTTGAGGAGATCTTGGCATTGTCAATTGTCTTCTAATGTTATTATCTTCACAACACGTCTAAAGTTGTTTGGACGTGAACTTTCCTCCACGAGCAGATATTATAGCTTTGATCACAAGGTCAATTTCCTTCTCCACATGGGTTTTGAACATTTTAAAGTTTTCAAACATTTTCTGATTGTTTTCTTCAAAAAGTAAATCCATGTTTTTTCTTGAAAAATCATCAATAAAAAGAAAGAAGTAGTTACTCTTGCTGAGTGATCTTGGTTTAATCAGGCCGCAAACATTTGTATGTATGAGTTTCAATGGCTTCCGTGCTCTTGTTTCTAACTCCTTTGGAAAACTCATTTGAATTGCTTTATATGTAAACACCCATTCCACATTTATTTGGATGATTGATGCGAGGTAATCCTCTCACTATTTTTTCGTAGAAAGTGGCTTCAAACCTTCAAAAATTGAGTTGTCCATAACAAAGTTGTCAAAGCCAGGATTCCTCCTTGTAGCATACATTGAGACATTTTGCAATGTTATTTTGAATGTTAAGACAAACATTCTATTCTTTGACATCAACACCTTAGTAATAAGATTGTTAGTTTGATCTCTTATAGAAAGGCTAATATCTCTAGTCAAATATCATAACCTTTCTTTAAGAGTTTTCCAAGGCTCAAGATGCTGGTCTTCATACTTGGGAATATAATAAGAATTAGAGATGAACTGATAATCTCCATTCTTCATTCAGATCATATTTTTCCTTTATTTTTCACCTCCATCTCTGATACATTTTCTAAGCCCACATCTCCTTTCACCGATTCATCAAGCTCCAGAAACATGCTTCTTTTTTCTCACACATGATTGCTTGTGGACCTCATCTTGTTCATCCTTTTTGTAATGAAAGAACCCCTCAACCGATTCGTATTTTTCGTCTTATTATAGTTTTTCATCAGAAATTTAGTGCAAGAACCCTTAACTAAAGATGAATTGAAAAAAAACCTCTCAGATATAGATTTTTTATAAAAACCCCTCAACTATTAGTTCGTTAATGAAAAAACTTCTTCTTCTATAGTATTGTTAAAATCTTAACAGCCAATATTAAATCAAAATTCTACATTTTAGGTTGTAAGAAAATGAATGACATGTGTTTTGCAAAATCTTAAATGATTTTAATGAAAACGACCCCTCAATGTATTACTTGTGGACCTCATCTCGTTCATCCTTCTTGTACGCCACCAGTAGCATATCATCTTTTTTGCTTTTTCTTCAGCATAGTTAGACTTGTCTTTAACTTTATTGTTGGTTAGAATTTTGGATTCAGAAGCATAATGTCTAAACTTCTCAGTGTAATAGCATTTAACGTTTAATTTGTTGTATCTTTATTTTGGAGTTCCTCTCCCATGTCCTCTTGATGAACTTTCTCCTCCTTTTTTTTACAAGAGATCAAGCTAACAACCTCATTACCAGCCATGACCTCTTCCTCTTTAGTTGGTCTAATCATCATAAGACCTCCAATCTCGTCCACTTCCATAATCATAACCTCTACCTCGTCTAAAAATATATCAAAAGGTTTTAAGAGCATCTCCAATCTACTTTTATTTTAGAAAACAAAATAGAGTTTAAAAGAAAATTCTTTTCAATCCACCTCTATTTTTACCTTTAAAATAGGGGATGCTATTTTTTCCTCTATAGTAAAGATGAACTTTTTTATTTGTAAATTGATCCCTCAACTTTTAAATCTTTTTACTTTTATTTACGTAACAAATACATAAATTTAATTAACTTTGTACATAACTCATTTTTTATATATTCAGCAAATAATCATGTATCCAACATATACTATGACTAAATAAATAATATAAAATTTTGGAAATATATAATATACTTAAATATTTTTTTCATTTAAAATTCGATTATAGATAATTCTATAAACTAAAATATATTATGTTTTATATTTTTATATGATTAATGTGATATTATTTGTATAATAAATGTTTAATTTGAATATTATTATAATTTATATAAGTTTTGTAAAAGACAAAACAAGAGGGGTTAATTTATGAATTTTATAAATAAAAGATATTACTAATAAATTATAAATAAATTATTTTTAGATTATTCAATTTTTAGAGAAAAAATAGAGTAAGATATTCAATTTTTAAAATAAATATTGTTAAAATCTTAACAGCCAATGTTAAATCAAAATTGTGCGTTTTGGATTGTAAAGGGTTTTTCCACTGAAAACTATTTTCATCTCATTTTGTCACCTTTCATCCCATTTTCTGATCTTAATTCTCACTATATGACTGAAATACATTAAAATATAATATAAACTTTTGTTCTTTGTCTCTAATGGGACAAGATAAAATGATAATAAAAGTTAAGAAATCTCCTTTCCAAAAATCTGATTTCATAAATTTCACACAAAAAACTTGAACTTTTAATTATTTCGTCAAAAAAAACTTACTTAAAAATAAGATTCTAAAAACTTTCCGTCAAAAACTCGATTCTGCAAATTTTTTGCCAAAAATATGAATCATTAACTTTCCCAACCAAAAACATTACGTCAAAAATATGATTCCAAAAATATTTTGTCAAAATTTTGATTTTGTGATTTTTTCGCCAAAAAATGATTTCATAAAAAAAAAATCACCAAAAATCCTACATTGAAAATGGGATTTCATAAATATTACAAGTCAAAATTTTGATTTTATGAATCAACCGCCAAATAAGTGAAGTTGTAAAAAAACCAAAAAATGTACTTAAAAATCTAATTTAAAATAAATTATGAGAAAACCCGATTCCAAAAATTTTCCGCCACAAACGTGAATTTGTAACTTTCCAACCAAAATATTTATTTTAGAATATTTTTATTTGATTTTGTGAACTTTATGCTAAAAATTGTAAATCCATAATTGTTTTTGTCAAAAATATGATATCAAAAACTTTCCAGCAAAATAATTTGCAACAAATTTCCTGCTAAATACTCGAAACGTTAAATTTCCCTATAAAAATTTTGCATCGAAAATATTATTTCAAATCTGTTTGACATAAATCTCATTTCTCAATTTTTCGGCCAAAAACTTGAATATTTAAATTTTTTATTAAAGTTTAATTTCAAATTTATTTATAGATGAAAATTTTAAAATATTCTGATAACTCGGTAATAAAAATTCTCGCTTAAGCCACATGTACTAAAAATTGATATAACACAGTTACATTATCATTATATATTATCGTTTCTATATCATATTTAAATTGCTAAAACTAAATATACTAACCAAAAAAGTTAGAACAAAACATTTTTTTTTTAATTAAATTACAAGGGATATAACATCTCCAATGGTCTAAACTTTCGTACAACCGAACCGGACATCCGAATATAGAAGTTTTAAAAGTTTGTTAGTGGGCTTATTTTATAGGTCTTCCGATATATTTCTGGGCTTTTCTCCCAACGTTGCCGTTTCGATCGAAGACGAACACTTAATCGCTACAGAGATACTCAAAGGAAGAGGAAGAAGACGAAGAAGAGAGGGAATCTGATTTCAGGGATTCTAGGGTTTATGATTGATGATTAGAGATTCATAGTTCTTCAACTACTATACTTTATTATCGAAGAGGAATTCTAGGGCTTAGGATTTGGTTTCGGAATCTGATTTTCGGAGATTGAACGAAATGGGTAAGCATCGGAAGAGAGAAGATACTGATTCGGACGATGAAACTCCATCTTCAGCATCATCTTCGTCTTGTTCCTCCTACAGCTCCGATGACTCTGATTCGTCTTCTAGCAAGCGGCGTAAGCGGCGGAAAAGCGACGGAGGTTATGAGAGAGAGAAGCGAAAGAAGAGAGAGAGAGAAAAGAGGAAGAAGATGGAGAGGAGGAAGAGGAAGGAGAAAAAGATGAAAGATAGGAAGAAGAAGAAGCGTGATTATGAGTCTGATTCCATGTCTGATCAAGAGGATGAGCCTGAAACTGTTGTTAAGGAGATGCTCATAGAGTTTCCTAATGTTGGCAATGACTTGAAACAGGTAAATTGCGAGAAAAAAAAATTCGATATCTATGTGTTTAATTGACTCTTTTGTGTTTCGAAATTTTTGATCTTTATGGTTCTTCTCGCTTTGTAGCTTTTGAGAATGATAGATGATGGACAAGCGGTTGATATTAAGGGTATATCGGAGAAGGCTTTGAAGACGCGTTTGAAGAAGCTGTTTCTGTCTTTGAAGTTGAAGGAACGTGGTGATAGAGTGTTTCTGTTACCACCAGGTGCTTCTCCTTCTTTAGATATAGTAGGGCATCTTATTAAAGGCAGCGAAGAAGAAGATGAAGGAGCTGAGAAAAACCTTGACGATTCCAAGAAAACTGAAGCAGATGCTACTGGAAATGGGATTGATGAGACGAAAAAGACTTTGGGAGATGAAAACGGTATTGGATCAAATGCAGCAGATGATGTTGCTGGTCCAAAGAAAAGGTCATTCACTATATCTCGTTGGCTTATTGGTGTATCAATTATATAAAGGAATAGCTGATAATAAAATTAGCGGCGAGAAAACTCAAAACTCAACAATCTTAGATCGCCAAACAGCTACTATTTATTAGATAGATTTATATAAACTAGTTATAACTTTGGAACGTGCTGGAAAATAGCTTGTTAGATTTCACTTTTTTATCGTTCCGTGTTTATGAATGTGAATGTGAATTTTATGTACGTGGTGAATCACGTTTTCATAATGTGAAAAAGCTACAATCCATTCAAACCTAATGTTTGTACACGCTTTTGAATGATTAGATTTAAAAGTTGTGTTGAGAACAAACATGATGGTGTTATGATTTGATTGCAGAGTGATTGGACCTGCAATGCCATCGGCTGAGCTACTTGCTGCAGCAGCTAAGCTAACAGAAGCTCAAGCTGAACTCAGGTGCGTGCGTTTATCATATCTTACTTTATATAGAAATAACTCGTCCCTTAATTAATATTCTTTTTGGAAAAATGCTTCAGAGAAGCTGAGCTAGAAGAAGATTCAGAATATTTTATAGGACCTGCTCCACCTGCTGTTGTCGCGGAAGTTGCATCCTCAAACGAGGCAGAGCGATTCGAAGAGGTTCTTAGCTTTCCTTCTGCGTTTGCAACAGTTTATACTTTATATTTTATTCGCTAGAGTAAGAACTCATATGCCTTATGTAAACAGGTGACACGGATCATGGAAGCTGAAGCTAATAGTCCTTACGATGTTTTAGGAGTGAATCACAATATGGCTGCTGATAATATGAAGAAGAGGTTTGGTTTCTTTTGGGACTCAAGAAAATTTAATTCTTACTCTGTTTTAAGTAATCAGTTCTACGATTGGTATAAGACAATTTTGGTCTGTATAGGTACTGGAAGCTGTCTCTTCTTGTTCATCCAGACAAATGCTCTCATCCTCAAGCCCAGCAAGCTTTCGTTCTGTTAAATAAAGCTTTTAAGGAATTACAAGATCCAGAAAAGGTAGAGTTGCTGGATCATTGAGCATTTTAGCTGTTTATATCCGCATTTTTTTTATATCTCTAATGTATTTAAGTTCTACAGAGAAAAGCAATGGATGACAAGATTAAACTTAAGGAAGAACAGGAGGCATTTAAGGTTTGTAATTCTTAATTTATGTAAACCTCTGTGATGAATCTGTTGGTATGACTTAGCAAAGACGCGGTGTACTTGCTCTCTTCAGGCTGAATTACGCTCAATGCAAGAAGCAGCACAATGGAGAAGATCACAAGGTGGTTATGAGTCACGGTGTTTAATCTCTGTCTTTATGGGATGAAATAGTAATGGATTTTTCTCGGTTTTGAAGGTATATCAATGGAAGGCGACGAAGAGCTACTAGCTGCAACAGAGGTTAAACCTGTACCTAAAAGAGACGAATGGATGACAACTCTTCCTCCTGAAAGAAAAGTGAGAGACTCGCATTTGAATCGTAAATTATCTTGTTAGGCTTCAAAAATTTTAATCGTATAGCGGGTTCTTCTTTCGCAGGCCGGAGTGGTTGTGCAGCAATCGACGACGACATTTAGCAGAAATGCTAGAGAAGGACGCGGAGACACTACAGTCTGGACTGATACTCCTATGGACAAAGCTGAAAGAGCAAAGATGAAGTAAGAAACACACATATCTTTTAACGTCTTGTTAACTAAAGTTCTGAGCCACTAAGATTGTTTTGTGATAAAGTCAAAGACACATTTGGTCTGTTTGAAGAAGTTCAGGTCTTCAAACTTTAGCTATAGGGTCTACTATAACTAGCTTAGGACTGCTTGTAGCAGATTGTAGCTGTTGTGAGTTGGTTAGAGAGAAATTATTGAGGGCTGGAATCCGCTGGATTTAGTTAAGAGTAGAGACCTCTTGTTAACATATAGCTTTGTTTTGTGATAAAGCCAAAGACACATTTGGTCTGTTTGAAGAAGTTTAAGTTCTCAAACTTTAGCTGGCCTAGGACTGGATGTAGCGGATTGTAGCTTTTGTGAGATGGTTAGAGAGCAATTAGTTAGGCATTTGGTTGAGAGTAGAGAGCCTTCGCATTACTCATACTCTCTGGTTTTGTAATTGGAACAAGAATAGCTTTGTTCTTATATTTGTTCTCTCTGGTGTTATTGCAGTTACTTAGAGGCATATAATAAAGCGAATGCGCTTGCTTCAAACGAAGGGGAGAATATGAAAAGAAGCTTAGATGCGGATCTTGTGGACAAGTACAACAAAGAGAAAAGATCAAAGTCTTTGGTAGAGAAGCACAGAGAAGGTTCTTCTTCTCTATCTTCAAGCCGTTTGAAGAAGAAGAAGAAACTGTCTTCGTCTTCTTCGTCCAAAGACAAAGCTGATGAGAAGGATGAGTGGGTGGGGAAACATCCGTGGAAGCCATGGGATCGCGAGAACGACCTCACTGCAGGGAGACAGAGTGTGAAACTCGATGCTGAGGGTATGGCTGAAGGTTTGGCTTCCAAGTTTTCTTCTGGGAATTTCCAAAGAAGTTTTCTTTGAAGCTTCTCTTCCTTGTTATGACTTATGAGCATGCATTGCAGCATGAAATTTGTTTATGTATTCAATAGATTTTTTTCCCTTTCTAATAGGGAAATTTTCTAAAACACCATTGTTATGAACTTTTGAAGATCCATCGACCGCATATCCAATCATGTTTAAGAAGATGATGCATAATCCCTTAAATTGTTTAAGTGTTCAAAAAGTTGGCGAAGTCATGCATAATCTCTAGGGGTGCGCATTTTGATTTTTTTGGTTTTATGGTTTATCAGTTTTATAAAAATTTAAATTATATAAAAACCATATATAATTTGATTTGATATGGTTTTGTTTTTTTTGGTTTATGGTTTTTCAATTGTTCAGTTTAAAAAAAATTAAAACTATATAAAATCCATATATAACTTGATTTGGTTTGATATGGTTTGGTTTCAGTTTTTTTGGAATTATACTATAACAAAAAAATCTGATTCAAACTAGCAATAATAAATGTGCCTGAAATAAAAAAAAATAAAAAAATAAAATCCAAATCATAAGAAATCTATTAATAAAACTAAATTTATAAAAATCAAAAACTAAATTAAAAAAAAACAGATTTTGATCTTGATCGGTTGCTATTTTTCTTCTTCTCATATTATTTATAAATCTCTGATATACAAAATTTATAATATATAAATATTAAAAATAATTTATATTATTAAGATCTAAATATAATTATAAACTTATAATATATTAAAGACTACAAAAAATCAAATTTGAATATCAATCATGAAATAAAAATAAATTTCAAAAAACGGAAACAAACAAAATATCAATCACATATAAATAATACAATATTTCATTTTTTTGTGGGGGTGTTACATTATTCAATATTTAATTTTACGCAGAAAGGTATTTATAAATATAAGTCAATTCTTCCAAAAACCTAATCGTATTTAGTTAGCCCTAAATTAATATCTTTCGTCTCCATCCATCCTTCGGACCATGATCTCCGAAGAAGTTGAACAAACGCATCAGACGATTTCTCAGCCACCGTCGTCGTTTTCTTCACTCCCAGACGAAATCGTAGAGATCATTCTTGCACGTGTCTCGAGATGGAATTATCCGACGCTGTCTTTCGTCTCAAAGAGATTCCACTCTCTCTTATCTTCTACGGATATCTATAAGACGCGATCTCAAATCGGATCCCAAGAAACATGCGTCTATGTCTGCTTACAGTTGCACAATCACCCATATCGGAGGTGGTTTTGTCTTTGGGCGAAACCTAATCAAACACTAACCAAACAAAGTTGGGAGAACACGTTTAAGCAGGATTCAAGTGGGAACTCGGTTGTTCCGATGCCTTTCCCTTCTTCACATCCTCCTCACATAACAGATAATTCCACCATAACGATTGGTTCAGAAATCTACATAATCGGTGGATTTGACAAGGAGCCGTCATCCTCTGTTTGGATCCTTGATTGTAAGAGTCACACGTGGCGTGACGTACCTAACATGTCCGTGGCTCGGGAGGATGCGTCTGCTTTTTTCCATAATGAGAAAATATATGTGATGGGAGGTTGCGATGTGGACGAGTACTCTGCCAATTTGATTGAGGTGTTTGACATGAAGACTCAGTCGTGGACAGCTTTGCCGGGTCCTGGAGCTGATGATGATGAAATAACTATAGTATAGTTAATGTGTTTAAAGGAAAGCTGTGCGTACTGGTAGACAAAAAGCGGTACTGGTACGACCTAAAAGATGGTACATGGAAATTTTTAGGAGAGAAGAGTTTCGTATTGGACAACGTAAAGGATGGGTGTTGGATATATATAGAGGATGTAATATACTGTTGGACATTCTCCGGAGATTTGATGTGGTGTGACTCTAAAAGTGAGCCTAGAGAATGGAGAGAGATCAAGGGTTTGCCAGAATTGCATGAGGACCCTACACTGGGTTTTAAAACTGGGTGTGATCAGTTTGCAATTGATGAATATGGTGGGAAATTTTTGCTTATGTGGAATCTTTTTAGTACCAAACCGAAAAACGAGCTTCGGTATGCCAAGATTTCCTTAGAATCAAGAGGCAATGGACGTGAGGTTTGGGGTGAGGTTGAGTGTGTCGATGAGCTTACATTTCCTTGCGAAACATACGAATCTTTCAATTTTATAAGTGTTTCGGTTTAATGACTCTTAGTAGTTCCTTTTGCTTTGAACATGTGCTCTTTGGTTCTTTGAGTCAAGCATGCCTTAATATTTTATTGTTTTTGGTATTTCGTATGAAGAACATGTGTTTTATATATATACTTTGGGTGTGCTTTTTAAAATTAAATCCAGAAGATGAAAATGTTTGTAGAGCGATGGCTTGCAAAAGAAATCCATTACATTGAGCTCATGAAAGAAAAAGTCGTTTGAACCTATAGCTAAAATTTTATGTTGTTCGAGAATGGTACTCAAATAACGAGCAAAACCACAAATTTGAGTACTCAAATAGCTTAGATAAACAGTCCCCAAACACGGTCTCAAAGGTCCCACGCGTCTCGAGCAAAACTACAAAAGTTGTTCATTTCCCTGTGGCTATATAAAGTTCTCGAAGAAGAAGATTAGTAAGGTTGAGATGTCGTAGGCTTTTGTTCTGTCTCGAGATATTAGAGAATTTCAGTTACTAGTTGTGATTTTTAAATACATTTTTTTTGTCAGTTTTCGGTGGCAAATCTCAATTATGGAGGTGACGTTGTCAGTTTTCGGTGGCAAATCTCAATTATGGAGGTGACGAAACTTGATATTAAGGTTTTTTCAAACTAAGATAAACTAGATATCGTGACTAAATGCTCTTTATGGGCATTTTCAAGTAATTTCTTTGTGATTTTTGAGTCATTTCCAAGTTAACATTTCCGTTTCGTAACACAAATGATCTTTTTACAGGTGAGTGCAAGAGATGAGAAAACAAAACTTAAGACAAACTTTCAGCAATCATTTAGTATCAACAGTGACCATGTAAAAAAAACTACTTTGATTTATATAATACTTTCGTACATATCTTTTGTGTAACATTTGAACTTTGTTTATGTTTAGAGGTATTTTTTGAGTTTCTAGTTACAAAAAAGATATTTTTTGAAACTACGGCACTTTTTCTATTGAATTGACAATTATATCCTTGTGTCTAAGTGATGAAAATCGATTTGCATACACGCGTTGGTGTTCATCCATTGTCACTATCATTATGTATCCATCAAATCGTATTATAATTATCACTTAGTAACAATTTGTATCCAGTGAGCTGTCTATCAGTCCGCATCCACGTGGACACCATCCATTGTTACTATCAGTTAGTGTCCATCAAATCGTATTGTAACTATCACTTAGTAACAATTTGTATCCATCGAGCTGTGTCCATCAGACCGAGTCCATCAAATTGTGTCTGACGAGAAGAGTATTTTCGGACATTCAACTGAAATAGATAAAAAAAAGATTCGAAAGTGCCTTAGTTGCAAAAAAATGCCTCTTTTTGTAATTGATAACTCAAAAAGTGCATCGGAGCGTAAATAACTGACACTACCAGATAAAAAAGTCTTGTGCCAAAAAATGGAAAACTTAGTGTGATTTTTATAAGTGATGCAAACGACTTTAGTGTCATGCATTATTAAGTCTTTTTATTAAAGTATTGATTGGTTTAGCCATTACCAACTTACCTATAAACATAGTTTTTGTGGATGATAGTAGTTATTAGCGTTTGATAACAACCGTATACAAAACTTTCTACTGCTTTATATTACTGTAAATCTCTCAAAATAAAAAAAAATTTCTACCCACATTTGTAGGTGGATACTTTTTGTTTTTTAAAATATAAAATTTATTTAAACCAAATATTGTATTAAAATAACAAAAAATTATAATTATTAAAATATATAAATAATTTTGGTATTTTTAATTAATATTTATTAACATATGTCATAATTTTATATGTTAAAATATATTATAATTTATCTTTCCATCACTAATATATACTTCTGTTTTATAAAAATTGTTAGTTTAAAGTTTTTCACACATATTGAGAAATTAATTAAAAACTCTATTTGAATATATTTATTTATATATCTACAATAAAGTTAAGATTATATTTTGTTTAAAATTATTCATTAAGAATTTAAAAGGACACTTTTTAAGAAAAAAGAATAAAACCTTAAAACAACATTTTTTATGAACTGGAAAAAAAAAAAACTAACTCTAAATCCTTAAGTGACACCAAGTTTTTAGAGTCAGTCCTTAATTGACGTTAACCAACAAAAAAACTGTGACTCTAAGTACCATTCTTGAACAACGTATACCGTGTTCAAATTGCTTTCTCTTTCATGAGCTCAACGTAATGGATTTCTTTTCCAAGCCTGACTCTAAAAGCAGTTTCATATTCTGGATTTAATTGAAGAACAACCAATATATATATATATATATATATATATATATACATATTCAAACGAAAGACAGGAAAAAAAAAAAACGAAAGAGTCATTAAACGGAAGCACTAAAACAATAGAAGGAATCGTATGCTTCGCATGGAAGTGTAAGCTCATCGACACAGTAATAACTTGCATATTTACATAGGCTTGGATAATTATATGTTTTTAAATCTCTTTCATACCTAAACTCTCATTTTAGGTCTTTTTTACATTTAATAAATAGTTTGTGTCTATGTATATATATATTGCATGTTTTTTTGTATTTTCAAGGTGTTCTCTAAATTCTATAGAGACTAAGGAAGTTTGCTAGCAACTGGAGTTAAAGTGGATGCATAGAGAAGAGCTTAAAGAAAGCAAAGCAAAGGAGGAAACTCTCCCCCGCGTCTCGCATTGGCCAAACACCTCGGAACAGAATGATCAGCAAGTTTGGAGAAGTGCACCAGCATGTTAGCCTGGCTTGCACACCTTGGAGTGAAGAAGCCAGAAGTATTGGAGGATCATATCGGGCACCTGCCCCGGCTTGCATTCCTCGGTGCAAGAGGAACCGAAGGATCAAGAAGCTAGCTCGCACCGGCCACCTGCACAGTCGACTTGCCCGGACTGACTCCCTTCCAACCCACTTTGATTTTGGTCAATATTCTTGACTAAGAGTTGATCAAGGCTTAATCTTTTGACAATTTAAAGTAAACATTATCTTTTCATTTTATCAACAATTAATCTTATCTTCTATGCTTTCTGATCTAAACTCTCTCTCTATCTCTCTCTCTCTCTCTCTCTCTCTCTCTCTCTCTCTCTCTCTCTCTCATTCTTGAGCTTTTTCCAGAAATTTTAGGATTTATAAACACAATTTGAGTTTTAATTAAAACTTTACAATTCTTGCTTTTCATAATCTTTGTATTTCTTCTGACTATGATTTCTTATCTTATTACTCAAGTTTTGGCCATGATCATTATGTGTTCTGAGTAATTTTCTTAGGGTTCTTAGGATTTAGGATGTGTTAGATACATGATGATTTTGTGGTTGATCCTTGATGTTTAGTGCTTAATATTGATAGATCATTCTTGTTTGATGTTCTTAATGCTTAATTTTTGTTGATCACTTAGATTTCAAAATTAGGTATTCTCTCCACTAAAAGTGTTTGATAAAATGCCTGAACCAATCTTATAAGAGATTTATTTACCTTACACATGAGAATGGTTGACTAGAAATTATTTGGCTTGATAGAACTGAGTCTTTATGCTTGTTGATTGATCATTAATGGGAATTAGATCTTGATTAAGTTGTTCGCAAAGGGATGATTGTCATGGGAGTGAATTGATCTGCTTGTTTAGAGTTCTATGTTGAAGGATTGGCCTTATTGGTTGAGTTTGTACATCAAGGTTTGACTGCTGTTGCATCACTGGATAAATAACCCCATCCTAAGACCCCTGCTTTTTTAAATTCGAATTTGCCCTGTTTCACTCTGCTTTTCCTTTGTTTCTTGAGTTTGAATTGTTAAGTTACTTGTCCTGCAATCTAGTTAAATGCTTTTTTGTTTGTTTGTTTGATTGATCACTTAGGTTGCTAGAAACTTCTACAACATTCTGTGATTGGTTTAGCTTACTAAAAATTCATGTATTCTCTCTGTTTCAAATCCTTGATTGGATTGACATCTTAAACACTAAAATGATATGATCTAGGACTTAAGGAATTGAGTCACAAGAGCTAAAAACTCTTGTATCAATTTGGCGCCATTGCCCTTTGGGGATTCTTTGATCATTGAGATTTTGATTTTCTGTGAGACTAGGTTCTTTATTTTGTTATAGTTATTGACTACCTTACTTGAGTAGTGTTTCAGGTACAAACATGGCTGCAAACACTTCTTCAAGGTTCATTGGAGGAGGAGATACACATGGCTTTCACACCACACGTTTTGGCATCACTCCACCACCTCTAGAGTATTTCAACTTTGAAATCAAGAGTGGGACCATTGCAATAGTGCAGAACAACAGGTTCCATGGGCTACTAACAGAGGATTCTTTGGATCATTTGGATGAGTTTGAAAGAATCTGTGGCTTGACTAAGTTGCATGGGATTTCAGAAGATACCTTCAAGCTCAGGTTATTCCCTTTCTCTCTGGGTGATAAAGCACATGGTTGGGAAAAGAAGTTGCCTGCAAGTTTACTTCCTCGACTCAATGCAAAGATGTCTTCTTTGCAAAGTTCTTCTCCACATCTATAATAACAAAACTGAGTAATGATATTTCTTGTTTCACATAAGCCCCTCAAGAGAACTACTGTGAAGCTTGGGTGAGGCTTAAGGATTATACTCAACAGTGCCCTCACCATGGCTTTTCAGATCGGTCTCTCCTATTCACTCTCTACAGAGGAGTGACTCCACACCTCATGCTGCTGCTTGACACAGCCAGCAATGGCTACTTTCTAGGGACAGAAGTTGGTAAGGATTGGCAGCTGATTGAGAATCTAGCTACTAGTGATGGCCACCATTGTGAAGACATATACATCACACATGCAGCTCATGTTGCTGAATTGGCTGCTAGCAAGAGGTAGATTGAGGAACTAAAAGCCAAGATGGATACACTCTTACAACATACCCACAGGGAGGTCAACCTTGTTGGTTCTTCATGTGCAACACAGCCTTACTATCAAGGGAATCCAAATAGCATTCAGCCCAAGCAAGCCTTTACTCTTCCAGGTTTTGCACCACAAGGATAATCCTATAGCTCCAATGCCTAAGATTCTGAAATCAAAGGGATACTATAGCAGCTTCTCCAAGGTCAAGCTACAACAACTACGGAGCTTGCTAAGAAACTTGCAAAAGTATACACCAAGATAGACAGCCAATACACTGAGCTCCCTTCAAAGATTGGGGATTTGAACTCTAGAGTCAAGACCTTGGAGAACAACAAGGGTATTGCTTTAAGTTCCAAACCACAAGGTCGGCTTTGTGAAAAACCTGAAGCTAATTCAAGGGAATTCTGCAATGCTATTTCTTGTGAAGCTTTACCTTGCAATGCTGATTCTGATACTAAACTTGCTGAGTTGGAGAGTCTTTTGTCTGATGATGATAGTCCTACACTTCACTCCTTAATCAAGACTGCTGTCCTCAATGAGGATATTGAGACTTTAAGTGTATAGGAGAAGCCCAAGCTGTTGGCTAAAGAGAAAAAGTCATATCTTTACACAACATATAAGCCGGATCTTCCATTTCCAGGAAGGTTTAAGCAGCAGATGTTAGCCAATCAAACAGCTCTATTCCTAGCAACCATGGAAGAAGCTGAGAGGAGTTGTGATCATGTACCTGCTGATTTGTTGGCTTTCAAGAAAAAATTTCTAGCTAAAGGCAAAGAGGTCAGTAAGGACAAGCTGTGCTCACCAACAGATGCATCAATAAGAGCTGAGGAGATCACCACTACCAAGAAGTTGGGAGATCCAGGATGCTTCACCCTACCCTGCACATTGGGGGAGTCTACATTCACTAGCTGTTTGTGTGATCTAGGAGCCAGCATAAACTTGATGCTTCTTTTTATAGACACGAGTCTTGGGTACACAAGCTTCAAGGAGAATGGTATCTCTCTTATCTTAGCTGATAAGACAAGAAGAAGTCCCGATGGTTTGCTAATTGACCTACCCATTAAGATTGAAGGAGTGAAAGTACCAACAGACTTAGTGGTGCTTGGTAATGATTGTGCTGCCAAAGACCCCATCATTTTGGAAAGGCCTTTCTTAGCCTGATCTGGAGCATTGATAGATGTTCAGAAAGGTCTTATTGAGCTAAGGTTGGGAAAAGACAAGGTTCTCAGGTTTGATGCTAAAGGATTGGAGCATGGGTCCAGCAAAGAAGAACATGCCTACTCACTTGAGTTTAAGAGATAAAGCTTAAGTATTGATGGCTTGCTTCTCCTTAATGAATATGATGGAGTTAGTTTTGATAGGAAGTGTCAAAACATCAAGCTAAGAGATGTAAAACAAGCACACTTAGGAGGTATTCCCATGTTATCCTTGTAGATACTTGCTTTTATTATTAATCTTTCGGTTCTAATGTTATATGAATCCGGTTTGCCAAAGTAGGTAGCCAAAAAGGAAGGAAGAAAGTTTTGTGCAACACGTCAGCGAGTCACTCCGGGGTCATCACCTCGCTGTTATCCAGCCCGTGGTTTTTCAGAGTTGCACTGGGTAGTCACCCTGGCTTAACCTCGTCGGTGTGAAGCGATCAGATAAATCTTAAAGTTAGCCCAGGGAGTCACACCGGCTTACCTCGTCGAAATGGGTCGGGCAGGAAATCTGTGAAGTTCTCCCGACGATGTACCCCTACGTAACCTCCTCATAGAGGGTTGGCCAGAAAAACCCTTAAATTCTCACCGTGTTCACCTCCTCGGTGTGAGTAAACATTCCCCACCCTCCCTCTCCAGCAATATATCCCACTCCATGGACACCTCCTCCTCCTCCTATAGTAACTAGGGTACACACCTCCTCCTCCTCCTCCTCCTCCTCCTCCTCCTCCTATAGTTACTAAGGTAGATACCTTCTTCCATAGTACATACCATTGTCCATTTTTCTTTTATTTATTTTCCATTGGCGTGTTGAATATTAGCTTCTCTTACACTTTTATTACACAAGAGACTGTGTAATTTAAGTGTGGGGAAGAATGTGTGAGACTTGACAATGATTTTAGCATGTTTTTGCATCATTCATAGTATTGTAGTTTATGCATTTCATCTATCTGCATAGAAAAACACAAAGAATTGAAAATTTTTGAAAATTTACTTTTCAAAAACAGAGCATCTAGTTGCATTTGCATTTAGGATTGAGTCTAGATTGAATTTCATATAGGTTTGCATAGCATTTGCATAGAGAGTAGATGATAAACACTTGTTAAGATGTCCATGTTAAATGTGATTTCAATAACTTGGTTGCTTGTTGTTTGCATGATTGCATTGTAGTGAGTTTGCATTGCACCATACTTTGATTTCTTGCAATGATATTCATGTCTTAAGTTGATGCTTGCTGTGAATTGAATTAAACTCTAGTAATTAGAACCATAATATTTATTTTTAATTATCATGTTCATGCATTGAAAAGTGATTCCATGGATACCAATATACATAATTGGACTATCTTCTTCCTTTTTTATCACTCTTGTTAGTCCAAATAGCTGATCTTCATCTATAGGACAGTTAAATACCACATTGAACTAAGCCTTCTCCTTCAAGCCTAAACACTATTGTGTGTGATTGTGAGGCTATTTTTTAATCTTCCTAAGGAAAAAGTGTTAGGATGTAGGCCGACAAAAAGAAGCTCTCATATAGATACTAGCTTGAATCTTGAGATAAGTGTTAGGCTAGGTGGTTGGGAAAAAGGATAAGCTAGAGTGGATTGAGTTTTAATGTTTATATCTTTGGGAGAAGAAGAAGAATGGGACTTGTGGTACAAAAAGTGAATGTGGGGATGTTATCAAATGGTGGTTAGACAATCAAAAGAAAAAAAAAGCTTCAAAAGAAAAAGAAGAGAAGGCGTCCTCAACAAAAGAAAATTAGGCCAACAAAGCACAAAAAAATGAAACAATGGAGGCACCAACCCATCAAAAAAGAGCAAAAAAAAAGGAACCAACTATTAAAATCAAAAGAAGAAGAAGATTTCCCCACACATAACAGGAAGGTGATCACAATGTAAGGAAGAGAAGGTAACAAAAGCATTGGGAAAGGGTAGTTTGAAGAGGTTCACCTTTGGGGTTAGACTAATTGCTAGGGTCATCTTTGGGCATCATTGGTAAATGAGAGTCATCCTTGTATGCATACATTAACTTTTACCTTTAGTATTTTGCCATAGGTTGATTCATTTCATTGAGAGATCCCTTTGATTCTTTGAAATCTTTATGCACTGAGATCATATTTATCTCAAAATCATGTCCCTTTGCCAAATGGTTTCATAAAAAAAAGAGCAAAAACAAAAGGAACCAACCATTAAAATCAAAAGAAGAAGAAGATTTCCCCACACACAACAAGAAGGTGATCACAATGTAAGGAAGAGAAGGTAACAAAAGCATTGGGAAAAGGTAGTTTTAGGAGGTTCACTTTTGGGGTTAGACTAATTGCTAGGGTCATCTTTGGGCATCATCGGTAAATGAGAGTCATCCTTGTATGCATACATTGACTTTTACCTTTAGTATTTTTCCATCGGTTGATTCATTTTATTGAGAGATCCCTTTGATTCTTTGAAATCCTTATGCACTGAAATCATTTTTATCTCAAAACCATGTCCCTTTGCCAAATGGTTTCATAAAAAAAGAGCAAAAACAAAAGGAACCAACCATTAAAATCAAAAGAAGAAGAAGATTTCCCCACACACAACAAGAAGGTGATCATAATGTAAGGAAGAGAAGGTAACAAAAGCATTAAGAAAGGGTAGTTTTAGGAGATTCACATTTGGGGTTAGACTAATTGCTAGGGTCATCTTTGGGCATCATCGGTAAATGAGAGTCATCCTTGTATGCATACATTGACTTTTACCTTTAGTATTTTGCCATAGGTTGATTCATTTCATTGAGAGATCCCTTTGATTCTTTGAAATCCTTATGCATTGAGATCATTTTTTTCTCAAAACCATGTCCCTTAGCCAAATGGTTTCATTTAATTTCCATGATCATGATTCACTTGGGTGTTTTTAATTACTGTTAAAGATTTGGAGGATATGACTGCTTGTGTAGGCTAAGCTTGAGTTCATTGTTTACTTATGATAAGTGATAATCTCATAATTTACCATATTTTAGCATATATTTAGTTTAGTTTTTGGTCTCTTTCATGCATTCATTCATCATGTTTTGCTCCAATTGCATTTATATTAGACATAATAGGTTTTAGGTTAGACATTTGCAAGTTTTGCATTGTTTGGAGTATTTTTCAGGTCTAAATAGAGCAGGGAAGACATTTGGAAAATGGTGAATAATGAGGACGTGAAGAACCAAGTATAATGGCCAGGATGACGGATTTTAGGCTGCATCAAAGCCTTGTATCGACCAAAGCTGAGAGAAACCTGCCCTGTATGCAGGTCGATATAAAATGTATGGGTCCAAACGAAGGTCTTCTAGTGCGATTCAGCCTCAGAGTCCTTGATAGAAGTTGTAGAGGATCGAATAATCTTTCCAACGGAGGTCGACTCAAGTCAATCTGGTCAGTGGTTCAAAATATACGACGGTTTCATCTTCACTGCCCGCAATCAGAACGCTGTACCGACGAGCATATCGATCAAGACCTCCTTCCTCCTGCTCGATATGCATTAACCCGAGAATCAACTCTGACCATCTTTGACTCTTTTATTTTTGCTTTCTAGGGTTATTTTGGGGATGTTCCCTATAAATAACTAACCCTAGATCCAATCTCACTTATCATTTCTCTTCCCCAAAGATTTGCTTTGGTTTTTCAAAGAACAAGAACAAATCCCTTTGTAGGATGAGATTGGATCACTTGTATATACCTTTTTTATTTAAGTTATCTTCTAGTTATCTTGAGTCTTTAATCTCTTAGTCTTGCTTTAGTAATTTCGAATTTCTGTTTTTAGTTTTCAGATTCTTGGTTTTTGAAGAACAAAAGTGTTTCCAATTATTGTTTAAGGTGTTAGAATGTTGGATCGTTGATTATCTCTTCTTGTGTGACTGTTCTTCATGCTTAGTACCTCTTTGTTGGATAAGTAGATCTTAGGCTTTCTAGTATTGCACTTAAGGTGTTTGCTGAAATGCTTGAAAGAAGTTATGGTTGATGTCATGTCTTGCATAGCTTGTGCTTAAATACTTAGCACCAAATTGGTGGGAATTTGTCCTTTAGGCATTGATTATGCATGGGAGTGTGAGTTAATGATAGTTCTATTGCACAAGAGATTAGTAAATCTAGCATAGGAAACTAGATGTCTAGCATGCGTTTTGGCTATATGGACTTTGACCTTCATGCTTGATGATCAGTGTTTGAGTAATGGGAGTAATCTTGAATATGTGATTAGATAAGGGATTAATATTGAGGAACTGGGCTAGTCTATATCAGTAGTCCTTGCCTAGAGATTAATGTATTAATTGTTTCTTTCATCTTGATAATGATTTAGATTCACCTTATTATTCATTAGTCTTGAATCTATGTTCTCTAGTTTGCATTTTTTGTTTTAGGTTGTTCGATTTCAGTCCCTTCTCTTGATTAGGCCTAGCTTAGCAAGTTTTCTGCATCTTGATTGTTCCTTATCCTTTGGATTGGATTGATAACCTCTTGTACTTCAATGACATGATTTTAGACTTGAGGAATTGAGTCACAAGACCTAAAAACTCTGTATCAATTTGGCGCCGTTGCCAGTTCATTGTGTTTTAAGAATTTGAGTTTGATTACTTGCTTAGACTAGGATATTTTTTTTATGTTTTTTTTTGTTTTTGATGATTGGAGAAGGAACATTAGTTCCATTGCACTCTCATCTTTGAGTTTCACTTTATATGAGTCAAGCTCAGTGACTATAAACAAGCACACTTGAAAGGTAATTCCATGTCTATTCCTTGCTCATATTTGCTCCTTTTGCTTTTGATTTCTTTTATTTAGTGTTTGAGGTTTCAAAGATGTCTTAAAAGGTTCAACAAAGGTGTGCATCGCCAAGGAGCTGACAACAGCTTATTCAAAGAGCTGGTGCACCGATCATGGCCAGGAAAAATGGGTAGGCCACATAATGAGTACAAACCAGACATTTATGCTCAGTTTCATTTCCTGTCCGTACACCAAGTTACTCTCCCAATAGCGATTACACCAAAGGAGAAGATGTCTACTGTTGTAGCGGCCAAACACAGCGACTGAAAGACCAGATCAGACGAATATCCTCCGTCTTGATTAAGCTTCAGCACGCTTCATAAAGGTTGTAGCCACAAGAGTTATCGTTTAGGAGGACTTGAATTTAGGTTATTATGATATGGGGTTCAAAAGATATCGCACTTTTCGTGAGACCGCTACAGAGACAAGAAATCATATCCGGGTATATATGGAGCTGGCAAGCCGATACAAACCTTTAGGAGTTAATACCAACCAGCATACCGGGGTAAAAGCTAGATACACTCCCCTCAAGACACCAATACCGAGCAATGTACCGGCCAAATCTTTGTCGATACACTCGTCGATACAATCGCCTCCAGTTATCGGGCATGCCATCCCGGTACAAACAATGCTACAAAACGTATCGACTGCAGATAAGCTCGGACGGATGGGTTCCCTTCCGATTTGACCTCGGCTCTAAACATCAAAGTTGTAGCCACGTGCGTTAGCTTGCCGGTGGACTTAGTCTCAAGTCATTCCGATATGCAGTTGAGGAGATATTGAGGTTTTCGTGCAACCGCTACAGAGACGACAAGGCATATAGAGGAGTGTACCGAGCAAGCTACTCGATATAAGGCACACCGACGTACATATTGGCCTATACTGGTCGATACACAAGTCACAAGATGCCATATCGAAGTACATACCAGGCATGCCAGCTCGATACACCTTGAAGGCAAACATATCGAGCTGCATATCGAATAAGGCTAGCCCGCTACAAACCGTTCTGCACGATGCCTCGACTGAAAATCAGCTCGAATGAAGTGTTTCTGTTCTGATTTGGCCTCGGAGTAGCCAGTTCAATTATATTTTGAATGGAGGTGATTTTGTGTCATTTGTTGCAGTGGCCCAAGAGATAACGCGATTTTCGCAAAGGTGCTGCAAGAGCCCATAAGGTCATATCGAGCTGTATATCGGGGTAGCTTGGTCGATATGCCTACATGGTTTTTCTCAGTCTGGACGAAAATGCTTCTTTCAAGTGAGTGAATGCTTTCTTATTCACCATACACCATTAACAGCCATTCTTTGAAACATTTCTACTCATCCCCCATTACAAGACTTTGAGGTATACTCCAAAACCTTTGCATTTTTCTTCTTCTCTTCTTCTTTTAATTTTTGAATTGTTTGTTGGATATTGGCTCCTCTTGCACTTTCATTACACAGTGGATTACACAGGGACTATGTAAAAAATGTGGGGGAGGGTGTGATACTAACAGTTCTATTTCAAATTTTGGCATTCATCTCTTGCATATCTCTCATACTTGCAAAAATTTGAATTTTTTCTGAAATTTTGAAAATTTTAAAAGTTTTGAGTGATCATCTAGTTGCATCTTGCACTTTAGGATATCATATAGTTTCATTTGCATTGAGGTTTCATGCATTGAAAATTTTGAGCATGATGTTTGCCTTTAAGAGATGTTAATTTTTGAAATCACTTCATTGCCTAAGTTGTTAGTTCTTTGATGTTATGGTTTAGTTTGAATTGAAGTTTGAACCACACTTGGAATTCTTTGCTTGATACTCTTGTCTTGATGAAGCTTGCATGATCTGAATTCAGTCTCTAGCTACTAGGACCATAATTTGAATATTGAATTATCATGTCTTATGCATTGAAAGTGTTTTCATGGATACCATACACATACTTGGCATTTCTTTATCCTTCTTATGTCCTCTCTTGCTAGTCCAAGTAGATTTCTCTGCCATGAACCAAACCTTCCTCCAAGCCAAAAATTATTTGTGAGTGATTGTGAGGCATTTTCTTTATGGAATGAGCTTAGTAAAAAGTGTTGGGTTAGAACTACAAAGGGACCCTTCCATTGTAGAACTAGATCACCCTCTTGAGCTAGATAGGCTAGAATGTTTTGGTCAATAAGGGATGGTGTTGGTATTTCGATTTTGGGTTATCAAGTGAATAAAGAAAAGAGGAAGCAAAGGAAGAGGAGTGCAAAAATTGTTACCTTGTGAAGCTTGGCTAATCTTTAAAAACTCAATGCAAATGAAGAAGGTGTCCAAAGCAAAGTAAAGATGAGCAAAAGCAAAGAAGAAATGGCCAAACCACCAAGAAGAATCAGAGATGAAAATGCACTATCAAAGAAGCTCCAAAGGAGAAAGAAGAGTGGGATCAAAGAAGCAAGAAGCTTCAAGAAAAAAGTAGAATAGGATTATGTTTTGGGGGAAGAAGCAAAGGAGATTAGATCACTTATGGATTTTTGGGTAGATGGGAGTTTACCTTTGTATGCATAAATTGTTCTTTACCCTTAGCGTTTTACCAAGGCTCATTCCATTTTCTTGAGAGAACCCTTGCACTTAAATATAACCAGTTCGAAATTGTTTGAGGTCATCTTTGCCTCATAAGCCTTATCCTTAGCCAAAAGAAAACACAAGATTTGCATAAGCATGATCCACTTGGTTGATGAGTTAATTGATTGTTAAAGAGATTGGATGATATGATTACTTGTGTAAGATAAGCTTGAGTTTTCTTGTATATGCTTGTGATGAGTGTGGCTAAATTTTCAGTTAGAACAACCATAATTTTCATCTTAGAATCATTAACTTGTACAATGAATTGATTTTTATTATTGACATCTTTCAAATCAAATAGCTCCAATTTCAAACTTCTCTTCCACCAAGTTCATACTTGCTTGAGGGCAAGCAAGATCTAAGTTTGGGGTTGTTGATAACCTCTTAATTTACCATGTTTTAACATACATTTAGTTTAGTTTTTGGTCTCTTTCATGCATTCATTCATCATGTTTTGCTCCAGTTGCATTTATATTAGACATAATAGGTTTTAGGTTAGACATTTGCATGTTTTGCATTGTTTGGAGTGTTTTTCAGGTCTAAATGAAGCATGTAAGACATTTGGAAAATGGTGAATAATGAGGACGTGAAGAACCAAGTATAATGGCCAGGATGACGGATTTTAGGCTGCATCAAAGCCTTGTATCGACCAAAGCTGAGAGAAACCTGCCCGGTATGCAGGTCGATATAAAATGTATGGGTCCAAACGAAGGTCTTCTAGTGCGATTCAGCCTCAGAGTCCTTGATAGAAGTTGTAGAGGATCGAATAATCTTTCCAACGGAGGTCGACTCAAGTCAATCTGGTCAGTGGTTCAAAATATACGACGGTTTCATCTTCACTGCCCGCAATCAGAACGCTGTACCGACGAGCATATCGATCAAGACCTCCTTCCTCCTGCTCGATATGCATTAACCCGAGAATCAACTCTGACCATCTTTGACTCTTTTATTTTTGCTTTCTAGGGTTATTTTGGGGATGTTCCCTATAAATAACTAACCCTAGATCCAATCTCACTTATCATTTCTCTTCCCCAAAGATTTGCTTTGGTTTTTCAAAGAACAAGAACAAATCCCTTTGTAGGATGAGATTGGATCACTTGTATATACCTTTTTTATTTAAGTTATCTTCTAGTTATCTTGAGTCTTTAATCTCTTAGTCTTGCTTTAGTAATTTCGAATTTCTGTTTTTAGTTTTCAGATTCTTGGTTTTTGAAGAACAAAAGTGTTTCCAATTATTGTTTAAGGTGTTAGAATGTTGGATCGTTGATTATCTCTTCTTGTGTGACTGTTCTTCATGCTTAGTACCTCTTTGTTGGATAAGTAGATCTTAGGCTTTCTAGTATTGCACTTAAGGTGTTTGCTGAAATGGTTGAAAAAAGTTATGGTTGATGCCATGTCTTGCATAGCTTGTGCTTAAATACTTAGCACCACATTGGTGAGAAATTGTCCTTTAGGCATTGGTTATGCATGGGAGTGTGAGTTAATGTTAGTTCTATTTCACAAGAGATTAGTAAACCTAGCATAGGAAACTAGATGTCTAACATGCTTTTTTGGCTCTATGGACTTTGATCTTCATGCTTGATGATCATGTGTTTGAGTAATAGGAGTAATCTTGAATATGTGATTAGATAAGGGACTAGTACTGAGGAATTGGGCTAGTCTATAGTCCCCGCCTAGAGATTAATGCATTGATTGTTTCTTTCACCTTGATCATGATTTAGATTCACCTTGTTATTCATTAGTCTTGAATCTCTGTTCTCTAGTTTGCATTTCTTGTTTTAGTATGTTAGATTTCAATCCCTTCTCTTGATTAGGCCCAGCTTAGCAATTTTTCTGCATCTTGATTGTTCCTTATCCTTTGGATTGGATTGATAACCTCTTGTAGTTCAATGACATGATTTTAGACTTGAGGCATTGAGTCACAAGACCTAAAAACTCTGTATCACTAAGTATGGCTAAAGTTTTAGAAGTAGAACAAATTTCTTGCATCTTAGAACTTGTAACTTGGGCATTGACTTCAATTTTTTCATTGACATATTTAGTTTTGAGCTCCTCCTTTCAAACTTCATTCTTTTATTTGTCCTTGTTTGCTTGAGCGCAAGAAAAAAGCAAGTGTGGGGGTTTTGATAGCTTGCATATTTACATCATTTAAGCTTGCATAATTATATGTTTTTAAGTCTCTTTCATGCATAAACTCTCATTTTAGGTGTCCTTTAAATTTATATTAGAGATAGCTTGTGTCTAGATATGCATTGCATATTTTGTTGCATTTTGAAGGTGTTATCTAGGTTCTATGGAGGCTAGGGAGGCTTGCTAGTAACTGGAGATAGATTTGATGCATAGAGGAGAGTTTAAAGGAAGAAAATCGAAGGAGGAGACTCGCCCCTGCGTCTCATACCGGCCAAACACTTCAGAGCAGGACGATCAGCATGTTTGGAGAAGTGCACCAGCGTGTTAGCCCGACTTGCACACCTTGGAGTGAAGAAGCCAGCAGTTTTGTAGGATCATACCGGGCACCTGCCCCGGCTTGCACTCCTCGGTGCAGCAGGACCGAAGGATCAACAAGCTAGCTCGTATCGGCCACCTGCACCGTCAACTTGCCCAGGCTGACTCCCTTCTGACCCACTTTGACCTTGGTAATTATTCTTGACCAAGGATTTGACCAATGCTTAATCTTTTAATTTTTTAAAGCAAACCTTATCTTTTCATCTTATCAACAGTTAATCTTATCTTTTATTATTTTTTGATCTAAACATTCTCTCTCTCTCTCTCTCTCTCTCTCTCATTCTTGAGCTTTTTCCAGAAATTTTAGGATTTTTAAACACAATTTGAGTTTTAATTAAGAGTTTGCAATTCCCGCTTTTGATCATCTTTGTATTACTTTTGACTATGATATTTTATCTTATTACTCAAGTTTTGGCCATGATCATTATGTGTTCAGAGTAATTCTGTTAGGGTTCTTAGGATAGGTTAGATCCATGATGATTTAGTGGTTGATCCTTGATGTTTAGTGCTTAATATTGATAGATCATTCTTGTTTGATGTTCTTAATGCTTAATCTTTGTTGATCACTTAGATTTTGAAATTAGGTATTCTCTGCACCAAAAGTGTTTGATGAAATGCCTTAACCAATCTTATAAGAGATTTACTTGCCTTACACATGAGAATGGTTGACTAGGGAGTATTTTGGCTTGATAGAACTGATTATTTATGCTTGTTGATTGCTTGATCACTAATGGGAATTATATCTTGATTAAGTTGTTAGCAAAAGAATGATTGTCATGGGAATGGATTGATCTGCTTTTTTAGAGTTCTATGCTGAAGGATTAGCCTAATTGGTTGAGTTTGTACATCAAGGATTGACTGCTTTTTCATCATTGGATCAATAATCTCATCCTAAAACCCATGCTTGTTTAAATTCGAATCTGCCCTGTTTCACTTTGTTTTTTCTCTCTCTCTCTCTCTCTCTCTCTCTCTCTCTCTCTCTCTCTCTCTCTCTCTCTCTCTCTCTCTCTCTCTCTCTCTCTCTCTCTCTCTCTCTCTCTCTCTCTCTCTCTCTCTCTCTCTCTCTCTCGTTTTTAAGTTTTTCCAGAAATTTTAGGATTTTTAAACACAATTTGAGTTTTAATTAAGAGTTTGCAATTCCTGCTTTTGATCATCTTTGTATTACTTTTGACTATGATTTTTATCTTATTACTCAAGTTTTGGCCATGATCATTATGTGTTCAGAGTAATTCTGTTAGGGTTCTTAGGATAGGTTAGATCCATGATGATTTAGTGGTTGATCCTTGATGTTTAGTGCTTAATATTGATAGATCATTCTTGCTTGATGTTCTTAATGCTTAATCTTTGTTGATCACTTAGATTTTGAAATTAGGTATTCTCTGCACCAAAAGTGTTTGATGAAATGCCTTAACCAATCTTATAAGATATTTACTTGCCTTACACATGAGAATTGTTGACTAGGGAGTATTTTGGCTTGATAGAACTGATTATTTATGCTTGTTGATTGCTTGATCACTAATGGGAATTATATCTTGATTAAGTTGTTAGCAAAAGGATGATTGTCATGGGAATGGATTGATCTGGTTTTTAGAGTTCTATGCTGAAGGATTAGCCTAATTGGTTGAGTTTGTACATCAATGATTGACTGCTTTTTCATCATTGGATCAATAACCCCATCCTAAGACCCATGCTTGTTTAAATTCGAATCTGCCCTGTTTCACTCTGTTTTTCCTCTGTTTCTTGAGTTTGAATTGTTAAGTTACTTGTCCTGCAATCTAGTTCAATGCTTTCTTTTGTTTGTTTGATTGATCACTTAGGTTGCTAGATACTTCTACAACATTCCATGGTTGGCTTAGCTTATTAAAAATTATTTATTCTCTCTATGTCCAATCCCTGATTAGATTGACACCTAAAGCACTACAATGATATGATCTATGACTTGAGGAATTGAGTCACAAGAGCTAAAAACTCTTGTATTACACAGTCAACCTCACCCCAAACCTCACGCCAATTGCATCGGGATTATTAAAGAAATCTTGGCATACCGAATTTTGTTTTTCTGTTGGTATCAGTAATATCCTACATAACTAAAAGTTTTCCACCATAGTTATCCATTTCAAACTCACTCCCATATTTTAAACCCATTGTAGGGTCCTCACGCAACGCTCGCCAACCCTTGATCACTCTCCATTTGTAACACCGAGATCATGAATATGAATGTATATATGATGAGATTTTAAAAAAAAATTGATTTGATTATCTACTTCATTAAAGTGCACTTATCTTTTTCATCATTGATCCTGAGAAGACTCCAGAGTTAAGTGTGTTTAAACTAGAGTAAAATTATGCAGGCTGGCTTATTGGAAAGGAATTTCCGATATCATGTGAGTGAGGAAAAAATACAGAGAAAAATCATGCAATGATTGTGGGGCCCATAGGTCGTGGACATGGGTGCTCACTAAAATAAGTGAAACATTATATTACATTTTCTATCTTGCACACAACCGCTTGGGAGTTAAATAGGAAAATCGATTGATCTTTTATAAGTTTCCATGCACCATCTTTCGGCTCGTATGTGTACTCCTTTCAAGTGTTTCCCTTTGTGTCCTCAATGAATTTGGCATCCTCTCTTTGATTTCTTTTTCTTTTTTTCTATTTAGGAAATCTTCATGTTTATCTCTATCTTTTCTTATTTTCTAGAGTATGCATCTCACTAATGAAAGAGAACATTTTAAGAAATGTGCTCATTCCACCTCTAACAATAACTCACTCTTCAGTTCATCAGATTGATTATGAATCAAGTCAGCAAACTTCATGTGATGAGGTTGGCTCCTCGTGCATTAAGGATCGTAACAAATAATCATTCTTTTGATTTCAGCGTATCCGCATCACACTTCGGCAACTACGGGACATTGCATTTCATTGAATGAGACATTTTGTTAAAAAAAACAAGTATTCTTTTGGTTGAAATTCAATTAGAATTTCTAAAAACGGAAAACTCAAGAATCCCTTCGTGCAAGAAATCATGAATTTTTACACGCGTCTTGACGAAAACTGCTCAAATTTTTTTAAGATTCACTTTGCTTCCTCTATTTTCTTATTTCCTCCAGAAAGGTATTATCTCTACATTTGTTTTCTCTATTTTCTCTCTTTAAGTAATTTCGCCTTTGTGAATTTTGTACTTGATTTATCTATCTCTTCTTGTCGAATTCATTATATTTCTTCAAATAATCCTCTTGATTTTTTTGAATCATTTCTCTGGGTTTCGTTCACTGATTTACCTGTGTTAATTTTCTGAATCTTCTCTAACGAATTCCTGAATTAGGTTCAAATTTACTTTCTTTTTTCCAGTTTAACCCATCAATTTCTTTGATAACCAGGAGTTTCAAAGACAGGAAAGGTAAGGGACTTATGGTCGATGAAGACGTAAATCCTATTTTTGAAATATTTAAGGGTCCTAAACTCCCTTCTACGACCATTCGAGCGGTGGAGGTAAGGTGTCGTGAATCTACGGATCAGCGTGATGCGGCGGAGCTCGATACATCCAAAGTCAGTCTGGTTCAATCAGAAGAAAGTTCTGGTTACTGAGATTCTATCTCCGAAGGTAATCTATATATCGACTCTGAGACAGATCTCGAAGAGGCTGACTTGATGGCTGAAGTGAGAGGGATTCCTAAGAAGATCGACATGCCAAAGCGTTCCCTTGGTGAAAAGTATGGGCAGTCCTGGATGACTGCCAAGGTACTCCACTATTTATGGGTACGGTGCTGCTTTCCTGACGACTTAGAGATCACGACATGTCTACCGAGTGAGAGGTTCAACAACCCCTAATCAAGTATTTCTGCATTTACGAATGCTTCTTTACGGAGTTTGGACTATGTTTCCCATCTCTCTAGTTTTTCGAGTATTGTGAGCAGAAGAAGATTCCTATTAGTTAACTCTCGCATGCCATGGTGTGTCATATCAATTGCACGTCGGCGATATACAGGTTAGCAGGAGTCCCCTTTGACTGCAAAGTTTTCGAGAGGATTTCAATCCTCAAGGGAGGAGGGATGCACAAAGAGAAGAGGAATTTGAAGCATTTTCGTACGACGATAAAGCACAACATCATTGTGGCGACCCTAAAAGCAAAATCCACAATTAGGACAGTTATTATTTTTTGTTAAAAATAACAA
Organism: Thlaspi arvense; assembly: GCA_911865555.2. Taxonomy (NCBI): domain Eukaryota; kingdom Viridiplantae; phylum Streptophyta; class Magnoliopsida; order Brassicales; family Brassicaceae; genus Thlaspi; species Thlaspi arvense. The sequence continues at coordinate 49,880,504 of OU466862.2, forward strand.
GGCTCCCATTGTCGGCGCAAAATTTAGAGTTTTTACTAACTGGAGGATGAAATCTGGTACATTAAAGTTCTTCATTTGTTTCTTGTGTTTTATTTTTTTAATGCTCATATGGACATTTGAGATATATTTTCTCCTTAAAATACTTATCAATTCAAGTATTATCGTGGTGCTTATTTTAATCCGTAAAGTGTCTTTTTTAATTTTAAGACTTTGTCTTCTTCTCCTTTAACTATGTATAGCTTTGTGGTTGTTTAATGTCATTTTTTTCCTCAAGATCTCCATTTAAGAAGGTCGATTTGACATCCATTTGATGTATCCTCTAACTCTTTTGGGCTGCTAATGAAATGATACGTCTAACTAGTTCTAATCAAGCAACAAGAGCAAATAACTCGTCATAGTCGAGTCCGGCTCTTTGAATATACCTTTTTGCCACCAATCTTGCCTTGTATTATTCAACTTCTTCTTTAGAGTTCTTTTTTGCTTTGTACACTCACTTTACACCAATCACTTTATGCTCATCTGAAAGTAAAGCAAATTCTCATGTCTCATTCTTTTGTATTGACTTGATCTCCTCATCCATTGTGTTTCTTCATGTCTTCTTCTCCACTGCTTCTTGAAATTTCATGAGTTCACAATCCGCAAATCGGCAAAATAGAGTAAGATTGTCTTGATTTTAGGCCACTTTGTAAAGCTCTTGAAGACTTCTAAAAGGTAGAGTCCTTTCACTTGCTCTCATCTCCTTGAGATTTTGGTGTTGGTGAAGTTGGTGGAGTAACTGGCTCTTCTCTTGGTTGCTCCAAATCGACCTTTTCAACATGTGGGAAGAAGTTGTAATCTTTATCATTTGATCTCCAATCCCATTCTCCTTCTTCATCAAGATGAAATTTTGACTAATGATTGTCTTCTTCTAATCATGATTGTAGAGCTTGTAGCCTTTGGAGTCTACATCATATCCAATGAAGATGTATTTATCACTTTTGTCATCTAGCTTTCTTTGTCATCTAGCTTTATCCTTTGTATTTCTTCTTGTAACCTTGGATTTCTGTCTTGAATTTTGTTCTTTTTAATCAAAATTTGTGTTTATCCTTCTCCTAATCATGATTAGTCATTCTCCTTTTCTTGGGTTCATGGCTAAAACTATGTTTAGTGAGTAGTTTGCTTAGGATTTGAGATGGGATAGATTAAAGAGGATTTAAAGCTTGATTAGTGATTGCTTAGTTTTAAATCTTATTGTTCCTTCTTACTGATGTGTTTGATTCTAGATTAGCCCTTGCTAAGTTGATCTAGATTATAGGCTTCTCTCGTGCCTAATAAATGTTTGATGAATTGGCTGAATGAGTCAAGTAAGGGATTTGCTTATCTTAGCTTAAGAAATTAGCTGTCTAATGAGTAGATTAGCAATATAGAATTGGATTAGTTGCTTATAATGCTTGTTGGTCATTTGTTCACTAATGGGAGTTAGTTCTTGGATGAATGTTCTTGCAAAGTGATTAGTATCCAAGAAATTGGACTAGTTATAGCTGTGAATTATATGCCTAAGAATAACTTGTTTGTGAGTTTGTAAGCATCACTAGTTAAAGTTGAGAATCTCCTTTGATTAATAACCCCATCTTGAGTCCTTTTAGTCTTTTGATTGTCCAAATTCGAAATTGTTCTTTTGCTTAGCCTTGCTTAGTTAATTGCTTAAGTTTGATCACCACTTATCCTTGATTTGGCTTGACTTGAGTAAGTTATTGCATTCTTAGTATCTAACATTGCCTATTTTGGATTGATGCACACATACTACAATGATATGAGTATATGTGGGAACTGAAATAAACAAACTCATACATCAATTTGGCGCCATTGCCATATGAGAATGTTCTAAGCATTATGATTTGTAGTTGAAACTATCAGCTTTTCCTTGAACTAACCACAAAATATTAACACTTAAAGAACCATTGCTATAGTAGTTGATTGCAAGTTTTGCTAGGTAGAACACTGTGAGTGGATCAGCCTAACAGAGAAAGCTCAAGTTCCATGAGAGTTCGGAAAATCTACTGCCAATTCCGCCCCAAATGAACTTAAACTTCTCATCTTGGGGCTTGGTATACATTGAATCTATCAGCAATGGCAAGATAAGTTATGTGCAGTCTTTCGTTCATCTTCCCTTATAAAAAAAGAGTCTGAGTTTAAGAACGGTAACCTGAGTCCCATAAGAACGATGATGGTGAGCTACACTCAGGAAACTGTCTCCTCATAAGTATCACAAAAGTGAGGACTCACGAACCTATCTCTTCACAAGGAATACAAGTAGTAAATAGCATTGTTTTTAAGCTGTTAAAGAAAAAGAAAAGTCAATAAAAATGGACAAGCTTTTAAAATTGCTTTAATAGTAGTTTTAAGATTAATCACTTAGAAATCAAATTTTAGGTTGATTAATAGATGCGAAAATTATTATTGATCACCAGAACTCTTTTAAATGAGCAAAATATATATCTGCAAAGAAATTTGGTGTAAAGATTTTGCAAACAATCAGAACCTGGTCATTAATAGTTGTCTGAATAATTTAAATTTGCAAAGAAATTTTAGGATTCTAGGATTTAGATATCGATAATCTTTGCAATGAAAATTGATTGGTTTTATAATTGTGTTTCGAGTTCTATAACGGTTTTTTCTAATTATCTTGACAATTTTTATTCTACAATATAAAATTCAACTTGCAAATTTTCTAAAGCCTAGCATTTTGTCTTTTTGATTTTATCAAATCAATCATCTGCTCTTTTCTTTTAGTTTATTTGCATTATATATATTTACTTTTAGAAATGTATTGTGTGATAATTTAAGTTTTTTGGGATTTAATATTGCTTCGCTGTGTATTTACGATAGTTTTATTTGGATAAAATTTTGAGTATATCATACTGTTTACAAACTATGTTTGGAAACACTGTTCATATAAAATAATACTATTATTATGCGATTAATATGTTAAAGAAATTAGCAATTAGCAAATTAAAAAATGGCATAGTAAAACTGTTATATATCATTAAAAATATGAAATTATCATGAGTTTATATTAACTTAGTTATCATTCAGAAAATTATCATATTTCTATTTATATTAACTTAGTTACTAGGTGCCTTATCCGCGCCATGTGCGGGCTGAATTTCATAATAAACTATTATTCTGAATAATACTAGATAGGTTCAAAAATACCACAAAACAGAATGAAGTAGTTCTATAATTCGAGTACCATATTTTGAAAAAAAAATGGAAAACATGCATTCTCATTACTGTTCATTCGATCCAGAATTTGCAGTCGATGCCTCTTCACCACATCGTAACCTGCAGTAAAAAAATGTGTTATGTATAAGCATTTAAATAGTAGTAAACTAAACTGTTTTAGTCAGCTTAATATGTCGTTACCTATCACGAAAACGATGAACATCAGGAACATCGGCATTGAAATAGAACTCACAATACTTCTTCATTGCAATAACATTCATAATACCTAAACCAACAGAAAATAAGATCACAAGACTACACAAACAAACCAACAAACATAATTTGGTGTATTATATTATTCATAATACCTTCATATTGATTGTTGATGTACCACCATCTCAACACACAAATAACTTCTTCATCACAGTTCTGAGACCATTTCAAGGCAAACTCTTCAGCTACTTGTCTCATCGCGCAACATTCAATTACATGTTTCCTATAAAAAAGGCGTTATAGAATAACAATTAATCGTTAATATGATGTGAAAAAAATAAGAAACTTACTTGTCATCTTACATATCAAAAGGGATCATAGCATAATCATCTTGTATTTTGCCCTCATCAAAAATCTCTAACTCTCCGACGTTTTTAAAAACGCCAATTAAATCTAATAAACAACAACACAAAATAACAAAATTCTTATTGCTTTCCTTTAGTCAAAGAGAAAAAAAAACCAATAATATTCACTGTATAAAAAATCTACCGATTGCATAAGTGGCATCTATTCGACTTCCAATAACATCCCCAAAATCAACCAAATTCAACAATAAACCATCTTCGGGGCCAGACACTGAAATAAATCTAGTGTTTGTAACAAACTTCATCTTGAAAGGATACCTTGCTATACGAATGAAAGCATTGGAAGTTCTAACAACAAAACCACTTAAGAGTTCCCACTTTCCTTCGATAAGGTCGTCTTCAAACAAATGAAGGTATTTGTTTCCAATCGAAGCTTGTATCATCGACCCCTATAAACACTTTAGACATTACAATTGTACATAAATAAAACATAAGAAACAAGAATCAAATTTAGAGCAAGGGTGAATGAACTTACATGCATGTCAACGAAGATCATCTTTAATTTAGGCCGACGGTTCCTATCTCTGTCACGCCATTTCTTTAGCAGTTTAATTTCAACAGATGGATCGACAACACAAGCATCTATCTCAGACACATTCAAGAACCCGATCGCAACAGAAACGCCAAAACAACCAAATTCTAAACTAAAAACACTCGTTAAATAAAACAAGAAGCATAGAGTGTATCGACAATTACAATATTAATATTTAGTTCTCTTGGTCGTAGTGTCGATGCTGATTAGCTATATTTATAGACAAACAGTTCCCTAAAAAATTATTTTTAAATAATAAAAGGCAGATATGTTTTAGATATACAAAAACCAATATAGAATAATTAGTTCATAAATATAATCAGAATGATAAACATGCTACAATAACCAAAACCGAGACTAAGGACCAAACCAAAACGACGAAAACCCATAACCAAAACAAACCCAAAGCCAAAAACCGTCTCAAAGCAATTTCAATGTGCAGAATAAAATCCAAAAACCTAGATGTTCTCAAACACTTCCTTGTAGACAACATTAAGAGTACGTTTCTTTGGTTTTCCAGCTTCGTCAGTTACCAAGATCTTCAAACCGGCGCATGATGTTACCCTGGAGACAGCGACATATAGCTGACCATGGGAAAACACCAGTCTTGGTAAAAAAATACCAACTTTTTGTAAAGTCTGACCCTGACTCTTATTTATAGTCATCGCAAAAGCAACAGTAACAGGAAACTGTCGACGACGCATCCTGAATGGAAACCTAGCCTCAGGTGGCGAAACAAACATCCTTGGAATCAATACTTTCTGTCCAACCCTATCCCCTGTGATAAGTTTAGCTTCAATCACATGCGCAGCGAGCTGCGTTACAAGTAACCTTGTTCTGTTGCACAAACCACCACGAGGATCAATATTCCTTAGCAACATAATAGGAGTCCCTATTTTCAGCTTTAGGTCATGATTGGGTAAATCAGAAACTTTTATGCTATTGAGATATTCTTGGGTGTAAACCATATTGTCATTTTTACTTGTGTCTGACGTATCAGTTATATCCGAACTAAGGTACGAATGCTCATCGCCTATAACTAAACAATAAACGAAATTAATCGAAAGCACAATTACTAAACCAAACTATATAGGAAACAATAAACATTACCTATTACGCGAGATAACATGTACTCGTTTATAACATCGATGTCAGAATTTCTCGGACTCAAAATAGCTCGCCCCTGAAAAAACAACAGATCTCGCTCTCTTGAATACGAATGGCCATACACTTCTAGGACAATTTTCTCCATAGGATCTCCACTCCCAGTTATCAGCAAATCCTCCGGTATATCTATTTCAACCTCTCCAGTGTTAGGCTCGTTGATCTTTCCGTCACCTATAGCAAGTATCCATTTTAAAAAAGACTCCAGTTCCCGGGCATTATTTGCACCAACACCGCGAAGAAGACGCATATTCGTGGTAAGTCTCAAAACCGTACAGCTGCTTCACAACGCCGAAGAGTTCAGGGATGACATGACGGTTTCAGCTCGATTACCACCAACAACCACAGGTAATATCTGTCTAAAATCCCCACCTAACACGATAACTTTGCCACCAAACACTCTGTCACATTTCAGAATATCCATCATTGTTCTATCCAACGTCTCAAAACAATATCTACTCATCATAGGCGCCTCATCCCAAATAATCAGTTTGGCTTCCTTGATCAATTCCACCTGATGAGATCCCGCAGTAATTGAGCATGTTGTAAACTCGTTAACAGCGATTGGAATGCCAAACCTAGAATGAGCGGTTCTTCCTCCTTGGAGCAACAAAGAAGCAATCCCACTGGAAGCCACGTTTAGTACAATATCACCTCTAGAGCGAATATCAGATCTTAATACACTCCACAGAAATGTTTTGCCAGTACCACCAAAACCGCAAACGAAAAACATACCACCCTCATCATGATTAACAGCGTGTATAATCTTACCGTAAACCCGTTTTTGTTCATCTGTTATGGTCGCGAGCAACCGAGTATGCTCGGCCTTGAGCTGGTCTCTATTATAACTGCGCTCGTCCATTAAAAGATGAATAATAGTCTTATCCATGTCATCATCCATAGCATGAGGCATGTCACCATAGTTGGTCAACGAATTCCCATTTTGACGAAGGTATTTCTCTATTTTAGAAAGTGCACACCTCTTCAGATCATCATCAGTCATTGTGAAATCTACACAAAATGAAACAAATTTCAGCCTTATTCACTGATCTAGCATTATAACATTATATGCAATACAAAGAAATGGCTTACTTGGGTTATTCGATTTTTCTTGAGCATATATAATATATCCTCGCTCAGGATCTTCCATGTTTTGTTTCACACGTTAACTGGCTCGGAAATGCTATTAGATAGCAGCATAATAGCAAACAGCCTGCGCAAATATTTCCCTGAGCCCCAAAAACTCGCTTCTTCGATAGCCAAAATATACTCTTTATCATCATCCAGCAATCCCAAGGCGCAGCAAGCTTCTTTGTATTAATCATAAATAACTCCTTTGACGGTTCGTATATCCTCATAACTCTTCAGACATTTAACAATGTTCAGCAAAACACGCATGTAGTAACACTGGACGTAATTGGGAGGAACGTACATAATTCTTCCAATGGCAAAGCCTCGTTCGCGTAGCTTCCACTCCCTAGTCCTCTGTACCCAAACGAACTTTGTCAGGAAATCAGCATATGTCAACCCTTCTGCCTCCTTGAATTTACTATTTGCTTCTATCCAAGCCATAAACTTAGACCGAGTCACAGACGCACGGTTTATAACATCGTCTATAGAATCATCTTCGTTATATACAGCCATTTGCTGACCCGGTAAGTGGAAAGATAGATTAACAACAGTCGTCGAACGAAAATAAGTTGGAAAAGCTAATATTCTCCAAGTTGCTTCACATGTTGAGATATATCTGAAAAAGGAAAAAATCACATGCACGACGATATTGTATAAATTCCATTCGGCAACCAAATAATAAAACTACGTAATTAATACACACAAACCTGCAGTTGAGGAACTTTTTAACTTCATTATCAACAATATCATCTTGTTCAACAGAAGCACCAACATAGTCAGGACCCTTGGTAATGTACTTGAATAGATACTTGATTGACCTCGTTTGATTGCAAAACTCAACATTAATATGGGCTCAGAAACGACCCAGAAGATCCTTGTTGTACGGAACCACGTATCTATTGTCACAATCAAATCCCTTCTTGCGGATAGTTCTGTCATTACTTTCACGTTTGTATATAGGGAAGCCACCATCATCAATTTTTGTTATCGCGCTATAAGGTTTGGGATAAAACTTGGTACATTTACCTTGATTCACGAACACATTAGTTTTATTAACCTCACCACATGGACCATGTATCATCAAATCACCAACAACCTTGTATAAATACGGTTCCAGGTCTTTATCAGGTATCTCAGCAGAAATAAACTTATCGATATCATCCCCCGTCGGTAGTTTTGAATATGGATGCAGAAACAGCACCATATGGGCATGGGGCAAACCTCTTTTTTGAAACTCAATGGTATACATTGCTACAAATCAACAAAAAGAATAACAGTGTAAGTACACAGAACTAAGTATCTACCAATCTTTAATACGAGAGTTTAGCATAGAATTAATAAAATACCTGAATTCACACGGCCAAGAGTACCTCCAGTCGTCAAGTAATCCATGAGATTATCAAGTTTAATTTTAAACAGACGACAACAGATATCTGGACGATCCTCCATTTTCAAGTCGTGTTTTTGCAAATATCTAGTAATCTCTGGCCATTTTGGATTACAAGTAATGGTAATAAAAAAATCAGGATATCCATAATACTTACAAGTCGCCATGGCATCTAGATATTGCTGCATCATATATCGTTTACCTCCAGTGAAAGACGAAGGAATAAACACTCGCTTGCCTTGCTCGGCAAGATTGTAATCACCTTTCTCAGCAGAAGCAGCAATTTTATCATAGTACTCGGCTCGAAGATTTCTCTGGTTATGGAATATATATCGCAGCCTATTTGACTCGATCATAGTGTACGTATCAACCAAGAACTGCTGAAACAGTCGCCCAGACATCAATACATGCGGCGATTCACCGCTTCTTTCTTGGATATGGAAAGAAAAAAACTCCCGCATCGTTATGTTTTTCCTCTTCCTACCTTGTGTATCCATAAAACCAATATCAATTCCAAGTCGGAAACCATCTTCTCCATACGGAAACAATAGAGGATATTGCAAGGGAAAATAAGTTAGATGCAACTCATCAATTCGCTTCAAATCTCCTAAAGTGTTCTCGATAATAATGTCCTGTTTACTTGTGGCCATGCTGAAATCACCAGGAATCAAAGCCGCAACTTCTTTCTCAGTTGGAAGGTTATGAATTCGCCCATCAGTGCTCCTCTCAGCAGCTAGGACCAACCGCATTTGCTTAGAATCATCGCCTTGTGTAATCCTATCTCGCGCTTACCCGAAATGCTCGAACGTGAGGGTTATGAGCATCTAGCATGCACTTCAAAAGTTCGACAATTTCTGCTCGGAGCGACGAAGGTGAGTTCTTGTGCCTATATATAAAAACATTAATATTATAGACACGACATATAGTGATAGCATATCAACTATATAGTATAACTGCCTAAACTCACCTAGAAGCCGTAATCCTATTGGCAATCTCATTGGCGGGATCATGTATATAGAGCTGAAGAAAAGCCGGTGGGGCCCCATCAACTGGCAATAGAGATCCAATTAGGTGACAATTTTCACCAGATAACTGAAAAACATATGGACCCTTCCCATTATTAATAGCATGATTTATTCTCCTTCCGAGCGACGTAAACGAAAACATCATGTTATACGCTCTTATAAACTCCCTAAAATGCATTCTTGTCTCGTTTCGATTATATAAGAGACACAGCAACGTATTGGGTGGGGCCTTGAGCAAAGGAATATTGACTTTTCCCTTCTGACAACACATAGTGAACTCGGGTTTCACGCGAATAGTTCGTTTGCCCACTCGTTCGCCTAACCACATGTAAGCGTTACAATAAGTACAGATGTACGCTTGATCCCCATCGTCGTAATAGCCTAATGATGAGTTTGAAAAACACATTAAACTCTGTTTGGCAATCAGTTAAAATAATTCAGACGAATGACACAAATCAACTACCGTTAAGATCAAATCCAACAGGAAAATACGCCTTCACGTGCTGATGGAACATCCACACGTATGGATTGTTTTTGCTTCGAAGCAGATAAACGATGAGGTCTCGAGTCTCCATCTTCACCATCATCAGATTCAGACTCAGAAGGTAAAAAACAAACGAAATCATCTATTTCCAGTGTTTTTTTTAGAACAGCTGCAATGAATTCAAACAAGTCACAAAGTATGAACATCCGTAAATCAATAAATAACTCACAAAATACCATTGTTTTTCTCCAAACGTTGGGACCTCATGATTTCCATACGATTCTTCCTTGCGATTTTGCTAAGACCCGCTCTACTAATACTATTATGGTCGATAACAGTACGTCGTTCAGGTTTTTTCACTGCTAAAGATGGCGCATATTGCTGAGACCTTGTCGTATATCCTGTTATAAGAGGAAGTAAATAAAATAAGACACATGTCAGAGCATCCAAACATAGAAAATAGATAAACGAAGAGAAATTTATACGTCTGTTCGGAGTAGGTATTCCCTTTGATTTGTGATTTTTCGTTGGTTTTTTCTTGGGAGCCATTATCAAGAACAGGAGTACTAACGAATACCTACAAACAACAGTTCGTGGAAGTTTACTATTTATACACATTTAAACATAAATTAGGTATTATTATTCAAAAAAGATATATCCATTAAAGTAAATATACGAACATATCTTACATATATTATAATCCAATCCGAATAAAAAAAATAATTTATTCAGTTATAAACAGCACAAAAATAGAAGTATCTGACAATAGAATCGCATATTTAATTATTTTCTGCAAATGGACTAATCAGATATAGCTTTTACATTATTGTCCTTGTTTTATATCTCGTAAACTTTGAATAAATCTTCCATAAAATGTAAAATTTCGAAACCACTATAAGAAAACAGATAATTTATATCATCGTAAATCTTTTGTAATTCACGGATATTCTTTGAATCAATACAACAATGTCTCTAATTAAAATTTTGTATGCTCTATATATAATTTTCGATGACACCCAATCAATCATAAGTACAAACAACAAGCCATATATGTAAAACGTATCGATACTCTTGTAGAACCAATAATACACACACAATCATTATCTAATTCACTAGACTAATGCAACACGCTACACATCATATCACCTAACCAAATACAGCAAAAACAAATCACAATATCAAACTTAATTAATATCAAACAATCTGCTCATGTCCATTACAGCAGACCAAAAAGTTAAGAGTAATTTAAAAAGGCCGAGTACGAATATTACAATCCCACAATACAGTGGGATAAAATACTTAAATTGTTTGAAATTTAAACGTAGATTTTAGAAAAGGATGCATAAGATCTGGCCATGGACTCCACCGCGATGAAAAACATCAGTCACTCCCGAGTCATCCTTCCATGGCACGCCCATCAACACCACCTCGGCTACAACACAATAATTCCAATCCACTATTATCATCAAATTAAACAATAAAGAGAAACAACATAACAAAAAAAACCAAATAATCATATAGCAAACCTGCTTATCTTGTTTAACAAAATGAACTAAGAAAACAATCAAAAAATATTTTTCAAACAAATACTTACATCTCCTGGAAGACATCATCGTCGATAGGGTCGAACAAGAACTCCGAACAGGGATAGTGAGATCGTAGAACAACGCCCTTATCATCACCTATAATATTACAAGAAACTAATGAAGTTTTGTTTGAAAACTAAATAGAGAATATATATATCACTAAACAAAGTAGGCAAATATATTACTCACCCTTGCCCTCCGAGACCCTCCAAAACCTCAAGACACAAACAGATGATTCACACGGATTTTATTCATAGGTATGAACAAAATCCCTAGCAATACCACCAAAAGCAACACAGATAACCGTACCCTCCCTCCTAGAATAACAATTTGGTTTATCAATAATCAAAAGGCAACAACGAATAAACACTATTTTAAGTATAGAAAAATCCAACAAATATTTTTTTTACCTCGCATACAAGAGCTCGAAACGAACAAAAGAGAGATCCTCCTCACATGTATCGTTGCTTAGATCTTGGAGCGGGCCCATCCGTATGACGGTCCCTATTACATCTGAAAAAGAAAAATTAACAATTGTCTAATAACGGTAACTTTATAAGAATAAGACAAAACAAAGGCAAATAGAGTTAGAAAAACAAAAATCTAGAATTTTTAAAACACTACCGACTAAAGATCCACATTCGAAGGCTCGCGTGTGGATATCAAACTGCTGGCGACAGTGGAGGAAAAGGCCAGGAGGTCCATCGCCGTATATCCTAACTCTCGTCGAGCGATCAAACTGGATCCTTTGACCATAATCGGACAATATCACACATTCATTCTCACGCATGACGACAAAGTCGGAGATCTCGTACCAAGAATCGGCCTTGATATAGTTTGCAAAGATGAGAAATTCCTTCGGCATGACGGTTATCAAGATCTTAGTTCCCTACTCGTCAAATTTTAAAAATTAAAAAAACCATTTAGACAGATCTGCATGCAAATCAAGAAGTACAAGAAGCCAGATTTTCAAAAACAAATACCTGATCATCACAGCCGATAACCTCCAAGGTCCGACCAAAGTAGTTGTTTTGCTGCCATCGGCGGAGAACCTTGATACACACCAACCTACGCATGACTCCGTTTTGCAAGCCGAGGAGAGAATTCATGCCGGATTAGAACAAAGATTGGATTTTTCCGTTAATCTAGTAAACAATCTATCGGCAGCGAGAAAAAGAGGAGTAAATGAAGTGTGCTAAATAACCCTAAATAAGCGTGTTCGCTTATATATTGAGACAGAAGAAAGTCGCACCTTTCCGATATTTTTAATTAATTATTCTTTATTAAAAAATCCGACAACTTTCTACATTTCCTTGGTCTGTCCGTATTAGGGGATTGTACCGAGACAAACCGTTGCAAACTGGAAAAACGTTTAAATATTTGAACCCACCAATTTTAGAAACCACTTTTTTTATCAAACCAAAAAATAGATACACCAAAAACGAATCTATCTAGAACTGAACAATAATATTGAATACAGTAATTTTTTTAAAATTGATGTCTAATATATCTCAGACATATTAATATGAACTATTATATACTTAAAGTTATTTTTTGGATTTTCAATACAAACAAACCAATAGCTCAATTCGATCTAAAATTGTAAAAATAAATATACTGATCAAAGTATAAAATAACAGCCTTCCAAAAAAATGAAATAAAAATCTAAAACACCAATGTTTAAAAACAGAGGGAGTATAGATATTCAAGTTTTTTAGTGTATACTATATATCCCAAACCACAAACAATTATATTTGATCAACTACCAAATTTCCCGTAATTATCGACTTTCACAAATCATTAGAATATTAGAAATATCAAAAAAAAAAAAATCCAAAATCAAAAGAAACTAAACTCCAAGACCCAAACTAACCCAACAAAATATGATAATACTAAATAACGGTTGATCTCGACTTCTTAAGGCCTTCTTGATATTCCACATCACCACCCTGCCTCTTGTTCCTGATCTCGGTCAGCTCAGAACCGGCCGAACCATTAGAAATATCCCCACAAGGTGCACGCATATCAAGCTAACAAATTAATTAAATCATACCATCAGAAGACCAAACCAAAACAGCTTCTGAAGATATACTAATTGATAGAAACTATCATATTAAATTAATTTCAGATATTTAGAACGGGTTAGTAGATTTATATCTGAAATTATATTGATTAAAATATAAAGCAATAATCTTTCAAAAACAAAAAAGATAAAACCCAAAACACCAATATTTTAAAAATGAAGGGAATATAGATCTTCAAGTTACTCCGTATAGTATATATCTCAAACCACAACCAATGATGTTTGATCAATTATCGATTTTCTCATAATTATCGAGTCGGATAAACAATTTAAATATTAGAACTTATAAAAAATATTAAAACAAAAGAAACTAAACCCCAAGAACTAAATTAATCCAACAAAATATGATAAAGCTAAGGAACGCTTGATCTCGACTTCTTACAGCCTCCTCGACATTCCACATCACCAGCCTGCCTCTTGTTCCTCATCTCGACCATCTCAGAACCGACCGAACCGTCAGAAATATCCACATAAGTTCCACGCATATCAAGCTAACAAAAGTTTTAAACCATAGCATTAACAGATCAAACAAACACATCGTCTCAAAATACATTAATTGTTATAAATCACTCTATATTAATTATACATATAAACCTACTAACCCATTCATATTGTTCCATAAGAGCACCATCATCGGTAACAATATCAATCTTAAAAGCCGTATTCCAATTTTTTAAATTATCAGCAGAAATGTCCACCTTAAAAAGTATAGTTTTACCAATAAGGTTTCCTAGAACCATAGGCAACACAGAATCATCAACCTATTCCCAAAATAAATAAATGAAAAACAGTCAGACGAAATCACGTAAATTAACAATCAACCAAAAAAACGAATCTAAACACTTACATCGACTATCTCATTAGCAAAGTCCTCAGCTGTGCTCTGCAAGAAAGGACTCGCAATACCATCAAAAACCAAAAACCTAGCATCCCTTCCAGAATCGTCACTAACCAACAACACCAACTTAAATCTAAGCCAAACACAAGGTATAATTAAAAACATAAAATATTTTAATACAAATGGGAACCAACAGGTTATATATGAGGACGAGAAATTACTTAGCCACGACATCAGTAACATGCTTATCACATCCAAGACAATCAAATAATACTGGATCATCAACCCCATCATTAACATCTTCAACTTGACGAACTTTCCTCTTACATCTCCTGCATGCAACATAATACAAAATTGGATTCGTCTCAACTGACTTTACAGTAGCAGACGTCACACACTTCCCAACCTACACATAACCAAACAAAGCTAGAGAATATCAAAACAAACAGCAATAATAACAGCCAGATTCCAACCAACAAACAGCAAGAAAAATACCTTGTTAGTTTCCAAAATTTCACTTATTGACTTCCTATAATTTTTAGTAAAGAACTCATCTTCCCATGACCCAGAAGAACCACTCGAGTACTGGCTATCATCATCACGGGTAATAATAAGATTATCCTTAGGCAACCTACAAAAATCAATCAAAGAAACCATGAAAACCAAACGATCCGAAAATTAAAAACCATAATTGTTAAAGAAATATGTCTCACATGGACCGAAATTCATCATAAAGAGCTCCTTCGGGATCAAACAACAATTGCGTAGCGTTGAATGCATTCGACACACGATATGTATCTACAAACAAATAACCAATCACTACATGAGAGACACAGAATAAAAACTCATAAATATAATAACAACAAAAATATAACAAAATAAAAATTTTGAAAGACAAGAAAAACAGGTCACCTTTGTAGTGATTAACACATGCAAACCGAATAACACATACCACTACCGAAGCCAAACGCTTCTCAACATAATCAAGAACTTGTTGTTCATAGTCAGACCAAAGAGTACATACCAAATTCAGATTGCTGTTTTCAAGTCAGAAAATATGTCATTGAGCATATAAATTAATCCTAAACAAAGGCCAACACACTATACAAAACTCACTCGGTATCACGAAGAACAACATCAAGTTTTTTAGTTGGTTTTCCCCTTGCATTGATCTCGGCTATCTCACCGACGTTGATAACCTGACCAACCACATTTACCAACCAGAAAAGTAAGACAAAAGTGAAGCTTTAAAGAAAAAATATAGATTATTATTGTTAAAATTTTAAAGATAATATAAATACCAAACAAAACATCGCTCTTGACGTTGCCGCTGAGGATTTCACCGAAACACTTCAAATAATCATTAGATAAACACAACGGAAAGTCGTTCATGGGACAATATTCGTTGTTCGAAAGAAGACCAGTTTAAACGACAAAGGACATATCTTATAATTGATGGTATACTTGACAATGGAGAAATTGCTGACTGTAAACTGATCTCCCTCATTAATAGAATCAACAAATTTCTTGGCCGAGTCCTCATTAACAGACGCGTGCACCCGAGTACCCTAAACAAAATATTCATCAGTTAGAGTACAACAACATACCGGAAATATAAAAACACATAAATATTATAGATTAACCAGACTTACTACTTCATCTTCCAACACCATCTCGATGGATACAACTTTAGAGACCTTGAAAACCTTCCACAATTTAACAACACGAACTTTTAGCTTGATCTTATCGTTAGCCGGATTGATATCATTGATAAGAACCAAGGCATAAGATTTCTTTCGAACGAACGACATCTTATTCGGTGAACCTAGACCAAAAAACTATACAAACTATAGACACCAACACCACTTATATATAGCAAACAATACACCGCCAATTAAACTAACCTATATTCCTCATTTTTTTAGGAAATTAAATGGATAAATAGGCAAAAAGACCCTTATACTCAGAACAATAAATATGGTAGATTTACTAATTTAAGATAACTACAAAAAAAAATCAAGAACATAATTATTGCGTATGATAAACATACATGCAATAAACATCATATATATAGTAATCAAATCTATATACAATATAACTAACATATCATAAAACATCCATTTCATATATAGTTTATTATTAATACTACCAATTGATACTATTAAAGATTCAGTATCCAAATATATTAATATGGTAAATATATATATATATATATATATATATATCTAGATACACCAAATCTATAGCTGCTGTATATTCTTGGTGCTATCTCTATAAATATAACGTATCTATCCCTGTTATACCTATATAATAGTTTTAGGAAATTTCTGATAACACTAAGCATCCAAAATGCGAAATATTTTGATAAAGATAAAATATAGAACAACTCTAATATATATAATACATATTCCGTGTGGTATATTCTAATGAATCCACGAGCTAGAATAATCTAAAAACCGTATTGCAAATACTACTCCAACCAAAAAGAGTCTTAAAGTATCATGATCTTTATCGAAGCCATCTATCCATACCACAGAATCTATGTTAACACTTCTACGTTCACATGACAGCATGTTCACAAACTTACAAAATTTACACAATTAAGCACACTGTAACACTACTCCATAATTTAGGCAATAAATGGATGCACGACAATGCAATACACATCAAATCAATAAATTAAAATCTTTTATATAAAATGCCAAAATAAAAAACAGATAACTCAAACTGCAGAGTAGAAAAACCCGTGACCCATAATATTCTTTAATTTGAAAGGGAAAGTCTACCAATCAACCCCAAGAGAAAACAGACATCAGTGGCTTCAGCGAATGATGAGAACAAAACACCATTAATCGTTCTAATATCTTCGAAACACGTCGGTCCCTTGACAACAGCTAATAATATTTTGAGGTGATAAAGCTCGCCACATTCTGGCTTCACGTATTGAAGAACCACTGCATTCTTCCTAGACCTACAACGACATCGCGGGTGCCATTCCCTGATACTCTTATGCCAAACATACAAAAAAGGGAAGTCAGTGTACAGGAGATGTCTCGATTCGGGATGGTGTTTGTTGTATTCCATCCAACGCTGGAATTAAGACCTTCGAAATGTATCTTCGGGACCAGGGGTCGAAAATTCTTCCGAGAAAATCGTGGTCTGGTTCCTCGGTAGATGGAAAGGCAAGATCGTCATCTGAATACCATCGCTGTATAAGACGAAAATATACACGAAATAGCGTGAGACCTAAAAACAAAATAAGAAAACTTCATAAATCAAAAACAACCTAGTATAAAGACCAAATTCTTAAGAAATTAACATCACAAACCAACAAATAACAATACATAGCTATGAAATCTAGAGTCAAAAAACTAATATATTCGAATTTGAACAATAAGACTAATAACAATAAACACAATATATCCAAATCAAGATCTCTCACTTACAAGTCTACATTTAACAATTAACACAACTAAACCTAATGGTATGATACAAAGTTGTCACAAGATCAATAGTCATATTTTTGAGATAGGACAGCATAAACAGGTAAAATATTCTAAATAAATTAAATATAAAATCAAAGCATTAGATATAATCGGCATACGATGATAGAAACTAAAAATTTATATGCAGCAATATCTTTTATGCAAACTAAACTCACGACCCTCGGCAGCCATAACCCCGAAAATATATGATCAATAACAAAACGATGAAACGTAATCAATTATCTTCTCTTGTAAGTTAACTGCGACACAAGCAAAACACACGAAGATAAATTTAAGATCAGAAACAAACAAATATATCCCACACCGAACAAAAACAAAAGCACGAACTATGACTTACACCTTAATAAATAAATAGACGTGAGCGGTTGTCAACATGACTGAGACATATGTGAGTATATATACATATATATATATATATATATATTAAAATCCTAGGACACCAATATTAAAAAGCCCAAATTATAAATCATCGGATAATCGATGTATCAAACCAAACCAATTGGTTTTAGATTTGAATTTTTTCATTAGAGACATGGCAGTCTTTACACACAATGGATTAATATCGGAATAATATACAGACGATGTTATAGTATTAAACATGAGATTTTGCCATTCAGATAATGAGTTTCGACATATAAACAAACAACTGACCAACATGGGAGAAACCAAAGACATAAAATAATCGCATTAAATAATTATAAACAATAAGTTCATTATAACAAATCAAGAGCATAAACAAAAGAATAACCATGTCGCTTGGAACACATTATTGGGAAAAAACCACTAACATATAACAATAAAAACCTACGCCATTGGATCATCTTGACCAATAATCAAGGATCGAATTTCATCAACTTCCGGAGACGATGGCTCCAATAGCAACTGGGCACATTTATGGTCAGTCAAAGCTGTCCAAACACCATTACCCTGGCTCACGGTTGCGAACCTAACAACACAAATAACGACATTGTTTCTGCATCTCCCCAAGGCCCCCAAAAAATCTTCGGCGCAATGATGTCTTAGAAAAACTGGCACACGTAAACCCCTGGATTTACATACATCAATAACAAATCAAAAACAATTTACCCCACATTTTCTAAAATCCTATAATATTGTTAAATAAAAATATATAATATGTAATACATGTGACGATTATACAGACCTCTTGTCCATCAGCTCCAAGTATATATCTTCATATCTACTTGTAAGTAGAGTTCGACTATCAACATAAGTTCCAACATTGACCACCTGACCAATTATATCTACAAAGCAAGATAACTTGACTAAGTCAGCAATATAAAACAGAAACGATAAAATTCGAGCAAATAAAACTCACTGATACACAACCCGGAACCTATTTCACCATTAGTTATGCTACGGAAATCAACAAAAGAAAAGTAATATCCATCCCCTCTGGGCATAACCGATGCAAAAGCCGTGTACGCCGTGCATTCAATTTTGAAGGCATGTGGGCCGAAACTCTGTAGACACGGATGAGACCCCGAAATTAGCAAGGCTTATCCAGCTATCCTCTACGATTATCGGTTTGGCACTAATATCTATGCTGTTGTCTAGAACAGCATGGATCTTATGACCCTATTAAATTACATCATAAGAAGACTTATTACCACATGATAAACATTGAACTAATATACACATAAACACGAAAAAAATACCTTGTCGTCTACCAATATCATATTACACGTCACATCATCTCCGTAAGAATGAATAAATACACGAAGGATCTTAACTCGTATCTTCCATGCACGACTACTTTCGTCTAGTTCGAATACATCATAAAAATCATGAGCAGAATTGCTCCCATCAAGGCTACAAGACATGGTTGCGACGATGACACAAAAGTACCCTCTAGCCAAGTATATATAACAAATTCGGAAAACCTAATACCTACCAAAATATATCAAACCAATAAGCTTGCCGTCAAAATTTAGCATTTTTATAAAATAGCAATTATCCATTTACGATAATCACATGGAGGATTAATTATTCTACCTAATAGATTAATACCACACAATTCAAATAGATATACATCTTAATAAAATATTATTATTAACTAATATTATACAATTCAAAGATATCTATATTTCATTATATTATTACCAGTTGCAAAATCATACATTACGGAGTTGGTATCGCTTTGTACTAATATTTAGAAAATAGATAATCAATAATCTAACGATTAAGTTTGAAAAATATACCAATATCGAATTATGATCTAGATTCACTAAATAACATTGTGTGGAATAATATATTTTAATAACCAGTAATATATTACTTGGTGAAATTGTTAAACAATAATCAAGAAGATTAGAAACCGACGATGTTTATAAAAAGTGAAAACACATTAAAGACTAATCATTAATAAAATACAATAAAGATTAATCATTAATAACCAGCAATACGTAAAAGACCAAACTTCATAGTTCACGGACGACGAAGATAGTTTTTTTTAATCTGATACGAATTTGACCTCTTTAAACTCTCGGATCTCGGGGTACGGAGGATTAAGCATGACTTTGGTACAACTATATGCCGAAGTTGCGACCCAACGACCTGATAATCGAAAACATGAAATTACTCAATACAACTGATATACAAACATCCACAGCAATTAGAAGCACAATATTAATACACTCTTCTCTACTAAGTATAGTTAACTACCAAACCAACAATGCATCACAATACACTACCTCTGCGAATCTCAATCTTTGCAAACCTAATGATGCAGATCACGATACTGTCAGTAATGTTCGCCAAAAAAGATAGAAATTCAAAAGCATAATTCCCAAGCAGTTGACATGGCATACGAATGGCCCTATATTAACATAACATCCAATTTCAAGTCAATATATCTATTTGTTGCAGCAAAAACAAAAATCAACATCAGGATGAAAGAGAGTTAAAACAGTAATAATTCTCGTAATCCCACCTCTGATTCACAAGATCAAATCGCACAATTCTCTTATTCTTGTTCAAGAGAAAATCATTATGGGAATCAAAGTTACCAACATTGTCAATTTCTCCTATCAAATCTGCGGAACATAACTAACTTCAGGATCCATAATATAGACAACAAAATCATAACAATTTTGAGACCATAAAACAGACATCTGTTAGAGACGTACCAACGCAAATAGTAGGATCAATATCACCGTTGCTGATGTTCTCAAATTGAACAAAAGAGAAGTATCTCAATTCAATGTTTAAACAGTTGACCACACACTGTGTCTTCTCTTTGAAACTGATAATAGAAGGATGAGGTACAAATCTAAACGTATCCAGAACAGGAAGGAGATCAAAATCCCTAATAATCACCCAACCACCATTCAAGAGAGAACCAGTAAAACGTTCGATATATTGATCTTTGATCGTGGCCCTAATCCTATCACCCTGAATATAAAACAAACAATTACGCCAGGAACATGAAAAGTAGACAGAGCTGTAATGATGTCTAACTTAGCAGTGCAATAAACAAACTAAACTCACATTAACATCAACCAATATAACGTGGAGTGCATCGTCAACACTAAAAATATGCCTAAACTTCCTCAATACTTTGACTCTGGTCACCCACATGTAATTTAATGGATCTAATTCAGAAACACTGATCATATGAGAAGAATAAGATCGATGGGCAGCATAAGAGAGCAGGTGAGACATTATACAACTCAACCAACTAAAAAAAACGCAATTAGCTAAATATAAGTCTCTAACACATATATACAAAACTAAATATTCTATTAACCTAGATATTATCCTTTTTCTAGTCACATATATTCATAGATAATGGCAGTGTTCCAATTTTTATGGATCTTATAGATAATCCATACAATATAATAATTGGCGTCATAGAAATATACTTTGACGATTAATAAACAATAAATTATAATATAAGGATCAATAAAAATATTATCTTGTGGTTAAAGTATGTTGGGAAACAATATAGTGTTGAAACATAAAAAAAGAACAAAACAAAGACCATTACACATGTAGCTGTGTCAATCTAATCGATGATATACAAAGGGTCGCCTTCTTCGTCATCCTCACTCTGTTCACTCTCTCCAATCCTGATTAGACATATACACACTCCAATTACGACAATAATTAATTATTATAATGCATACAAATATATATTTTTCAAAAATATATAGGCTTCTTACAACATATCACGTAGCTCGTGCACTAAAGGATGATCTGGGTTGAACAGAACCCTCGAGATACCGACATGATCAGACACGTGATATTCTTCTATAAAAATAACACGGCAACTAAGAAACCAAATATGATTAAATAATACTTAAGTATAATTAATAGTATGATTCCATTATATTACCATTGCGTATAGCGACACGCCAATCATTCAGAATACAAATGACCATCTGTTCATCACGACAACACCATCTATCGTTGAACTCGATCGCCAGTTTCCCATGTGCGAAACATGTAATCGTTCGTTCACTAAGACTATGTTTGTTTACACTATCCCAATTGCATAATATAAATTGGATCAATTATTAATCACTAAACAAACGCTTACGTTTCATCGGTCAATGTAAACTCAACTCTCGATGTCACTTTCGACTCCAATGCCTCGAACGAAGGATCCCTGACAACCTCAAGTACACCAACAGACTCAACGGCACCAATCAAATCTGCAAATATTATTTAAACAGAAAAACATATTTTTTTTAAAAAAAAAATTGATTCATAAACACAATCGAGGGATCCATACGACGACTCACCAACATGACAATTTCGTTAGAAATTCCCAAGGTAGAGTTTCTCATAACTAAGAAAATCCAAAACTGGATCATCTCCTGTATAGAAACCACCAGCCGTAAAATCTCCAAATACTCTCGTGCTATATCCAAACTCTAGTTTTCCAGTTGTTCTTTGTCATCTGCCTTGCTGATCTCGCCGAACAGACCTTAAAATTTTTGATCCTTTTCCACAGACCTCCCTCGTGTAACCTCTTTGAGAAATAACGAACTAATTCCTCGTTTCCAACGATTGCGTGTATCTTCGAATTCTAGAACATATATACCCATTTTCGAATAAAAATTAAAACCAAACCACATATTGAAAACAATTGAAACCAAGCGAGAGCTGTAGCATAGAATTACCCGATCGTCGAGGAGAACAAAATGAAGAACATCGTCACCGCCATGCACTAATTCAAGCCATCTTTTATAAACCCTCACTCTGATTCTCCAATCATCTCTTAAAGATTCTAACTCAGATATTCTAGAGATAGCGGCCATTCTGATAATAGAAGAGTGAGATGGAATCTAATTATAGATCTGTCTATTCTGCGTATAGGAAAACCAAATTACCGTTTCGAAATGAACTCAGTAAAAGATCAGTGAAAAGACAGAACACAAAAGACTAAAACGATGAGTCGCAATGCAAAAAATTTCAAATTATTCGCGTCAGTACGCATCGAATAAATGAAAAGAGCCAAACAGTTCAGAAGGCCCACTATTCTTGACAGTTCACGATATTCAATACAGATTCTTATTATCGTTAAAATGAGATTAATAAAAAACATTCATAAATTAAATACGCTTTAATATAATTTGCCTAATTTGGGCCACATCGAGGCCCATATCAATAATGAAATGGGTTCTTAATTATCAATCTGACATGGTCGATACAAATTTGCGTATATCCAAATCATAACTCAATAAACTGCATTAACACGTTTCATTAAATTATAAAACGGTGATAATCTGTCATTTTTTAGAACCGAACGCTTAATTTGTATAAAGAGATGGTTAAACGACATTTTCTATAACCATCGATAAATAATAGATCTCTCATAAATAATAGTAGCTAAGTAAAAAAAAAAGGCTAAAGATAATATTATCTAGAACCAACCAAAACGAACCCCAAATAAAAAGATATAAAAATCACCTCATAAAAAATAAAAAAACAATAAAAAGATATGTATCCAATACTTATCGCATACTTGATTATTTGTCCAGATCACCTCACAACCTCGCCGATGAACCTCTATTTGGCAAACTACGATAACAACCAATTACAACTTACCATACGACTAATTAATATTTGATCGATACAGTACAAGTATGAAAAATCTAAAATGCCAACCTGGACCTGAAATCCCCGGCCTCAACAATCAAAGGATCAAGTATGAAACGTGTAGGATACGTGGTCGAAATGGTAACACGTCCTAAGACAAAAACAATCAACGAAAACAAACCAATAAGATACAACTACAAATTAAAAAAACATGATATACACACATATCAATACCTGCATGAATATCGATAAGACCCCACCTAACTACGCAAACAACTACACCAGCCGAACACCTCATCCAATAAGAACAAAACCGATCTGCAATCACACCAGACAGTTTACACCTAAGAGAAACACCACTGGAAACAATCACAATATTAGCTAAATACAAAATGGAACCATAACGCAGTAACGAACAGACGAACGAACCTTGCATCCTTGAGATCAAAAGTAATAGTCTCCAACTCACTGCGACCAGAATAAGTAGAACCCCTATCACCCACGAGCCCACCCCAACAATTATACTCTTTAACATTCAAGACTTGACCAATCAAATCTGCACAAAAATATTCAATAGATTCGAAAAATCTAAATAAGACTTAAAAATGGAACGGTAAAAGAAAAATACGAAGTTGGAAAAGTTAAAAGTATAGCTAATGAACTAAGTAATCATCACTATGGACTCGGTCGAGAATCCTTTGAAAATTCAAAAACTCAAAGAAGTTACAGCAACAAGGATGAACGAAGTTATTGACACAAGTCGTATTCATAAAGAATACCCTACTGAGATGCTTAGTAGCATGATAATGCCCAGTCTCGTTAACAACCATGAAATTTTTGATAACAACCCAACTACCCTCCAAGAAACATGTTGAAACAGTCCCCTGGATCTTGAAACCTTATCACACAAAATAAAAATATATATATATTGATACTATACACGTAAACAAAATCCAAAAACAAAATCCAAAACCATCCCTCTCATCACATAAAAGGAGTTCCAATCTCTTTCCAGTCGGATGAGTAAAATGTGTCCAAACACGCAACACGTTCACATGAATATGACCCTCATACAAACCAGGCGCTAGTAGGGAAACATGCGAATAACACGAATGTCTCACAGAACATGGCACATAATCACGATACGGCACACCACCGGTACGATGGATTCCAACATGGCTATGTTCACAACACAGAGAACCTTTCACAACCAATCCATTCTCGAACTTAATAGGTGTTACAGGCTGAACAACACCTACAATAGAAGCATTATTAGAGACATCTGGAGAAGAGACACCGCGTTGTCCATCTTGCACATGATTATCAGTAGGACGACCAGATACAAAATCAACATGATGGTCACAATCGATATCGCCATCAGGTAAACCATCATTGTCGTTATCAGTCAGTTCCTCGGTAGAAGAAGAGTCATCATCATCAGGAGCATCATCACTGGAATCATCACCGTGAGAATCGTCATCAAGATCATCTAAATCCGCTTCGTCATCCTTACAATCGTCTTCATCTCCATCACACTCATAATCACAATCCATATCATCAACATCGCCACCAGACAAACCATCATTATGTTCATCCTCTATAACACTAATATCATCTCCACTCCCAAGCTTACATGCCCGATTGGTACGAACAGAACGCAAGCCAGGTTGCAAACAATCGCAAGATCGACTACAAACACCTGGACACGTAATTACATAACAACACACGTATAAGCAAACAAATAACATATACATGGAAAAACAAAACAGCAACAATCTACGTCGATCCCAACCATCCTAACGAATCCAATTTTTTTAAATAAACATGCAAAAGAACGAAACTGACGATAAACCAACTCAAGTTTCCAGAATATCCAAACTAAGCAATCATGTATAGAGGACATTACCACGACACACAGCAAGAGATGGAACCATGATCAGAACCAACAACGACAAGAAGTTATAAAAGTATAAGCGAATAGCGACAGAGCAATTGATCAATTTATAATAAAGTAATTTAGGATTTACAATATTGATGTTTCGATAACTGGATTTATAATTTTGATGCTCAATAATTACTATCTTAAAATGGACAAACGTTATATTTAAATTCAAAACGATATTAACAAAATCATAGATTCAAATATTTAGTAGTTATTATGTGTATATATTACATAACTAATTAACATTTTGAATTTATGGACAAACAGAAATCTACACAATAAACACATGGGAAATATGACATAAAAACATAATCCCTTTCCAAATTACAAATATATAATTTCCCATTTATACTTATTTACACGAACAACCATTTCGAATGTACCCATGTCAGTTGATATATATGAATAACCATTCTGAATAGCCCCAACATAAATTCTTTATTTTTGTAACGCATTAGTGATATATATTGACTGATATATATGAATCACATATGTGAAAATACATCAACCATGGATATTTATATTATCAAATACATAAATTAATTCCCTGTAACAGATGACGCCATGAAGATTCATTGTAAATGATAATGCCATAACGAACATACGCTAATCTAAATCGAATGCTACTTATTATTATTATCTTTCTCAAACGATAAAACACATGTATCGATATCGATATTGTCAAATAATATGATCATAAATCTATTTTATATATATATATATATATTTTTTTTTTTTTTATTATTTATATTGATATACACAAATGAACTATTAGTTTATATAAATCACAATTTTTACCTGCTCGAGACACACAGCTAATATATTTATCTATATTTATATCTATATTGTTTATACATATCACCATATTTTTTATTTTGCAACTTGTATTTATTAAAATATCCAAGTCTTTTAGATTAAAGTTCAAAAACCAATAGCTGCTGTATATTGAATTACACGGAAGAATACACACGGAAAATCAAATTCGAGTTTTATCAAATTATTGTAAATTCAAAATGAAGGATAAATAAGCCATCGAATATCAATTCAATTCATAAATGTCTATATAATATTAAATCTGCTAAAATTTAAACCAAAGCAACATAATAATCCAAAACATCTAAAAATTAGGTTTCGCTTCAAAGGCCACTAGTCTTCGAATCAGCATGTAACCTTGAATGCTGTCTCGGTAAACTGTTAAAAATTTAAAACAGCCCATCAAAAATACAATAACCCGAGAAATTTGAAATCTAACTGATAGACTTAAGCAGACCCGAACTCGGTTACTTCTACGATGGGAGGATTCAGCATGATCTTAGTAGGAGGAACCGAAGATATAAAAACATTACCTATATATAGGTAATTGAATTTTTAAAAACAGTCTTCTTTTAAACGAAAGTTGTAAATAACAGATATCACAAACCTTCGTGGACATCCACAACTACCCATCTCGCTACAAGAATCAATATATCGTCTTCATATTTAAGCGAATCAGTAAGGAACGCGAGAGCATCACTACCAAACATCTTGCATTTCATACAAACATTACTGCATTGATGAGATTAAATATAAGACACTAAACAACATACTCTAAAATTATAAGAAACAATATTTTCTTACGTACCTCTGACTTATCAGTTCGAATGCTATCAGTGCGCATTGACGCAAACCATTATAATCACACTGACTGGTTGAGATTTCTAACTTTCCAATACTGACAACCTCTCCAATTAAATCTAAATAACCACAATCCAAGCAATACTACACATTAAAAAAATATACAGACGCCAAAATTACAAGCAGATGAAGACATAATCAGCTAATTAACATACCAACCGTAGGACTCCCACCAGGAACATTAAGCAGGAGCCGATCAAAGTCAACAAATTTGAAATAATTTTGTTCACACGGATGATCTTGCATATCAATATCAGTCGGACTCACAATAAGTATGTGAATACCACGACACGTAACACTAAATGGGTGATCCATATCAAGAACAACAAAAATTTTCATCGTAACCCAAATACCCTCACGTAATTGAGTCGAAAAACGATCATAATTAACAGTATAAATGGTACCACTAATCTCCACACCATGCATCATAACATTAAACTGATAATAAAATAACAACAACGAAACAACACACCAGACCCTAAAAATTTAACAATATAACACAAACCTCGCCATCACAGAAAATCAATTCCAATCTTACGTCAGACAGATCAAACGAATTAGTCCACACTCGTAGAATCTTCAATAAAACAGTTGTCTCTACAAAACCAGGTTCTAAAAGGGAAACATCAGATGAAGGTGGATTACAGGGGCATGTATTTTGTGTAAACTCCATGCCAAAAAGACAGAGAACATTATATGTCCACTATAGAGAAATTAGGTTGGAATGAATCGGAAGATTATATGTGCATATATAATAGAAAAGATCAAAAAATCTTTGGTATTAAATCATATGTAGATAGATATGATATTCAGTAATTTGAAAACTCAAAATTACTAATATTAATAACAGGTAGTCTATCTTAAATAGAAGAGTAAAATATAAAACTATATGTATATTAAATCCAATATACAAAATCTTTTACACAAAAACAAACTAACAGGAAACCATCATTTGTTAATATACGCAACCTTTCGTCGTTCTTTCTCTTTTTACTATATTTATATCAGATTCTCTTAAATATTATATTCCATCTCAGACTCTCTATTACAACATTTCGATATGGAAGTTGTTCCTCCCATCACCAGACAGGTATTGAGAGATACTGAAGCGATAATTAACGGTTCTGATCGAGAAAATCTTCCCGTTCTATATCCTGGTGCAGGTTTATGGGTTGACAAAACCACTGTTGCGTGGTTCATGTTCAATCACATTCTCTGTGTCGCTATCGAAGAGATCCTTAAACAGAACTGGAACCATGAGTGGCCGACGTATCGATTGATTCCCGTCTGTTTTAAGACACGATGGTTTTTTCTGCTAGCGGTAAGCACTTATCTACACTATAAAGCACATAAAACAAAACCATAACATGGTTCTATAATCTTGTAACTTATACTCTTTTGTTTATTTATAGCGCAAATACACGTGGGACCACAGACACACTTCAACGGTTTGGACGCAATTTAATTTGTGTGCTAGAACATTATTCTGAAACCACATGCGTGCGTTGAAGAGGATATGGGCACGTGGCGGTGATAAGCCACAGTGGATTGATAGGATAGTGTGGGATAATTTAGTCGACATGTTTGAGGAATTTGGTCCAGATGATGCCGGTTTCAGAATATGAATCCTATTGTTAAATTTATTTGTAATGTCATCTTCTATATGAACATTTATTTAGTGGTGTTTTATCTATCTATGATCATCCCATTCTTCTTCTTATCTTGTACAACTCACATCTAAAAGAACATACTAAATTAATATATAATAATCCCGACATTAAATAAAACAAACGAAAAACCAAATAAACGCTTGAACGTCCATGCAAATATCAGTAATCTTACAACCCGTAGTCAAAACGAAAGCACGTAAGCTCAAAAAAATATCAAAACTAATCCTTCCATTTTCTGAAAAAAGATAATTGCTCTAAGGATTGGCATGCTTATTCTCGATTCTACTTCTTGAGCGTTTATCCGATATCCTCAAAAACATTCCAAAAATACTATTTAGAAACATAAACAGGCAAAGAAACTAATATTGTCCGAAGAACTTACATGGATCTGAATCCGGACACTTCAGCAAGGCAAGGGTTTACCATGATCATGGTGGGATATGTAGTAGATATAGTGACTTTTCCTAAATATGTATGCAATAGAAAATAATAAAAAATCATTAGAAAAATCATCAGCAACAATCACAAGAACATAGAAAACAATCAAATTCGACAAACCTGCGTAGACATCAACTATAGCCCATCTTGCAACAAAAACCACCACATCACTGCTACATCTAGACCAGTCATTATAAAACTTCTGAGCATCACCACCAAACATCACGCATTTGATACACACGTCACTGCATAAACGAAGAATGTATATCATATGAATTAGCAATCAAAAACAACAGAAAGAGATGACATGTGTAACACAAAACATACCTTAGATCTCTTAGTTCGAATGCAAACACTGCATGTCCACCAGTATCTTTAACAGGTAATTTCAACTCTCTTACACACACGAGTTCCCCAATTAAATCTAGAGAACACAAACAATTACAATCAGTATCTAAGACAAACCAAAACAATGCCATATTTTATAGCAATCGAACATTTAATCAATAACATACCAACCAAAGATCGATCTGAGGGAGCCCTAGCGAGAATGTGCTCAAAGCTTATAAAATTTAAAAAATCTCGATCAAATCGATGGACTTGCGTTTAACAACCGTCGGACCTAGAATAAGCATCTCACTGCGATGGGATGTAATTCTGTAATCGCTATTTAAATCAATAACAACGAAATTTCTAACCATAACCCAAACACCCTCACACGGTACAGGAAAGAAACGGTCATAATCAACAGAATAAATGGTTCCACAAATCTTCACACCCTGAAACACACCAACGAAACCAAACACTGGAGTAATCAACAACGAAAATAACAACAGAGAATACAAGTACGGATCATTTTAACAAACCTCATCATTGCACAAAATGAAATTCAATCTTTTATCAGACGGAAGTAACGAAGTAGTCCAAACTCGTAACACCTTAACGAAAACTACCGACCCAACAAAACCAGGCCTCAATTGTGAGACACCAAAAGAGCTTGGACTACAATCATCCATATCTACATAACTGAGCAACCGCTTAAAAACTTCAGAATCAATATAACCAGCACACATGCTCTCTACTATAACCTAAACACATCATCCACGAGCATACCTCGGTAAGTTAAAAACACATAGGGCACATTATATGACCGCAAACTACCATCAAAAACTCGCCGAACTCGACTTAGCAAAGAAACTTCCAAGAAATCAGAAAGAAACTATGAAATATATAATAACCAAAACAAACTACACAACCACGTATCCATGTCAAAAATAAAATAAAAATACCAGTTCTTATATACGCACGCATCAACGACCGAGTAGGATGTCCAGGGATTACAGAAGAAGAAGACGACACAACAACATAGAGAGAAAGAACCATGATCTGAAAATAGGTTATTATCAATACTACTACTTATTCTCGAGTATATCGTAGCAGATTAAGACGTAATAATTAGAGAGAATATATACATCCTGTTAATATAACCTAAGAATGAGTAATAAATTAGGGTTTACATTTATACGCTCAACAACCTGGACCCAATAACATTTAATTTCAGATAATAATTAAATAACAAAATAAAATCAACATAATAATAGAATCAAATATATGGTCATTTTTTACGTATATCTTTTTGAATATACAAATAAACGGAAATCAACACGATAGAGACATGGGAAACTATACATAAAAACAGCAACTACAATATTAGAGATATTAAATTTTTCATCTTATACGTACTATATAATTATTTTGGATATTCTCAAGTATATTGAATAACCTTTTTGAATATACCGAATCATGTTAATATATACGAATATCTATTATATAAAATATATAATTTCAATATTTTAAATGTATAATTTCCCATAATATACGTACTATATAACCACAATGGATATTACCAAATATGTTAAATAATGATTTTGAATATACCCAGACATGTTAATATATACAAATACATCAATGATTATTTTTACGAATCACTAAAAGACACATATTGATCGATACATACGAATCACATATTTAACAATATATTAACCATAGAATATCCATAATTACTTTGTGAATTAACAATAAGCATGTATCAAGCGATATATAAGAACCGTATATTTGAAGATATATCCATCGTAGACATTAATATTTTCAATTATACAATACACATATATTGAAAAAGCCAAAATCAAGAATAATTAAAATATGATAGACACAAAATATAATAAACAGGAAATACACCAAATAGATATCGAAGATTCCAATAATTTGTAGATTTATATAATAATAGAGTATTTAAAATAAAACCAAATCAAAAAATAAAATAATAAAAAAAGATCACATGTCCATAGAAAACATTAATGTAATTATTAATCCCTAAACAAAATAGGCACCATCGAACCATAATACCAATGACTTGCCTCCCACAACGCTGCAGCATACTCCTCATCATCATCGACTAAACCCAAAACACGGCATGCATCTTTAAATGTCGGATAAACAATACCAGCCACCGTCTTTATAGAATCAAAAGACGTCGGACCCTTTACTCTAAGCAATAAAAGCTCCAAGTAATAAATCTCTCCAGAAGTATCATGACAATATGCCAAACGACCCGGTTTACTACCACCACGGCATCTAGGCTTCCAACGCTTATTATTACGATCTCATACAAACTTTGTAAAGAACTCCGTGTAAGTCAATTGCCAGGCATCCGGGTCAACCTTATTATATTCCATCCAAGCAGTAAACTTCAACGAATTTGCGTTGATATTCGCACCAGGAAGATGATACGGTAGAACATAAGTTCCTACAACAATCAGAATCAAAATCAACAACCCTAACAAAATGACATAAATCTAATACAAATTTAAAATCACAGCCTGTAAATCATAAACACGCAAAGATATTGATAGAGTGGCGGAAGCGATAAACAATATCAAATCAAGGACTCAAGAGAGTGCTCGAACAGATCTCGATTCTTGTTGAGAGAGAGAGATTCTCAGCTTAACAATGGTGTAAGAGTATTCCTCTTAGTGCTTTGAAAGCTCTGGTTTTATTAATTCAAATCAGTGTCCCCATTACAAAGTCTTCAAGCACTTTAAATACTCGCTATGGAGATAACAACGAATTTCTAATCCTAATCCTAAAGGAATTTGCAATTATCCTTCGAATAAGAAACAAAGAAGTAAATCAAGAAAAAAAAACATAACAAACACGTTGAAAGCCTTGTTAACATGTTTGCATAAAGCCCAAAATATAAGATGTGCTACATCAGGTCCCTCCGGGTTGGAGAAGATTCGCCTCAGAATCCGCAGGGTCATTGTCGCCATGAAAATGAGACAGATGCTTAACATTGAAGACGTCAAACGTACGCAGGTGAGGCGGCAAACGAACTCGATATGCATTGGCGTTAATCCTCTCAAGAACCTTCTTTGACCGAAGCTTGTTGTAATCACCAGCGGAAAAACGCTCCTTAGTCAAAATGACCCACACAAGATCGCCCGGGTTAAAAAGAACCTTGCGACGTTTGCTATCAGCCGCTGCTTTATATTTTGCCGCTGACTGTTGTAGGTTCTGTTGAGCTTGTTGGTGCACGTGCTGCAAACCGTCAATGAAATCCACTGCTTCCCCATGGTGGCGTGTACGATCCGGCAATGTAGCCAAATTCAAAGGACAGCGAGGAGTGATACCGTAGACACCACGAAACGAGGAAAACCCCAAGCTTCGATTAACGGCATGGTTGTGGGCGAATTCTGCTTGACACAACTTTGCATCCCACAATTTAACATTATCGCCAACAAGACAGCGCAAAAGGTTCCCCAAATATCGATTTGTGACTTCAGTCTGACCATCCGTTTGAGAATGATAGGCTGTGCTCATATCAAGACTAGTCCCCAGGAGACGCCACAAGGAACGCCAGAAATGACTCAAGAAACTAGTATCCCGATCAGAAACAATCGAAGATGGAAGACCATGTAATCGATAGATCTCACGAAAGAACAAAACAGCCACACTAACAGCATCAGTGGTCTTCTTGCATGCCACAAAATGTGCCATCTTCGAGAATCTGTCAACGATAACGAATATCGAATCATGCCCACGCTGAGTACGCGGAAGACCAAGTACGAAATCCATGCTCACGTCAGTCCATGGCTGTGTGAGGATGGCAACGGGAGGTACAACCCTGCGTTAGAGGCCTTACCTTTAGCTTGTTGACACGTGCGACAACGCTCCACGAAGCGCTCGACATCATGGCGTAAGGTATGCCAAAAATATGATGCTGTAACCAATTACAGAGTACGATCACGGCCCACATGTCCCTCGTTATGCAACTCCTGCACAATCTTGGCACACACACTACTCTCAGGAATACAAAGGCGTAAACCCTTAAAGAGAAACCCTTCGTGGACTGTATAATCTGCCGTTAAGCCGCGTTCTGCTTCCGAAAAAGACGACCAAAGAAAGGATCCAAAGGGTATAGATCCGCCAAGGAAGCAAAACCCATGACAGAAGTATGCATTGTAGTAAATAAACTATGACGACGGCTAAGTGCATCGGCAACGCGATTAGTCTTGCCTGACTGGTGACGAATGGTGAAGGTGAACTGTTGAAGGTACGCGATCCATGTAGCGTGACGTGATGACACTTTGGCCTGGCTATCGAGATGGCGAAGGGCATCATGATCAGTGAATAAGATGAACTCAAGATGCACCAGATAGTGACGCCAGTGCTTAATCGCCTGAACAATCGCATAAAACTCAACGTCATAAGTGCTGTAGCGACCTCGAGCTCCCGACAATTTTTCACTGTAAAATGCTATGGGTTTACCAAGTTGACTACGCACAGTACCCACTCCAAGTTTTGAAGCATCACAGTGAAGTTCAAACGTAACAGAGAAGTCCGGGAGGACTAATATGGGGGCGGAGGTGAGTTTCTCTTTGATAATGTCGAAAGCTGCTGCAGCCGCCGCAGTCCATTCGAATTTCTCGTCCTTCATGCAACTTGTAATCGGTGTCATGATAGTACTGAAATGGGGTACGAAACGCCTGTAAAAAGAGGCAAGTCCATGAAAACTACGTACGTCAGCAGCGTTACGGGGAACAGGCCAAGAGCGCACTGCATCGATTTTTGTCGAGTCTACCGCCAAGCCTTTATCAGATACGACAAAACCCAAGAAGAGCACCTCTGACACACCAAACTCACATTTACGTTTTCCGGCATAAAACTTTTCCTTGCGAAGAATGAGTAAAACCTCCCGTAAATGTCGTACGTGATCGGTCGGTGACGAACTGAAAATCAGGATATCATCGAAGTATACCACAACGAACTTGCCTATGAATGGACGTAGTGCTTGATTCATAACTCGCATGAACATACTTGGCGCATTAGACAATCCAAACGGCATCACGAGCCACTCGAAAAGGCCCTCGCGAGTCTTAAATGCTGTTTTCCATTCATCGCCAGGGCGGATTCGGATTTGATGATATCCACTCTTCAAGTCAATCTTCCAAAAAATCGAAGAGGACCCTATCTGATCTAATAAGTCATCAAGGCGTGGTATCAAAAAACGGTAACATATTGTGATCTTATTGATGGCTCTACTGTCCACACACATACGCCAGGTACCATCCTTTTTTGGAATCAGTAAGACTGGGACCGCGCATGGGCTGAGGCTTTCCCGAATGTGGCGTTTGCGCAACAGTTCCTCAACCTGTCGTCGTAGCTCCTCATGTTCATGTGGACTCATACGGTAATGCGGTCGATTAGGTAGTGTCGCTCTAGGAACGAGATCAATGGCATGTTGTATGTCACGTAAAGGGGGAAGTGCTGTGGGTAGGTCAGTGGGAAAGACATCCGAGAACTCCTCCAAAATAGGATCAAAAGCTGACAGCTCAGCCGTGGAAGGAGACGGACACGGAGATGCAGCTACAATTGCAAAGGCAATCCCGCTCGAACGCAATTATTCTGTAAACTCCGCATAAGTACAAAGCACGGTAGTTGGGTGGGGAGGGTTGTGGCTGTCGCCTGTTTGGGGTGACGGCGGTGCTGGTAACGAAGCGTCGCGGGAGGGAGCTAACACGATATGGTGAGTTTCCCAAAAGAAGCTGTAGGTATTTGCAACGCCATCGTGAGTGATTTTGCGATCAAATTCCCATGGTCGTCCCAACAAAAGATGACTAACATCCATGGGTGCGACGTCAAAGTATGCTCTATCGCGATAGTGAGGGCCGATGGAGAAAGCAACCAAAGCTCGTTGGGTGATGCGGACGCTGACTCCTTCCTGCAGCCACCCGAGTGAGTAAGGGGCTAGATGTTCCTCCTGTGATATGTCTAATTTGTCCACCGCAATCTCTGAAATCACGTTGCGACAGCTGCCTGAGTCGATAATAAACGTGCAGACACGTCCATTGACCGTACACGTGGAACAAAAGATATTCGTACGGAGCCATTGAGCGTATTGTCGTCTTGGTGTGATGCATGATCTCCGTAAGAACAACAAGTGGCCCTTATCTCCGTGTGTGTGAGGTATCTCAACATCATCATCAATTTCCTTCTCGCCCTGAGAATCATACACGCCTGGAAAATCATCCGTCGTATCGTCGATTTTAAGTCCGCGACGTGACTGTTTGGGACACGCCGTCTGTCTGTGTCCCGGCTCTCCACACGAATAACAACGAAGGCCATTGGGTCTGTTGGAATGTCGTAACGAAAGGTCCTCAGATGTTGTTGCATCTCGTGTTGTTGGCGTGATTCCCTCACTGTTATCTTTTATCGGTGAAGCAGATGAACCTATACTCTGTTCATGTGCTCTGTTTCGAGAAGACCAAGTGGTGGAGCGAAACTGGTTCTCGAAAGATGCAGCATGCCGAAACACCTCACTTAGTGTCGTGGGATCAAACTGGGCTAACGCCGTTTGCAATTGCGGACGGAGACCGCCAATGAAACGAAAGACTAGCTGGATCTCACTGTCGTGTAATTCATTCCTTGTTAAGAGAAGTGAAAACTCCTCCGCGTACTCTTCCACGTTACGACTCCCTTGTTTCAAGTTCTGTAATTTCGTATACATTGTTCGATCATAGTTGTGGGGCAAAAACGTTTTCCGTAAATGTTTCTGCAGTTTCTCCCACGATTGAATCGGGTCTTTGCCGGTGCGATTACGGGTGGGCTTGAGCTGTTTCCAACATGCCGCCGCGTGTCCTCGAAAACGCATCGCCACAAGTGGAACTCGCCTCTCCGCCGGGACTTGTTTGAAATCCAGAACCTCCTCGACAGCGACCAGCCAATCGAAATCAAGTAGATCATCACCACGAATACCACCGTGAAAATCTGGGATATCGACTCGGAAACCCGATTCCCACCTGTTGTCACGCCCCTCCTCTCTGTTGTAATCCCTCTGGACGCGTCTATGTTGGTCATCCTCGTGGTCGTCAGGATCTGTCTCTGTTTGCCTTGCCGCGAAAGGGTTATCAAACGCACGGGTTAGCAACGTTTCACCCATCTCTTGAATGGAGACATGTATTGTCGTCTGAAGGTTCTCCTGCATAGCAAGGAGTGTGGAGCGCAATTCAGCCCACTCTGCTGCGGGAGCCGGATGGTCATTAGCAGGTCTGTTGTTAGCATTCTTTGGTGGCATGATGATGATACAGAAAAGAATAGGAACATTCCAAGTCTGATACCAACTGATAGAGTGGCAGAAGCGATAAACAAAATCAAATCAAGGACTCAAGGGAGTGCTCGAACAGATCTCGATTCTTGTTGAAAGAGAGAGATTCTCAGCTTAACAATGGTGTAAGAGTACTCCTCTTAGTGCTTTGAAAGCTCTGGTTTTATTAATTCAAATCAGTGTCCCCATTACAAAGTCTTCGAGCACTTTAAATACTCGCTATGAAGATAACAACGAATTTCTAATCCTAATCCTAAAGGGATTTGCAATTATCCTTCGAATAAGAAACAAAGAAGGAAATCAAGAAAAAAAAACATAACAAACACGTTGAAAGCCTTGTTAACGTGTTTGCATAAATCCCAAAATATAAGATATGCTACATCAGATATTCATATAAATAACTACAAGACAACGAACTAACTAGTATAACGCATTGTAAATAAGATAACACCCTGCAAAATCATTCAACAAAAAAACAAACAGTTATACAATAACAAAATACAAGTATGAAAAAATCACAAATTATATATAAACAATATATATATATATATATATATATAAAAGAGCAACATATACGAAAACACAATAAATATATCAAAACTACCTTGATAACCAGAAGACAGATTATCAGTTATTAATAGTCTACACAAAGAAACTCGTGATCATTTACATGAACAAAATACGAATATGAAATAATCACAAGTTATATACGCTAAAAAACAATATATATATATATACAAATATATAATAACAATATATACGAAAACACAGTAAATACATAAAACTTTCCCAGATAACCAGAAGACCAAGCAACAGTTATCAACAACCTATACAAAAAATCATGATCATGAAAACAGCACGAGTTAGGATCATTCACACGAACCAAACACGAATACGGAAAAATCACAAGTAATCATATAGGACACCAGAAAAACTATATATACACATATATATATATATATACAAACAAAAAAAAATAATATATTTAAAAACACAATAAACACATCAAACATACTTCGATAACCAGAAAACTAAGTAATAGCAACGGCAGCCTGAACAAAAGAAAAGACGAACATAAAAACAACATGAGTTATAATCATTTAGACGAACAAATAACGAATATGACAACATTACAAATTATAATTATTTAGGACGATATGAAAGCGATATATATATACAAACACAAAGGAGCAATATATACGAAAACAATAAAACCCAATCCTAGGTAAGACGAAAATTTAAAAAATCGTTGGTTTAAAATTTAGATTGTGAAAAAAGCAATAAAATTTATACATACTCGGTAATCTAGGGCGAACTATAAATACTCATTAGCGAATATATTCGACTGCGGTTCAAAAAAGAAAATCATCCTTATCTAACTATTTCATAAAATTTGAAAAAGAGAAACCATCCTTATCAAACTAATTCATAAATAAAACTACCCAAATAATTCATATATTCGAAAAAAACAATCATCTTTTATCCAACTAAACGAACAACCAATCTTATCTCTATCAAACTAACCATTTATTCGATTTAACAAACCGTGTATAAAACTAAACCAATAATTAGACCACAATTTTTATTAAAGATATAATTAAAAAAATCAAATCAATACATAAAGTATGATGAGAACGAACCTTTGACACGTCGGAAATCTACTTTCCGACTTCTCAAATAATAGTATAAATCATTCATAAAATTATCATATAATTAAAAATACGAAAACAATTATCAGCGACAACCACCTTACTGTTATCATTGTTATTATTATTATCGATATCGATACCATCACCAATCACCACCATCTCTGTTTTTACTATCACCACCATTGGGTTCGAATGGTGGGAATGGTGCTGATGCACAATTTATCTTTTTCTTTTTCCATTTTTTATTAGAAAGTTTTCTAAAACATTTTCTGCAAGAAAACATTTTCCTGCACGGTCACATAAGCTGTGATTCTCTAAACATAAAATGTCGTCACTAAATCGCTTAGAATTCAGAAAGTCTTGAGTTTCTATTTTTGACAATTTGGGTATATATGTCTCAAGTTATGTTTTTTTCTTTTCTTATTATCGTCTTTTTCTTCATTACCTTGTATTATTTTGTATAGATTGGATTATATGATTGGATCTCGAATATCATTATTAATTGATTAGCAATCAATAATTCTAACTTAATTTTAGAAGAATAAACTATTGTTGTTCGATACTAGTATTTAGCAAAATAACGAAACAAGAATATTTGTATGCTATGTTTGGTTTATGCTAAGTTTAACTAATATGAACATGAAAACGTGGATGAAGTTGAGCATATATACGGAAGTTGAGCATATATACGGAAAAGGCTACAGAAAGAAATCTCCTAGAGAGCAACGATAAATAGTGATTTTCAGCCGTTTTATTATTATTATCTAATAAGAGATATATTCTTTTGAAATGCTTTAAGCTTCCAAAATATCCGGGACAGCACGTATGCTATAGTTGACTAAACACATGGAAGATTAAGCCATAAGCATGCAGAGACCTTCATAATTTAAATACAGAAAACACAGTCTACGTATTATTGTCCTTCAAAGACATAGCTCCGCACAAATACATACACATAGATTCAAGGGCACTTGAGGCGGCCACCACGAGTGGTAATGGAGGCATAGCAAGGGCAAAGATGGTGGTTTCCGTGTGTACCAGGTGGCACACAGTTGCAGCGTGAACAACAACTGTTGCATGCTCTCAAGCACAGATTCGGCCTCGACGATTTGCTGCATCTCCCTTGGCATCTCCCATTGCAATCTACACATACATATACCTAGATATAAGGATAACATCGATTATATACATTAAAATACATATTATTGGGTTACATACCTATTTTAACTGCGCCTTCACCGCCTTGTGCGGTTTCAGTGGCATGAACCTGAAGCTGAAGAGGTGATCATTCATTATACCATCATCATACAAATGAATTTAGAAAGCTATATATGATTCAATTACACTAAGCGATTCTTGTAGGAACGAAGATTAAAGTTACGAACCTCATATGTGGTGAGACAGAAGAGTATTAGAAACAGAAGCAAACTTGTTCGGAAGATTGCCATATCCGAATATCATGCAATTTCTTTCAAGTTGTGGAGGTTATAAACTATTTTATCTGATTCTCTCTTAGGATTTTCGGCTATATGTTAATAAACTTACACTCTGGTATATTTATAGTGGGTATCCAAATTTTTTATTGTTTACAACTCTTTTTTTGCTTTTATATCACTCAAAAATAGAGTTATTCGTCCATTCACGTATAACAAGGTGGAAAGATAATATAAACTCTCTA
Source organism: Thlaspi arvense (assembly GCA_911865555.2). Classification (NCBI taxonomy): domain Eukaryota; kingdom Viridiplantae; phylum Streptophyta; class Magnoliopsida; order Brassicales; family Brassicaceae; genus Thlaspi; species Thlaspi arvense. Next base: position 49,920,859 of record OU466862.2, read on the forward strand.
AAACGTTTTCATCTAATACGAATTTCTTTTGGTTAATACTTTTATATTTTTTAAAAAAATATAACATGTTAAAACCAATTAAAACATGGTCTGAACGTAGACATGCATGTGTTTGGGGTTGTAAGTGTAATAGTGAATGCGTGCACATGACGATGTGGAAGGATATGAATAAGCCAGCGAAGTAGATTCCACATGGCTCACATTGGCAATGACCATGTCGTCGACAAATCCTAATGTCCAATTTACTAAAGAAGACTTGGTGGCAGCTGAAGAGCAAAACACTTCAATATCTTAACACACATCATACCATTTTCGCGTTTCCTTTTTACACGCGTACTAGATATGCAAACGTGAATCGAGACAAGTGAACCAACAGATGCTTTAATTAACGCGTGTAAACTTGTGTATCTCTGTTGTTTTATAATTTTTATTTAACACATATATCAGATCGACAAAATTTATAATATTTACTTTCTATGAAAATGAAAATGTTCTCTAAAAAAACCCATGAACTTTAATTATTATTATATTTTTATAAAAAAAAAACTTTAATTATTTAAAACGATTTTAGCCAATTGTGTTTTAGGGTTAATGATTTGCCTTCATCCTTATTGTGAAACTTTAGTGGTTATACTTTGTTTAACATATAACTGAGACAGGAAAAAAAAGAACATATCAAAAAAGACATGGCTGAGGGTGAGCCGTGCCTAGGAATTTTAATACCATAGACAAAAAAAAAATATTTCATTTAGAAAAAGTATTGTGTTATTCATCTAAATAAATAAACAAATAAACAAAATAATACTGATTCTTTTGCTACTTGCTCCATTCACTCTAAATCTTTTATATTCAGATGTAGAGCAAACTGGTTTAGGCATATACACATTGATCCCCAAATCAAGATCAATGTTTGATTTATTCAAGTCGCTCTGATGAAACCAGAAGAAGAAGAAGCTATGCGATACACATCAGCTTATCTTTGCTATAATTCTAAGTTAACACTCAAATACATAAAACAATATCAACGAACACTCAGCTTCAAGAACCAATGAACACTAGTAAAGGACTCAAAACCGAACCCAACACCGAGTGCATTGAGCAATACAATCTCCCTTACAATCAACGTTGTATCCCAACACTTTCGGATTCCGAAGCAAAAGATTTTTCAGCGACTTACCTGTAATCCCCCATTGATTCTCCAAGATCACAATGTTAGGTTTCATTTCCTCTTCTAGGCTACAACCAAGTACTTCAGGGAACTTCTTCATCACCTTGTGAAGATCCTCTTCCGATAAACCAAGACCTCTAAGGAACTCTAGTATTTGATTCACATTTTCGACTTTCGGATTCTCTTTCTCCCGTTTTTCGGTCCAGTAAGGCGAGTGGAGATGACCAAAGGCTTTTCCTAGTATCTTGTCTTTTTCCTCTACACTGAAATCGAAACAAGACAATGCTTCTTTGCATTTTTCCCATGTCTTTGGATCTTCACTAGAGGTTTCAACTTGTGTTGTTGAACAAACCACTATCCACTTCTTTCTCGAAACACGAAAATTCCTTTCTCCTCCAACCACACCATGATTCAGACTCAATGGTCTAACAAAATCACCCTGCGAAACGAATATAAAGCAATGTACCTCACATGGGTATTTATGATATATAAGTACACAACCAATGATTTGTTCATAGATATGTTTACGTACTGCAGAGTGGCAGAAGCATTTGGCAGAACTCAATGTTGCCAAAGGTGAAGCTATGGAGTTTCCTAACATCTCCTGTTTCGGCAGTAAAACCAATATTTGTAATCAAGCTCTAAAACAATGTAAGCCCATGAATGATTTCGAATCACATCAAGAACAGTGAAGCTAATAGTAACTGAAGAAGTGATAGTTCTAGCATTGAACAACCAATAGAATCTAATTGCAATCATACAAGAAAATCATGAATCTAAAGGTCCTGGAACAAAGGACAAAATCGAGTGTGAATTTGTTAAGGAACTTTGTTAAGGAACTTGCAGGGATATAATCTAAAAGCAGAGAGACTTGATGAAATGTGTCATTGTGGAAGTAGATTCTTCTCAAGTTTCATAGAATATAAGACAAGAGAAGGTCTACTCTTCTACATAAAACACAATGGGCTCTAAACCAATGTAACACCATGAATGATTTTAAATCACATCAAGAACAGTGAAGCTAATAGTAACTGAAGAAGTGATAATTCTAAATCACAGATTGACATTGAACAACCAATGGGATCTAAGTGCAATCATACAAGAACATCATGAATCTAAAGGTCCTGGAACAAAGGACAAAATCGAGTGTGAATTTGTTTAGTGAACATAATCTAAAAGCAGAGAGAATTAACGAACAGAATCATTAGGGAAGTATATTCTTCTCAAGTTTCATAGAATCTAAGACAAGAGAAAGTCTACTCTACATAAAACACAATGGCACTAAGACAAATGAAACCACATGAATGATTTTGAATCACATCAAGAACAGTGAAGATAATAATAACTGAATAAGTTATAAATGAAACATTGGCATTGAACAAGCAATAGAATGTAGTGCAATCATACAAGAACATCATGAATCTAAGGTCCTGGAACAAAAAAAACAAAATCCACTGTGAATTTGTAATGGAACTTGCATGAACAGAATCTAAAAGCAGAGATGAACAGAACCATTGTGGAGGTAGTTCCTTCTCAAACTTCATAGAATCTAAGACGAGAGAAAGTCTACTCTTTTACATAAAGCACAATGGCTTGTGATAAACCAATTCTGAAGCCCTTTCTAATAGAAAAACATCACAAATCTCGAGTAACCCTAAACCGAATTAGAGAATTTAAATTACGGAAAATTACAGATTTGGTGACGCAAGTCAAAAAAATTAGAGATTGGAAAATTAGTGAACGGAGACGAAAGGTACCTGGAGTGCGACGATACGCTTAAATCAGTCGCCGGAGAACCTAAATCACTGAATCAGCTGAGCAACCGGGACAAGAACACGGAACCGTGTTCAGAAGAAGTTTTGTAAAGGTGAGAGAAATACGAACCAACCATTGTTGAGGGATGATGAATGAAATTAAAAATGAGAGTCGCTTTCAGAATAGATAAACCGGACCAACTGGTTCAACCGTTGGTATTGTGATCCAGATGCGGGCCAGTCCGGTTATATTTTTTTATCTCGCTGCTATCTGGGCACGGAACGGCTAACCAGAAAAGCATAATATTTGTGATCTTGCGCTCCTTCCAAATATTTGTTTGTTTTTAAAAGAAAGAACTAGGCTTTTAATTCGTATTATTATGCGCAAATTTGTATTAATAATTTGGTTTAATTTTATTTGACTAATATTTTTTAAATTATCAAAACTATAATATATTTATAAAAAATTATTTTATATAAAAAAATAAAATATAATAAGTAGTTTTTCCTATTTTTAAAATTATAAATTTATTAAATAAAATTATAGTAATGACACCAAATAAATTATCCAACTTTGATGTGCATACATTTAATTTAGAGAATGATTAATTTTTGGTGTTTTTATAGTTCTTCATTTTTAAGGTTTATATGTTCAAATATATAGTTTTTGATTAAATATCTTATTAATATTGTGTATCTCTGCATATATAATATATAATTTATGTTGATTCAAATTGACTTTGTTAAAATGTTAAAATAATCGTGTAAAGCTTCTTCTTGCTTCTCTACCAGATTTTCTATAAATTTTAGATTATATCTCTATTCAGTTTATAAGATCTGTTTTATTTGCAGTCAACTATTTCATAATTTTTGTTTTTAAACATGTAAGATAGTGTGAAGTCTTCACATTATTTTTTTTTTTTTATCTTTTGTGTGTTTTATTCATGTTTTGATATAAATAGTTTATCTGGATATATTTCAATTTGAATTGGTTTCATAACTTTGTCATACTTTATTATTTAAATAAAATTTTAGAAGGTGTTACTCATGTGCTGTTCATGTTGACCAAGTTATAAGTAGTAACTATGTATAAAAATTAGAATTTATTACTTGTTATATTTCAAATATAAAGTTAGACCAACCCTAATGGTGATCTGCAAGGGTCTAATGAAGAGTTCTTAACAATATAACTGAATAAAAAAATTGGAAAGAGTGTTTAATGTTTAAGACCATGGTCTAAAATAAGATCTTTTTTTTTAGTTAAGTACGGACAAGTGACAATATGTGAATGGACAAGAAAAAATTAACACAGTAAATAATAAAAAAGTCTCTATAATTTATATGTTTCTATATATTCCCTCTGTTTTTAAAAGGTTGTTGTTTTAGATTTTGTTTTTATTTTTGAAAAAGTGATGTTTTATACTTTAATCAATATATTTATTTTTACAAGATAAATTAAAAACAAAGTATTGGTTAACTGTATTGAAAATAAAAGAGTAACTAAAAGTAAAAATATAAATAACTACTAAAGCAAGTAATTATTAGTTTTAAACTAGATGCATCCAAGGTATTAGTCTTTGTAAATTTAAATAATATGTTTGATTTAGTAACTCGTATAACCTACTGTAACTTTATATGGTTATTCATAGTTAATACCAATATTTTGAAATCATTAATTTTTTTGAATGAAATTTCAAACTAATTTTCTTTTAAAATTTTATTTTTTTGTTATTTTACATATCTTTTGATGGTAATTTTATATTTTATTTTAATTTATATAATTTTTTTGCATGTTTGATATATTTAAAACATATATATTTTAATTAGGCTCTTTTGTTATTGATTTTCCAAATAGATACCACATACTCCTCTGTTTTTGAAAATATGTCGTTTTACATATTACACACATATTTATATATTTTTTGTAACTGTCCTTTTTTACTTTTTTAAATATTTTTTTCTCACTTTTCAATCTTATATTAATTATACTCAATGTATTTTTTACCTTTACACATATATTAAGGCACATAATTAATAAATGTTTCAACTAATTTTTTTCGAAAAACAGAAAGCATTAATTACAAAGTTATAACGTCAAATTTTAACAAACAAAAAAAACTACAATGACATGTTTTTAAAACAGAGGGAGTATATATCAATCTAATCTCTTTTATATAAATATTTTTTCTTTGTTAAATTTATTTTTTTATTAATTTTTATTTTAATTATAATGCTGTTTTGACATGCTATAATTTATTATTCTAAATTTTATGTGGACTTCTCTCAAAAATTTATACAATCATAAGTGGCCTTTCTCTCCCAAACCTTGTTTTTTCCGCCGACGGCCTTTAAGTACTCCGATCTATCTCTCCGGTGGGCGGTGGTTCTCACCTCCACCGTGGGAGAGACCCTCTCACTTCCCTCTTTCTTTTGGTTTCTCTTTTGCAGCCTTTCGACTAGCTTTTGGCCGTAGATCTGGGTTTGTCGGTGTGGTTTGTTGGGGCTTCTTTGCTGGTCTCTTCTTCGAGCAGGCATCTGGTTCGCCGGTTTCTTTCTCCTACCCTTATTGCTTGAGGACGGCAGTAGTTTTGGTGAGTCTCGATCGACCTCTGTTGTTAGAGTTTGGGCGCTGTTCTGGTTTCACCGACGATTTCCGAGCTCTGTAGCTGTTTAGGCTTCTTTATGTTGGTTGCTGAGGACTACAGTTGTCTTTTCCGGTTGGTCTTCAGGGGACTTTGGCCTCCCGAAGGTGGTCGTTTTCTCCGATGCTACCCTTTTTATCAGTGTTGCAGCGGTGGCTCTTCGTTTCCTCTTCCTCTCGACAGCTCTTTCTCTGGTCCTAGTTTGGCTTGCTCGGCTTTTTGAAGCCTTGGGGATCTTTTGCGTTGCTGTTCTGGTTTGTTTGCTAAGCAATTTTGGTGGTTCGAGGTGGTTTAAGTTCAGATTTAGGTTTGCCAGTCGGATGGTATACCGTTGTGGAGTAATCTAATTGCTTTTCCTTGGTCTCTTTGGAGCTCTGGGTTTAGTTCAGCTGTTCTCTTGCGAGGAGGTGGTCGGCCTTTTGTCTGTAGATTTCTGAGGCTAGGTTCCGCGAGTGTCTGCGTGTAAGAGTTGTTGGTCCTAGTTGGCATTTTCCCAATCTAATCTCAAGTGGCTTGCTTTTTGTGCTTTCTCCCTCTCGCCTGCTTTTTTCCTTAGAGAGCTTGTCTGGGATGGTGTTTGGTTGCTATGCTATTGCGATCCTATGTTCTTTGCTGTTGTAGTGCTGCTGGTTGAGTTCTTGAGCCTAGTTCTGTGTAGTTGCAGGTTGGAGGTTTTAGTGGTTCAGGATCTCATGTTCTCTTGTTTCTCAGTGTGCTTTGGCATTACATGGTCTTCGCGAAGCTCGTGGATTGTTTGTAGTCATGTTTACCAGTTTTTTTGCTTCGATCCTTCTTGGATTTGCGCTATCTCTTATCTTCTTTTATTTTATCTTGGTCGAGAGTTATTTTCTTAACTTATTCGATCTTGTTAGTCTTCCGGTTTGTTCAGTATCCCACCTCTGTATCTCATCCCTGTATTCCTCCTTTGTTCACTATTAATCTTCAGAATATATAAAAACAAATCAAGCTAATTTTACTTTATACGATTTTTTTTTTGATAATTTACCTCTCTTGATATTGATTTCTATATTATTTTAACACATAACTGTTTTGAAAATATTGATATTTTTAATGATATAATTTAATTTAATTTTTTGTTTTTGGTACTTAAATTATTTTATATTTATTTCTTATGTAGTATCAGATATCAAGTCAATTTCTTTTTAGATGATTTTTTTAAATTTTAATATTTTGTATTATTTTTTTGTTAATTTATTTATTAATATTGATTTCTTAAATAACTAATTTAAATATCTTCTTTTTGTTAGTTAAGTTTTTTAATATTATTTAAGTTTTTTTTAAGCTTCTCTCTCTTCTCTCTTTTCGTATCCTTCAGAGAGAAGCTCTCTTTTGTTTGTTTAGTTTTTGCTTTATGTTAATCGGATAATAAGCTCTGGCAAATCCGGTTCTTTGTTTTATAATCTTTTCGTTTATCGGATTCAGTTTTTTTTTTCCTTTTGCATGTTTTACAATTCAGATCTCAGAAGAATTTGATGACATTTTTGTCCGTTGGTTGCTTGATTTTGCTCTTTAAAATTAATTCGTGGCTTTTATGCTGATTGTGTTCGGCTAACCTGAAGCTCAGGTATTTTTAGAGATGTAAAATTGAGTTGGTGAGGAGTATATCGGATGATTATGACGCAGAGTCAGCAGATCTGGCGTTTTTTCAAAAACGGTCCAGAGAATATTATGTTTCTATTTCTCCATTGAATCCTGGCGAAATGCTCTAATGGAGCAATGAAGCATCATCATCTTCTAATGGTTATTACATGCAAAAGGACTGAGCAGGGTAAAGATGAAGCAGCTTCGTGAAGATCGGCGATGATGAAGTTTCTGGTAGAAAGAGCGGCGCTGCAAATTCTCATCTCGAAGCTACACGTGTTGTTGGTCTTGTTTATTTTTGTTACGCGCATAAACACATGTCAAGTCCATGTTTTTATATTTATATAGTTTTATTGGGCTCAATATGAGATGTAGCAAACCGCTCTATCTTTTAATAGGTTTCATGTCCTTTGGGCTTTTAATTAAAGAGGCGACAAAAAAAAAACTTAAGTTTTTTTATTTTCTTACTTGTTTTGTTTATATTGATTTTTTCAAATAAATAGCATAGATATCAAGCTAATTCTCTTTTTTTTTCTTTGTTAATTTAACTTTTTTGATATGAATTTTTATTTTAATTGTATTGACATATTGCAAAATATAATTTATGTTTTGTTTTTAGTAGCTAATTATTTTTTTATATTGCTTTCTTCAGTAATTAGCGTAGTATCATTTTTTAGTTAGTTAAGTTTTGTGTTGATTTTCTAAAAAATTAGGCTACATATCAAATTTTAGATAACTTTTTCTTTTGTTAATTTAATATGGATATTTTTTTGTAGTATTGATAGTTTAAATAATAAATTTATATGTTTATATTAAAATTTAACCATAATATTTTTGCTAAATCAATTACTCATTGAAAAGTATATATGTTAATATTTTTTTAATTAACTTTTTGTTATTGATTTATATATTTGTTTTTGTTAGTTTAGCTTTTGTAACAATGAGTTTTGATTTTATTTTGACAAACGTTATAGATTTAAATTTTTGACATAATTTTATTTAATCTGTTTTGTTAGTTAAACTTTTTTATCTTAATTTTCCATTCTACTATGATAATTTTATATTTCTATGTGCTTTAATTTATTTAAATTATTAATCATATTTCACATTTTTTATATTTAATGAAAAACGCTGATGTAGACCAATTAGTTTGAGTTTCTACATCCTATGGGCACTTTCATTGGCCTAAGACATTAACACGGACCACAACTAATATATTTAAGTTAGCAATTCAGATTTTAATTATTTATCATTATTTAAATTCTGAAATAATTTAATTATGGTCTTAAATACAGTTTTTAATTATTATTTTTAATATCTATGATTTTTATTTAATAGTTTATTTATATTTTAATTTAACTTTATTGTTAATAGAAAAATAAGATCTACTTTCTAATATCTTTATTATTAGTATAAAATTTAGAAATTTTCTTAATAACAACAAAAAAAATATTTAAAATTTAGAAATTTTCCTTATAATAATAAAAACGAAATTAATTAATATTAATATATAATTAACTATAGATAATGATGATATGTACCAATATAATTGAGTCTTTGAAATCCTATGTGGACATCCTTAGAGACATATAGCGTCATATCGTATTATTAATAGATTTTTTTTTAAAACATTATTTTAAAAAAAAATCTTTTGCTAAGTATTTCTAATTTTATCCTTTTTTATCTATTTTTTATTTTATATTAATAAAAATAAGAAAACAAATATTATTTCAAGATTTTTTTAACAAGTCTGAAAATCTCAAAAAACATTTTTTAAAGAAATATTTGATTTTATTATCCATTTTAATCCTGAATTTTTCAGATATCCAAAATTTTTGCTTTGATCTGCTAACCATTTTAAGTGTTAATTGATTATCCGATTAACATCTAAAAATTCAGCTTTTATGGATGGTATCGGTTTTTGGAGTTTGACAACAATAAAAAAAACTTTTTCAACCACTTTGAGAAAGACTATCTTTGACACAATCTCATTACTTTGAAAAAGTGCTTAAGAAGTTTAATTGTGAGAATTATTCTCCAATGAGCACTCCCATGGATGTGAGTGTGAAGCTTATGCCTAATTTGGGACAACCAGTGTCACAACTCAAGTATTCACAAGTTATAGTTTACGATATAGTTTACGATGCAGGGAGGTTGAGTCGATACTAGTAATCCTAGTACTTAACATTGGCAAGCCTTAAGGCGGCTGCTTGAGTACTTGAAAGGAACCATAAATTATGGTCTGTCTTATGCTGGATTTCCTTCGGTTCTAGAACGGTATTCAGATGCAAATTGGATCAACAACGTGGAAGATCATTCTTCTACAAGTAATTGGGTGTTTCTGCTTAGGGGAGGTGCCATTTCATGGGCTTCTAAAAAGTAAACTTGCATTACAAGTTCGACTATGGAATCAGAAATTGTAGCATTAACAGCTACAGGTAAAGAGGCAGACTGGCTAAGAAAATTAGTTTACGAGATTCCATTGTGGCTGAGACCAGTATCACCGATATTTATTCATTGTGATATTCAAGCTACCTTGGCTAAGGTATATAGCCAAGTTGAGTAAGTCACGACACCTGGGCATTAGACATAGTGCGATACATGAGCTGATCACTCATGGGGTGATTACAATCGAATTTGTTCGGTCTCAACATAATCTAGCAGATCACTTGACAAAATAATTAGCTAGAGACTTAGTAATTAAGTCGGCTAAAGGGATGAGGTTAAAGTCCATTTGAAATCTTTAGTGATGGGATACCCAATTCCCTTCTAATACGACGTTAGAAGCTGAATTCAATGTGGAAAGCCCACATTTAAAAATTAAAGTACATGTTCATATCATCCAAAGGTATGTGCTTGGACCTGCAAAAAAAGATAGGTTGAAGTTGTCTTCTTAATAGATATTTTCAAAAAGTGTATTTTGCATGTGCACGATTGAAATATTTACCTATATGAATGTGAAGTGTAGCCGCTCCAAAAAGCTAGGATTTAGCTTTGTATGCACTCATGAATGGATAGCGACACATGGCTTATAATAGTGTCAAGTATATACACTTAGGATAATGTGGAAATTTGTGTGTGTGTTATCTTCATGTGCCCAAATGAGCTCAGAGGATTCAATCCATAGGACATCCTGATTCTCTGATATTTGGAATGTGTAATATCACTAAGATGAAAATTAAATCATTACGATATTTTCATTTATACATAAATTTGGATATGTGTTTTTTATGTAGTGAATCTATGATTACACTTAAGTGGGGGAGGAATGTTGGAAATTTAAGTGAATCAGTGCAACCGTTGACGAACTGTTGCAACTGCTTAAATGAACATTTGCAACCATTTAAATGAATCATTGAAATTATTGGGTTTATAATTACAACCTTCGGTGACTAAACATTGCAATTGTTGGGTTTATGGTTACAATCTTCAGTGACTAACCATTGCAACTGTTGGTGATCAACCATTGCAACCTGATCAACATTGTAACTTTTTGAAGTGACCTTTGGTTTCCTATAAAAGGAATTGTGGGTATTGCCAAAATCAGAACAATAAAAACAAGAAACAGAAACAGAGAAAATAAGAAAGAAAGAAAGAAAGAGAGAGTTTTACTGTTCCAAAAGATCATAAAAAATCTTTGAAAAACACATATCAACACTAGAACTCTAGTGTGCCTTTTGTATCTTAGCCCAGAACAAGAGAGACTTTTGATTGTCTTATCTTATAAGGAATTTTATGTAACCCAAGGCTTGATAAGGGTCGAAATATTCTTTAAAAAAAGTGTCCTTGTGCGCAATTCAATCATTATCCAAGTTCACAATTTATCATTCGGGTTACCAGAATCTAACACTTACAGGTAACCTCGAGTAACTTTCACTATGCCTATCAACCAATAAAAAAAAGATTATAAGAAAGTGGAAGGATCGACACAATTCACAACAAAGATTTTCTTTTAAAAGAAGTATTGGATACCTAAGCTTTTTAGGACTGTTTTCGCAGTCTCTCAATGTGTCCTCTTTCTCTACAACAGTAACACTTGTTTTTCCATCTCCTGTTGTGCAGTCTCGAGCCCAATGACCGTTAACACCACAATTAAAGCATCAACCAGAACCAGCATGTGAGCCTCTATTATCATAACACCACATGGTGCCTATCTTATAAACATGATAATCCATGACTTTAGCAAACTCATTCACCCATAAATGGACAAATGATACAGTATGTAAACAAAGATCCAAACAAATTACATGTCTTGAAAACTCCATCGTGATGTGCTTTCCATTGCCTCGAGTTCTTTAGAAAACAACGAACTCGTTTCGGAGAAATAAACTTCAACAATATCCGAATGCATAATCTCTCCATCTTTCTCAGAAACAGAAGCAAAATGCAAAGACTTCATTTGCTTATTTAGGCTTAGATCTCCAATAGAGTCGTTCTCTACTGGTGCTAAAGAAACGAATTTTAGCGAGTCTTCCACAAAATATCCTGAGAAATCAAAGTTTCTCTGAAATCTGTGCCTCATTCCCAAGACATTCACTGGAATCAGATCTCGCCGTCATCACGGAGAGTCGGAGAGAGAGAAAGAGACATATGAGCGTAAAACCATAATGAAAAAAAATAGACGAAGAAAGCAAAACACTTTCTTCTCATAACAAATAAATAAAAGATATTAATAGCTTATGGATATTGTTGTAGATGGAATATTGATTGATTTTGACTTTAAATAAAAGAGACGAAGAATTTAAAAAAGTTTAAAATTTATAAAAAAGAAAAACTAAAATTAGTCTGTTGATATGTCAAGGAAAAAGATGTTAAAATATCATCTCCTTATAAGACACAACTTTATATAGTAGATAATAAAAAAAATATTGATCATAGTAATAATGTCACAAGCATTTATAAAAAACCAAGCATGTTTGATCACAAGCTTTTATAAAAAGCCCAAACATGTTTGATCAAACTAAATACATAGCCACAGTTAAAACATATGGTTTTTTTAAAACATATGGTTTTTTTAAAATATATGGTTTTTTATCTTAATTTTTTTGGTGGCTTTAATTAGGCAAATGTCTTTTCCACACCACATCAAACACGTCTCTAGATGGCAAAATTTCTTATACTTTTGATAAATTACTATAAAACATATTAATATCGACAATCAATTGGGCTTGATGGGGTTTAGGATACTGCAACATTAAGACAAAAAGACAAAGATCTTTAATTATCCAAGAAATTGTTTATATATCTTGAGGATGCGCATAAAGGCTTTACACGTATATGTGAGACATTACACACAAAGTTTAGAGTGAAAAGCATAAAAAAACATATTTGTAAAAGAAACTATGACAATGTTTCTTTTGATATGTGGGAAATTGTAGAATATTAGTTTAAAAAGTATTTAAAAGCATGCACAAAATTATATGATAGATTACTTATGAGGCAGTCCAAGAATAAATTTGTCAAATACCTTAAGGTGTAGGAGATAATACTCGTTAATTGGCTTTATTTTAATGATATTATTGGTGCAATAGATGACATTCATTGTACGGCAATGTTGACTTGTTTTGAGGCAGCTCGTTTTTATTACATGCATTTATATACAAGTGTTAATGTTTTGGCAATATGCAACTATGATATGTTACTCACTTACATATTTGTAGGAGGTCTTGGATTTGTAGATATCAGAGTTTTGTCTTACACAATGCAGCGTGATTCCTACTCCCTTGAAGTATTATCTTTAGATTCTGGTTATGCTAACACAAGAGGATATTTCGCTCAGTCTAGAGGTCATTAATATCATTTGGCACAGTTTTAAATACTTACCCACTAAAAAGTGAAAAAAAATTGTTTCATCGTGATATTTATTCCGTAGCTGAGTGATCGAATAAACATTTGGAGTTTGGAAGAAAATTATAATGATTTTATAAGAGTTTCTCAGATACAATATTGAAACACAAAATAAAATAATAATTATCACATCTGGATTGCACAACTATATTCATCTTTTTCAAATTCTAAAATTTAATATTAATGATGCCTTTCATGATGATGCAATCACGATAACAGTTTGATAACAATGAACAATGTGCTAAATTAAGTTTTTTTTTTTGCAAAAACAAGAGCGAACAAAAGATGTTGCCTATCTGTAATAAATATGAAAGGAAATTATAAAATGACAAATAAGAGTTAATTTTCATTAGCGAATTATTATTTTTGAAATTTTTTTTCTTTCATTATTTTGATGTTTAATAAATTATTAGTATTATAAACCCAAAATTATTAACTTCTTTTTTTCATGTTTAATAAAACATTATTTTAGATAATTTATTTTATTATACTATTAATTTAAGTCCGACAGATTGAGACGTTCAAGTAATTCAGTTGCAAACCGGTCTCACTCTAAATGTTAAACTTTTACCATAGACAACTCTTAGATTTGGAGACTAAGAAAACTGTGGGTTAGAGTTTGAAACTTGAAATCCTTGTCTTCTTATAAATTTGTTTTGAAAGCCAGAATCAACAAAATTTGAAATACGAAAACCCTTCAACGTTTGAAATATCATTACCACCAAAACTTGAAATCCCCTAACGTTTGAAAATCAAGCACTACTAAACTATGAAAATCCGACTACACCTGGAGAACCCGATCTACTACCAAATAATTATTATCTGGTTAACTAGAACCACTAAGTTAACGTTTCCATAGACAACTTCGAAAACTACCACTTCAATCATAATATGTGTTGGAGTTAGATTTGACACCCTAAATCTGGCCCACTCAAGCCCAACGGACAGATCCAAACTAAGCCAAAGTGACTGGGCTTCAATCTTGCAGCTCAGACCCATTCACCTTTCAACGATCCAATCCTGAGCAACAAGACGCTCCGATCGGCGAGGTCGAGCTCCAACTCAACCAAATCCCGAGAAACAAAGAATAATCCGAGCCAAGTCAGAGAATATTTTTGCCAGTTCAAACGAGTCCGAAGATCGCGAGGAAGTTGCTGCACGTGGTGAGATATCCGGCTGAGGCTGCTGCATATGGCCGAGATACGCGCTGGAGCTTGAAGCTCGACGAGGCAAGCTATATAAAGGAGGAGAATAGTTTAGTTCAGGGGACCTTCGGCTTGATCTTTTTACATACTTTTTACACTCGAAAACACTATAACTGCTCCTTGAACTCTTTTCAGTTCATCTTCTTCATCGAAATCCTTGTAACCGTTTCATTCGACCGATTAATATAAAATCCTTATTTCAGTTAGTGCTAGCTTATATTGTCAATCTGTTCGAGAGAATCTAGCCCTTAATTCTCTTGAAGTTCTTTCCTTACAAACACATAAATTTCTGAGTTTGGATTTCGGTATCCACATTTTGGCGCCGTCTGTGGGGAAAGATCTATAGATTTCTCTTACTCAAGAGCAGATCCTAAGCCAGCTGAAACCAAAATGGATTCAACTCAACAAAACTCGGGAAATGTCTCACCGATTCCAATCTCTCCAGATCAAGTAACCCCGACCGGCAACGTCAACCAGACAGCCGGCGGAAACAAACCTAGGGTTACGACCCTCGTCGATACCACCGGCACGAACTCTAACATTCCCAGCCGTGTGGAACTGATCATGATCAACCTCGTCACCCCACCGGGTACAACGAGTAACCAGTCACAAACAATCGAGAGGCCTCCCTCTCGAACCTGGGTATGATCTGAGAATCCACCTACAGCTTCGGCATCACAGAGCCGAGCAGCTCATGTTTCTCCGCCGATACCCGCAGCTTCTAGGAGCACGTCGGAGTCGGCGGAGATACTCCAAATGCTCACACATCTGATCGATCGACAACTAGATCAGGAGATCAGATTAGAAAGGTAGGAACGGCATCAAGCCGCAGCTCGATCCGCTGCGAGTCCACCTCCACAGACTCAGCTCGACTTTTCATCGATCCCTGCTCCGAGTAATCCATCCGGACCGTACGTGACACCTTTGCGTGCTCCAGGTCCACCAAACTTCGCCACGCGGCTAACCAGACACCAATCGCCACGGATATTCCGGCTCCAGGAATATCAGAGATGGGACCTCGTCCCACGACGAGATATCCATCTCCGCCAGTTCTGACCCCAGGAATACCCGAGATGGGGCATCGCCCCAACACGAGATATCCATCTCCACCTTTAAGACCATCCGGAACCGAGCCACCTCGACAGAGATGGCTTGGATCCTCGGTATTCGCCTCGAGCTAGCAAACACCACCCCAGTTCGGCCAACAACCGAACACGACCTCGAGCTCGAGACCTCCTAACGGGATTTGCAAACAACCCGTGGGGTTCGTTCACCAACAGCTCGGAACTCACATTCCTAACGACCTGACCCGAGCTAACCTCCTCGGCGTCGGCTCAAGAAACCTAGTCGACTGCGAGTCTTTTGAAAGATTCCAGAATCAGACCGACTACGCAATTCAGCAGATGAACTCCATGTTCCATCAAGCCACGAGCTCAGCTCCCGACATTGATCGAGTAATTTGCGAGACCCAACGGACTCCGTTGACCTACTCGATAATGCACACATACCTCCGAGACACTACCAAAGTAAGAGTCCCGGAGTACGCTGGGAACAGCGACCCAAAAGCTCATATCCGACTTTTCAACCTCGCAGCTATCCAAGCTAACTTCTCCCCAGAAGAGAAGGAAGCAGGATATTGTAGGCTCTTTGCCAAAAATCTAGTCGGACCAGCTCAGAAATGGTTTGCAACGCTGGAAAAAAATTCGATCTCGAATTTCAACGAGCTCGCAGTAGCCTTCCTCAAGCAATATTCGATATTCATCGAAAAACGAGAAACCGAAGCTGACCTCTGGAAGCTAGTCCAAGCTCCAGATGAACCACTTCGATCATACATTGCTAAATTCAAAGCGATCAAAGCAAAAATCGCTAACCCTAACAAAGCGGTAGCCCTGCTCGCCCTCCGAACCAATCTTTGGTATCAATCAAGGTTCAAGGCAGAACTCACGCTTCGACCTACGGACTCATTCGACGACGCACTCCATCGCGCGTCCATATATGCCAACTTCGAGGACAAAACAACGGCCTGCGAAGCAAAATACCGCAACTCGCAGCTCCACCTCGCACCCTCCGGGTCGAAGAAAGCTAATGTTGCACCTCCCAAAAGGGAGCCGCAGGGCAAGGGTCAGCATTCATATGCTATAGAGAGCTCATCCCCTGAGAAAGAGTCGAGCGTTGACCAAAGCAAATACTGCGAGCACCACAAAAAGAACGGACATTCCACCGAGGAATGTCGAACTCGAGCTAGGATCTTGGCGAAAAAGCTCGCCAAGGAAAAAGCCGAGAAAGCCGAGGCAAAAAGCGATAAACCTAAAAAGACCTCGACACGAAACAGGGAAACAGACACCGACAAAGCACCTCAAAAACGAGATTGCGAAGTCGAAGTCCAAACCCTTAACTCCCCTCCATCAGCAAGGAAAAGGATCGACCTGATCTTCAGAGAGTTGAACTTTGTGGTGGATCAATGAAGTCAGTAATAACCCCCCCCCCCCCCCCCATAGACAACTTCGAAAACTACCACTTCAATCATAATATGTGTTGGAGCTAGATTTGACACCCCAAATCCGGCCCACTCAAGCCCAACGGGCAGGTCCAAACTAAGCCAAAGTGACTGGGCTTCAACCTTGCAGCCCAGACCCATTCACCTTTCAACGATCCAATCCTGAGCAACAAGACGTTCCGATCGGCGAGGTCGAGCTCCAGCTCAACCAAATCCCGAGAAACAAGGAATAATTCGAGCCAAGTTAGAGAATATTCTTGCCAGTTCAAACGAGTCCGAAGATCGCGAGGAAGTTGCTGCACGTGGCGAGATATCCGGCTGAGGCTGCTGCATATGGCCGAGATACGCGCTGGAGCTCGAAGCTCGACGAGGCAAGCTATATAAAGGAGGAGAATGGCTTAGTTCAGGGGACCTTCGGCTTGATCTTTTTACACACTTTTTACACTCGAAAACACTATAACTGCTCCTTGAGCTCTTTTCAGTTCATCTTCTTCATCGAAATCCTTGTAACCATTTCATTCGACCGATTAATACAAAATCCTTATTTCAGTTAGTGCTAGCTTATATTGTCAATCTGTTCGAGAGAATCTAGCCCTTAATTCTCCTGAAGTTCTTTCCTTACAAACACATAAATTTCTGAGTGTGGATTTCGGTATCCACATTTTGGCGCCGTATGTGGGGAAAGATCTATAGATTTCTCTTACTCAAGAGCAGATCCTAAGCCAGCTGAAACCAAAATGGATTCAACTCAACAAACCTCGGGAAATGTCTCACCGATTCCAATCTCTCCAGATCAAGTAACCCCGACCGGCAACGTCAACCAGACAGCCGGCGGAAACGAACCTAGGGTTACGACCCTCGTCGATACCACCGGCACGAACTCTAACATTCCCAGCCGTGTGGAACTGATCGTGATCAACCTCGTCACCCCACCGGGTACAACGAGTAACCAGTCACAAACAATCGAGAGGCCTCCCTCTCGAACCTGGGTGCGATCTGAGAATCCACCTACAGCTTCGGCATCACAGAGCCGAGCAGCTCATGTTTCCCCGCCGATACCCGCAGCTTCTAGGAGCACGTCGGAGTCGGCGGAGATACTCCAAATGCTCACACATCTGATCGATCGACAACTAGATCAGGAGATCAGATTAGAAAGGCAGGAACGGCATCAAGACGCAGCTCGATCCGCTGCGAGTCCACCTCCACAGACTCAGCTCGACTTTTCGTTGATCCCTGCTTCGAGTAATCCACCCGGACCGTACGTGACACCTCTGCGTGCTCCAGGTCCACCAAACTTCGCCCCGCGGCTAACCAGACACTAATCGCCACGGATATTCCGGCTCCAGGAATATCAGAGATGGGACCTCGTCCCACGACGAGATATCCATCTCCGCCAGTTCTGACCCCAGGAATACCAGAGATGGGGCACCGCCCCAACACGAGATATCCATCTCCACCTTTAAGACCACCCGGAACCGAGCCACCTCGACAGAGATGGCTTGGATCCTCGGCATTCGCCTCGAGCTCGCAAACACCACCCCAGTTCGACCAACAACCAAACACGACCTCGAGCTCGAGACCTCCTAACGGGATTTGCAAACAACCCGTGGGGTTCGTTCACCAACAGCTCGGAACTCACATTCCTAACGACCTGACCCGAGCTAACCTCCTCGGCGTCGGCTCAAGAAACCTAGTCGACTGCGAGTCTTTTGAAAGATTCCACTATCTCTAGACAAGCCACATGATGACACACTTGTCACCTAGATCGCTGTAGGCGGTTTCGACCTCACAAGGGTCATGATCGATACCGGGAGCTCGGTAGACGTGCTGTTCTTCGACGCCTTTAGTCGCATGGGATACCAAACTTCCATGCTGTCGAACGATCGAACTCCACTCACCGGCTTCGCAGGGGAAACCACCTACTCGTTGGGAACTATCCAGCTCCCAGTTAAGGTCGGCGGGGTCATAAAAACAATCGACTTCGTGGTCGTAGACCGCCTAGCTCCATTTTACGCCATACTCGGCAGACCGTGGCTCTACGCCATGAAAGCTGTGGCTTCCACATACCACCAATGGGTCAAATTCCCAACCCCTTGGGGAACCAAATCGATACGCGGCTCCCAATGAGCCTCAAGAGATTGCTATATGGGTAGTTTCTTGCGAGCTGAGAAAGCCCCTGTATAGCAATTACTGAAAGAGGAGGAGCTCGCAGTCCGACAACTCAAACACAACAAAGACCCCTCTGTATGCGAACCTCGAACAGAACTAAACGAGCAAGTATGCATAGATGACTCTAACCCCGAAAGGTGCGTTGGAATCAGGGTCGACCTTGCAAAAACAATTCGCACTGAACTAATAGATTTTCTAAAAGAAAACCTAAGCACATTTGCATGTTCCACTGCGGACATGCTAGGCATTGATACAGAGGTCGCCGCACACGAACTCAACATCGACCCAACTATCAAACCCGTCAGACAGAAACACCGTAAGCTCGATCAAGAACGAGCTAAGGCAGTCAACGATGAGGTAGGCCGACTGCTCAAAGTGGGATCGATCAGAGAGGTAAAATACCCCGACTGGTTGGCAAACCCTGTGGTCGTCAAAAAGAAAAATAGAAAGTGGAGAGTCTGCGTCGATTTCACAGACCTAAACAAAGCATGTCCAAAAGACAGCTTCCCACTTCCACACATTGACCGCCTGGTCGAGGCCACAGCTGGCCATCATCTCTTATCCTCTATGGACGCTCTCTCCGATTACAATCAGATCAAGATGAATCCGGAAGACCAAGAAAAAACAGCCTTCATTACCGATCAAGGTACCTACTGCAACAAAGTAATGCCATTCGGCCTGAAATACGCAGGAGCGACCTATCAAAGGCTAGTGAACAAAATGTTTGCTAACCAGCTCGGTAAAACCATGGAAGTCTACATAGACGACATGCTGGTCAAGTCCGCGAGAGACACAGACCACGTCGCACAACTCAGGAAATGCTTCAAAATCTTAAATCAATACGAGATGAAGCTCAACCCAGCTAAATGTACCTTCGGAGTTGCCTCAGGCGAATTCCTCGGCTACCTAGTCACCGAACGAGGAATCAAGGCGAACCCGAAAAAAATTTCGGCTTTCCTCTAAATGCATTCTTCCAGGACAAGTCGGGAAGTACAATGTTTGACCGGTCGAGTTGCAGCCCTCAACTGGTTCATCTCGCGGTCAACCGATAAATGTCTCCCATTCTACCAGCTCCTCAAAGGAAACAAAAAATTTCAGTGGGACGAGAGATGCGAGGAGGCATTAACCCAACTCAAAACCTATCTCACCGAGCCCCCATCCTAGCTAAAAGAAGGAGAACCCTTATACCTCTACACAGCCGTCTCTCCAGCTGCAGTAAGCGGCGTGCTGGTCCGAGAGGAACTCAACGAGCAAAAACCAATCTTTTACGTAAGCAAAATGCTTATCGATGCCAAGACTAGGTATCCAGCTATGGAAAAACTAGCACTAGCTGTAGTAATGTCAGCTCGCAAGCTCCGACCTTACTTTCAGTCGCACTCAATCGTGGTAATGACCTCGCAACCACTGCGAACCATACTTCACAGTCCCAGCCAGTCAGGACACCTCGCGAAATGGGCCATCAAGCTCAGCGAGTACGACATCGAATATCGAACCAGGACATGTGCTAAGGCCCAGGTCCTGGCAGACTTTATGGTCGAGCTAGCTCCAGAAGCCAGCTCCGAAAACCCATCCTCCAAAACTTGGACCCTCTACGTCGACGAAGCATCTTCTAAACAAGGCTCCGGAGTCGGGGTCCAGCTCACCTCCCCAACCGGAGAAGTGATGGAACAGTCTTTTCGTCTCGGATTCACCTTGTCTAACAACGAGATCGAGTACAAAGCACTAATAGCCGGGCTCCAGCTCGCAATCGGCGTCGGTGCGAGCGAGATCAAAGCTCACAGCGACTCGAGACTCGTAACCGGCCATTACAGCGGCGAGTACGAAACAAGAGAAGAAAGCATGGAAGCCTACTTGGCTATAGTTCGCAGCCTCGCAAAACAGTTCACTCGTTTCGAGCTTGTCCATATACCCCAAGGAGAAAACACGGCAGCAGACGCTTTGTCAGCTCAAGCTTCCACCTCAGACCCAGCAATAAAGCGAATAATCCCAGTCGAAGGCATTGAGAAACCTAGCATAGACCTAGCACTCATAACCCCGACTGTGAACGCGATCACCACGCGACCGTCAACCCGGTCGCAAATGCAACAGTCCCAAGACCCGGGAACTTCTAACACAGCTAGCCATCCCGACGAGGATAAGCCGGCTAACTCCACACCAGAGGATGCGGAGTCGAACCCGACCTCCTCATAAAGTACTCATGAATCAACAATCTACACAGTACCAACTGTACTTGCAGACGAATCGACTTTCAAGGACGAGTTCGTCACCAGAGCGGACTGGAGGGTACCCATCCTCGAGTACATCATAAACGGAATAGCTCCCCCCGACAAGTGGGAAGCTCGAAAGCTCAAGGTCAAAAGTGGCCACTACAGCGTGTTATTCAATGACAAGCTATACAAGCGAAGTCTATCTGAACCTTACCTTAAGTGCCTACACGGTGAGGAAGCCTACACCATAATGTCCGACACTCACCAAGGCCCCTGCGGAATTCACGCTGGAGGTCGAGTGCTCGTCATTCGAATTAAAAAACTTGGCTATTTCTGGCCGATCATGATAGTGGACTGCCAAAGACTATCCAAAAGCTGCAACAAATGTCAAAGGCATGCCCCGATCATACATTG
This sequence comes from Thlaspi arvense, assembly GCA_911865555.2. Taxonomy (NCBI): domain Eukaryota; kingdom Viridiplantae; phylum Streptophyta; class Magnoliopsida; order Brassicales; family Brassicaceae; genus Thlaspi; species Thlaspi arvense. The sequence goes on from OU466862.2 coordinate 49,942,364, forward strand.
TCCAGCAGAAATACTGTCGTCGATTTCCGCACCCTATCCATTCATGAGATTGTCAATGGACATAGTAGGGCCCATAGTTCCCTCGGGACCAAAGCAACTCAGGTACCTGCTGGTGCTCACCGACTATTTCACTAAGTGGATAGAAGCTAAAGATTATCAGCAAACAACCGAGCTCCAGGTACGCGGCTTCATCTGGAAAAACGTGATTTGCCGTCATGGACTTCCTTATAAAATCGTGACAGACAATTTTTCGCAGTTCATCTCGCAAAATTTCAAAGACTTCTGCGCGAAGTGGAAGATAAAAATCTCCTACTCCACACCTTGTTATCCCCAAGAAAACGGGCAAGCCGAAGCAACAAACAAAACCATCTTGAGCAACCTCAAGAGACGGCTCGACGCCAAAAAAGAAAGGTGGTCCGAACACATCTCGGCCATCCTCTGGGCTTGTCGAAAGGTGGTCCAAGCAGCACAAGGTACACACTTCTCATTTCGCAAAACACATAAGTTCGGAATCCTATTCCACTTCACAGGTGCGGCTAGATTTACAATTCGACTTCAACTATAGCCGGAGCTTCGGACCTCGAATCGACGAGCCCAACACAGCTCGTAGTTCGATGACCGAGCCCTATGTTCGGAACTCAGAACAAAATCGAACCCCCTTTTCCATCTCAAAGCCGAAACTGAGAAATCCCTAGCTCAAAAGAAAGCAAACTCCACCTCGAACACCGAAACTTCACCGCGAAGCAGTTCGATCCATATTCTAAAAACTAAAGAAAAATTGAGCTAAAAAAACTTAGCCATTTTTCTCAGAATAAACAGATTGCCGTTCGCGACCTAATCGTTTTATCTAACTCCGATAAATCGAACAACGAACTCGAAGCTATCAGCTCGAGCATCAAACTCACGACTAGCAACCTAAGCCTCGAGCTTGACGATCCTAGCCCGCTCCCCTAAGTTATTAAACAACTTAGCAAATATCCTACTCGAACAGAAAATGCAAGAGACCAAAGATAAACAAAATCTAAGGCATAAAGCCCGATTACATTAAACAAAAGCCCTTTTAGGCACATATAAGTTCGAAAATAAAAGGATTGAAGCCCTCCCGGGCACCAGAACAAGCGTAAAAGCCCCGCCGAGCAACCATGTTCGAAAATTAAATTTAAAAAGAGGAAGGGAAAGAGAAAGGAGACACGGTCAGCCGTCGAGCTAACCACCCGCCTTCTCGTCGTTGTCCTCCCTCCTCGCCTCGTTACTTCCTCCTTCCTCCACATTCGTGCCAAATTGATTAAGGCCAGCAGGCGCACCTGAAACCAGGTCGACGTCCATAGCCACCGAGTCCTCGGAGATCACGGGGAGATTCAGCTTGCTGATTGAAAAATCTGAGACTTGGGCAGCCTTAAAAGCCGCACCCAAGTCCTCCTCTTCTTTGGTCACCCTATCCAGCTCTTCCTCGACAGTAGTGGCCTTTGCGGAGAGCTGCTCGAGCATCTCCTTGTTAGTTGGTGGCAACCTTGAACTTCTCGCCCTTGTCAACCAACCCGTTCTCGAGGTCGGTGATGTGAGCTTGCTGGCCCTTAAACTGCCTGAGGAGTTTAGTCTGGCGAGCGACCTGCACATTCGCCGCCTCAAGGTCGGACTTCAGCTTGCCGACTACCTCCCCCAGTTCCTTGATCTCGTCCGGATGTGGAACGTCTCGCAGCCTTTGCTCAAGACGAGCATATAGCCGGTTCCCAGCCTCCGCAGCCTGCAAGCATCGAGAACCAAAGCGTTAAAATAAGTAACACTTAACCAAATTTACACCAAGCAAAAGGTACTCCCATACCTTCCCCTGGACCGCCGCCATCTCCACATAGAGCTCCCTCTCAGTCATTTTCTTGAGAGCTGGAAGTTGGCACCCAACAGGCTTGAAATGACGTCACATGGCCACCATGCCCTCAGAGTCATCCATGATCGGATGATCCTTGGTGTGCTTGAACTTCCAGTGGAAGGGCCGACTACCCGTCGAGCCACCACTCCCGTTGGATGCCGATGGGCGCCGTTCAGCGGTGCGACTTCCCCCGTCGCCTCTCGGCCTCATGGAGGCGGGCTGGAAAGACTGCTCGGCTCCTTGGTCATCAGTGGGTTGCTGAGTTTTGCCTGAGCTCACGGAGATCGCCCCCACTAACCTGGGAGGGGGGTCGGGCTGCGGATCCATCATCTGCTCAATCTCCTCGTCGCCGAGTCGAGGTGCAGAAGCAGCAGCTGAGACGAGCGCGGCCTCAAGGGCCTCCTTGACGCTTCTGGAGAGAACTCTAGAGCTGCTGGGGCCGGCCGCGGCTTTCCCGGTTCTTTGACAAAACGTTGGCTTACGAGACATTTCGGAACTCAAGCTTGCTGAACTAGAAGAAGGCGGGAGAGAATGGAGAGGAGGGACTCCGGCTGCCAACAAGGTAAACCACCTTGCATCAGAACATTATGATCCGACAAGCAAGGTCGAGATACAAGTTCAAAGAAACCTTACCGGGCGCGAAAACTGGAGCTGGTCAGGGGAGGTGAGAACTCGTCGGACTCGTTCTCGCGTGAACGTGCTCCAGATAACGTCTCCTCGTCTGAATAACTCCAACCGGTACTCGACCTCGGGATCCTTTGGCGCCTTAGAAAGTTGACCTGATGCACAAATGCAAACGAAGGTCAGAAAATCGGCAAAACCGAACAAAACAAGCAAAGCTGGCAAACACATAAAGCCTAGCTAAACAACCGCTGCCCGAAAACACGGTCGGCAGTCGAGAGAAGTCGAAGTCACCGATCGACGCTTTATCGATCCGGAACTTAAAGTCGGTCTTCTCCCACCCAGAATCCTTCTCCGGACTCTCCTTGATAAACCGCCGGTTTGACCTCGGCGACGCGTAGAAAGTCCCAGGACGGCGGGCGTTATACTTATCCAAAAAGAAGGCTTACAAGTCGGAGTAGCGGAAAATAACGGCCTCCTCCCGCACCCGCACGGTGCACCCAATAATAGTCCGAACAAGGTTCGGGCACATCTGCGGGAAGGCCATCCGTAGGTTGGCGAGCACTTCCAAAACAAACCTAGGAATTGGGAAAAATAACCCACACTCCCGGAAGTACGTCGCGTATGCATAACAGAAACCCGGCCCGACGTTCGACGGGGTCTCCGTTGGTGTCAAAAACGCCAGTTCGATGTCATCGGGAATCTCGCATTCCCGGCGAAACTCGTCCAGAACCTTCTGATCACAGATTTTTGACGGACCTGGGGCCACTGCGTCCTTTGAACCGCCTTCAATTTTTACGATTTGCAACATCGGAAAGAAGTTCTCGAAACGGCAAGAGCACGCAAATTTTTGAAAAAGTTTTCTACTCGATTTCTAAAAAACGGAAACGACGGATGGAAGAGAGAAGAAGAAGTTACCTTTAATCGACAGACGGAAGCGCTTAAAGTAGGTGTGGAGAAGGTGGACTTTATATCGAGGTAATTATTATCAACATCGAAGATCGCAGAGAATCTGGCCACGCGCCAATCTCAACCGTTCGATCCTCCCATCCCAGCCGTCGAATATTCGACCCTGACGATTTGACGAGCCGCGTAGCTCGATCGATCGAGGCCGTTAGATCAACTTTTTCTCTCTCCATCTGGACCTTCCACGTTATTAGAGTTTAGCGCGAATCTTCTCGAGAGATGCACCTTGCCCCGGGAAGCTCGATCGCCGAAACAGAAAAGTAAATGATAATATTTACTCCGGATCCTGACCGTCCACCTGGACGAGATAATAACAGATTTATCTCGACACACCAAGTTACGGTCTAGAGGTCGATTCTCGACCGCATGATCGACAAACTGTTCACCTTTCCAAGATCTGAACTGTCGATCTCGAATGATTATCTGACTCTGTGATGTCAGCATAATCAAACACCAAATCTTTCAAAGGTCCCATCTTGCCGCCCATTAAAGCTCGAGCTCGCTCTCGTTAATGGGCTGGGGGGCAATTGTTGGAGCTGGATTTGACACCCCAAATCCGGTCCACTCAAGCCCAACGGACAGGTCCAAACTAAGCCAAAGTGACTGGGCTTCAACCTTGCGGTCCATGCCCATTCACCTTTCAACGATCCAATATTGAGCAACAAGACGCTCCAATCGGCGAGGTCGAGCTCCAGCTCGACCAAATCTCTAGAAACAAGGAATAATCCGAGCCAAGTCAGAGAATATTCTCGCCAGTTCAAATGAGTCCGAAGATCGCGGAGGAAGTTGCTGCACGTGGCGAGATATCTGGCTGAGACTGCTTCACATGGCCGAGATACGCGCTGGAGCTCGAAGCTCGACGAGGCAAGCTATATAAAGGAGGAGAATGGCTTAGTTCAGGGGATGTTCGGCTTGATCTTTTTACACACTTTTTACACTCGAAAACACTGTAACTGCTCCTTGAGCTCTTTTCAGTTCATCTTCTTCATCGAAATCCTTGTAACCGTTTCATTCGACCGATTAATACAAAGTCCTTATTTTAGTTAGTGCTAGCTTATATTGTCAATCTGTTCGAGAGAATCTAGCCCTTAATTATCCTAAAGTTCTTTCCTTACAAATACACATAAATTTTTGAGTGTGGATTTCGGTATCCACAATATGTTATCATGTCTTAAAACGAATTATGTCTTCATTATTTTGAGTAGAAAAAAAAATAATCTCAAATGTATCTCTCAAAATTGCTAATGATTCCTACCAAAAATCGCTAACATATAAAAATGAATCACATATAATGGGTAATACAATTAGGGGTGTCAAAATGCATCAAATTCATGGGTTAACCTAACCTGACTTAACCCATCAATCCTAATGTATTACAACTTTTGAGGGAAAACAGCTATTTCCTACCTCAACATTGGGTTGCGGCTAGATCCAGACCTGCACTTATAACCTGTGCATACCAATATTTTGAATGGAGATAGAGCAAAGAATAAACGAGTTGTTTACTATAAAAATATATTTTTTCAGTACTGCTGAAACCAGCCAAAGCAAAAAAAGGAAGAATTTGATGATAAAAAATGTAACATTGTTTTAACTTTCTGTTGTTTTTATTGGATAATTATAGTTTGTTTAGACAATCTAGAGTTAAACTGAGGTCTTGTATCCTTTCTTGTATGGTCGAGTATTTAAAAAATTTAAATGTAATTTTTTTTTCAGATTTCGAAGCCCAATAGATAAAATTGGGAGTGGGATTTATCTTTCTTTATAAAATTTTGAACATAATATTAAAAATATGTATTATTTGTGGATATTTCCTAGTAGAAATTGAAAATTGTATATTAGCCACTTCAACCAGAAGAGAGGATTCATGAGAAGAATAAGATTCTTGAGTTGATTCATGAGAAGGATAAGATTCATAAGTTGATTGACGAGAGGATAATTGTTTTTTAAAATGTTAATAATAGGTATGGGTTTTGTTATTGATATAACATATTACCAAATAATTTTGTTTGTACAAGATTCTTGTAACCTGAATAAATTATTGTAATAGTTCTAAAATTAATATCATAAACTATTTTACACCACACTTTCTATATTATCCACATTAGTTTCTGCAAAATCTATGGCCTGCAGTTTAACCGCACCGCATTTTAAATCCGTAATTTTTGTACAGCACAATATTCAGTCATCATTCAGAACCTATCAATACATATAATATGATGTGACGTCTAACTACTAATAATTATTCAATTATATGATTCTATGAATGTTGAGAAATGATTTTGTGTAAGACAAGAGTCGCGCAATACACAAGTTCCCAAAACTACTAGAAAATAACTAATTCACATCAGTTATATAACATCACTAACAAAACTGACATCAAGATTTAAAAATTAAAGTTAGTCTCACATCATTTATTAAATATATCCGCTTTGCATCATTTTTTAAATAAACGATGCAATGTTTTTTAAAAAATAAATAAATCACAAAAACAATATCCATCATCGTCACTTGTTTTTGCTTGCAGTGATAATAGATTACAGAAATTTATTTTTCAATTTATTCTCTTTAATATGTTTGAACCCTATTACCTTTAATCTATTCTTCGTTTTTGATTCAATTTGTCTCCATCTTCGATTTGATTCTTCTCCATATTTGATTTGTTTCCCTTAATCTCGTCTTCAACTCCAAAAAATTTTCTAAATATTGAAGGTATAACATAGCTCGATCGATTGATAATTCATTGCAATGTGAAAACAAGAGGATCATGCTATATGTGGCTCATGATACAAGATACTTCATACTTATCTTTGATTAGATCGTACCTTAAAAAGGTAACTTTCGATCTGACTCCAGATTTCTGTAGGATATTAGAGTGAACTATTTTCTTATTGTATGATTCTAAACAACTATATATTCGAAAAATCTTCAGAACACATAAATTCGTGAACCGGCTCATGATACGATTGGTAAGAAATATTGGCAAGAGAGAATAATAGAATCTAAAGATAATAATCAAGAAGAATCAGCTCTAAGAATTTACCAATACTAAAATATTATTTAGATTGTATTACTATCTCCTCATCTTCTGTTTTTTTTTTCTTCGCGTTTCTCCATCGAAAATACACTTTCTAAAAGTCAAAAGAAAAAAAACATTAGTTTGAAAAAAAAATAATATTTTGTTGTATTCGTTCTATATGAACGATGAACCAGTTTTTATAAACCTTTATATTGGGTGAGCTGTCTTTTTTATGAACATCATTATTTATTAGAAATGAGTACTCAGTGCCAACTTGTCTAAATGATAAGGGTAGTTATGAGTACTCAGCGCCAACTTGTCTGCCTTTATATTCTGTGTGTAGAATATGCAAGATAGAAAAGAATGTGAGCTCCCTCCTTCTTGTCTCAAACTTCTCCAAGTGTAGTGAGAAAGCCGGCCAGTCCTTTGGTTTAGGCACCAGCTTCACCAATTCAAAACAGTTTGTGGCAAATGCCACCGCCAATCTCCTAATTTTGAGTATGCAATGCATTGTCCATATCAATATTTTTAACACTGTGCAATGGAGATATACTGCATCGTACATTCTTTGCATCCATTAAAGTTTCATTTAGGCCTACCCCCTAGAAAAACCACCTTGAACCAGCATTAGTGACTGTATCCTTCTAAGTTCCATCAATTTGACATCTTAGACCGTCATAAGGTTGAATCTGTAAATACGGATTACTTTGTTGTTGGTTTGTCACGACATTGTCAACCTGAGCCAATTCTTATGCCACTACTTCCGTTGTCACCATTTTTAGCACCTCCCAAGGGTCCCGTTTTAGATTTGAGAAAAAATTATTATTTCTTGCCTTCTAAGTATACCATAGTAACCATGGATATACCATCATTTCAGAATTTTTAGGCAGATGCCAAAACAAATGTGCCATATTAGAGTATAAGAATACTGTCAAGAACCTATGCGGAGGTGTGGGGATTGCTAATAATGCACACAATTGGAGAGATAGAGGACATTCAGACTTATGGTTTTCCTTTCTGCACCATATCTTCCATATGAAGGATCGTAATGGATACCTTCATTGTGTAAGCGTGCATCACTGATATACAGACCGATAGTATTTACCACAAAAAAAAAACAAATTTCATCTTTGCTAGGCATTTGACCCTCTTTAGGTGGCCTTGTAGCTTATTGACACTCCATCCGTAGGGACGATGAGTATCTCCACTTGAAAGATATTCAAGTTCAGTACTGTATCCACATTTGACCATGTACCTTTCCGATTTTTAAAACTTTAACCTTATAGATCTAGTGTAGTTTTCCTAGTTGTTAGGATCAAATTGATCAAGGTTATATCTTCTGAAATAATTAATTTTTCAAGTAATAGCAAATTCTACATTGATGTTGTAGGATCAATTAATTGATTAACTGTTAGCTTGGGGTAGTAAACCATCTGCATAATGCTGATATGAGAGAAATTCTGTGCTCCAAGGGTTGTTCCATACATATATAGACAAACCAGAGTCAAGTTTTTTAATAAACCCCTTTTGTACCTGAGATCGAGCAGGTATAATGTTCTTCCAACCATATATGTTTATTCACCTGCATCAGATTGTGGTCCATAAATGAATCTTCCTATTTCAAAATCTCCATATATGTCATTTTGCAGTTGTTGTTAATATGTGACACTTGCGGCTCACATCCTGCCTTAAACAACCGTTTTGGCAATTCCAAATTCATACCTACAAACACAATTATTAATTAATTAATAATATACGCAAATGGAATTCTTAGACAAGTAACAAAAAACAACAAATAAAGAAAGAAAAGAATAAGAGCAGCACATAACACATAGAAGATGGACAGTGTGAACAATTTAACGTCAATAGAAGATGACTAAAAACATAATTTCATGTAACCAGCTTAGGTGAGAACAAGTATCAGTAAAGGCTATCAACTAAACTGCTCAAAATTATATATGCAAATTTTGAGAATCAAACATGACTAGCATTAGTTTTCGAGTTTAATTTATTTGGTCCGATTTTCAGATCTCAAAACCACCAGGAGCTTATATTCATTGTTTCTTTGACCATATACATACACATTTGATTCTCATAAAACACATTATATGTAGACTTCTAAGATCATAACATAGATCAATCATTTTGTTCCAGGTAAAAAAGCACACTTCATTTTCTGATACATTCCCATCAAAAGAACACTTCTAGATAGGCTATGTGATCTGTTTAATCTCTATCTTATTCCTTTGAATTCTCACAAACAACAGAAGAACAAGCAAATGAGACTAGAATAAGAAAAAGAAGCCAAGTGGTTTTGTGCTCTAATTATTGATTGTAAGTAGCTATTCAAATTTTCAGGATAGTCAAAATACTCCCAGATCAATTCTGAATAGGATGAGGAAAAAAGGAGGAAGGAGGAGAAACTTAATGCGACAAGGAGGATGACAGCCAATGCCGGAAGACGAAGACGTCGACAGAGAAGGAGGAGTTCAGCGGAGAGGAGGAGGCCAGAAAAGAAAGATTCGCCAGACTACTTTATCTGCAAAAATCAAATTTCAGAAATCAATTTTAAAATCTAGGTTGAGGAAAAAACAAGGAAGAGGAGGAAAGAGCAAAAATTAAATTCCCAAAATCAATTCCCAAGTCGACGACGATACCGGCAGAAGAGGATGCCGGCGAAGGGTGAGGACGCCCGGCGAAGGATGAAGACACAGCGAAGAAGGTGAATGTGGTGGAGAGGAAGAGCACCAATAGTTTTTAGTTTCTCTCGACAACTAAAACTAAAAATACCATTTTTTGATACTTTAAATATTAATGGGGTTGTTTAGATTTTGTATTATTTAAAATATTAGTTGGATAATATTTTTTAAAAACGTATTAATGAGACAATATCTTTCAAAATCTATCTTATTTTTTTTAATTATCCCGGGAAATTTGTAAAAATGGGTAAAAAAACTAATTTATTGTCCCACTAAACCTTTTTAAACTTTTGTAAATTTTTGACTAAACAATTCGTACGTAAAAATTAAATAATTCTATAAAAAATCAGATTATGTTATGAAAAATACATAATAGCAAAGAACTATCCATTTATGAAAAAAATTGTTAGGAAAAACTAATTTTTTTCTCTTGTACAGAAAGTTAGAATTAAAATTCTACCATCTATGATTTGGCAGAATATGTGTTTTGCTTATTGCTCTATCATCTACCAATCGTAGAATATATATTCTACTGTTTTTTCTATCATCTACCGATGGTAGAATACATATTCTGTCATTTACTATGTTATCTACTAAATGGTAGAATCCGTCTTCTACGGTAGAATATGTCTTCTATCAATTTAGGAAAATCTGGAAAAAATCCTATCTAAAAATATTGTCAATTTATTGAAAATTCGTTTTTATAATCCTAATCTAATTTCTATTTTTCAACGCCATTCATTAGAAACATACATGTGCTATCTTTTAGAACCTAATTTTTGTTCTCTTTCAACGCCATTCACTCTCTCGACTTCTTTCTCTCTTTTTCTAGGGTTTTTTCCTCTCTGGGTTTTCTCTTCAGTTAATATGCAGCATATCTATGTAAAATGTGGTGTATGGAAATCAGATGTGAACAAAGAGTGGAGATTCATCATTGATTAAGAAAAAAGGAGGTCTATTACTTGATTTGGAATCTATTACTAGTCTTGAGGAGATAAAGACGATGGTTTTAGAGAACTATGGGATTGAACAAAGCATTGATTATATCGAGTTCAGTTATTTGATTTGATCAGTACCATAAGATCTCCCCCAGTTATTATCACAAATGATCGGCAAGTGAGAAATTTTGTTGGGTATGCAAAGAAGTATTTGTCGGTACTGTTGTGTGTGATATTTACAGCTACAGTTGATAATCGAAAAACTAGAGTCAACATTGATTTGAATAAGGAACCATCTCATTCAAGTGTTGGAGAAGATGATGTTAAGTTGCCTAAAAAATCAGAAAAATTTGTGAATGTAGCTAAGGTGAATGATGTCTCTGATGTTGATGTTTGATATATCATGGTTTTTAACCATGATATAAGTCCTTTTTATTGAGTCTTTTTGGTCTTTTTAGTCCTAGAAGAGTCTTTGCAGGTTATAGCATGTCTGGAGCATAACTGGAGATCTTGGAGCTTTTTGGAGCATTGCAAGTTGAAGCCACGAAGTATCCAACTCGGGAAGGAAAGTATCACATATGGTGACGCTCGTCACCACCTTTGGTGACGCTCGTCACCCATCAAGGAAGGAGCGTGGCTGTTTTATTAAAAGTATGAAGAAGATTTACAGAATTGGCCCAAAAGTTCCTTTATTTACATGAAGACCCCAGATCGTGTTTGGCCTCTATTTATTAGGTTTTTCAGCCATTGTTGGCGATTATCTTAGTTTTTGAGAATTCAGAGAGCTTTGAGAGAGATTATTCAGAGCTTTTTGGGGAGACAAATCTTGTACTCTTTTGAGAAGATTCCGAACCCCCTTTATTTCTTACTCTTTCTCTTAATGCAATTTTATTCAGTTATGTTTTGTGATCTCATAATCATGTCTGAGTAATCTGCTAGTTAAGTTCGGGTTTTTCAAAGGTTGATGAAAAGATTGTAGAATCGCTATCTGCTTGCTTTAAAATCAAATTTCTGAGACACATCATCTAGGAATCCGAAAATCTTAGGTTGTTAAATATATATGAGAGCATTATTCATAACCTGAACTAGTATTTGATGAGCAAAGCAACTTAGTGCAAAGAGATTTGGCTTAGGGGTTTTGTAAACAATTGAATCTGATTCATTCCTGCATGCTTAGGTTGTTAGAGTTTACAAAAAGATTTGAAACTCTGTGATTTAGACATATATAACTTTTGCAATGAGAATTGATTAGTTATACATCAGTGATTCATGTTTAAAACGGTTCTTAATCATTCCTGATTTCCTGCGTCATACATTCTTGGATTCAACCTGCGAACTGCCCTGACTTAGCGCTTTTAGTCTTCTGGAACTTAGATCATCTTACAAAATCGTTTGCTTACTTTCATTCATTCATTCACATTACATACATCATATCTTGCTTAGCTTAATCTGAATCTACATTCGATAGTGTAGTCTGCATTACTCTCTTGGGATTTCGATACCCCTTGTACTACAACTGCTTTGCTGTGCACTTGCAGTAGTTTTATTTGGGTAAAACCTGACCCTATCAAGTTTTTGGCGCCGTTGCCGGGGATATGAATATGCTGGACACTTTGCTACATTCAAGACTGTCTCTAAGGTATTGCAAGCTGGATTTTGGTGGCCTACTATGTTCAGAGACGCCCAAGCCTTCATCACAAGCTGTGATACTTGTCAGAGAAGAGGAAAAATCAGCAGGAAACATGAGATGCCACAGAACTTCATTCTGGAAGTTGAAGTTTTTGATTGTTGGGGTATTGACTTCATGGGACCTTTTCCCTCATATTATGGGAATAGAAACATTCTGGTTGCTGTTGATTATGTATCTAAGTGGGTAGAGGCGTTGGCTACTCCTACTAATGATGCTGCAGTGGTTTTGAAGCTGTTTAAGACCATTATCTTTCCCAGATTTGGTGTCCCGCGGATTGTCATAAGTGATGGTGGTTCTCACTTTGTCAACAAGGTCTTTGACAAGCTTTTGAAGAAGTATGGTGTACAGCACAGAGTGGCCACGCCCTATCATCCCCAAACAAGTGGACAGGTTGAGGTTTCCAACAGGCAGATCAAGCAGATTCTGGAAAAGACAGTTGGGAAGACAAGGAAAGATTGGTCTGCAAAGCTGGATGATGCATTATGGGCCTACAGGACTGCATACAAAACGCCACTTGGGACCACTCCATTCCATATTCTCTATGGCAAGGCGTGCCATCTACCAGTAGAGTTGGAGTTCAAAGCAGAATGGGCCATCAAGAAGCTGAACTTCGATCTGAAGCCTGCTGCAGAACAGCGTTTGATTCAGCTCAATGAACTGGATGAGATCAGATATCTAGCCTATGAAAACTCCAAGTTATACAAGGAGAGGACAAAGGCATATCATGATAAAAAGATCATCTCCAGGCATTTCGAGCCCCATGACCAGGTATTACTCTACAACTCTCGTTTACAGCTTTTTCCTGGTAAATTGCGTTCTCGATGGTCAGGTGCTTTCACTGTCAAAGAAGCTCGCCCACATGGTGCAATTGTCCTGATTAACTCCAAAGGAGAGGAGTTCACTGTCAATGGACAAAGGGTGAAGCACTACTGGGCACAAGCAGAGATTCCAGCAGGACACATTGTGTCTCTGGATCAGGCACCAGCTGTCTAAACAGCCAACCAAAGTCAAGCTAATGACTTTAAACAAGCGCTTAGTGGGAGGCAACCCACTGGTAAGTTGTAAATATAACACTTAGTTATTATTTTCGTGCTTAGGATTAGTAGTTAGATTAATATGAGTGAAAAAAAAAAAAAAGTGGTGACGATCGTCACCCTTATGGTGACGCTCGTCACCCGCAGAAGTCGAGCACGGGTTTTAGTTATTTTTTCTTCTTCCTCGTGCTCACAACCTGCAAAACCAAGAACACTTAGCAAAAAAAAAAAATTGAGAATTTCCTAACTTTTGATTTTCTAAACCAAATTGAGTGATTCAAGAGTCTAATCCGTGCGGATTTTGCTCCTCTTTCTGAATATCCACTCGGTTTTTAAGATCTGCAAGGTATGTGTTCGGAATCCCCAATTTTCAGTCCGTCATAGGTTTGGTAAAATCCGATTTTTGACTTGATTGGCTTGATTTAACTGTTGAATCATGGTTAGTTAGGTTGTATTAGAGGAATGGAACCATCTATATGAGCTTTTATCGGTTGATTTGCATGTTTTGAATTTTCGAGTTCATAAAGAAAATTGCAAAAATCTGGAAATTTTGGGTGATTTGGGTTGAACTGATGATTGAATTGTGTTCCTGGTAGTGCTGTAGTTGATCGCCATCAGTTATTTCAGATTGATTGGTTGATTTTTCGAACTTTGAAAAATTTGCTAATTTTTGTGATGTTTTTGGTCGATTTTGATCTTCGATTTTCAGATGCCTCGTCAGGAGAAACGACCAAGGCAAAGCTCGTCTTCAAGCACTGCAACAGGGTCTACGGATTCCTTCATTCAGCACCTGGTTTGCAGGCCCCCATGGCCCAAATGAGAAGATCGGAAAATAGCCTCAGGAGTGGCTTGGGCAGGGACTCCGAAGCAGGAAGTGTCCCGAGACACTTGTGTATTCCGTGATATTCAGGAAGAGTGGGATGAATATGACACGCTGTTCTATAATGCGTGGGAGTTAAGATTATCTCCACTCGGTTCGCGGATTCTACTGTTCTGCAGAAGATGGGGATCTTCGAGGAGGTTGTTCAGATGGGGACTATGCTGTTCCAGCAGTATGATCTGTACCCAGGTTTAGTACGCCAGTTTCTCTCTACATTTCGCATCTACTACGCGAATGAGCTGGCGAAGCGTGCGCAGGAAGGCACGATGACGTTTCTGATCCGAGGAGTTCGATACCGGATCAGTCTGATGGAGCTTTGTGGGATCTATGGCTTCTCTGACCATCCCACATGCGTTCTCCTTCCCTCTCAGTGGATCCATATGCGGACATTCTGGTCCAAGTTCGGGAATGGAGTCTATGACAGCAAGACTAGCACGCAGACGGAGGTTCGACATCTGGTTTTGAGGTACATTCTGCGCCTCTTTGGTCACACCATTTTGTGCAAGTCTGCGCCCAGCAAGACTCGAGTCAGTGAGTTGATTCTCCTCTACTACGGACTTTATGAGATGCTGGATGATTCGATACCTGTTGATAGTATGGTTCGCGCCAACTTAGGCGCTGTTTTTGCTGAGCATCTGGTCTCCTTGAAGACCAAGCCATTCACCAGTCCAGGGGAGAAGACTGAGAGTGTTGGCAGCTTGCTGACCCCGATCTTCCATCATTTCCAGATCAATGTCACACCTTGCAGTCTGCGCAGTGACAGATCACTTATGGATGACCAGTATCTGCGCCATGTCACTTGGATGAAGATTGGAGTTGTCTGGACTTTCACTACCACTTCTGGAGAGTATGTTGGCATTAAATTACCACAAAGAGCCTTCACTACTATTCAGGGAGATCCATGCCAGCTATTCTTCATGCCAGCACGGACTCTTCTGCGCCCCTTGACTCTGCGCCCTGCTAGAGCTGCTACAGCTGACTCCTCTGCTTCTACTGCCGCTGCTGCTGATGCTGGACCTTCTACACGCCAGAGTGGTTCTTCTACTGCTTTCAAACGTCCTCCACGACCACAGACACCCATGGATATGGCTGCTTTTCAGGAGTATGTCATTGAAAGCTTTGAGGGACTCTGGGATGCTGTTGCTACACTTAGCAAATGTGGTTGTGTCCGCCCCCATTACACCACTGAGCCTTGCGAGGATGAGGATTGAGGCTTCACTATCTGGTTACTTGTTCCTTTTTCCCTTTTATTTTTTTCTTGCTCTTGAGTCATTTTTATGTTTTCTTTGAGTCAGTTGTCAGTTTCTTTGATGATGTTTTTGAGATTGTTGAACCAGGTTATTTTTGCTATGTTTGGATGTTGTTAATTATGTGTTTGAATGCTCAAAAAGTCTAACTTTCGAGTGCATATGCAAACACTTCGTTAATTAACATCTGACATAAGAATTGGGCAATACAGGTCGTGGTGACACTCGTCACTAGACTGGTGACGCTCGTCACCCGACCCCACGCGAGGTAACACTTTTCTGACTTGGTTTTTCGACTTCTCATTCATTTTTCTGACCAACTCTTGGCTTAATAACACTGAGGACAGTGTTGTTTAAGTCTGGGGGAGGTGGTTACTGACGTTGTGTGCTTTGTGTCATGTCTATAGAGTCTTAAAGTTGAGTCAAAAACCTGTTTTATAGAGTCAAAATTTTTTGAAATTGTCAGTTTTTCTTGGAACTAACCATAGGACTTTTTTGCTGATAAGAACCATTGCCACAGTAGTTGATTACAAGTCTCACTAAGTTGAAAGTCATAGGTAGATCAGTCTAGCAATGAAGGTTTAGGTTCTTAGAGAATCTGAAAAATTTGCTGTTAGCTCCACCTTAATGAACTTTAAACTTCTTGTCTTGGTGATTGATTCTTATTGATCTTGATTCTCTCTTTCAGCACTGACAATAAGGTTAAAATGCAGTCTCTCTTTGATCTTCCCTGATGTAGTTTTTAAGAGATTAAGTCCAAAGAATGGTGCATTCATGACCCTGTCTCCTCACAAGGAACAACAGTAGTGAACACACTCAAGAACATGTCTCCTCACAAGGAACAAAAGTATTGAGTAGCTCCATATCTTAGACTGTAAAAGTTGAAAAAAAAAAAGAAGTGAAAAATCAAAAATATCCTAAGGAAAAGATCAAGGGAAGAGAAAATAAGAGAGCTGTGTTGATATCTATTTGTTCAGTTGTTAGGAAGGGAAAAGAATCTGTAAAGTAATTGAGATGATAGAGCCTTGATGAGTATTCACACTTAGGTATAAAAATAAGGAGTTAACAGTAGAAATTTTGGATTTCTTGAAGGGATTTGGACTGGACTTGAGAGATTTGCTAAGCTTGTGATGATTAGACTGAAATTTGATCTTGTGTTGACTATGTAGTATGTGGATTCGGAAGCTCTAACTAGTGTGGTGTTCCTGATGACTGACTGACTGTTTCTTGTTTTCAAACCTCGACCTTATTCTGTGTCTGATGTTTGCTTGAGGGCAAGCAAAAGCTAAGTCTGGGGGAGTTGATATATCATGGTTTTTATGGTTTTTAACCATGATATAAGTCCTTTTTATTGAGTCTTTTTGGTCTTTTTAGAGTCCTAGAAGAGTCTTTGCAGGTTATAGCATGTCTGGAGCATAACTAGAGATATTGGAGCTTTTTGGAGCATTGCAAGTTGAAGCCACGAAGTATCCAACTCGGGAAGGAAAGTATCACATATGGTGACGCTCGTCACCCATCAAGGAAGGAGCGTGGCTGTTTTATTAAAAGTATGAAGAAGATTTACAGAATTGGCCCAGAAGTTCCTTTATTTACATGAAGACCCCAGATCGTGTTTGGCCTCTATTTATTAGGTTTTTCAGCCATTGTTGGCGATTATCTTAGTTTTTGAGAATTCAGAGAGCTTAGAGAGAGATTATTCAGAGCTTTTTGGGGAGACAAATCCTGTACTCTTTTGAGAAGATTTCGAACCCCCTTTATTTCTTACTCTTTCTCTTAATGCAATTTTATTCAGTTATGTTTTGTGATCTCATAATCATGTCTGAGTAATCTGCTAGTTAAGTTAGGGTTTTTCAAAGGTTGATGAAAAGATTGTAGAATCGCTATCTGTTAGGAATATCTTATGGTTTTTCATCTCTGCTTGCTTTAAAATCGAATTTCTGAGACACATCATCTAGGAATCCGAAAATCTTAGGTTGTTAAATATATGTGAGAGCATTATTCATAACCTGAACTAGTATTTGATGAGCAAAGCAACTTAGTGCAAAGAGATTTGGCTTAGGGGTTTTGTAAACAATTGAATCTGATTCATTCCTGCATGCTTAGGTTGTTAGAGTTTACAAAGAGATTTGAAACTCTGTGATTTAGGCATAGATAACTTTTGCAATGAGAATTGATTAGTTATACATCAGTAATTCATGTTTAAAACGGTTCTTAATCATTCCTGATTTCCTGCGTCATACATTCTTGGATTCAACCTGCGAACTGCCCTGACTTAGCGCTTTTAGTCTTCTGGAACTTAGATCATCTTACAAAATCGTTTGCTTACTTTCATTCATTCATTCGCATTACATACATCATATCTTGCTTAGCTTAATCCGAATCTACATTCGATAGTGTAGTCTGCATTACTCTCTTGGGATTTCGATACCCCTTGTACTACAACTGCTTTGCTGTGCACTTGCAGTAGTTTTATTTGGGTAAAACCTGACCCTATCAATGTTGATGGCGATGATGAAGTAATGTCTGAAAACAAAGAAGACAATCAAAAGGAAGATCAGGTTTGATTAGTGGATTGTGTGAAGAAGGGACAATATTTCGGAAGCAAACACGTTTTGAAGGCAACTCTGGAAATTTGTGCAATGAAGTATAACTTTGACTATAAGGTTGTACAATCTACTACAAGATGGTGGAGTATACGCTGCACAGATAACATATGCAATTGGGATGTTCACGCCGAGTCTTTAATTGGATCTTCCTATTTCAAAATTAAAAAATATGTGGCTAAACATACATGTGCTCCTTCAAGGATAAATAATCTGGTAGGACAGCTTCAGCAAAAACAATTGGCAATCTGATTATGTACAGGTATGAGGGTGCCAAAAAGAGTATAAACCGAATAATATTATACAGATCATGCGTGTGGACCATGGTTGCGAGATCTCTTATAACCAAGCATGGGAGTCCCGCGAGTATGCAGTTAACGCTGTTAGAGGTATTTCAGAGAAAGGCTATGGTAAAATACCAAACTACTTGCACATGCTAAAAGAAGCTAATAAGGATACGCAAACTGATTACAAAACTGATTACGATGGTAGATTCAGATATCTTTTTGTTTCTTTTGGTCAGTCTATTAGAGGGTTCTACAAAGCTATTCAGAAGGTCATTGTTGTTGATGGTACGTATTTGAAGAGTAAATACAAAGGAACTCTACTTGTCGCTGCATCTTTAGATGATAACTCTACTTTGTATCCAATTGCATTTGGGGTGGTTGATTCAGAGAATGACAAGTCATGGGAGTGGTTTTTAATGCATCTAAAGGTTGTCATTGCACATGAGGATAGTTTGGTTTTAGTGTCAGATAGAAATTCCTCAACTGAAAAATCACTCGTGAAAGTGTACCCTCATTCTAGACATGGAATTTGCATTCACCATTTTCTAAATAATGTGGTAGTATATGTTAAGGGAAAGGGTTTGATTGGCCTCGTTGCAAAGGCTTCAAGAGCATATCGGATTGCTGATTTTGAGAGATGCTTCAAAGATATCTGGAATATTAGTCCGATCATAGGAAAATATCTACAAGATGCTGATGTGAAAGAATGGTCTCGTTGTCTATTTCCCTGTTTCAAGTATGATGTTAGGACCAATAACCCTTTTGAATTGATAAATGCTGCATTGGTGAAACCAAGAGAATATCCAGTCATTCCTTTGTTGGATAGCATCAGAGAGATGTTAACCAGGTGGTTTTATAAGCTCAAAACAGAAGCATCCTTTAACCATTGAAGTGAAGAAAAAGATAGTAAGAAGGATTTAGAAGGGTAATATTTATTGTTTTTCTGGTTGACCACAACAGATTTCAAGTTAAAGGCGACAAATTCGGCTGTGTTGTTGATTTGGGCAGTAAAACTTGTTCTTGTTGAAAGTATGATTTATTGAAGATTCTTTGCAGACACGCCATTAGTGCAGATTTTTCTGTAGGCAAGGAAGTTTACCCACTCACAGATGAAAGGTATACTACAACTGCATGGAGATCGATTTATGAAGAAATTATTAATCCAATAGGTGTTCCTGAAGATGCATGGCGTGTTCCAAAGGATGTTGAACTTGCAAAAGTTCTACCACCTGAAACACGAAGAACTGCAGGTAGATGAAAGAAACGGAGACACGAAACAGTTGAAGACAAGATACGATCGTCACATGGATCACAAAGGTCCAAGAAGTATAAGTGCAGTTGGTGTGGTATCAAATGCCACAAAAGAGGAACTTGTGAAATAGCAATATAACAAGTTATACTTTCTCTAAGCAATATAACAAGTTACACTTTCTCTATCTTTGTTTTTTTATTTTATTTTGAATTTGGTTATGAATTACATTGTCAGAATACACTATTTATTCATTTGATTTCAATCTTTCATGGTTATTCACTTCTCTTATATTTGCATATTCAAACTCTATATTTGCATCTTCGAACAAACAGAAACATAGTAATTATCCAAAAGAGTGGTCATATACAGAAACAACTGAATTAAACAGAGAATTAATGCAGTTGGCACATTCAGTACCCAAAAGAGTTAAAGAGAAACCAAAGAGTTAAGAAGATATCACATCCAACATCAAAAAATCTGTTAGAAAGAGAGTCTTTCTGTGCCGTCTCGCAAAAACTCTCTCAAAACCTTTTGTTTTGGTTTCTGAAAATCGTAGACTTTGGTGATTTTTTTACCAAATTGTGAAGCGGTTTATGGATGGAGTTTACCTCCAATTGATATGCTGTGGCTTATGTGGACTATATGCAAAGAGATCTGTCCAGGTGGAAGCACTTGAGCCCAATAACTGCATAGAATTCTTGCAAAGAAAACCGTAGGGGTCTTTTAAGTGCTTATCCATTATTGTCTTCATGCTAATCTTAGCGTCATTCTTTATCACCTTGCTTCAAAACCCTGTATCTTCTACAAATTTCTGCACATTGCAATTATCCTCATTTAAGCACTTGGTCCCAGTAACTGCATAGAATTCTTGCATAGAAAACCGTAGGGGCCTCCTGCCAAACACAAACCATAGCTCATGATGTTTGCCAGTTATCAGTTGCCTGCACATAAAGCTGTGAAGCAATTTTTCCAAATATCCTAGATTGTTTTCATGGATCGCCAAAATTTTAGCAAATACGAGGCCTCTCTTGACAATTCCATACTCATGTGGCAGGGCTCCCTCCAATTTCTCCATATATGTCATTTTGCAGTTGTTGTTAATGTGTAACACTTGCGGCTCACATCCTGCTTAAACAACTGTTTTGGCAATCCCATATTCATACTTACAAACACAATTATCAATAAAGGCTATCAACTAAACTGCTCAAAATTATAAATGCAGATGTTAAGAATCAAATGTGAGTAGCATTAGTTTTCGAGTTTAATTTATTTGATCCGATTTTCATATCTCAGAACCACCATGAGCTTGCATTCATTGTTTCTTTGACCATATACATACACATTTGATTCTCATAAAACGCATTTATATGTAGACTTCTAAGACCATGACATGGATCAATCATTCTGTTCCAGGTAGAAAAGCACACTTCTTTCAAGCATTTTCTGATAAATTCCCATCAAAAGAACACTTCTAGATAGGCTATGTGAGCTGTTTAATCTCTATCTTATTCCTTTGAATTCTCACAAACAACAGAAGAACAAGAAAATGAGACTAGAAGAAGAAGAAGAAGAAGAAGTCAAGTAGGTATGTGCTCTAATTATTGATTGTAAGTGGCTATTCAAAATTTCAGGATAGTCAAAATACTCCAAGATCAATTTTGAATAGGACGAGGAAAGAAAGAGGAAGGAGGAGAAACTTACTGCCGGAAGAGGAAGACGTCGGCAAAGAAGAAGGAGTTCGGCAGAGAGGAGGAAGCCAGAAAGGAAGTTTTGCCGGGCTACTTTATCTGCAAAAATTGAATTCCCAAAAACAATTTTAAAACTTAGGCAGAGGAGGAAACAAGGAAGAGGAGAAAAGAGCAAAAATCGAATTTCCAAAATCAATTCTCAAGTCGAGACAATACCAGCAGAAGAGGACGCCGATGGAGGAGGAGGACGCCGACAAAGGATGGGGACGCCGGGAAAGGAGATGAATGTGGTGGAGAGGAAGAAGGCCGATGATTTTTAGTTTATGTCGACAACTTAAACTAAAATACCACGCCTTAAACCTAACCTTCTTTCAAACCTAAACACTTTTACGAGAGTAGTGAGGCCTTTCATTGCATTATTTTCAATCCTATCTTAGCAAAAAGTGTTAGGAATAGGGCTGGCAAGGAGAAGCTCCCTTGTAGACACCAGCTTGCATTTTGAGTTTGGTATTAGGTTAGGAGTTTGGGGAAAGGGTCATTTGAGTGGTTTAAGAGTTTCATGTTTATATGTTTTCAAAAAGAAGAAAGAACTATGGGGTTAGTAACAAAGGGGGAACAAATTAAAAGTGGTTAAGTAAAATAGATAAAATGCTCTAAGTGTTAAAGAAAAGAAAGGAGCCAGCAGCAACAAAGCTAAGAAGAGGTCAACCGAAAGGAAAAATTTGACCAAGCTATCCACCAAAGGTGATGAAGGCGGCGCCAAACAATCAACAATGAAGAGCAAGGTCTAAAAAGAAGAAGTCAACCACACGGCAAAGCCAAGAGACGTTTCCCCCATTGTGAAGAGTGAAGATTATCAAGCGCTTTGGGAAAGGGTAGATTTAAGGGTTAACTTTGGGGTTTTAGAAGTTTCTAGGATCATCTTGGGTAAAATGGGTAGAAAGGAGCTTTAACTTGCATGGATAGGTGTGCCTTTACCTTTAGCATTTTGCCAAAGATAGGATTCTTTCATTGTGCGATCCCCTGATTTTTAAAGCCCTTCTTAAAACGAGAACATTTTCATCTTGTGACCTTACCCCTTTGACCAAATGCTTTCGCTTGATGTGCACAACTTGATCCATTGGTTAACGCTTAATGAATGTTAAGAAGTAGGTTGATTTGAATTCTTGTGTAGTCTAAGCTAGGGTTCATTGCTTGCTTTGATGGGTATGGCTAAAGTTTTTAAATTAGAACAACCTCTTTGCATCCTAGAACTTATAACTTGGGCGTTGAATCGATTTCTCCATTGACATCTTTCGTTTTGAGCTTCCACTTTCAAACCTCTCTTCCTTCTTGAATTTTGTTTGCTTGAGGGCAAGCAAAAGGCAAGTTTGGGGGAGTTGATATTACTATATATTTTGCATATTTTACATGCATTTAGGATAGTTTTTCATGCATTCATCTTGCATTATAGGCTAGTTTGCACCATTTTAGGTCCTAGAGAACTTTTGCATTAGCATTCGCATGTTTCTTGCATTGTGCATCATATTCAGGTTGTTTTTGGACACTTTGGAGCTGTGGAGGATTCATGGACATGCTAAGGCTCGTGAGAAAGCTTGTGGACACTTGGAGAACTCAACCATTCAGCAAAGTACATGAGATCGAGTTGCGGATCGGGCAAGGCAGGTCGATCTAGACGAGATCGACCAGAAGATCGAGTGACCCCCAGTCGATTCAAGAGGAAGATCGAGCATGCGATCGAGTGAGGAGGTCGATCGAGAGTACGGACGTGGGCCATGCCATCAAGATCGAGGGCCAGATCGAGTTCTCGACCCGATCATCAAAGGATCGACTCAAAGATCGAGCGAAGTCATCCGATCCAAGAGAGGATCGAGCCGGAGATCGAGTGACTCGAGTCGATCCCAGACTAACCATATCCGTCCAGCTGGTTTTGGCAGCTAGCGAAGAGGGGACCATTTGCGGTTTAGCCATTTTTGGCAAACCGCAGCCATCGCTTTAATTATCCTCCATTCTATCTTTTACTTTTTCGCTCTCCTCTTCCTTAGGCGATTTTCGCCATTGTAGACTTTAAGCTTTTCTTGCATTTTGAACCTTTGAATCTTGAAATCATTAAGTCTTTTGCTTTAATCCATCGTTTAATCATGATTAGCTGATCATACTTTTCATTCTGTTCAGTTTTATTTATGAATCGCGAGTAGTTTTCTTAGGGTAAGGGGTTAAGACGATTCGAAAAGGGTCAAAAAGGTTTAAGTTTTGTGTTTTCCTGTTCTTCATACCTTCTCTTCTAGGATCTTGGGATCTTAAAGCCTAGAGAGCCTTGGAAAAGGTCTCTATGAACCAAAGGTTGTCTTACCTTGACAGGATTCAGATGTCCTGGAAAACCAGATCCTAGAGGCTAATCCTTCCTTTCCCATACGCCATGGTTGTTTAGGGGATTAGTTAGGTCATTATTTCAAATCTGTCTTTCTTGCTCTTCGATCTCTTTTTCCACCAAACGCCATGGGTTTGGAGAAGAGATTGAGGAAGTGAACCATACCACATGCCATGGATGGTTCATCTTTTGTTTTCAAAGCTTAGAGAAACCTCTTAAAAGAGTAGATCTAAATGTTTTCAAACCAAAGCTTAAATCTTTGATACCTTTGAATATGACCCTCGACCCTAAACCCTCCTTTTTAGCATTTTAAAACCTTTGTTCATTCTTCGCTTGTCATTAGCTTGCATCTTGTTCA
The DNA here is from genome assembly GCA_911865555.2 of Thlaspi arvense. Classification (NCBI taxonomy): domain Eukaryota; kingdom Viridiplantae; phylum Streptophyta; class Magnoliopsida; order Brassicales; family Brassicaceae; genus Thlaspi; species Thlaspi arvense. The sequence goes on from OU466862.2 coordinate 49,965,884, forward strand.
TCAAAAGTCATTTCGCTTAAAGTTGTTTGTTAGATCGATCTCTTTTGCTCGATCTAGTGCTCGATCCAGTGGTCGATTCACTAGTCGATTTTTAGTTCTTAGTAGTTTTGCTTTTTTAATTTCTTGCTTATTCCTAGTGATAGTTGACCCTCTTCCTGGGATTTTAAAATTGTTTTGCATTCCATTAGGTCGTTGCATCTAGTTTTCCTTGATTTTACCAATCATTTATCATATTTGCTTAGATTTGCTTCATCCTTGCATTCTTAGTGGCTCTTCCTGCTCCCTAGGTTGGATTGATTCCTCTTGCACACTATACTACATCTATATGTTGCTTGAGTTTTGATAACCTCCTGCTTGCATAGTAAAAATCCTGTTATCAAATGGCAACGTTGCCATCTTAGGGTTGCTAAGAAGCATTAAGATTTGGGGTTTAGTAAAGACTAAGCCTTTGTTTTCATTTTGGTCACTAATCTCTCTGCCTTTAAACTTGTGTCTTTCAGGTACATGAATCTGCGTTCTAGGGGTGACAACAACTTACTTACACCCCTAGACAATATTCATCAACTTGGGCACGCAAGATCAAGAAGAGTTAGAGATCAAGCTAGAGCTTTTGAGGAGATTGTTCAGGCAGGTTCAGTAGACTTTGCAACAATGGCTGAGCAAGAACATCCTGAAGGACCTCCACCAGCCCACGGTGCTGTAAGAAGGGGCAATGGAAATCCCATCCACACAGCTAGACCCCCACGGATCATTGGTGCTAGAGATGCTCCTAATACTCATCACAATCGTTTTGGGATCACTCCTCCACCAGTTCAGAACAACAACTTCGAGATAAAGCCAGGATTCATCTCTATGGTTCAGAATAGCAAGTTCCATGGGCTGGCAATGGAAGATCCCTTGGAGCATCTTGACAACTTTGAGCAAAGTTTTTGGGATGATCAAGATTAGTGGCATTTCCGAAGATGCTTTCAAGCTGCGTATCTTTCTATTTTCTCTCAGAGACAAGGCTAGACATTGGGAGAAGACACTTCCACAAGGCACCATTACCTCTTGGGATGAGTGTAAGAAGGTGTTCCTCTCAAAGTTCTTCTCTAGCACAAGAACAGCAAGGTTGAGAAGTGAGATCAGCGGATTCACTCAAAGGCAGAATGAGACATTCAATGAAGCCATGGAGAGATTCAAAGATTATACCATTCAGTGTCCTCACCACGGCTTCAGTGAAGAGACTCTTCTAAGCATAATCTACCGTGGAGCATTGCCCAAGATCCGTATGCTACTTGACACGGCAAGCAAAGGCAACTTCCTCGGTCAAGAAGTAGAAGAGGGAATGGAGTTAATCGAGAACTTGGCCTTGAGTGATGGTAACTACGCTGCAGACTATGACCGTGCACCAAGAGGTTCTGAGCTAGAGTCTCACAAGAAAGAGCTTAAATCATTGCATGAGAAGATTGTCAAGTTGGTTTTTGCAAACCAGAAGCATGTACACTTTGTGGGTGAACAAGAAGAGATCTTGGAGGAGTTAGACTTAAGCCAAGAGGAAGCTAACTGGATTGCTGGTCAGAACTACAACAAGCCTCAAGGATATTCACAAGGGTACCAACTCAACAACAATCTCTCTTACAGGAGTACAAATGTTGAGAACCCTAAAGATCAAGTATACCCCCCTCAGCAAGCAAAGCCGTTTGTTCCTTACAACAAGGGTTTTCAAGCGAATAGTGGCTTTCAAGGGCAGAGGCAAGGAAAATTCCAGGGTCAGCAGCAGCAGCAAGGCAACAAATGTTACACTCCTATGTTTCCTCCCGGCTTTGTTCCTCAACAACAACGAATGCAACCGCAACAACAAGACCCGGTCCAAGCTATGTTCCAGCAGTTGCTTCAAGGTCAAGCTTCTACTAATCAGAAGTTTGCTGAGATGAACAACCGTCTTGACTCCTCTCTCACTGACATCTCAACTCAGATTACAAACCTGAACAATAAGATCAAGCAGTAAGAGAAGGGAAAAGCTACTACAACCGGTCAAAGCAGCTTACCGGGTAAGTGTGAGCAAAATTCCAAGGAATACGCCAATGCCATTACACTAAGGAGTGGCAAAGAACTTCCACCACGAGTTACTCCTAAGACCAATGAGGACATTGTGATTCAAGAGGGGGAGGATAAGATTTCAGCTAATGAGGAGATCAACTTTGATAATGTATGGATTGAGAGACCAAGAAAGGGTAAAGAGGTAGCTGTAGAGAAGAAAGTGGAGCAAGCTACTAAAGAGAAAAATGTTTATGTGCCTCCACCGTATGTACCTAAGCTTCTTTTTCCTGGCCGCTTCAAGAAACAGCTGATAGAGAAGCATAAACTCTTGTTTGAGAAGCATCTAAGGGATGTAGAGATCAAGCTTCCTCTTGTGGATTGCCTAGCTATGATGCCAAAGTGTGCTAAGTTCTTCAAAGATACCCTTACAAAGAAGAACAAGGAGAGTAAAGAAGTCTTGGTGCTTAGTGAAGAGTGTAGTGCTATTATTCACAAGGAGATTGTCCCTAAGAAGCTAGGAGATCCAGGATCATTCACCATTCCTTGTGCTTTGGGTCCATTGAAGTTCAAGAGCTGCTTATGCGATTTGGGAGCAAGTATCAATCTCATGCCCCATTCTATAACAAAGAAGCTAGGTTTCACACGGTTCAAGGAATGTAGGATCTCCCTTGTGTTAGCTGATAGAAGCGTGAGACTTCCAGTGGGTTTGCTAGAAGATCTTCTAGTGAGAATAAGCGATGTCAATGTACCAACCGACTTTGTTGTGCTTGAGATGGATGAAGAGCCTAAAGATCCACTTATACTAGGAAGACCATTCCTTGCAACCACCGGAGCAATCATTGATGTCAAAAATGGGAAGATAGCTCAGCACCTTGGCAAAGACATAAAGCTGGATTTTGATATCAACGAGGTCCTGAAGAAGCCAACCATAGAAGGACAAGCATTCTACATTGAAATGTTGGATGCTTTGGCCGACGAGCTGCTTGAAGAGTTGGCACAAGAGGATCACTTGAAGCTTGCTTTGACTAAGGAGACAGGAGAGTATGGTTTCTTGGATCAGAGGACTCATGAGTACGTTAATCTCCTTGATTCTAGGAAAGTTGTGATGGAAAATGAAGGCGGATGCCTAGAGATCGATCAGGAAATCGAGAAGATCACTCGATCCAGGACAGCAATCGACAAGAAGATCGAGGAGACTGGTCGATCCAGCAAAACAATCGATGGGAAGATCGAGGGAAGCCAATCGATCAGTTCAGAGAACGAGACGGAGACTCGATCTCCTGCTTGATCCACATCAAATCGAGTGGGTGAATCGAGTGAAGTTGCTCGATCCGGACCGGAACGAGTGCAAGATCGACTGGATGACTCGATCTCAGAGGAGACAAGAGTTCAAGAAGGCAGTCTAAAGGCTCATGCCTCGGGTTCTAAAGAGGCTACTGAGGATGGGAACGTGAACAAGGGCCACGAGGAGGACTGGAGCGATTTGCTAGTCCCAAAGGTGGACCTAAAGGAGCTCCCAAAAGGGCTAAGGTATGCTTTCTTAGGGCTTAATGATACCTACCCCGTGATTGTGAATGATAATCTGAGTGATGATGAGTTGCACTCGCTCCTTACTGAGCTGAGAAAGTATAGGAAGGCCATTGGGTACTCTCTAAGTAACATCAAGGGCCTTTCACCAATGCTTTGCACTCATAGGATTCACTTAGATAATGAGAACTCTTCTTCTATTGAACATCAAAGGCGTTTAAACCCGAATTTGAAAGAAGTAGTTAAGAAAGAGATTCTTAAGCTGTTAGAGGCTGACGTGATCTATCCCATAAGTGACAGCACGTGGGTTTCCCCTGTACATGTGGTGCCTAAGAATAAGAAGGGAGGGATCACGGTCATTAAGAATGATAAAGACGAATTGATTACTACCAGGACTATAACTGGTCACCGTATGTGTATAGACTATAGGAAGCTTAATTCAGCTACTAGAAAGGATCATTTTCCTCTTCTTTTTATTGATCAAATGCTTGAGAGACTTGCTAATCATCCTTATTACTGCTTTCTTGATGGTTATGGTGGTTTCTTTCAAATACCAATCCATCCAAACGATCAAGAGAAGACGATCTTTACATGCCCTTATGGCACCTTCGCATATCGAAGGATGCCATTCGGGTTGTGTAATGCACCGGCTACATTTCAGCGGTGTATGATGTCGATCTTCTCTGATCTTATAGAAGAGATGGTAGAAGTGTTTATGGATGACTTCTCGGTCTATGGTGCGTCTTTTTCTGCTTGTTTGTTGAATCTTTGCAAGGTACTTAAGCGTTGTGAGGAGACAAACTTGGTGCTCAACTGGGAGAAGTGTCACTTCATGGTGAAAGAAGGGATAGTACTTGGCCACAAGATATCAGAGAAGGGCATAGAGGTTGACAAAGCCAAGGTTGAGGTCATGATGAGTCTTGATCCGCCGGTTAATGTGAAGGGAGTAAGGAGTTTCTTAGGCCACGCAGGCTTCTACAGGAGATTCATAAAGGATTTCTCCAAGATAGCAAGGCCCCTCACACGGTTGTTATGCAAGGAAGCTGACTTTGTGTTTGATGAGGATTGTCTTCATGCTTTCGTGACCATCAAGGAAGCTCTTGTATCCGCGCCAATAGTACAAGCACTGGACTGGACTCTACCATTCGAGATCATATGTGACGCGAGCGACTAAGCCGTGGGAGCTGTTCTTGGTCAGAGGAAAGACAAGCGGTTGCATGTAATCTACTATGTCAGCCGTACCTTGGATGACACGCAAGTCAGATATGCTACCACCAAGAAGGAGTTGCTGGCCGTTGTGTTTGCTTTTGAGAAGTTCAGATCATACCTCGTAGGCTCTAAGGTTTTTGTCTACACAGATCATGCAGCTTTGAGATACATATATTCCAAGAAAGACACTAAACCAAGGCTCTTGAGATGGATACTTCTTCTACAAGAATTTGACATGGAAATCAAAGACAAAAAAGGGATAGAGAATGATGTTGCTGATCACCTCTCAAGGATGAGAGTCAATGAAGCTTTGCCATTAGATGATTTGCTTCCTGAAGAGCAGCTCATGATGATCACCACGGCGGTATGTGAGAAGCTTGAAGACAAGTTTGAAGAGGTCTTGAGTTTCAAGGAAGAAGACTTGCCTTGGTATGCTGATATAGTGAACTTCTTGGCGTGTGGAGAAGAGCCGTCTCATCTAGACCATTACCACAAGAAGAAGTTTATGAGAGATGTTTCCCACTACTTTTGGGTTGAGCCATACTTGTACAAGAGGGGCGTGGACAGCTTGTATAGAAGGTGTGTAACAAGGGAAGAAGCTAAGGACATACTTCTACATTGTCACTTCATATGGTGGCCATTTCGCTTCTTTCAAGACCGCTACAAAGGTGTTACAAGCGGGTTTCTGGTGGCCATCTATCTTCAAAGACGCTCACGAGTTTGTTAAGGCTTGTGAAGCATGTCAAAGAGCTGGAAACATCACGAAGAGGAATGAGATGCCTCAGGTGCCAATCTTTGAAGTTGATGTCTTTGACGCTTGGGGGATAGATTTCATGGGACTATTCCCATCTTCTTACAGCAACAATTTCATTTTGGTGGCGGTTGACTATGTGTCTAAGTGGGTTGAGGCTATAGCTTCCCCAACAAACGATGCAAATGTGGTGGTAAAGCTCTTCAAGACAATCATATTACCACTGTTTAGAGTCCCCAAGGTAGTAATCAGTGATGGTGGAAGCCACTTCATCAATAAAGTCTCTGAAGGTCTCTTAAGGAAGTATGGCGTGAAGCACAAGGTAGCCACACCTTATCATCCTCAAACGAGTGGGAAGGTAGAGGTGTCTAACAGGCAGATCAAGGCCATACTAGAGAGGACAGTTGGGACTACTCGGAAGGATTGGGCGGTCAAACTAGACGATGCTTTGTGGGCTTACTGAACCGCTTTCAAGACCCCTATAGGAATGACTCCTTTCACTCGTCTATACGGCAAAGCGTGTCACCTTCCTGTTGATTTGGAGCATAGGGCACTATGGGCAGTGAAGCAGCTCAACTACAACCTCAAGACAGCTCAGGAGAAGCAGTTGATTTAGCTACATGAGCTTGATGAGCTACAGTTGGATGCATACGACAGTGCTAAGATCTACAAGGAGCGGACTAAGGCTGTTCATGATAAGAAGCTGGTTCATAAGGAGTTGAGGGAAGGCAGTTTGGTGCTACTCTATGACTCGAGGTTGAAGCTGTTCCCTGGAAAGCTCAAGTCTAGATGGTGTGGACCGTTTGAGATCAAAGAGGCTCTTCCCTATTTACATTGGTTGGCAAGAGCGGCAATGCTTTCACAGTTAATGGGCACAGAGTCAAGCCCTACATGGCTAGTGATTGCAGCAAGGAGAGCACTTTCGTGCTCCTCCCCCCCCCCCCCCCCCCCCCCCCCCCCCCCCCCCCCCCCCCCCCCCCCCCCCCCCCCCCCCCCCCCCCCCCCCCCCCCCCCCCCCCCCCCCCCCCCCCCCTCCCCTCCCACAGGCCTAAACTAAGTAAAGTCTAGCTAAAGACGTTAAAGAAAGCGCACTTGGGAGGCATTTCCATGTCTATCTTGTACATATTTTCTTTATTTCTATTTCAGTTTTATGCTTTTAATGTTGAAGTGTGTAGGTGAATGGATAAGGGATTGTTAGATTTGATCTTGGAGTCCAAAAGAGGCGAGAAGGGTTAAGTATAGGCTAGAGATCGAGTGCTAGATCGACTCATCCTAGCTCGATCTTTACTAGATCGAGCTAGTGAATCGAGAGGAGTCAGTCGATCTAAACGAGATTGAGCAGACAAATCGAGTGGAACGGTCGATCACGAGAGGATAAACCACCTATACGTTTAGCTTGAAAAGAAAACGAGGTGTAGATCGACCGAGTCACTCGATTCTCAAAGATAGATCGAACAGTCTACTCGATCTGCCACTCGATCTAAGCCAAAACGACCCCAAAATCGATCATGTGGCTCGATCCAAGGAGTAGAGCTTAGTTGACAAAAAGTCAAGGAACGAGAGGATACAATCGATCTAAGACTCGATGCAATTTGAATCGAGTCCCTGATCGACTAAACCTCTCGATCCGAGCCAACATGGGCATGAGATCGACCAAATGGACTTGATCTCGTGCCGAGGTAACAATTTCTTTTCCCTCTTTCCTTCTTTCCATCATGTTTTTAAATTCAAATCTTGGTCAAGACAGGAATCTTTGACCATGAAAGATGTGCCTTGACCAAGCTTTTGTCAGAAATCACTCTTGCATGTGTCCAAAATTTTCTTGTCTTTAAAACCTCTTTCTCTCTTTTGTTTCTTCACTTTGAAAACCCGATTTTCACAAAACAGAGAGAGAGAGAGAGAGCATTTGAGTTTTAAAGACTTGTGCATTTCATTTTCCTCTAAATTCAAAGGTATTTTCGTGTTATTTGATTTGCTTGCTTAATCTTAGAAGAAAATCCTTTTCTGTTGTGATTTGAATGCTTGTGTAGACTAAGCTAGGGTTCATTGCTTGCTTTGAGGGGTATGGCTAAAGTTTTTAAAGTAGAACAACCTCTTTGCATCCTAGAACTTATAACTTGGGCGTTGAATCGATTTCTCCATTGACATCTTTTGTTTTGAGCTTCCACTTTCAAACCTCTCTTCCTTCTTGAATTTTGTTTGCTTGAGGGCAAGCAAAAGGCAAGTTTGGGGGAGTTGATATTACTATATATTTTGCATATTTTGCATGCATTTAGGATAGTTTTTCATGCATTCATCTTGCATTATAGGCTAGTTGCACCATTTTAGGTCCTAGAGCACTTTTGCATTAGCATTCGCATGTTTCTTGCATTGTGCATCATATTCAGGTTGTTTTGGACACTTTGGAGCTGTGGAGGATTCATGGACATGCTAAGGCTCGTGAGAAAGCTTGTGGACACTTGGAGAACTCAACCATTCAGCAAAGGACTTGAGATCGAGTTGCGGATCGGGCAAGGCAGGTCGATCTGGACGAGATCGACCAGAAGATCGAGTGACCCCCAGTCGATTCAAGAAGAAGATCGAGCATGCGATCGAGTGAGGAGGTCGATCGAGAGTACGGACGTGGGCCATGCCATGCAGATCGAGTTCCCGACCCGATCATCAAAGGATCGACTCAAAGATCGAGCGAAGTAATCCGATCCAAGATCGATCAGAAGATCGAGTGACCCCCAGTCGATTCAAGAGGAAGATCGAGCATGCGATCGAGTGAGGAGGTCGATTGAGAGTACGGACGTGGGCCATGCCATGCAGATCGAGTTCCTGACCCGATGATCAAAGGATCGACTCAAAGATCGAGCGAAGTAATCCGATCCAAGATCGACCAGAAGATCGAGTGACCCCCAGTCGATTCAAGAGGAAGATCGAGCATGCGATCGAGTGAGGAGGTCGATCGAGAGTACGGACGTGGGCCATGCCATGCAGATCGAGGGCCAGATCGAGTTCCCGACCCGATCATCAAAGGATCGACTCAAAGATCGAGCGAAGTCATCCGATCCAAGAGAGGATCGAGCCGGAGATCGAGTGACTCGAGTCGATCCCAGATTAACCTTATCCGTCCATCTGGTTTTGGCAGCTAGCGAAGGGGGGACCATTTGCGGTTTAGCCATTTTTGGCAAACCGCAGCCATCGCTTTCATTATCCTCCATTCTGTCTTTTACTTTTTCGCTCTCCTCTACCTTAGGCGATTTTCGCCATTGTAGACTTTAAGCTTTTCTTGTATTTTGAACCTTTGAATCATGAAATCATTAAGTCTTTTGCTTTAATCCATCGTTTAATCATGATTAGCTGTTCATCCTTTGCATTCTGTTCGGTTTTATTTATGAATCGCGAGTAGTTTCCTTAGGGTAAGGGGTTGAGGCGATTCGAAAAGGGTCAAAAAGGTTTAAGTTCTGTGTTTTCCTGTTCTTCATACCTTCTCTTATAGGATCTTGGGATCTTAAAGCCTAGAGAGCCTTAGAAAAGGTCTCTATGAACGAAAGGCTGTCTTACCTTGACAGGATTTAGATGTCCTGGAAAACCAGATCGTAGAGGCTAATCCTTCCTTTCCCATACGCCATGGTTGTTTAGGAGATTAGTTAGGTCATTATTTGAAATCTGTCTTTCTTGCTCTTCGATCTCTTTTCCAACCAAACGCCATGGGTTTCGAGAAGAGATTGAGGAAGTGAACCATACCACATGCCATGGATGGTTCTTGTTTTGTTTTCAAAGCTTAGAGAAACCTCTTAAAAGAGTAGATCTAAATGTTTTCAAACCAAAGCTTAAATCTTTGATACCCTTGAATATGACCCTCAACCCTAAACCCTCCTTTTTAGCATTTTAAAACCTTTGTTCATCCTTCGCTTGTCATTAGCTTGCATCTTGTTCATCAAAAGTCATTTCGCTTAAAGTTGTTTGTTAGATCGATCTCTTTTGCTCGATCTAGTGCTCGATCCAGTGGTTGATTCACTAGTCGATATTTAGTTTTTAGTAGTTTTGCATTTTTAATTTTCTGCTTGTTCCTAGTGATAGTTGACCTTCTTCCAGGGATTTTAAAATTGTTTTGCATTCCATTAGGTCGTTGCATCTAGTTTTCCTTGATTTTACCAATCATTTATCATATTTGCTTTGATTTGCTTCATCCTTGCATACTTAGTGGCTCTTCCTGCTCCCTAGGTTGGATTGATTCCTCTTGCACACTATACTACATCTATATGTTACTTGAATTTTGATAACCTCCTGCTTGCATAGTAAAAATCTTGTTATCAATAGTGGGAAGTGATTCCCCATTTGGATTGTTTTTCAATCTCAAAATTTTTTCAGAAATATCACCTAAGTGTCATATTAGGTCTCGAACCCAGATCTTCAACAATTCAAGCAAATTCTTAGATCTCCAAACCAGATCTTCACATGCATATATGCACATCCGCTCCGATTTATAGTCATCCATTACTCTAGTTAGACTCCAATGGTTAACTAGATAAGCTTTGGGATCTCGACTCTTTCGAACATGTAACTTCATTATAAACCCGGGTAGCCCTGTATCTTATGTTATAGATCTCCAACAATGTAAACAGATACCCGAATATATGGATGTCTAAGTTTGAGCGTGTGGCCTTATAAATCAGTATGCGGTGTCTTTTTGTAGGTGGCAGTGACTTCAATAAATCGAAGGCGAATTCGATGACCCCAAGATGTATCACATGGAGATGCTATCTTCACCTTGCAGTCTTGTTTGTTCCTATTTATGGCATGAACAGCTATCTTCACCTTGCAGTCTTGTTTGTTCTTGAACACATGCCCCAAATACAGCTCATCTCCCTTATATGCCACATCCAATATGACATTCTCTGTTTAATCCAATCCTGAGAAAACCCGTCTATCAAATACATTAGATGTCTTTAACTTTTTTTACAATTCAATGTAATGTTCTTTTAGCAGCCATTCAGATAATCATCCACTAATATTAATAGACAGCTATATAGCCTCATATACTAACATATATTATAGTTATCGGAGCAATAAAAACCCATGAAAGAAAATAACACATTATAATATAATTTATGGGTACGCGATCCGTTAAGTAAATATAACAATCTAGGGAACAACATTACTTTTGGAGACGAATATAACACTCCACTAATGTTAATAGACATCTACAATACACTTATATCATTACAAATCACCATCATTTTCAAATAATCCGCTACAAGTTTATATCCGTCCCGCACAAAGTTTATATCCATCCAGCAACACAAATCGCCACACTCCCCCTGCATCTTTCATCCACCACCCCTGTTCTGCCTGCACTAGATCGCCGGGGACTTCCCAGAGTGTGCACCATTGTTGATAACCCCTAACAATGTCAGTTTTACGAGAATATTGTTATTAATAACAGCAACACTTCAAATTAATACATAGATATTCATAAACGACATGCCCGGATTCAGAATATGCGTTAACCTGATTAATTCGGTTGTAGCGCTATATGGAATTAGAAGCAAGGAACTAGTGTTTATGGACACTCCACAAACCTAAGTGTACCCATATATTTTCATTTTTCCGCCCACTCACTCAAAAAATCTTGTTATAGCATTACTAAATCACAATAACTAGCCATCCCCTCAAGTTATCTCATGCATATGTCAAGCGGCGTAAAGATTATCTTGTCTCCTCATTTAATGCTAACTGATGGTTATCTGATCTTGTCAACACCTCTCTCTATTTAATTCAATTGTTCATAACATATTCAGGAATTTCAACAGAACCACGCATAAAACATGGCAGGCTTCATAATAAGATGAACTGATTTTTTTTTTGGCATCCTTTAGCCATTTCTTTCTAGCACATAAATATCTTGTTATTTCTTTAATAAAAACTTGAAACTTAACCATCCACCTTTTTATCCCTAATTTTTTAACCAAAAAGTAACTTTTGCAAGATAGGTCTGTGCGCGGCGACCAAAACCTCAAATGATGCATCCGATCAAACTAAGGACCAACCTACAAGTTTTAGTTCTTTATTTTCTTAGATAGAGTTTTAGGTTTCTTGCATTAGGTTGTGAAAAACAAACAAAAAAAACTTTTGGATAAAATTAGTGGGGAGAAGCCACATAAGAATGTAAGAGTGTCACTGCTATGAAGAGGTTATCCACCTTATCCTCTTAATTCTAAAAACACATAGTTCTATGTCAACGTTCATGTAACTTTAAAAAAAAAAAAAAAAGTTCATGTAACATTCAGTTAATGATGCATGCCGAATTAGGAACAGATTCGTCTTATCTAAAAGAGTACATTTACTTCTCATTAATGCGGAAATAAACGAGTGCCTTTTACATGTGTCAGGAAATAGAAGTTAATAGTATGTTACCCAAACTTCTCTTCTTTCCAGATAATAAAGATAAACAAGCTAATTAATGTCCTCCCATGGCGGAAACTTTGAGAATATCTGCTTCCGGCGGTGGAGAAGGGAGCACGGTGAGTGCTAAAACTCCACTCACGGCCGCAGCCACCGCCGCCAACACAAATCCCGGAATGTTTCCTCCTCCGAACATCTCATCAAACGGTCCTGCTCCCACCGACACCACCATCTACATATTCATCATTAATCACATGCATTCAATAATCCATATTGCCTTTTATTTAACTGATCAATTCCAAAACTATATGATAGTTATATTATTAATTTATATAAGAACTAAATATATAACCTGAGGTACAACTATTGCAAGATTTAAAACCCCCAACGAGAGTCCTGCATGCAACAAAGTAAAATATAAATACTCATATAAAATTAAACACATGCATGCATATAAGTATAACACATATGTAAAAGTTCATATTCAAATACAGAAATATACAAACTTACCTTGGCCAGCACCAGAAGAAGAAGAAAATATCGATGCCAAAGCGAAAGGAATGCTGTAAGTTATCTGAAAAAAGAAACATTAAACAAAGATTGAGTTTCGAACTCAATATTTTGTTTGCTTTTTTTTTTTTTCTCTGCCAGATGTTTATAAATTGCGACCAATTACGTGTTTCTAATGTTTAAAAAATTTAAATGAAATAATAATAATTATTTAATAAAATTACAATAGAGTGGACGTACAGCTTGGGGTACACCGAGGAGAGCAAAGAGCGACAAAGCCCCAATTTTAACACCAACCGGCGGAGGAACTGACTCTGACACGGCAGAGCCACGGCGGCTCGATTCAGCCAACTTCGTAATCAGCACCGTCATTCCCAAACAGAAAGCGAGAATGAAATTAACGATTCCCCATAACCGCTTCACACCACCAACGCCTCGGGCCAACCACTCAAGCCCCAAAGAAGTGATTCCGAGAACTACGGAATTAAGCATCAACCCCAACGCGCCGGCGCGTACGCCGATATTGTACACGCGCCGAGCATCGTCGTTATTTCCACCTGAATCACCACCGTACACTTCTCTTCCCATCCAATCAGTGTCAAAGAGAAGAAAAGGAAACCAAGCAATCCAGTTTAAACACGTCACCACTAAAAGCATAACCATTGGTCGTTTCATATCCTTTACCGCAGCGAATAATTCCCCAAATAACGGAAGTTTAACAACTCGTGTAGACGCCGTTACCTCCTCCGTTATCTCGTTCTGGTCGTCTACCTCTTCTTCTTCTCCGCCGTTTGCCTCAGTCTCCGGCGACCACTGTTTTTCGTCGACGTACCAGAGAGCGAGCACCGTAAGCGTCATCAGAAGGAGAATCGAGAAGAAGAAACAGCTCTTGAGATTGGCGCAGTAAACGTCGCAAGCTTTCGTCATCGTGAAAGGAAACGCGTCGTGGAGATGCGTGAAAGCTCCGGCGGCGAATCCAAGGACATTTCCGACGGCCATGAAAAAGGAGAAGAAAGAGTTCGCCGTCCTCGTCTTCTTTCCGCTTTTACAGGAGAGATCGGCAAGTAAAGCTCGACAAGGTCCTTGAAGCATGTTGTTCGCGACATCGAGGATCCAAAATCCGACGGCGAAAATAGCGATTGCTTTCGATTTCGGCGTCGCCTCGACTCGATCTCCGAACATCGCACCGACATCGGCGGCGTAGCCAATGAGAACGACGGCGATAGCGACGAGCCCAGCTCCGGCCGCGATAAAAGGACGACGGCGACCAAAACGCGATTGGCAGCGATCGCTATGGTAACCAACAATGGGCTGAACAAGCATTCCGGAAATGGGCCCACATAGCCATATGAGTGAGGCCCATTTATGAGGGATGCCTAGAAGCTGAACGTAAGGAGTGAGAAGAGAGAGTTGTAGGGCCCATCCGAATTGTATACCGGCTGCGATTGAGGCAACCGCTATTGTTTGTTTCAGCGGTGAAGGAGACACCGTCTGCGTTGGCGTCTGCGTTTGGGAGAGGTTAAACGACGTCGTAGTGGACTTCTTCATGCTCTCTCTTTTTTCTCTCACTAGATTTTTGAAATGTTGGATGTGGAGAGAGATAGGGAAGTGGAGAGAGTATAAATAGGAAGGAGAACTGAAGAAAGGGTTTGCATGGGAAGGCAAATGGCGGGAGGAGCTTATCCATTTCGTGAGACTCGATAGTGAACTCTACTTTACTGTACTATCACACGTGTGACGTTTTCATTAATTGCTAATCCTAATAAATCTAGGTTGATTTTGTTATAGCTAGGAATATTTCCTTTATTTTATTTTTGTATTTTTCCTCTGACTTTTTACGTAACCGTAAACCCACTCATAAATATCGAGAAACATACGACAAAAGTTAATAAATAAGTTCTCACTTCTCAGAAACAAAAAGAAACGGTTGAATTAACAAATATTCATAATTTAATACTAGAAATTATGATGGCATAAATGAAAAAACAAATTCTCCTTTTCAAAAAAAAAAAAACAAATTCTCCTTTTGATGGGACAAAAATATACTTTCTCTATTTAGTAAATAATGTAATATTAATCCTATATAGAAATATATGTAAACTTTTTTTATTTATTCTATTAGTAATACTGTAAATAAGTCTTTTTCGTTAATTAACGAGTAAAAATATTGATAAAAAATAAAAAAATAAAATAATAAAGATAAATTTGAGATTTAAATTTAATCTTCACTAAAAACATAAAACAATATTTTTTGTGAAACAAAATTATCAAAAATAAAATATTAAAATAATATTTTTTTAAACTTTTTGATGATATTATTAAAATTAGTTTTGGTGATTGTTTACCTGTTTAGGCGTTCAAGATATATTGGGATAAATATTTTCAGATGTTAAAATTATTTAGTTTTGTTATTGATATCCTAGTTAAATATTTTAGTCTTAAATAATTTTAGGCGGTTTTAATAATATACAAATAGTTTTAAGTTTTTACTTTATAAAGATATAACTTTTAAAAAGAAAGAAGAATATAACATATCCAAAAAAGTTAAAACAAACACGACATATTAGATAACGATAAATTAGATGTATACGATATGACACGAAAAAAGTAGAAATACTTTAAATAACAGATATAATAAATAAGATTTGTCGAATAATTAGAATCTGTCGGATGACTAGGATCTGTCGGATCACTAGAATCTGTCGGATGACTAGGATTTATCGTATGATTAAAATCTGTCGGATGAATAGGATTTGTCAGAAGATGTTAAAACGCTTCAAACGTAGAATTCAATCCTTTAAAATCAAACATACAATTATTATACTTAATGCGGATGTGATTTGATGTTGATAATTTTAACGAAGTTGAATGGCCTTTTAGTGCTTCATATCTATCAAAAATGTCATCCTTCACACAGTAAAAAGGAAGTTGCACCACTCCCATACGTGTGGATGTCTTGCACATGTCGAAAAAAATGTGAAGTAATGATGAAAGTTTTTAGTTAGAACTCTCAAAATCCGAAGTAAAAAAAGCATAAATTGTATTAGAAGTACCAGAGATGATGAATGCCACGATTTTTCAGAATTATTATATTATTATTATAGTCAACTCTCATTAAAATATAATGAAAAATAATAATTATAAATTTATCTTTTTAAAAAGAAGTAAATTAAAGTTTTTAAAAATTTACGATATTAATTTTATATTTTATTAGATTTAAAATTATTTATTCGGATCGAGATCAGAAATGCAACTATCTAAAAATAATATTTTGAATATATGTACATATTCAGAACATAAATACTAAATTATTTATATAGAAAAGAACCGAATTTAATTTTAGAATTATGATCAATATAATTATATATATATATATCTTCTATACAGTAATTGAGATACATTTTTAGAGAATAACTTTAGTTTTGTAAGTATTTACAGTGTGTGAGTATGATGATGTCTCACCACTATAGAGCTTTTCATAATTTAAAAAACAGTTATGTTACTAGACTAATTACATAATATTCCATCTGTTTCAAAATAAGCGTCATTTTGACATTTTTCATACAAATTAAGAAAATCAATAAAAGTTCTATTTTACCTTTTATTCACACACAAAATAACATTATCTTTCTAATTAATACGTTAATATAACAAGATTAAAACAGAATTTTTATTTAAAAATTTACATTAGAAAATACAAAACGATACTCTTTGTGAAACAAAAATAAAACTCTAAAACGACACTCTTTTTGAAACAGAGGGAGTATGTCATTATACATTTTTTGTTAGACTAACATTTAATGTAAATACATTTTATTCAAATATTAATCTTTCCATGCTAATATATAATATACAATTTACATAAACTAAAAGATAAATTAAAAAATTAAGTCAATAATCCAACAAAATATGTTTAAGTTTTATAGTAAAATATATATATATTTTTACATGCAAAATATTTTGATAAATATCCTAACTATTATAAGTATTATTTGATAAATTATATATTAATATTCACATGCAAATATAAGATTGTATTCAATTTTTAAAAATTCAAATTAAATATATTATTACAAAAAAATTAAAACGTACTTTGTTTAAAAACCATTATGTGAAAAATGATTTTACTATAATGTATAAATTCACTCTAACAAAAATTTGGGCTAATTATTTACATGCAAATATATGATTGTATTTAATTTTTTTTAAAAAATAAATATATATTATTACATTGAAGCTAAAAAGACATACATTTTAAAACTATTATGTCATAAGTTCTATATTAATATTTTCATGCAAATACTATTAGATTTTCAAAAAATCATATTAAATAAAATTGTGAACTAAATACCGAAAAAAATAGTATACATGAGACTCTAGTTTAAGACATCAACTTATCAAAAGACATTATCAATCACATACAACCACCGAACAAGTAAAAATTCTTATGTTTTGCACTCATTTCAATCGTCATATGACTGTCATAGTCTTTAACTAATATTCTTTATATGGTTTAATTTGGGAATTATAATATCCAAATTAGACCTTCCAGTTTTTTAGTTTCTCTAAAATATCACTAATATTTCTAAAATAATTTAATAAAAACAAAATAATCAATACTTAATTTACTATTACTAAAACATACTATTAAATATTAAATTCAGAATTTAATTAAATTTATTGTTAATTCAATCTACCACATAGAGTAAAGATTACTCAAATAAAAACTGGTGAACTATTTACAAATCAATCATTGAAAGTAATAAATGCTAAATTGAAATAATATTGACTTAATTGAAGAAGATTGGTAAATGGTCTGATTTTTAACTAATGATAATATTTTCTAACTATTATTAATTTCAATGAAAAACTATGAATGAATAAATATGGCAGTATAAATAATTTCAGATTTTTTTAACTCTTAGATGCATCATTTAGACATTGTTTGTTTTTCTTAAACTAGCTTTTACATTTAAATATAATATCTAGATATAACATTGTTTGTTTTTAAATTTATAAAAAAAAATATGGGTACAAAAAATCTCGAAACACCAACAATATATGTTTTTAAATTGAACTTTTTCTAGCTATACTCTATACGATTTGACAATTGTAGCAAAAAATAGCAATTTTAGGATTTTGGCACGTAAACACGATTTAAAAACACTATATTGGAAATTTGGCCATTAAAGATGGTCTTATGATGTTGATGGAAAACATAATTATCGGTTTTGGAAGATTTTACAGATTTACGAGTTTTTGTGGGAAAAATAAAATTTCAAAGATTCTATGGAAAAACACAGTTTGGCGGATTTGGTGAGAAAATGCAGTTTATCAAGTTTGGCGGAAAATGTAATTTTATGGGGTTTACGAGAAAACGCGATGACATAAGTTTTACAGAAAACGCGGTTTTGCGAATTTGACGGAAAACCACAGTATTGCCGGTTTGGCAGAAAATATAATTTTACAAAGTTTACGGAAAAATATGGTTTTGCAGATTTTGTGGGAAGACATGGTTTTGCAAATTTGGCGGGAAAAGTCGGGTTTATTGACGTTTGGTGGAAAAATATAGGTTGACGGAGTTTACGTGAAAAAATTTGTTATACATAGTTTACGGGAAACCATAATTTTACAAATTTGGCAGGAAACACGATTTTGCATGTTTGGCAGAAAAATGCAGTTATGGATTTTAGCGGAAAACGTTGTTTTGTAGATTTAGAGGGAAAAATGTGATTTTGCGGGTTTGATAGAAAACACATGATTTTAGAAATTTGGCTGTAAAACACAGTTTTATGGTGTTTTCGAAAAAATGTGACTTTTGGTTTTTGTAGAAAAATATAGGTATGCAATTTTAACAGAAAAATTCGGTTTTGGTGGAATATGCTATTTCAAATTTTCTGGCAAGAAATCCCGTTTCTAGAAAAAAATATAATTTTATGTTTTCAGAAGAAAAATCCAGTTTTATGATTTTGATAGATTACCTCAATCTTATGTTTTTACAAGAAAATTTAATTTTATGGTTTATATCATATTAAAAAGTATTTTGATCTTTTGGATTTTTAGATGCAATTGTTTCATTCAAACTCTATTGTTCTTGGCATCTGAAATATCAAAAAATTTAAGATATTATTGATTCTGCATCCAAATACAAAATCCAGATGATGAATTAGTAGTGTTTAATAGAATATTATTTGAGCATTTACATCTAGATACATCATCTGAATGCAAAAACAGACATGGTCTGATCATTTTTAGAGTGTCAAAAAGAAAAAAAATTTGTACACAGGTATTGTATATCTAAAGCTTGAGCATTGGTGAAAATATTGAATCGTGTCATCAATCACATGATATAAAAAATCTATATAGCGACTTCAAATTTTTACTTTGCCGTTTGATATGCATATTGGATAGTGTTTTTTTTATATTATATTGTTAATATTATATCAATTGTTAATGTTATAGTGTAATATTATATAAATACAGATAAAATCAATTATATTATATTATATAATTTTCAAATTACATTTATTTTACTCTGCACAGAATGCAGATTATTATCTAATATATATATATATATATTAAAATCTGTTTTCATCAAAGTAGATAAATAACCATTAAAGCTTATAGATATTAAAGTTATGTTTTATTTAATTAACTATATCTTTTCTTGAAAATAAATTGTGTTCTCAAAAAAAAAAAATTATAACTACGTTAATTAAAACAATGCAAAACTCCGTGTAAAGCACAAATTATTAGTACTAATAGATGAAGGAATTGTAAATGTATTACATCTTAATATGATTAAAGAAACCAGCAGACTAGATAAAAATTTAATTGACTTTCATTATTGCAACCGTTTCAAATCGAATCAAGATATGTTCCTGAAAGAGGATTAGACGAGAAACCTAAGTATATATATGAACATAAAAACTAACATATTGAAAATAAGTCATATTAAAACAACAAACAAAATAGCTAAATGTGTAATGCCATTTGGAATAAAACGAGTGAAAAGATGTACTTACTATTATGTATTTATGTAACTAGGAGAGCGTTGACTCTGCTGCTAAACACCGACGGATACATCGCTCTCCAATGGAAGTTTACCAACGAACTGCCACTAAACCAAGAATAGCCCGATTAAAGGTTGTGAAGAGAGAAAGAAAATACAAGAGAAAGAGTGTTCTTCTAGTTTTTATCAACTAAAGAACGAGTACGGATGTAGTTGTTTTCTTTCTATTTGACAAAGTATATAGTATTTTTTTAAAAATATACGTTATTTTGATTATATATCAAAAGTGTACTGTTATAATTTCTAAAAAATTTTAGGTGTTATTGGTTTATGTATTTTATTCATTTAGAAATCCGGTCATCCAAATAGAATGTACAATTGTTTTGTAAAATTTATTGATTTCTAAATTGAATATTTTGATTTTTAATTAGTATTTATAAATCCATATGTTTAACCTCGAATTTGATTTTTGTATTTTTAACATATAAATTCTTCCAAATCCACTAAGGGGTGTATTGAAACTGAAATTTTAGAAGACAATTTATAATTATTTTAAAATTCTATATTATTCAACAAATGATTTCTAAATGTCTTATCAAAATCTATGTTATTGCACATGAAATTTATATGAAAACAATTAAAATCACTTAAACTTCCATGTTATTCAATCAAGAATTTGTAAAACTAAATCAAATTCACTGTTATTGGAAATATTTTAAATAGTAGTTTTTTAGAAATATTGAGTATTTTTTAATGATTTGGTGGAGTTTGTTAGTTAAAAATATAGAAAATCAAATTCAATTGTTTTAGGTGGAATTTTATATAATTTTAATATCAAATCATATCAACTTCCCCAGTCCGCATAAAATCATCTAAAATTTCATTAAAACTTAAATCTTTTCAAATTTTCTAAAATTTTAGTTTCAATATTTTGAAATATCAAATCCATAATTTTAAAATCATAGAACTAATAATACAGGATTTGAATATGAAATTTAAACCAATAACACTAAATTTGGTTGATTTTTCTAAATCCATTAAAATCTTAAAACCAATAACCCTCGTTAGTGTTTTTGAAAGATTCATATGCTTCTTTTAGAGAACTTTTGGTTTAAAGACCAATTGGTTGAGAATAAAATTGTTCAACGAAACTAAGTGATGGTTTAGATCTAAACTTAGAGGGCATTTTTTGTTCTCCCTCTTGGGTTCGTAGATACATATACGTTTGTATGGCCACCCTTGGACGCATTAAATGGCAGAAAAACTCAAATTTTTGGGGATAGACTTAATATGTTAATCATAATCCTCTATATATTAATTGAAAATGTAGTTTAATGAAAATGTTGATTTATTTTAATTTGATTGGTCAATATATTTAGTTTGAGCAATTTTAATATGACATGATAAAAATGATGTAATTGTGACATGTTAGTTTTTAGCACACATGGCTTATGACATGGCATCATTTAATCTATAAATAAAATTTGATGTTATAGTTTTGATGCAAAATAAGTATTCAAATTTTTGACAAAAAGTTGGGAAACTTATATTTTTGTCAAATAGATTTGAAATCATATCCTGACACAAAAATTTTGTCAGAGAAATTTAAGGATTTCAAATAATTAGCGAAAAAATTTTGATATCACATTTTTGACATTAAACTTATGGATTTACAATATTTGGCAAAAAATCACAAAATAAATTAAAATACTATAAATTAATGTTTTGGAGGGAAAGTTACAAATTCATGTTTTTGGCGAAAAATTTTGAAAACAGGTTTTCACGGAAGTTTTTTGAAATTAAAATTTTAAGTAAGTTTTTTTGGCGGAAGATTTACGGTTTCACTTATTTGGCGAGAAATTCATGAAATCAAATTTTTGACTGGTAGTTTTTGGAATCATATTTTTAATGTAAAATTTTTCGTGAATTGTTTTTTTATGATTTCAATTTTTGGCGAAAAATTCACAAAATCAAAATTTTGATAAAATGTTTTTAAATCATATTTTTACTGTAATTTATTTGGTGCGAAAGTTACTTATTTCATGTTTTTGGCAGAAAATTTGTGAAATCGATTTTTAATGGAAATATTTAGAATTTTATTTTAAGTAAGTTTTTAGCCAAATATTTACAAGTTCAAGTATTTGTGTGAAATTTGCGGAATCAAATTTGAGCATTTCTTCACTTTTATTATCATCTTATATAGTCCCACTATAAATAAAGAACAAAAGTTTATATTATATGTGAATGTATTCCAATTATATAGCGAGAATTACGAACTAGAATTGAGATGAAAGGTGACAGAATAAGATAGAAACTATATAAAATAAAAAAATATGAATAAAAAATAGAAAATAAAGAATAAAGAAATATCATTTTATTTTATTTTACAGTTTTTTAAGTATTTTAAGTTTTGTGTATGTTTTATTTTTTTTGCTATATACGATTTCTCAAGCCTATTAAAATATTTTTTTCACAAACTAAATCTTTTTACAAATATATTACTGAACAAACAAATCACTTATTTATTATAAATGATATATATTATTATTGATTAATTTTCATCAAAATTTTCACACCTGCACATATGTGCAGGCCAACAACCTAATGTACATTATTTTAGACGGGATATAGTAATTATCTTTTTTTTTGTATTTTTAGGGTATAGATGAAAGTTGTTGTCGTAATTTTTATAGTTGAAATTCTGAAACTCTTTATATTTACTGGTTTTGGTAGAAAACACTATTGTATAATTTCTGAAGAATAAACTGTTTTATGATTTTGGTGGAAAATACTAAGTATTGATACGAAAAGTGAATCTACTATATTGATATGAAATAAAATTCAGCAATTGTGTCAGAATATGATGCAAGTTTGGTATAAAAATATGATGCAAATTTGGTGTAAAAATACGATTCATTTCCAACACAAATGTGATTATGTAATTTTGGAGTAAAATTTTTAATTTTTAATCAAAGAAATAAATGTTGAAATCAAAATTTTAAGCTAATGAGCTTCTTCCATTTTATCAAAATTTTGAAATTTAATGAATAAGAGATGGGTTTTAAACTTATGGGAAAGCCTTCATAATGTTGGTTAAATGTAAATGAGTAGTGTGTTTTTGTAGCACAATGAGAAAAATCTTCTAGTATATATACGGAGGAGATGAACATAACAGCATACATTCAAAAGGCTAACACCGACGATGTATAATGGAGAGGATGGATTGAGATCTGCACGCCGCCAAACAAAACCAGACTATGCACGGTGCATGTCGTTGGTTGAACGAGCCTTTCGTGAAAGTAGTTATTCTTTTTGGATTGCATTTCAATTATGTTTTAGACTCATTTTTTAAACAAAATTATTAATATTTTGGCCTAAGAAAGAACTAATCTATTTGTATTTTAAAATTTTGAAATTTTTTGACTCAACTGAGTGATATTTTCAAGATTTTTCGGCCACAAGACATGATTTGCGGCGATTCTCAGCTCAACAAACCGTTGATCCTTGGCTATAAAAAAAAAAAGCTGTCACTCTCATTCTCTTCACAGCTTCACATAACACATACAAAAGTTCTGCCAATGCTCTTAGTCCAAAATAAGTCTTGAAAATTTATAGCATAACTTTTTTAAGTTCGTAGAGTCCGTTTTCAAGTGTTGCAACATACTCATATCAGTTGCATCTTGGAATTCAAAAGTTGTTTCATACTATCATACTAAAAGTGATTAATTGAATTAAGAAAAGAAATCAAATCTCACATCCGAATATTCGTTTGTTCTCGAAAATATTTTTCTATGAAGGGCTTGTTTTTATACACTTTTCTTGATATTGTAGTTTTATCCGATTATCGCTTCTAATCTTTCATTTATCGCATTTTCTTATTCGATTTTGGGGTTCCTACAATCTTAACTCAAGGACTCATGCCAGCTCGGTTTGACATGAAAAGTTTCAAAACATGGCAACTGAAAATGCACTTCTTCTTGAAGAACATTATGTTCAATAAGTATTTGAAGGAGGATAGACCATTCTGGAAGGAAACACATATGCCTACACTTTTGCAAGTGTTGAAGCTTGGATCCATGGAGATTTTGTGTTTAAAAGGGTGGATCTTAGGCAGCCTCAATGACCAGTTGTACCTTGTGTACAGTTAGGCATCATTCTCCAAGTCATTGAGGATGTTATTGGAGAAGATGTGCAAATTGTTGGAAGCGAAGGTTTCTATCTCACAAAAAACACAACAAGTGTTTACCTTGTTGTAATAGAAAGAGAACATAGTTATTCTGTTTCTATGAAGAACTCGTAAAGAGAGAAAAGAACAGAGTAATAAGAAGAAACTGATTTTTATTGAATATCAAACTTGTGTTTTTACATCATGATTACATGTTATATAGAAAACAAACAGGTACTAAGACACAAAAAGTTGTGTCTCTTCCTACTTGTGACTCTTAGATGAAACAGCACAACGTAAAATAAAGTCACGATTCTTCACTAAATGAGATAGAAAAAACTCAATTATCTTCAACGCTCCTCCTTAATTGATTTTTGGTCTTACTCCAAACTTCCTTATTATTTCTTCAAACCTTGAGCCGCCAAGTACCTTCGTTAGAATATCAGCAAGTTGAATTTCTCCTTTGCAGTACTTTAGTTAAATGAGACCTTTGTGGACTGCCTCTCGAAAAAATGATACTTGATTTCAGTGTGCTTTGTTCTTCGATGTTGCACCAGATTCTTCCCAATTGTAATTGCAGACTTATTGTTGCAGTAAACTGGGATTCCATCTTGAGAATAAAAACCAATATCTTCTATAAGTCTTTGCAACCAAATAGCTTGATTTATTGCTTCACAAACTGAGATATACTCTGCTTCTACCGAAAATTGTGCCATTGTTTGTTGTTTGTTGGATTGCCAACAAAACACAGCAAATCCTAGGGAGGAAATGTACCCGGATGTGCTCTTCTTGTCTTCATTTGAACCTCCCCAATCGCTGTCTGAGTATCCGTGGAACTCTAGATACTCAATACTTGAAAACTGAATGCCAAAACAAGATGTGCCATTAACATACCTCAAAACCCCCTTGGTTTCTTGGTAGTGTTTATTGAGGAACATTGACATGTATATGGAGAGATACAAACTTTCAAACATCAAATCTGGTCTTGAGGCACATAAATACAACAATCCACAAACAATGATCCAAAATTTTGTTGGTTCACCATACTCTTCATCATCTTCAATATCTTTGCCGTATGGTGTAAGTGGAGTGCTTTCACTCTTATATTTTTTTCATGCCAAACATTTCTACAAGTTTGCAAGCATACCTTTCTTGTGAAAGAAAAACTCCTTGATCATCTTGAATAATCTCCATTCCCAGAAAATAATTCAACATTCCCAAATCGGTCATCTCAAACTCCATCTTCATGTCTTCTTTGAATTTTTCAATGAGTTTTGTATTGTTGCTGGTGATAATGATATCATCCATATACAAACTCACGACCAGAATATATTTATCTTTATTTATCACATAGAGGACTGTGTTATTTATAGTTCTTTGAAAGCCATGTTAGAGGAAGTATTAATCAATTCTTCTATACCATGCTCGAGGGGATTGCTTTAAACCATATAAGGCTTTTTGTAGCCTTAAGACTTTTTCTTCTTCTCCTTCTATGATGAAACCAGGTGGTTGTGTTACATAAGTCTCTTCTTCAAGCTTCTCCGAGCTTCCTTTTCATTTGTGCTGCCAGAGGAAGAATTGCTTAAATAGTGTTATATCTTGACACAAGAGCAAACATTTCGAGATAATCGACACGATACTCTTAATAAAACCTCTTGCAACTAACTTTGCTTTGTACTTGATTGGAACTCCATTTGCATCACTTTTGATGCGATAAATCTACTTCATGCTGATGACATTTTTCTTTTCCGTTTTCTCCACAAGCGACCACGTTTTGTTTTTCTCAATCATTTTGATTTATTCATTCATAGCGTCTCGCCATTCCTTCATTCTACAGGCATCAGCATATGATTGTGGTTCTTCATAGACACAGAAGCATGCATTTATTTCTTCAAGATTCACCATTGGAGTGATTTGCATAATCTCAGCCATAGACTTGTATTTCTTTGGTGGTTCAGAAGATATTTCTCCTCCTTGATTGTTGCTTCTGTCACAGAGTTGAGACAGAACAGGACTTGAGATGATTTCTCCTTGTTCTTCTTGTGACTGACATGCATTTACTGGAATGCTGAAGTTCTTTCTGATTTCGACTTGCCTTTATCCAGTCCCACTTCTTTCCTTCTTTAAATGCCACGTCTCTTGATATCTTAACTCTCTCTTTATTGAGTATAATTACTCTGTATCCTTTATATTTTCTTTTGTATCCAATAGAGATTCCCCGCTTGGCCTTTTCATTAAGCTTACTTCTTCTCCTTTGGTATATGAATGAAGCATATACTCCCAAAGAATTTTTAGTGATCAGCCGTTAGCATATGATCACTCCGCTTCTCGATTGGTGTGATATCGTCTTCTATTGCCTTTGTGGGCAAGCGATTTTGTAAGTAGTTTGACGTATATAACGCCTCTACCTATAACTTGTGAGGGGCCTTGATCAGTAAGTAATGTGCCATTTCCATTAAGGATTGACTCTTTCGCTCTGCAACACCATTTTGTTGCAGTGAGTATGGCACTGTTACTTGTCTTGCGATTCCTTCTTGATCACAAAAGTCTTGAATTCTCTTGATGTGAGTTCTCCACCACCATCAGATCGAAGCATCTTGATGTTTTCACCCGATTGAGTCTCCACCAAAGATTTAAATTTCTTAAACAATGAAAATGTTTCATTCTTAAATTTAAGAAAATAAACCCATGACAAGTGAGTGTAGTCATCCACGAACAGTAGGAAGTAACGACTTCCATCAAGCGAGATAATTTGCATATGACGGCAGATATCAGTGTGGACATTCTCTAGTTTCTTCTTTGTTTTTGTTTAAGACTCATATGGAAACGCTTCTCATGCTTGCTTTTCCAGTTTTCATGCTTCACAAACCTCTTTTTTTTACATGAAACTTTGGTTATCCCTTTACCATATTCTTGTTTCCCATTAGCTCCAACCTTGAATTTCTCACATGGCCTAGTATTTGATGTCATAGCTCCATTACTTCTTCTTCATGGATGCACTTTCTTGTAGAGAAGTCCAAGTAATTGGAAAACTCTTATTCGCCACTTGTATTTCCATGATTTTTTATCCCATTGGATCCAAGATTATACAACATTTGTTTTCTAACAAAATGCTAAGTAGATTCTTCTCCAATCCCAACACCAGAAATACATTTTTGATCACTTTATTTCCCTTGATAGTTGATATATCATGGTTTTTATGGTTTTTAACCATGATATAAGTCTTGTTTATAGAATCTTTTTGGTCTTTTTAGAGTCCCATTAGAGTCTTTACAGGTTAATAGGTGTTTCGAGCATAATTAGAGATTTTGGAGCATTCTGGAGCAAAACTGGAGACCTTCCCAATGAGAGCAACAAGGAGACGTGATTGTGCATTGGTGACGATCGTCACCCACTATTTGGTTACGCTCGTCACCCACCTCTAGAGGAAGCACACGAGTTAATTAAAAGATGAAGGAAGAATTGCAGTTTTGAACCAGAAGTTTTATTAATTGCTTAAAGGCCCTAATTCGTTTTTAGCCTGTATTTTAGGTTTTTCAGTCATTTTTTGGTTTTATATCTTATTTTCTAGAGAGACAAAGAGATAGATTTGTTCTAGATCTTTTGGAGAGATAATTTTGAGACTATGTTTCTCGTGAGAGAAGAATCTGAACCCCTTTTATGTCTATACTTATTTCTTCTATGCAATCTATTTTATTCATGATGTTTTCTCAATTCACCATGTCTGAGTAGTCTGTTAGTTAGGTTTTAGGTTTTTCAAAGGTTATGAATTGTTAAAATTGAATTACTGTTGGGATTAACCTGTTAGTTCTTCATCTAGATTCATGTTTATTGCTTATTCTAGCTTCCCGGCCTAGAATCTGATATTAGGTTGATTAATAGATGCGCGAGTATAGTTTATTACCTGAACTAATCTTAGATGAGTAAAATTACTATCTGCAAAGAGATTTGGTTTATGAATTTTGTGAACAGATCGAACCTGAACTTATTGCTTGTCTGAATTGTTTGAATTTGCAAAGAGATTGGGAATTCTAGGATTTAGACATAGATAATCTCTGCACGAGAGTTGATTGGTTTTACAATTGTGTTTCGATTTCTAGAACGGTGCTTAATAATTATTCCGAAAGTTTCATTCTGCAATTTCAACTTGCGAAATTCCCAAAGCCTAGCATTTTGTCTTATTGAATTTAAAACCTTCAAATCGATCATCTGCTGTTTTCTTTTAGTTTACTTGCTTTACACTATTTACTCTTAGCTTAATTCAGATCTAGAATCTGTTGTGTGGCTTCTTTAAGTCTCTTGGGATTTTGATACCCTTTATACTACATCTGCTTTACTGTGCACTTGCAGTAGTTTTTTTTAGGTGAAACTTTGAGCCTATCAAGTTTTTGGCGTCATTGCCGGGGACTTAATAGTTGCCTTCAGATTTGTAGTTTTAGAATTTTGTCTAAGTTTTTGTTTTTGTTACTAACAATCTCTTGTGTGTTTCAGGTGCATGCCTCATCGCACTACCAGAAGCAACAAGGATTCAAAGGTTATCTGACTAGATAATCAGGAGTTAACACGTCTGGAGAGGACAAACATGATAGCAAAGAAACCTGTTAAGATGGTCGATCCAATAGTGCTGATTCAAGGTGAAGATGGTCTGCTACATGACACAGAGGGAAACATGCGCAACCCTCAAGGAAAACGAGTTGCTGATGATGGGACTGTGATAGTCGAGCAAGCAGTGTTACCAGTGTAGAATCAGCAGCCTGCAGTCGCAGGAAATGGTGCAGGAAACGTTGCTGGGCGTTTTATTCAGCGCACTATAGAAGATTACAACAAACCAGACCAGTTCTATGCTAATAGAGCTGCAATCTGCCCTCTTACCTTCCAGAGGAATGATTTTGAGCTGAAGCCTGCCTACTACACACTTGTGGCTCAACATCGTTTCATTGGTCTTCCTCATGAGCATCCCATGGACCACATTGGGAGGTTTGAGGATCTGGTGACAAGCATCAAGGCTCATGGAGTCAGCAATGACTACCTTCTCTGCAAGCTGTTCCCACATTCTCTTGGTGGAGATACAACTTATTGGCTAAAACAGTTGCCGCCTGGATCACTGACCACTTGGGAGAACACCAAGAACACCTTCTTCAACAATTTCTATGATGATGAAAGGTCTGAAGAACTGAGAACGAAAATCTCCTCCTTCTCTCAAGGACCAACTGAAGTTTTCATCACCGCATGGTTGAGGTTCATATCATATCAGAGGGATTGTCCACATCATGGGTTCAGTGAAGTGCAGCTGCTTGGTATCTTCTTCAAAGGCGTGGACTAGAGATATCAGATGGCTCTAGATGCTGCAAGCAATGAAAAATTCAACACCAGGTATCCAGAAGATGCTAATGTGCTGATTGAAAACTTGTCATCTAGCAATAGTACCAAGAATGCAGATTTAGAGAGGAAGAAGCAAGCTGGAAATAGAGATGAAAGTCAGATTGCTAAGGTTAATGCTAAGTTGATTCAATGCACAACCTTCTTGTGGGTAAGAAATCAGCTGAAGAGTTTGGGGAAAAAACTGATAATTTCATCAATGGATCTGCGTTTCAAGGTCAGAGATTTGGCAATCAGCAAGGATATGGCTCCTCTTACCAGATGCCTTTTCCGAGCAGCAACTTCACTAGAACTTATGGTTCTTCTACTATCAGAATCAACCTGCTCCATCAGCAGATAGTAAAGTGGAATCTATGCTGGAACAGCTCTTGGAGGGCCAGCAGAAGATGACTGTGGATTTCAATGTGAAGATGGATTCAATGTACCAGGACTTGAATGGGAAGATTGAGAGTGAACACTCATGTGAAGAAACTAGACATTTAAGTTGCTCAAACGGCAGGAGCTGTTCAAAGGCAAGAAGGATTCCTTCCTGGAAAGACTGAGACTAATCCAAGACATCATGTCAATTCCATCACACTCAGAAGTGAAAAAGAGCTTAATTCAGTGCAGAAAAAGATGCTGAGTGCAGAGGAGATCATGCAACTGATGGAGTTTGAAGATGAATATTTTGCAGCCTCAGAGAGAGTGACGAGCGTCACCCAGGAGGAGTGTCGCTTGTCACCCAACTTACAGAGGCAAAAAATACGTTTTGATAGAGTGGTGACGAGTGAGATCGTCACCCAGGGGTCGCCCCTAGTCAGTGACAAGCGTCACCCCCTGGTGACGAGCATCACCCCCTGGTGACGAGCGCACCCACCCTAGAACGAAGCTGCTTTACCTGTAAATACAGATGCTGGTAAGGAACAAGTTTATAAACCCAAGATACCGTTCCCCAAACATCCTAGGAAGTCTAAACATGAGCTAGAAGAAGCTATGCAAGGCAATGATAGACAAGCTGATGGTTGAGATTCCCCTTATTGATGCAATTAAGCTTTCACCTGCAGTAAGAAGATATGTTAAGAGAATGATTGTGAATGATGTAAGTCCTGAGGAATGAGCATTACTTACCAAGGACATTAGTGCAATTCTCTTAGGCGCAGTTGCAAAGAAGAAGAAGAAGGTGATTGTCTCTGAACAATTCAGTGCTATGATTGAGAGCAGGATTCCAGAGAAGCTATCTGATCCAAGAAACTTTGTGTTAGACTGTTCAATCTCAACAGGGTGGTTTCCTCATTCTCTTTGTGTTTTAGGATCAAGTATTAACTTGATGCCTTCCTCTGTTGATGCTAGACTTGGAATGACTGATTTCAAGCCAGCTGTGATCTCTATTATCCTAGATGATCGATCCACAAGGACCCCAGAAGGTATCTTCGAGGATGTTCCTGTCAAAGTTGAAGGCTGTATGATTCCCACAGACTTTGTGGTTTTGGAATATGCTGAAGAACCTAAAGATCTTTCTATTTTGGGAAGATCATTCTTGGCTATAACTGGTGCCATCATTGATGTTAAAAATGGGAAGACAGAGCTTGATTTGGGTGATGTTGTCATAAATTTTGAAATGGACAAGTTAAGAGGGATATCCATCATTAATAGTCAGACTTTTTCTGCAGAGAAGTCAATAGATGAAGATCCATTGAGGGAGCATTCAGGTAATTTTACTGCTGGGTATGTCAATGAATCAGATACTAGTGAGCAAGTGAACAAGCTGGTTGTTCATAAGGCATTGGCTGAGAATTCTGAGAAAGGTGCAAAAGCTGCTTCACACTTATACAAGCAATGAGCTTTTCATAAAGGGCTTGGTGTTTCTTTTGATGATTTTACAGGAAAAAAAAGTGTCCCACCCAAAGTCAAAACCCGCACTGCTTCTGTTCCTCACTTCCTCGGAAGATCTCATGCACTTACTGCTTATACACCACCATGGATGAGGAGACATTCTTCTCCGAGGCATTCACTGCCACTTTCTGATCCACCAGATGTCTGAACCCCGACATAGTCAAGCTAATAACCGAAAACAAGCGCTTGGTGGGAGGCAACCCACTGGTAAGTCATCTAATTCATGTACATATGATTATTTTCGTTCTTCTAAGAGCTAAATAAAAAAAAAAGTTCGAGTGGTTTGACGGAGTGGTGACGACCTAGATGGTCACCAAGGAGGGGTGACGAACGTCACTAGCTGCAGACTCAGGTAAACACTTGGTTTTCTATCTTCTGTCCGTTCCACTTCATTTCTTTTGCCAACTTCGGGCTTAGTAACACTGGGGACAGTGTTGTTTAAGTCTGGGGGAGGTAGTTACTGATATTGTGTTTTGTTTTGAGAGTCAACTAATTGTGTCAAAAACCTGTTCTATTGAGTCAAATTTTAGTTGAAACTGTCAGTTTTTCTTGGAACTAACCACAAAACATTGATGCTTAGAAGAACCATTGCTGTAGTAGTTAATTGCAGATTTTACTAGGTAGAACATCATAGGTAGATCAATCTAGCAAAAAAAGTTTGAGTTCTTAGAGAACCTGAAAAATCTATTGTTGACTCCACCTTAATGAAATTTTTACTTCTCATCTTGGGGCTTGATATTCATTGAACTTGATTCCTCTTTCGGTACTGACAAGAATGTTTAGGTACAATCTCTCTTTGATCTTCCCCGATACAACTTTTAGAGTATAAGTCTATAGAATGGTGAACACGAACCTGTCTCCTCACAAGGAACACAAATAATGAACTCTCATGAACCCGTCTCCTCACAAGAAACACAAGTAATGAGTAGCACCAATTCTTAGGCTGTAAAAAAATGGGAAAAGAAACATTGATTATCGGTAAAAAAAAAATATAGATCAATGGAAGAGAAAATAAGAGAGCTGTATTGAGATTGAATTTGTTCAGTAGTTAGGAAGGGAAAGAATCAGTAAGTACTTTGATTGATAGATTCTTGATGAGATATCACGCTCAAATAAATGAAAGGAGTTAGCATTAGAGATTCTGGATTTCTTGAAAGAGCTTGAACTGTATTTGTGAGATTGCTAAGCTTGTGATAAGTATACTGAAATACTATCTTGTGTTGGCTCTGTGGTATGTGGATTCGAAGGTATCAATCAATGTGCCGTTCCTAAGGTTAGCTGATTGTTTCTGTTTTCAAACATCGACTCTGTTCTTAGTCTTTTGTTTGCTTGAGGGCAAGGTAAAGCTAAGTCTGGGGCAGTTGATATATCATGGGTTTTATGGTTTTTAACCATGATATAAGTCTTGTTTATTAATTTTTTTTGGTCTTTTTAGAGTCCCATTAGAGTCTTTACATGTTAATAGGTGTTTGGAGCATAATTAGAGATTTTGGAGCATTCTGGAGCAAAACTGGAGACCTTCCCAATGAGAGCAACACGGAGACGTGATTGTGCATTAGGGACGATTGTCACCCACTATTTGGTGACGCTCGTCACCCACCTCTGGAGGAAGCACACGAGTTAATTAAAAGATGAAGGAAAAATTTCAGTTTTATCCCATAAGTTTCATTAATTGCAAAAGGCCCTAATTTGTTTTTAGCCTGTATTTTAGGTTTTTCAGCCATTCTTTGGTTTTGTATCTTTATTCTAGAGAGACAAAGAGAGAGATTTGTTCTAGATCTTTTGGGGAGAAAATTTTGAGACTCTGTTTCTCCTAAGAGAAGAATCTGAACCCCTTTTATCTCTATCCTTATTTCTTCTATGCAATCTATTTCATTCATGATGTTTTCTCAATTCACCATGTATGAGTAGTTTATTAGTTAGGTTTTGGATTTTTCAAAGGTTATGAATTGTTAAAATTGAATTACTGTTGGGATTAATATGTTAGTTCTTCATCTAGATTCGTGTTTATTGCTTATTCTAGCTTCGCGGCCTAGAATCTGATATTAGGTTGATTAATAGCTGTGGGAGTATTGTTAATTGTCTGAACTAATCTTAGATTAGCAAAATTACTAACTGCAAAGAGATTTGATTTAGGAATTTTGTGAACAGATCGAACCTGAATTTATTGCTTGTCTGAATTGTTTGAATTTGTAAAGAGATTTGGAATTCTAGGATTTAGTCATAGATAATCTCTGCACGAGAGTTGATTGGTTTTACAATTGTGTTTCAAGTCCTATAACGATGCTTAATAATTATTCCGGCAGTTTTCATTCTGCAATTTCAACTTGCAAAATTCCCAAAGCCTAGCATTTTGTCTTGTTGAATTTAAAACCTTCAAATCGATCAGCAGCTGTTTTCTTTTAGTTACTTGCTTTACACTATTTACTCTTAGCTTAATTCAAATATAGAATCTGTTGTGTGACTTCCTTAAGTCTCTTGGGATTTTGATATCCTTTCTACCACATATGTTTTGCTGTGCACTTGCAATAGTTTTATTTAGGTGAAACTTTGAGCCTATCCATAATGCAAACTGTGATGTCTCCTTTTCAGGCAGTCATGACGACTTCTCTGATTCCAACCTTTATTGGAATATTGATGCTTTTATCAAGTCTTGTGAAGTATCTCTCTTATTTTTTCATATGATTTGTGCAACCACTATCGACTAACCACACTTCTTCTTTGATGATAACGTGCTTCTTCTGTTGTACTAAACAGCATATAATCTTCGATATCTTCATCGTCAAGACTCATATGTGCTCGTTCCTACTTATTTTAATGATAATCTCTTATAAAATGCCCAACCATGCCGCAGTTATAGCATTCTTTATTCTCCTTTGAGATTTTGCCGTGATTCTTCTTTCTCCAGCAATCTGATTCTGTGTGGTTCTCTTTCTTGCAGAAGCCACACCGTTTTTTGCCTTTGTTGGCATGCCAATTGTTATTTCTGCTAACAACTGATTTTCCTTCTTATGATAAGGCATGAAATGCTCATTCTGTCATGCATAAGAGTACGGCGATATCTCTCGAAGAAGCCATCATCAGGCTGTGAATGGAGGACATAAACCATACAGAAAATGGTCTACAATTCTAGGAGCACAATGTGAATATAAAAACCCACAAAGACAAAGGCAAATGATAAGGCAAGGTTACGGCTGTAGCAGAAATGTCCCCTCTTAAAACGAGCTCTTCCATAAACTTCAAGAAGCATTGTAGTGCTAAAAAAAAGTTCAATGGGGAATGCCACAAGTGTGACAAGATTGGCCACATAAGTGATGTGTGTTGCAACAAGCGCAAAGACAATGAGGGTCAAGCCAACTTGACAAAAGAGAACCTGTGCGATGTGGTTTCAAAAGTTAACATGTTGGAAGACAAACTGAAAGAGTGGTGGTATGACATTGGTGTCACGGCCCAATCTGTGCTGAAGATTAATCAATCGAGGGATGGATGGATCGATCTGAATGAAATTTTTTAAAAGCCGAGAATGCTCAGATTAAATAATCAAAGCATAGCATGATCGATCCAAGAATATAACGATCGATCCAGGCCCATAGTATTTGGGGTGCGCTTGCAAAGCTCAGATTCTCCGAGACCCCCCTCCTTGTTTTAAAGCAGTAGAGGATAGATAGATAGATGATGAGATGACAGCTGATGATGGGAATGTTTCAGATGCTGCCGGAGGGGCTCACGATGTTGCTGAGCACACAATCTCATACGTGGATGATACATGCAATTTCCAAGACCTTAAAGCATGTCGATCTAGGCACAAGAGAGCACCAGGCGAGAGTCGGAGTGGTAGCCCCGACATTCACCATTGAGCGCAGTATCATATCTCTGTCCATTGTATTATATCATTTCACATCTTTTTTTATGTTTTTTGTGTTTGTCATATCCTTTTTCTGATTTACTTTCAAACTGAGGCGATGTGAAGTAAGTATAGGAAAGGGTATTTGCTGGGACTAACAACTTTTTATGTGGAAAACTCATGATCAATAAATAAAAAATATAAAGAGGTTGATAAATGTTTTTAAAGATGTAGAGTCAGATATTCATATAGAAAAGAAAGTGTAGCCTCAACAATGGCTAAAACTAGAATAAATAGGTCAAATCATGTTCTGGTTGAAATACCCGATAAAACTAATCTAAAGTAAGGGAAAAATTATGCATTAAGGAACCTATTATAAGAGTATGTCGATGGAACAGCTGTTCATGGGAAACTCTGCATTTTCAAAAATTATCGGTCATGAGTGATATTGCTGCATATTTTATGTATTTTTCATGCACATAAGTTAGTTTCTCATACATTTACCTTGCATATTAAGTTAGTTTTCATCACTTTAGGTCCTAGAGTACTTTTGCACCAGCATTTGCATGTTTCTTGCATTTTGCATCGCATTCAGGTTGTTTTCGGCTACTTTGGAGCTATGGAGGATTCGTGGACGTGCTAAGGCTCGTGAGGAAGTTCATGGAGACTTGGAGAGATCAGGATTGCATGCTAAGGACCCGAGATCGAGAAGTAGATCGAGCAAGGCAGGTCGATCTAGATGAGATCGACTAGAAGATCGAGTAGCCGAGTCGATGTAAGGAAATGGATCGAGACCAAGATCGAGACGGGAGATCGATCTGAAGTACGGACGTAAATGACGTCATGCAGATCGAGTTCCGGATCGAGCTTTCAACCCGATCAGCACAAGATCGACTCAGAGATCGACCAAAGTCACCCAATCCCAGCCAAAGATCGAGAGCCAGATCGAGCCTCCTGCTCGATTCCAGACTACTTTAACCGTTTTTGGCTTCTAGCGAGGGGGGGACCATCGAGCTGTTTGCCTATTTTGAGAAAGCGGCGATCCTGCTTTTGACCGACGTTTTTCACTTTATCTTTTTCGAGTTTTTTCTCTGTTGGAAGGCGATTTCGCCATTGTTAGACCTTGAAGCTTTTTCTTGCTTTGTTCTTGAATATTGAATCTTTTAAGTTTAAAGCAATAGTTTTTCATGTTTACTAGATCGTCTTCTATGCTTTTTTCGGTTTAATTTATGTGTAGCGAGTAGTCTTTTCGGGTTTTGGGGTTGAGAGGATTCAAAGGGGTCGAAAAGGTTTCAAACGCTTGGTGTTTTCTTGTTCTTCATCGCCTTCTCTTCTAGGATTTCGAGTGCTTAAGGCTTGGAGAGTCTCACGCCAAGATCTCTAAGATCCAAAGGGCCTCTTACCTTGATAGGATTCAGAGGTCCTGGAAAATCGAATCCTAGAGGCTAGTCTACCTTTCCCAAAAGCTATGGTAATTTAGGGGACTAGTTAGGCCATGTGTTTGAAATCTACGTTTTATGCCCTTCGATCTCTTTTTCCACCAAACGCCATGGGTTTGGAGAAGAGAATGAAGGAGTGATCCATACCACACGCCATGGATGGATCTTGATTTATTTTCAAGGCCTAGAGAATCTCACAAAGTGAGTAGATCTAAAGTTTTCAAACCAAGCTTGAGCCTTTGAGACCCTTGAACATGAATCTCAACCCTGGACCCTCTTTCTTAGTATTTTTGCATCTCTGTTAATCATTCTCTTGCTATCTGTTCGCATCCTGGTCATTAGATTCATTTCTGTTGAGCTTTTAGACGAGATAGATCGTTGTTGCTCGATCTAGTGATAGTTAACTCTCTTCCAGAGATTTTAAAATTGTTTTGCTTTGCATTTGACACTTGCATTTAGTTTTTAGAGATTTTACCAACCATTTTCTTATTCTGCTTAGATTTGCTCATTCCTTTGCATTCTTAGTGATCTTGCTACCCCTAGGTGTGGATTGATTCCTCTCTTGCTCACTATATTACATCTTTGTGTGCATTAGAGTTTTGATAACCTCTCTGTTGCATCTTGACACCATCTTTGCATCATAGAAAAACATAGTTATCAAATGGAGCCGTTGCCATCTTAGGGGATAGAAAGCATTAAGATTTGGGGTTTGGTAAAGACTAAGCCTTTACTTTAAGTTAGTTACTGATTTCTCTACCTTCACACTTGTGTTTTTCAGGTACATGAATCTACGTTCAAGGGGAGACAACAACTTACTTCAACCCTTGGACAACATTCATCAGCTTGGACACGCTAGATCAAGAAGAGTTAGAGAACAGGCTAAAGCCTTTGAGGAGATTGTTCAGCAAGGTTCAGTGGATTTTGAAGCGATGACTGAGCACGAACATCCAGAGGGACCTCCTCCAGCTCACGGGGCAGTGGGAAGGGGTAATGGAAACCCCCACCACGCGGCTAGACCCCCACAGATCATAGGAGTGGGATATGCTCCCAACACTCACCACAATAGGTTTGGGATCACTCCTCCTCCTGTACAGAACAACAACTTCGAGATTAAGCCAGGATTCATCTCAATGGTGCAAAACAATAAGTTCCACGGGCTAGCAATGGAAGATCCCTTGGAGCATCTTGACAACTTCGAGCAAGTATGTGGGATGATCAAGATTAATGGCATATCCGAAGATGCTTTCAAGCTGCGTCTCTTTCCATTTTCTCTTGAAGACAAGGCTAGACATTGGGAGAAGACCCTTCCAAAAGGCACTATTACCTCTTGGGCTGAGTGTAAAAAGGCATTTCTCTCAAAGTTCTTCTCTAGCACCAGAACAGCAAGGTTGAGAAGTGAGATCAGCGGCTTCACTCAAAGGAACAATGAGACGTTCAATGAGGCCATGGAGCGGTTCAAGGACTACACAATTCAGTGTCCTCACCACGGTTTCAGTGAAGAGACTCTACTAAGCACATTATACCGCGGAGCTTCACCAAAGATACGCTTGCTACTTGACACGGCTAGTAAAGGAAACTTCCTTGGTCAAGAGGTAGAAGAAGGCATGGAGCTGATTGAAAACTTGGCATTGAGTGATGGAAACTATGCTGAAGACTACGACCGTGCACCGAGAGGTTCTGAGCTAGAGTCTCACATGAAAGAGCTTAAGTCATTGCATGAGAAGATTGACAAGCTGGTGCTGGCTAACCAGAAGCATGTTCACTTTGTTGGTGAAGCGGATGAGACCTTAGAGGAGCTTGAGTTGAGTCAAGAAGAAGCCAATTGGGTGGTGGGTCAGAACAACTACAAACCTCAAGGGTATTCACCAGGCTACAACCAAAACAACAATCTCTCATATAGAAGCATCAATGTCGCGAACCCTAAAGATCAACTGTACCCTGCTCAGCAAGCAAAGCCATTTGTTCCCTACAACAAAGGTTTTCAGCTACAAAGGTCTTACAAGCCGGTTTCTAGAGGCCGTCTATCTTCAAAGACGCCCATGAGTTCGTAAAGAGTTGTGAAGTTGTCAACGAGCAGGAAACATCACCAAGAGGAACGAGATGCCTCAAGTTCCTATCTTTGAGGTGGACGTGTTTGACGCATAGGGCATAGATTTCATGGGGCCGTTTCCCTCATCCTACGGTAACAAGTTCATATTGGTAGCTGTTGACTACGTTTCTAAATGGGTTGAGGCTATTGCCTCCCCTACAAACGACTCTAAGGTGGTGATCAAGCTCTTTAAGAGCATCATATTCCCGAGGTTTGGAGTACCCAAGGTGGTGATAAGCGACGGTGGCAGCCACTTCATAAACAAGTTGTTTGAGAGCCTTCTAAGGAAGTATGTCGTGAAGTACAAGGTAGCTACGCCTTACCATCATCAAATGAGTGGCCAAGTGGAAGTCTATAACCGGCAGATCAAGGCGATACTTGAGAGAACAGTTGTGACAACTCGGAAGGATTGGGCAGTGAAGTTAGACGACGCTTTGTGGGCTTACCGGACTGCTTTCAAAACGCCCATTGGTACTACTCCTTTCACTCTTCTCTACGGCAAAGGATGTCACCTCCCTGTTGAGCTGGAACATAGAGCATTGTAGGCTGTGAAGCGGCTGAATTTTGATCTAAAGACAGCTCAGGAGAAGCGCTTGATCCAGCTACACGATCTTGATGAGCTAAGGCTAGATGCTTACGAAAGCGCTAGGATTTAAAAGGAGCGCACCAAGGCTGCTCATGACAAGAAGTTGGTACCCAAGGAGCTTAAGGAACGGAGTTTGGTGCTGCTTTACAATTCAAGGCTCAATCTCTTTCCAGGAAAGCTGAAGTCACGATGGTGCGTACCTTTTGAGATTAAAGAGGTATTGCCTTATGGAGCGGTCACCTTGGTCGACAAGAGTGGGAATGCATTCACAGTGAACGGACACAGAGTTAAGCCATACATGGCGAGTGCATTTGACAAGGAGAGCACCTCAATGCTTCTCCAGGACCCACCATCTGCCTAAACCATGTAAAGTCTAGCAAAAGACGTTAAAGAAAGCGCTCTTGGGAGGCATTCCCATGTCTATCTTGTATATATTTTTGCTTTATTTCTCTTTCAGTTTTATGTTTTTATCTTATGAGTGTGTAGGAACAGGTCTAAGGGATGGTAGAGCATAATCTTAGATCCAAAAGGAGTAAGAAAGGGCGAATATAGGGTATAGATCGAGTGCTAGATCGACTCATCCTGGCTCGATCTTTGCTAGATCGAGCTAGTGAATCGAGAGGAGTCAGTCGATCTAGATGAGATCGAGTAGACAGATCGTATGACACAGTCGATCACGATAGGACGACCACCCTATACGTTTAGCCTGAAAAGCAAACGAGAGGTGGATCGACTGAGTCACTCGACTGAGTCTACTCGATCTCTCACTCGATCCAAGCCTAAATCGACCCCTGAATCGAGAACATGGCTCGATCATGAGGACTTAGCCGTTGTGCCAAAAACTCAAGGAAGAGGTGTTATCGATCCAAAACTCGATTCAATTCGAATTGAGTCCCAAATCGAGCAACCCTCTCGATCCAAGCCATTATGAGCATGAGATCGAGTCCTAGATTGACCAAATGGACTTGATCTCGTGCTGAGGTAACATTTTCTCTTCTCCCTTTCCCACTTTCCCTCTAATGTTTACATTCAAAACTTGGTCAAGGCAGGAATCATTGACCATGAAAGGTGTGCCTTGACCAAGCTTTATGTCAGAAACCACTTCTTTTACCCACGGTTTTGTGTTTTGTTAGCCTTTATATATTTTCAACTATTCTCACACTCTCTCATTTTTGTTTTCGCGAATTCTTAAGCAAAAGAGAGTGTGAGTTCTTTGTTTTCTAAAGGCTAACAGCATCTTTTTTTAATTCTTGCAAAGGTATTTTCGAATATTCAAGAAAATCTTCAAGAAAATCCCTTTTTATTCGCTTTGATTGTTTTAGATGCTAGGGCGGTTTGAATTTTTAAAAACTAGCTTGATGATAGGAAAAATTCTAGATTTCACTATATCTCTTGATATGATTCTCTATAATCTTGCTATAATTTTTATAAATCCCCCAAAATTCTAGGGTATTAGTTATAAGTTTTCTTTCTTGTTTCTCTCTTTCTCTCTACAATCGCCGACTTGCTTATTCTCTTGCTTGAGAATCTTGTTTCAAGAACTATGGCTCCCAAAAGAACAAGAGAGGAGACAACACAAGAAGGATAAAATCAAGAAGTGGCTGTTCAGGAGAGGGTTCGTTGGAGTAAGGATGAGAAACGAGACAAGAAGCGGCTGGAAAGGCTTCGGTTCGAGCCAACTAAGTTCGCGGACAGAAGACTGCTGGCTAAGATGGGGATTTTAGGATATTTTGATCAACTCCTCAAGAACATAAGGCTTAGGTGTTTGTCACGGATGAATTGCCCAACCTTCCCCGAAGTGACAATCGACTTCCTTGCCACCTTGGAGTTTGCGTACGAGAATCCGAACGTCCCCACTCCCTCTCAAGGGCACATCTCCTTCAAGATCAAGCGTCAGGCTTTTCGTCTCTCGATCCCCAAGCTTTTTTAAGCCTATGGTCTCGATGCTGCTGCCACCAAGGTTGAGTTCCCCTCCTTCACTCAAGCAAATGATCTATGGGACCTCATCAGCAACGATGACTACAAGGCGAATACTGCGAAGATCAAGAGAGTGAG
This sequence comes from Thlaspi arvense, assembly GCA_911865555.2. Lineage (NCBI taxonomy): Eukaryota > Viridiplantae > Streptophyta > Magnoliopsida > Brassicales > Brassicaceae > Thlaspi > Thlaspi arvense. The sequence continues at coordinate 50,006,737 of OU466862.2, forward strand.
GAGTCCAGTGCTGCGTTACATGCTGAAGCTGCTTGCCAATACCTTCAGTGGACGGTCAGTAGCCCCCACGGTCACCAAGACGGAGCTTTGCTTCTTGTTCCAAGGCATTAACCATCTCGTATGTGACCCGGATGAGAATGATGAGCCGTTGGAAGACCAGCTCGGAGATGACGTGAACTACGGATGCATCCTGGCCGCTTCATTGGTGAAATACAAGGCGTATGCCTTGAGATTCAAGGCAAGCTCGTCGCTTATTGGAGGTTTTCTCACCCCTTTGTTCGTGCAAGCTGGTGTACCACTTCAAGACTTCACACCTGTTCTCGAGAGAGCTTTCATGGATGAGATTTATCTAAGGAACACTGACAGCTTGGGACGCACGCCAGCTGAGGGCTTCTTTGCATATCTGTTCATCGACGAGGAGAATGAGAAAAGGGTGTGCATCCTGCCAAACAAAGACGAAACAGAGCTGCAAGGAGTTGGGAACATCTAGTTTCTCCCAAGCGTAGAAGAGTGCTTTGCTCCTCTAGGAGCCGCGGAAACCATTCAGCAAGCTACTCGCCCTAGATCAGAGTCTCCAGCCACGGATGATGAGATGCCCAAAGCCTTTGTCCTCCCTAAGCTCGACTTTGAGCCGCGGACCAAGACAGAAAAGTTCTTTGCCTCTGTTGTGGAGATGCAAAGGAAGATCAACAAATGGCAAAGCAAAGTCATCAAGAAGCTTGCCAAGAAAGTCAAGGCGCTTCAAGGAGCTTTGCCAAAGCAGGCTGCAAGTGAGGAGGTCCAACAGCCCGAGAAGAGGAGGCTTTCAACCGGAGGAGTTGTCATCCGTGAGACTCAAGGAAGCAACATCCAGCCGGCGCGTCTTTCCCTCCAAGAGCCAGCCTTCAAAGGCAAAGCCATAGTATCTTGCTCGTCTGGAACATCCTCAAGTTCCAGCTGAGACTAGATACGAGGTAACGACAACCTTCCCTTGTACATACCACGCATTCTTCTTTTGTTTTTGCTTTGTGTTTTTGAGCTTCTTTGAATTTGTTTGCCACTGAGACGGTGTCATTCAAGTTTGGGGGAGTATGTGTGTGGTTTGACATGTTTATTTTGCTCTTATCTTCTCTTTGCATCCCTTGAGTCTTCATTGCATCTAAGGCATAGAAAAGAACAAAAAAAATTGGTAAAAGTTTTAAAAAGAATTTCAAAAAAACTCATGTAGTTGCATTCACTTTGTTTAACATTTTAGGATTGAGTATAGAATTTGTAAGCATCTAAGTTGTTTATATTTGCATAAGGGGTTAAAGTTTTCTTAAAAAGGTGTTTTAAGCTCATGGATAGTTTCAATGCCCTAGTTAGTAGTTGTTTGATGCTTTGCTCACGCTTAGAAAGTAAGTCCTTACCATGCTTGGATCACTTGTTTTGATTTTCGTGACTTGACTTGAACATTCATGATTTGAAACTTGTCCTAATAAGTGAGAACCCTAACCTGAATTTTAAATATCATCCTTATGCATTTGAAAATGAACACATGGATCTTATACATATTTAGGCTCTCGTCCTCCTTTTACCACTCTTTGTGAGCCTAAGTAGAACTCCCACCATTACCCTTACCTTTCTTTCAAGCCAAGTATTCTTGTGTGACATCATTGTGAGGCCTCTTTTCGGTTTGAACTTAACATAATGTGTTACGTTTAGACGACATGATTAGGTTCTCATATGATTGCTAGCTTTGCATTTTGAAGCTAGTTATAGGCTTAGGATAAGTTTGGGGGTTTGATGGGATTGCTTTCTTGTTTATTTGCTTACGGTTTCAAAAGAGTTTGGTAATTGAAGTGAATAAAAGGTTTTAAGTGAAAGACTTTGTTTTTAAAATGTATAGTGCTCTAAGTATTTCAGAAGATAGCTCTCTCAAGTAAAATAAAAAGAAAAGAAAAGAGCCTAAGTGCCACATAAAAAGAAAAGAAAAAGAAAGAAAAGAATAGAGAGCTATCAATAAGAAAAAAAAATATAAGGAGCTAAAATATTTTCAAGCTTTTTCACTAGCCTAAAAGAGTAAGGATGTTTTCTGTTTTTTATTTGGGTTTGAGCTTAATAAGGGTAGTCTCTAGGAGGGTGAGTGAGCTGAAAAGAAAAGAAAACGAGAGGGGTTTTAGGATCATTGTTAGTGTACAAGGGTAGATGAGAATCTAATCATGTATGCATCAATTTCCTTTACCTTTAGCATTATGTATAAAGTTCATACCATTCGTGATAGAAACCCATTACATTGTGAAACAATTTTTAAAATGAGATCATTCTATGCTCATAGCCTTCAACCTTAGCCAAATGTGTTCTGCTTTAGAGTGCATAAGTTTGATTCACGATTTGATCATTAATGAATGTTAAAGGATGAGATTCTTTGATTGTTTGGAATAGGAGAGTCACGATTGGAAATTCATTGTGTGATGAGTATGGCTATGTTCTTTGGAGTATGAGTGTGTGCTTCGCATCTTAGAACTAGTAACTAGGACGTTGAGACTGATTCATTTGAAAGGCACCTTTGCAAGAAGCTTAAACCCCCGTTTGTTTAAAACCTCTCTCCCTTCTTTAATTTTGTTTGCTTGAGGGCAAGCAAAAGATAAGTTTTTGGAGAGTTGATATTGCTGCATATTTCATGTATTATGCATGCACATAAGTTAGTTTCTCATACATTCACCTTGCATATTAGGTTAGTTTGCATCACTTTAGGTCCTAGAGTACTTTTGCACCAGCACTTGCATGTTTCTTGCATTTTGCACCGCATTCAGGTTGTTTTCGGCTACTTTGGAGCTATGGAGGATTCGTGGACGTGCTAAGGCTCGTGAGGAAGTTCATGGAGACTTGGAGAGATCAGGATTGCATGCTAAGGACCCGAGATCGAGAAGTAGATCGAGTAAGGCAGGTCGATCTAGATGAGATCGACCAGAAGATCGAGTAGCCGAGTCGATGTAAGGAAATAGATCGAGACCAAGATCGAGATGGGAGATCGATCTGAAGTACAGACATAAATGACGCCATGCAGATCCAGTTTTTTATCGAGCTTTCAACCCGATCAGCACAAGATCGACTCAGAGATCGACCAAAGTCACCTGATCCCAGCCGAAGATCGAGAGCCAGATCGAGCCTCCTGTTCGATTCCAGACTACTTTAACCGTTTTTGGCTTCTAGCAAGGGGGGGGACCATCGAGCTGTTTGTCCATTTTTGGAAGGCGATGATCCTGCTTTTTACGGACGTTTTTCACTTTATCTTTTTCGAGAATTTTCTCTGTTGGTAGGCGATTTCGCCATTGTTAGACCTTGAAGCTTTTTCTTGCTTTGTTCTTGAATATTGAATCTTTTAAGTTTAAAGCAATAATTTTTCATGTTTACTAGATCATCTTCTATGCTTTGTTCGGTTTACTTTATGTGTAGCGAGTAGTCTTTTCGGGTTTTGGGGTTAAGAGGATTCAAAGGGGTCGAAAAGGTTTCAAATGCTTGGTGTTTTCTTGTTATTCATCGCCTTCTCTTCTAGGATTTCGAGTGCTTAAGGCTTGGAGAGTCTCACGCCAAGATCTCTAAGATCCAAAGGGCCTCTTACCTTGACAGAATTCAGAGGTCCGGGAACTCACAAAGTGAGTAGATATAAAGTTTTCAAACCAAGCTTGAACCGTTGAGACCCTTGAACATGAATCTCAACCCTGGACCCTCTTTCTTAGTATTTTCGCATCTCTGTTAATCATTCGCTTGCTATCTGTTCGCATCCTGGTCATTAGATTCATTTCTGTTGAGCTTTTAGACGAGATCGATCGTTGTTGCTCGATCTAGTGGTCGATCCTGTGGTCGATCCACTAGTCGATTTTTAGTAATTCATACTTTGCATTGTAAGTATTCCGCTTGTTCCTCGTGATAGTTAACCCTCTTCCAGGGATTTTAAAATTGTTTTGCTTTGCATTTGACACTTGCATTTAGTTTTTAGGGATTTTACCAACCATTTTCATATTCTGCTTAGATTTGCTCATTCCTTTGCATTCTTAGTGATCTTGCTACCCCTAGATATGGATTGATTCCTCTCTTGCTCACTATACTACATCTCTGTGTGCATTAGAGTTTTGATAACCTCTCTGTTTCATCTTGACACCATCTTTGCGTCATAGAAAAACATAGTTATCAATGAGGAGGGGAAGTGATAGTCGCATAATTTACATCATTTTAGCAGCATTTATTTATGATAGCATTTACATTCTTTCATGTGTTAAATATAGTCTAGTTTGCATCTATGTTAGTGTTAGCGAGTCTTAGCATAGGTCTTGCATATTTTCTGCATTTGGAATGTTTTCTACGTACTTTGGGAGTTATGAAGGCTTACTGAAGTTTTATGGATGAGCTAGGATTAAGGAGGAGTTGAAACGAAGTCACTGAACTCGATAGGCTCAACATCGTGATGTTGCATCGGGATGTTACACCAAGGATACAAACCAGTTTGAAGCTGGCCGAGAGAAATTCAGGATGTTGCACCGAGGACACAACCCGATGTGAAGCTGGCCGAGAGAAATTCAGTATGTTGCACCAAGGACACAACCTGATATCCATTCAAACGACACAACGAATGTGTCCACATGGAGATGTGGCATTGATGACACAGCCCGATGATACAAGACTTTTTATGTCTTGTGACTCAATTCATCAAAAATCATATCATCATAGCTTAAGAGGTTATCAAACCTTCATGGGGATAGTGTAGAGAAGATACAGACGTTTGTTTAGCTAAGCCTAAAAGGGAGTTTTAAAAAGGTTTACACTCATCAATAAAAGAAGTGCAAACAAGTAATAAAGCAAATAAACTAAGAGCAATTCTAAGGCTAGAAACTTTAAACCAAACTAGAGCAAATGCGAATCAAGCAAAACAGAGCAATAGAGATGAAACCATTCCTCAAAAATCATGTCATCATAGCACAAGAGGTTCTCAATCCTTCATAGGGATAGTGTAGAGAAGCTACAGAAGTTTGTTTAGCTAAGCCTAAAACAGAGTTTTAAAAAGGCTTACACTCATCAACGAAACAAGTGCAAACAAGCAATTAAGCAAATAAACTAAGAGCAATTGTAAGGCTAAAACTTTAAAATAAACAAGAGAAAATGTGGAAACAAGCAAAACAGAGCAATAGAGATGACTTAACCAGTAAAGCGCGATGGTCTCAAGATGGGGGAAATTGGTACTAGGGTGACTCTTTGAATAATGAATGGTGCTCAAACAACAATACAATGCTAATCCTTAGGCATGGAACATCAAGACAAAACTAATCCAATCCTTTGGCACTAGTCCTTTTACTAATCATACTCCTAACCCGCAATCAATGGTGGAAGCACAATCAGCAAGCATTAAGTTTCAATTCTTCAAATCCAATAAGCACCTTAGACAACTAATCCCTTAGGCTAAGCATGCAAATCACTTATTCAATGCATCCAAATCCATATGATCAAGAATACCTTTCCAAGGGCCAATCAAACATTAAGATCATCAAACAAGTAAGGATACAGACGAATTAAGCATAAGACACCAATAATCAATCATCAAATCACCCTAGCTACCCCATCTCAAAACCCAAGAAAACTACTAGCTAACCATGCTTAGAACTATAAGAATAAGGCTAAACATGATTAGAATATGATAAACAAATTAAGGCAAGTAAAAAACTTTATTAAAATGATCTAAGATCTTAAAAAAAAAAAATACAAAAGAGAGCGAGTTTAATGCTTAAAGAATAAAACATGGATCAAGAAGATGTTTTTAGGCTCAGTTTATTTATTGGAGAGATCCAAACATAGCTTAGTCAACCAAAATAAAACCTAGTTCACCAAATAGTCAACCTTCGGATTAGTCACATCGTGCAGGGCAGGAATGGACCAGGTCGGTGCGTGCGCTTGGTGTGTTCTGAAATGCTGTGCAGGAAGCTTTGGTTTGGCATATCCTTTGATTGGTGTCTCGGCTCAGGATGCACCGGGCAGACTGTGGAGTGGCCCTGGTCAGTGTCCCTCGTCGGTATGTTCTGTATCTTCTTATACCGTGCAGGTCCCTCGACGTACGGTGGTCCCTCATCGGTGTGATCGCCACCGTGCAGATCCCTCGGTGTACATCGGTTCCTCGTCGGTGTGATCGCCAACGTGAAGGTTCATTGGTGTACGATCCGCCTTCCACAGTGCAGTCGCCTCAGTGCAGGTTTCATAGTGTACAGTCATGGTCTTGGCCGGAGTGGTCTACACCGTGCAAGGCAGGAGACGCCCTCCATGGTGCATCTGCTCAATGTGGTTCGCCATGGTTTGTGTAGCTTGCTTTTAAATCGACTCTTCTTCTCCATTTCGACTCCTATTTCCTCTAGTGCCACCTTAACCTCTAAATGACCTGAAATAGAGTTCAAATACAACAATGTATACACTTCTAATCCGAATGCGCACTATGCTTAACATGGATGCAAATTGGACACTTTTAGACAATGAAATGGATGAATTGAGGAGGAAGCATGCAATAAATCAAGTCTAATATGATGGAATAATGAAAGCTATCAGCTGTTTCACACTTGCCTTTTGCTTGTCCTCAAGCAATCAAGAACAAAATAAGAGAGAGAGGTTTGAAATAGGAGTTCAAAGCTAAAGATGTCAATGGAAGATGTAAGATCAATGTCCAAGTTATTAATTTTAAGATGCAAAGAGTTTGTTCTACTTTAAAAGCTTTAGCCATACTTATCTCTAACAAGCAATGAATTCAAACTTAGTCTACACAAGCATTCATATCATCCAACTCTTTAGCATTCATTAATTGTAACCAAGTGAATCATGATCATGCATATAAAGTGAAACCATTTGGCTAATGGACATGGTTTTGAGACAAAGAAGATTAAGGGATCACTCAATGAAAAAAAATCAATCTATGGCAAAATGCTAAGAGTAAAATCAATTTATGCATACAAGGATGACTTTCATCTATCCAAAGGCCTAAATCAACTTTTATCCTAGTCTAAACCCAAAGACTAACCTCCTCAACTACCCTTTCCTAAGGCTTTTACTGCCTTCATCACCTTCACAATGTCTTCACCTTCTTGTTGATCTTGGGGGATCCTTTTTCACCTTTGTAGGATGGTTGTTGATTTCTTTTCAATGGCTCTTCTTTGTTACTTGTTGGGGCCTCTTTGCTTTATCCTTTAGATGCATAATGGCCGGTTTTTCTCCTTGTGGTATGGCCTTGTTTTTTTCGCTTAAGGTCACCTTTTCTTATTTATCTTAGAGCATTCCTTGTTGCCACCATCTTACCATATATTTCCTAAAATCAATCTCCATGAATCACCCTTTTCTTCTTTCTTCTCTTTCTCAAAGATAAAAATTCACACACAAGAACTCTTTCTAGTCTACCCATCAAACAACTTAGCTTAATACTAGCTTAAAATGCAAGCTAGTGTCTACATGAAAGCTTCCCCTTGTCAGCCTAAACTCAACACTTTTTGCCTAAATGATTTAAAATTTTGAAAATATGCCTCACAATTACACAAGAGAGTATTTAGGTTTCAAAGAAGGCTAAGTTATGGGTGGGGTAAGCTATTTGGACTAGCAAGAGTAGTAAGAAGGAAGAAAAAAGTCCAAATATGTATATGGTAACCATGAGATCAATTTTCAATGCATGAACATGATAATCCAAAGTCAATATTACGGTTCAGATTATTAGAGTTGGAATTAAATCAGAGAAAACTTCAACTTAAAACATGAACATCAAAGCAAGAATTCCAAATATGGTGCAACCTTAACTTCAAACTTACTACAATGCATCAAACAACTAACAGCTAGGGCACTCAAATTATTTCAAACATGGACATCTTAACAAGTGCTTATCATAACTCTCAATGCATATGTATGCAAAGCTTATATGAAATACATCTAGACTCAATCCTAATTATGCAAATGCAATTAGATGACATCGTTTTTAGGCACAAAGTTTCTAATTTTTCAAATAATTATACTTTTGTATGCCTTAGATGACAAATGAATGCATGATACTTATGAAAAAAATGCTTAAGCTATATGATATGTGAAATGCAAGAAGATGTCAGTCTCAAACACTCCCCCCACCCTCCCCCTCCACACACACACACACATACACACTTAAATTACATAATCCTTGTATAATAAAAATGCAGTGGAGAATCAATCAGCCAACAAACGAACACAAGAAAAACTAGAAATTATGAAATGGTATGTACAATGGTAAATGGTGGTACCTTGGAGTTGCTTCAGGTAGTTGGAGGATCGTGGAAAGGAAGTGTAATTCCCTCATTTATGATCTTGCTAGCCATGTAAGGCTTCAGTCTATGGCCATTTACTGTAAATTATCCTCCTTCATTATTGAAAAAGGTTACAACTCCATAAGGCAATACTTCTTTGATCTTAAAAAGGCATGCCCATCTTGACTTCAATTTTCCAAGGAATAACTTTAGTCTTGAGTTATAGAGCAGCACACTATCTCCACCCTTGAAGTTCTTGGGCACTATCTTCTTGTCATGAAAGGCTTTTGTCCTCTCCTTATAGATTATGGAGCTCTCAAATGCATCATGGCGAATTTCATCTAGTTCGTGGAGATTGATCGATTTCTTCTCTTGGTCTGTCTTTATGTCAAAATTCAGCAACCTAATAGTCCACAACGCCTTGTACTCTAACTCAACAGGTAGATGGGAAGATTTCCATAGAGAAGGGAGAAAGGTGATCTACCAATTGGTTTCTTGAAAGCTGTCCTATAAGTCCATAGTGCATCATCAAGCTTGGCTACCCAATCCTTTCTTATAACACCAACTATCTTTTCCAAGATAGCCTTGATTTCTCTGTTTAAGACCTCCACTTCCAACTTATTTGAGAATGATAGGGCGTGCCAACCTTATGCTTTACTTCATGCTCCTTGAGTAACCCTTCAAACACTATGTTAATGAAATGGCTGCCTACATCACTTATCACCACCTTCGGACTCTAAATCGAGGAAATATAATGGTCTTGAAGAGTTTTATCACCACCTTAGCATCATTTGTTGGGCTAGCTACTACCTCAACCCACTTAGAGATATAGTCAACAGCTACTAAGACATTCTTGTTCCCATATGAAGAAGAAAAAGGTCCCATGAAGTCAATGCCCCAAACATCAAATAAGTCAACCTCTTGGATAGGATTTTGAGGCATTTCGTCTCTTCTGCATATATTCCCCTTTCTTTGACAAGCTTCACATGATGAGATGTAGGCACGAGCATCTTTAAGAAAACTTGGCCACCAAAGAACCTAAGTTGATGTCTTTAATGTAGCGAAATGGCCACCATAAGCTGAACCATGGAAATGGTAGAGAATATCCTTTACTTCTTCATGTGCTATACACCTCCTAAAGAGACCATATGATCCTCTCTTGAAGAAGTAAGGCTCATCCCAATAGTAGTGAGAGACATATCTAAAGAACTTCTTCGTGTTGTAAGGATCCAAGTTGATTTGTACCTCTCCACTAACCAAATAGTTAACAAGATCTGGATACCAAGGCAAGTCCTTTTCTTGTAGGCTTTTTGCTTCCTCAAGCTTCTGCCTCACTTGGTAGGTCTTCTCTAAGGTTTTGACCATCATGAGCTGTTCTTCATGTACAGAATCATCAATAGGGACAAGTTCTTCGATTCACATCATTGACAAGTGGTTAACAACGCCATTCTTTAAACCATTCGTGTCCACTTTCTCCATGTCAAACTCTTGAAGTAGTAGGATCCATCTCAACAGGCGTGGTTTGGTATCTTTCTTAGCATAGATATATCTTAGGGCAGCATGATCTGTGTACATAATAACCTTGGAACCCACCAAATAGCGTCTGAATTTCTCAAAAGCAAACACAACTGCTAGGAGCTCCTTTTCTGTTGTTGCATACTCCACTTGTGTATCATCTAAAGTCCTGCTGACATAGTAGATAACATGGAGTTTCTTCTCTACTCTCTGCCCCAAAACTGCTTCCACTGCATAATCTAATGCATCACACATTATCTCAAAGGATATATCCCAGTTTGGTGCTTGCACAATAGGAGCGCTAACCAAAGATTTTTTGATAGTTAAGAAAGCTTCCAGATAATCCTGATCAAAGTTGAACTCGGTTTCCTTGCAGAGGAGTCTTGTAAGAGGTCTAGCAAAATTTGAGAAGTCCTTTATGAATCTTCTGTAGAAGCCAGCATGACCCATAATGCTTCTTATTCCCTTTACTGAATGTGGGTATTCTAGACGCATCATTACTTCAACCTTGGCTTGGTCAACCTCAATTCCCCTCTCAGATATCTTGTGACCCATAACTATCCTCTCTTTGACCATGAAGTGGCATTTTTCCCAGTTGAGCACGAGATTAGTCTCTTCACATCTCTGGAGAACCCCGTAAAGATTAGACAAGCAGACACCAAAAGAAGAGCCATAGACAGAAAAATCGTCCATATAGACTTCTACTATTTATTCTATAAGATCAGAGAATATAGACATCATACATCTTTGAAAGGTAGCTGGTGCATCACACAGCCCAACTGGCATCCTCTTATACGCAAATATGCCATAAGGGTATGTGAAAGTTGTCTTTTCATGATCATTTGTCTGAGTGAGTATTTATAAGAACCCACTATACCCATCAAGGAAGAAATAAAAAGGATGATTTGCAAGTCTTTCAAGCATTTGATCAATAAAAAAGAGAGGGAAATGATCTTTTCTTAAGGCAGCATTAAGTTTTCTATAATCAATACACATTATATGCCCAGTTCTAGTTGGTAATAACTCATCCTTATCATTTTTCACTACAGTGATTCCTCTCTTCTTAGGTATCACATGAACTGGTGAAACCCATGTACAATCAGAAATATGAAAGATAACACCTGCATCAAGAAGCTTAAGAATCTCTTTCTTAACAACATCTTTCAAGTTTGGGTTTAACCTCTTTTAATGTTCTATAGAAGTCATTGATTCATCTTCTAAGTGGATCCTTGATAGCATGCATTATTGCATCATATTAAGAGTCATATAGTATAGAATTTCATTGCATTCCATCCACTTAAAGTCCAAAAGTCTCCCATTTGCATCCATTTCATACATAGCATACATTTATATTAGGATTGCATATATGCATGAATTGTGAGTGCATTTTTAGGTCTTTGGAGAGCTAATGAGGCACTAGGGAAAAGGATGGATCAAATGAAGGACGGAGATCCAGCAAGAAGAAACATTTCAAGGTGTTGAAGCCTCATACCGATCAACCATACCGTGGAGAACCACTTTGTTCTTACACAGTACAGTCTGCACCAGCCAAGACACGTCCGTACACCGATGATTTCCCATGGAGGCGATTCGGACCAACGACAGACGTGTCAGACACCAACGAGCCTCCACAGTGCACACATACCAACCAAAGACGTCCGTACGATGACGAGCTTGCTTGGTATAAACAGCTTCAGGGCATACCGACAAAGTGGACCGAGGAGGGCTATCTGATGCCGTGCATGGTGCAACCAAAGATCGAGGACTTCCGCCAAGCCAAACTCTAAGCAAAGCTTCTTCAGCATACACTGACAAACTGTACGGAGGAGAACCACCCTTGCCTTGCTCGGTATAGGCCATTTTGGGGATGTTGGCCACGAGTTGTCAAGTTGACTAGTTTTATTTTCATTTGACTTTGTCTATTTTGGATCTCCCCTATAAATAGACTAAGTCCCAAAGCAAAGCACCCCACTGCCTGCTCGGTACAGCAAGTGATGATCGATACATCGATGATGACACCAAACGGTTGCACGAGGCAAAGGAGATCAGGATATGGGACGAACCGAGGAAGACATGGGCAAACATATGGCTTGCTCGGTATGTCCAACATCTGAGAAGGGATCCAGCCGTTCATGCAAACGCGCGCACAGCTGGCCGATATACGCACAGACGGTATGCACCGAGGTAATGCACCGATGATTCTCTTTGGTGTGGCTCATAAATTTTTAAATTTTGAATTTTTTAGAAGAGCCAAAACGAGGTGGGTTGATGTCTCTTGTATATACACCATTTAGGATTGTATTTAGTACATGTTTTGGTCTCTTCTTGCATTTTTTGCTTATCATTTGTCCCATTTTTTTTATCTTATAGATATATGTTGTATTTAGGATATAGTTTGCATTTTTCTTGCATATGGAATATTTTTAGTTACCAAGGGAGCTGTTGGAGACATTGTGGAAGAATAGGATTGATCCAAGAAGATGTCCCCGCCAAAAAAAACCAAGAAGAGCCAAGGAGAGCCAAAGGAGCACATTTCCAGAGCTGGTATCAGGCACCATATCGGGCAATATGGCCGATATCGACCAAACCTGAAAAGAAGCCTGCCTGGTATGCAAGTCGTTATGAAATGTATGGGCCCGAACGAGGGTCTTCTGGTGCGATACAGCCTCAACGTCCTTCATATAAGTTGAAGAGGATAAAAAAAAATTCCAACGGAGGTTGAATCAGGTCAATCTGATCAGTGGTTCAAAAGATACGGCGGTTCCAGCATCACTGTCCACAACTAGGAGTTTGTATCAGGCAGCATATCGACCATGGAGCCCGATATCCGAGAGAGAGGACGTCCACATCGAGCATCATGTCAGGCAAGGCGTGCCCGATATAAACCTCCAGGAGAAATCCTCGTCCTCCTGTCAGGCAGCACATCGAGCATGATGCATGATATCCAACCCAGAAGAAGCACAATATGGAGCATGATGTCGACCTTAGAGCCCAATATGTGCTCGACCAGAAGTCCAAATATCTATACTTTTGCCATTTTCAAGGGTTATTTGTCACTTAGTATAAATATTTGATGACCAAAAATTATTAGGCACTCTTGTTCTTGCTTTGAAATTTTCTCTTAATTGCTTTGGTGATTTGTAAGAACAAGATTCATCTTTTAATCTAAATTTCTGCACTTCCATACTTAATCTTTCTTAATCTCTATTTCCTAATCATAATTAAATATATCTTTATTATTAGATTTATGGCTAAACCTATGTTTAGTGAGTAGTTTGTTTTAGGTTTGAGATTATGGCAGATATGGTGATGTTAGTGATTGTTTAGAGTGATTAGGACTTAGATCTTCTCATTTATTTTCTTGTGTGATTGTGTTTAATATCGAGTACCTCTTTGTTGGAGAAGTTGATCTTAGGTTTTCACTTGCACACTAAGTGTTTGTTGAAATGCCTGAATGAATTCAATGCTTGAAAATGATGTTTAGATAATCATAAGTCTTTGCATCTATCAATTCTTGCTTTAATGTTTTATTGCTTAATACCACTTTGATGGAGAAATTTCCTTTTAGACATTGATTATGCATGAGAATGTGAGTTAGTGTTAGTTCTATTGCACAAGAGATTAGTAAACCTAGCCTAATAGATTAGATGTCTAGCATGCTAATTGGTTATATGGAACTTGTTTTTAATGATTGCTAGTCATAGATACACCACCAAAAATGAGTTTGAAATATGATAAGTCAAATAGATTAGTGCTAAGAGATTGTATTAGTCTTTATTATTGTTCCTTACATAAGGTTGAGTGTTTAAAATTATTTGTTTTGATCATCCTAGACATGAATATGAATCATCCTATCACTATTGCTTTGATCTTGAACCATCATTTAATCTCTGAAGTTTAACTTTTACTCTGTTTTTGCCCTGTTTCTCGTTGCCATTACTGCTCTTTTGTTGCTTTCTTTTGTATCCTTGTTTGTCATTAGGTTGTTAGATATCAAAATATTTCCCTATTAGCTTAGCTTATCAAAGTTATCTATATCTCAAATGTCATTAGCTTCCCAAGTGGTTTGACACCTAAGTACTACAATGATAAGTGTGTTTGGGAATTGATCATGGGTCCCAGGTGTAAGCTTCCGTGCTAATAATGTTCCCTTATCTTTTAATCCAAAAATTTAAAATTTGAAAAAGATTCTTCTAGATTTTTATTTTAACTATTTTTCTTTATCTGTATATTTTTTTTCCCTTGCATTTGCATAAGCACCCATTTGTTTGCCACCTCTCTCCACCACGAATATTCAGAATCATTTTTGCATTTAGCTTCTCTCTCTTCAAGTGTATCTTTGTTCAAATCTAGTCCATACTTGTCTCTTGCAAGATACTTTTAATGGTCTAATTTGATTTCTTGTTGAATTTGGCACATGTTCTTGTGTACATCTTGCTTTGATTTATGTTCTAGTTGTTTCCTATATTGCATTTAGGATTGTTTTTTCGAGCTATTGAACTGCTTGCTGCATTTTAATGGCGGAGAGTTAGGACCTTTTTATGCTTTTATGAATTTTTGTCTAAAATCTTTGTTTAGACTCATATATTTTTGTCATTAGCTTGATGAATTTTTTTTGGGCAATACTTTTCTTTTTAGTTCAGCTTAGTTGTTCTTTATTCATCATGAATTTCCTGAAAATTTTTGAAATTTTTTGAGCGTAGAATAAATTAGTGCTTGAATGTGTATTAAATTTACAAATATGCTTACTCTCTTTAAGTGTTTGCATTTTTGAAGTATCATGTCTCAAGATGATAACCAAGCTTTAGCACTCACATATGAGTCTCAAAGAGGAGACAAGGCACAAGAGAAGAGAGTGGCTGTTGAGGAAGAAGAGGAAGTTGCACATGTTGGTCCTCCAAGATCCAAGGAGATTCTCAAAGCCGTCTACAAGGTGGAATTTGTACCCACTCGTTTTGCATCTCTTTCATTGCTTAGTGAGATGGGTAAAGTAGAGGAGATTCAACTGATATTTAAGAACCTTGGGATGGAGAAGTTTCTATATTCAGCCTATCCTACTCACAAGGTGCAAGCTGCGCAATTCCTTTCAAGCCTCAAAGTCCACTAATTTAATGACTTTAAAGGGGATAGTGATGAAGAAAAAGGCTATGAAGATGACTTCATAAGGTTCAGAGTGGGGAAAAACAAGTACAAGATGGGGTTTAGTCAGCTCAATGAAGTATTTGGGTTCAATGAAGGCACAACAAGGGAAATGGAGATGTGCTATTGTTGAGATGAGCCCAAGACTGTGTGGGAGGAGATCGCCAACCAAGATTACAAGAAGGGGCGCCTCAAGAGCTCTAGCATCAGACATCCAACTGTTAGATATGCCCACAAGGTCCTAGCAAACACCTTCTTCTATAGAAAAGAGCACAATATGGTTAAGGAGGAAGAGCTTGGGTAATTGGTCAATGGGCTGAAGTATATTCTTAGGAAGACTAGAAGATGACCAATAATGGGAGATTAAAATAGCGTGGGGCTCATTATACTCTTGATGAAGCTGTTTGTACAACACCAGAAATGGGCCATAAACACTTCTGCAAAGAAACCCAAGCTTGCCATTGGTGGCCTCATCACTCCCATTTTGATTGCAGCTGGTGTGAACCTCAAGGAACCCACACATCCTATTGCATATCTTGATGCTGCCTATCTTAGCAAGGCCGAATTCTTACTTGAAGGCTTGAGGGATGGCTATACATATCAGTTTGAGCTTGGAGATAAGAAGCAAGTAGCCATCCTTCCCAGCCGCCACCTTACAAACTTCAGCAAGCAAGAAGATGTGTGGTTCCAAGTGAAAGGGCCTGATTTGTACAACCCTATTGCTCATGAGCCTCTCTAAAGGATAAGAAGGATGAAAGTTATTGCTATAGCACCACCTGAAGACCAATGAGACACTGAAGATGAAGAGCTTCAAGCACCTGAAAGAGAAGCTTTGGAGGATGAGAGTGCAATGTATAACTTTGAGCCATTCTTAAGACCATGTCCGTCTGAAGCAACAAGAGTAGATCATCACCACATCAAGCTCTTGCAAGGCTGGAACAAACCTCAGGAGAAGACCATCAAAATCTTGACCAAATCAGATAAGAGCTTGAAGAGGAAAGTTCACAAGCTTACAAAGAAAATTGGTGGTGATTCATCTTCTCCAAAGAGCAAAGGCGGTTCTAAGAAAGGGAAAGAAGTGGGACAGCAAGGGGAGGGGCAAGGAGAGACTTCATACAGGCGCCACTCCTTCCATGGGACAAGTGCACCAGCAACCTCCTTGGAGCCTTCTAGGCATTCTTCCCATGAAGCTGGCTGTAAGAGAGGAAAGAAGAGGGATGCATCACACTCACCAATGCAGAGCCCCTCCCAAAGCAGTAAGAGCTCATCCTCTCACACCTCCTTAGCCTAAGGTACACTCACTCTATAACCATTGTATATACCATTGCATTTTTCCTCTTAATTGTTTTTAAATTATTAGTTGAATATTGCCTCCTTTTGCATTTTTATAACACAAGGATTATGTAATTTAAGTGTGGGGGAGGATTTGTGAGACTAATGATATTTCTTGCATATTTTGGCATTTAGTTTAAGTTTTTAGTTCAAGCATTTAGATCATCATGTTACATTTTAGACAAATCATGCATCATTTGCATCTAAGACATAGATAATTTAAATAAAAAATCATAAAATTTCGGAAATTTATTCCACAAAAACAGAGTGTTCATTTACATTCATATAGGTTGAGTCTAGTTGAATTGAATTCATTTAGGATTGCTTGTGTTCAAAGTGGGAACAATGATAGTTAAATCCATGAGAAATGATGTTGTTTAGATGAAACTAATGCTCTTGTTCATAACTGTTTGATGCATTTGATGAAAACTTGAAATAAGGCTGAACCACTCTTAGAATTTATGATTTGAAACTCTTGATTGAAGTTGGAACTTGCTTGATTTGATCTCAACCTTTGCTTAAGAAGAACCTTAATTTGAATATTAAATTATCATGTCTTGTGCATTGCATTGTTGTCATGGATACCATATACATACTTTGATTTTCTTCTTCCTTTTATCCACTCTTGTGAATCCAAGTAGACTTCTCTACCATTAACCAAGCCTTTTTTCAAGCCAAAAATCTTTTGTGAGTGATTGTGAGGCATCTTCTTTGTGATTGGGCTAAGTAAAAAGTGTTCGGTTAGGAACTACAATGAATATCTTCCATTGTAGAACTAGATCATCCTCTTGAGCTAGATATGTTAAAATGTTTTGGTTATTGAAGAGATGGTTTAGGGTTTTTAATTTTGGGTTTTCTACAAGAGGAAAAAGGGAAAGAAAGCAAGGAAACAAGAAGGAGTGCAAAGCAAGAAATTTTGGAAATGGTTTGGTAAAATTTAAAAGGCGGCTCAAGCAAAGTAAAGAAGTGTGCAACTTAAAAGTCTAAGCATCCAAAATATGAGAAGCACCAGCATTATTAAAGAAGAGCCAACAATCAAAAGGCGCCAACCACCAAGAAATTATCTAAAGAAGATGCCTCCTAAGCGCTTAAAAGAAGAAGAAAGAATTGGGGATTTTTTTGGTTTTAAAGTTTAAAAATGATAGCATATGATGAAGTGATGGTAGAAGTAAGAGTTTAGGATCCATTTATGTGGCTTGGGAAGATGAAAGTCTTCTCTTGTATGCACAAGTTATTCTCTATCCTTAGCATTTTACCATAGCTCAATCATCTTTTTCAAGAGAAAACCCTTTAAACACTTAACCACTTCAAAAATTAATGGGATGATACCTATCTCATAGTCTTGTCCTTGTAGCCAAATGATGACACTTACATTTGCATAAGCATGATTCACTGGTTTGAAGCTTAATGAATGTTAAAAAGGTTGACTGATTTGATTGCATGTATAAATTGATAACTTGAGAATCATTAACATATTGTGATGAGTGTGGCTAGGTTCTTAGAGTAAAGTTACATCAAGTGCATCTTAGAATTGCAAACATGAACATTAGTTTGATCAAAACAACAACATTTTCGGATATGAGTTCCCATTTTGAAACTTCACTCTCACCTTGTTCCTTTTGTTTGCTTAAGGGCAAGCAAAGGGTGTTGATAGCATGCATTATTGCATCATATTAAGAGTTATATAGGATTTCACTGCATTCCATCCACTTAAAGTCCAAAAGTGTCCCGTTTGCATCCATTTCATACATAACATGCATTTAGATTAGGATTGCATATATGCATGCATTGTGAATATATTTTCAGGTCTTTGGAGAGCTAAGGAGGCACTAGGGAAAATGATGGATCAAATAAAGAAAGGAGGTCCAGCAAGAAGAAGCATTTCATGGCGTTGAAGCCTCATACCGATCAACCATACCGTGGAGAACCACTATGTTCTTCCACGGTACAGTCTGCACCGGCCAAGACATGTCCGTACACCGAGGATTTCCCACGGAGGTGATTTGGACCAACAACAGACGTGTTGTATACCGACAAGCCTCTACGGTGCACCCATACCGACCAAGGACGTACTTACGCCGACGAGCTTGCTCGGCACAAACAGCTTCAGGGCATACCGACAAAGTGAACCGAGGAGAGCTGTCTGATGCCGTGCACGGTGCGACCCAATATCGAGGACTTCAGCCAAGCCAAACTCCAGACAAAGCTTCTTCAGCACACACCGACAACCTGTACTGAGGAGAACCACCCTTGCCTTGCTCGATGTAGGCCATTTTGGGGATGTTGACCACGAGTTGACAAGTTGACTAGGTTTATTTTCAGTTGACTTTGTCTATTCTGGGTCTCTCCTATAAATAGACTAAGTCCCCAAAACATATTATCTCATCTTTGTTTTAAGCTTTTCACATCAAAACCTTTCCATTTGTAAGAACTTGCCTTAAGAGATTTGATCTTGAGGTTTTATTTAATTAAGTGTTGATCTTTCTTTGCATTACTTGTGTTTTATCTATTTACAATCATGTTTAACCTTACTCTTGTGGGTTTAAGTATGATTAATGAGTAGTCCACTTTTAAGCTTGAGATCAAGATAGATTATGGTGGTTTAATGATTGATTAAGGTGTTAGGTTGTTAGATCTTCGTGAATCTCTTCTTATGTGATTGTGTTAATGCTTAGTACCACCCTCTTGAGAAATAGAATCTAGGCGTCATTGACTTGCATGTAAGGTGTTTGTTGATATGCTTAAATGAAGTTCATAGCTTGAAAATGATGTTTTGATTATCATAACTCTTAGCATCTATTATTTCTTGCATGATTGTTCTTTGCTAAAGTACTTTAGGGAATGGGAAATTACCTTTAGATATTGATTATGCATGGGAGTGTGAGTTAGTGTTTGATCCATTACATAAGAGATTAGTGTGCTTAGCCTAAGGGATTAGTTGTATAAGATGTTTTTTGGCTTTATGGACCTTGTATTTAATACTTGCTGATTGTCTTTCCACCATTGAAAGCGGTTTAGGAGTATGATTAGCAAAGGGATTAGTGCCAAGAGGTTAGATTAGTTTTTATTAGTGGTTCTTGCTTAGAGATTGATACATTGATTGTTTTCTTTACACCTTGATGATAATTTAAACCACCCAAGTCACATTGCCTTAGTCCGGATCCTAGCCTTTTAATATTTCGAAGTTTCATTAGTATTGCTCTGTTTTACTCTGTTTTGTTTTCTCTTAGAATTGTTCTTTGTTGCTTAGTGAGTTCTAGTTACTTGGTTACTTGTTTGTATTCTTGCTTGCTTGAGTGTGAACTCTTTAAATCCCATATTTCGCACTAGCTTTACAAGTATGTTGAATCTTCTCTCTATCTCCCCCTGTTTGGATTGATTAAACTCATTGCTGCTATATTACATCTAGTGCAATTAAGGTTGCACTCAAGGCATAAAAATCCTTGTGTCAATCCATGAGTACAAAGAGCAGGAGATATACTGTAGCATCTGTATCCGAGGAAATTAAAAATGGTCGAGACGGACATGGCATTGTCAGATGGATGATCGAGCCAGGGGTCGGATATTGGCTGGGAACTGGGAGGTTCAGACTATGGTCGGGTGATGACTAGGAAATAGTCAATGGATGGCTGGGATAGCCGAGCCGGATGGACCATATCCGAGAGAAAATGGTCCAGTCCGTGAGAAAATGAGGTTAGTCCGAGTGAGAGTGGACTGTATCCGGGTGAAAAGAAAAGTCTTTGAGAGAAAAATGGAAATTAGCCAAGGTGGTTCAGTTTATCTGAGAGAGAATGGGAAATAACCGGACCAAAGGAAAAATAACTCGGGTAAAGGCGGTTTGGCCGAGAGAAAAGGAAATAGCCGATGGAATAATGGGCTGGGCTCGTGGGCTGTTCACTAATAACCGAGGGGATGGAGATTTTACTAGTCGGTGTTGGATTTTCTCGGCTAAGTGTGGATAATTAGTGTTGGCTCGGATAAAAGGAGCAAAACTAGTTATTTCTTCGGGAGCCGCTTATAAGTTAAGGGTTTTACCGTGAAAGAGAGGTTTTAGTCGAGAAAGATCGAAGAACACCCGAGCGAATTGAGAGTTACCTGAGAGCACTTCAGATCATCTGTGAGAATCTGGTAAGTGATCGGATATTTTTCTTTATGTCAAGTTTCCATCGGATAACCTCGAGCTAATAGGTGTGTTTTGTGGGGTTTCTGAGAGAAAACAGAGTTTGGCTCGAAGAAAGGTGAACGGATCGAGAGATAGCCGAGGAGAGTGGGATCGGATCGTAGCGATAGCCGAGAGATCTCTAGGGTGATCGAATATCTTCGTTTCCAAGTGAGTTACACCGGGATTTCTTCTGACCAATCTATTTCCAACCTTGTCTAAGGTGAGTGCGCGACTGTGGTTAGTATTTAGGAACGTTGGATTGCTAGGGTTTGATGTTTTACATGTTTGATTGTGTGATTTGCATATGTTAAACGATTCTATACAATGATATTGTGAGGTGTTTACCGTGGTATAGATGATGTCTAACTGACCTCAAGATAATCCGGATCATGTACTAGCTTAGGAGATGTGGGATTCTCGCTGAAGTAGACATGAGTCTTAAAAAGGGATTAAACTTTGGAGGTTAGGGTAGATGATCATGGCTGTTTGATATGTGTTATGTTTATTGCGAATTGATTGTGTGGGATGTTGAATCCAATAGTATGAATGCGTGAATGGTACTGACCAAGGTGTTACAGGATGATCGTACTCACTAAGTATTTATAACAATACTTATGCCTCTCTTGTTTGAGTGTGCAGGATCTAAGCAGTAAGTAGAGCAAGAGCGGCGGCAGTGATGAACATGGATGGATTGGGGATTCGGTGTTTTATGTTTAAGACTTGTGTTTTGGTCTTATGGCTTTGGTGTTGACCGTTGAGGTTGCTAGATGATATGATGTATTCATTAGCGAACCGTTGTGCTTTGTTTAAGAGAACCCCGAATCTTGTTTAAGTGTTTTTATGCAAGTTATAATGGAATGAAATGAGTTGTTCGAATTCGCTGTGTATTTATTATTGCAAAGAAAAGTTTAGAAATTTGGCTAAGTATAGAACCGAACTGTTAGGATGTAGTGAAGGCACGGCTGCGGTTTAGTTAGCTGGGCCGGGTCTCCACATATACCCTTGATATAATCCAACGAATAACCAATGGCTCTCCTGAACTTTCTTAACTCTTCAAGGAGGATGGATAACTCATCACTACTTAAGTTTTCATTCGCAATCACATGATAAGAGGAGTTAGGACCTAGAAATGCATACCCTAGCCCTTGTGGAAGTGGTTTGAGCTCCACTTTGGCGACTTCAGTTCGCACCAGTCTCCATCAAAGCTACACTCAGCCTTGTTATCAACATCATCGGTTGCACTCTTTGCTACTAAGGCGTGTACTTCCTCTTGTGAGCCATTTAACTCCTTGTATGTGATATTGTTATCGATCTCTCTACGTGAATCAAGCAGCTTCATGTAGGCTAAGGCCTCATCATGTAGATAACCATCTTCTCCATGCTCTTTTGTCAAGGCTTCTTGAAGATGATCTCCTAAAGTAAGTTCTTCCAACACCTCATCAGCAAGTTTGTCCATTGCTTTAACCTTAAAAAGTTGTCCCTTAATGGTTGGCTTCTTCATAACATTGTTGATGTCAAACTTAAGCACAAGTTCCTTGCCCAAATGGAGATCAATCTTGCCATTCTTCACATCTATAACAGCGCCAACTATAGCTAGAAAATGCCTTCCTAAGATAAGGGGATCATTTGGCTCTTCATCCATCTCCAAAATTACAAAGTCTGTAGGAACCTCAGTATTGCCAATCATCAAGGGTAAGTCTTCAAGCAAACCTACTGGCAATCTTATGGAGCAATCTGGCAATACCAAGGAGATCATGCATTCTTTAAAACTCATGAACCCCAAACGCTTAGCCACAGAAAGCGGCATCAGATTAACATTAGATCCAAGATCACACAAGCAGTTGTTAAAGGCAAGAGGACATAAAGAACAAGGGAGAGTAAAGCTTCGTGGATCTCCCAGATTCCTTGGTTCTCTTTTTCTTTGAATAATATGACTACAGTCATGTGAAAGTATGACCATCCCTTGCAGCTCTTTAGTTCTCTTCAATACTGCATCTTTGAGAAACTTCTGATAAAGAGGAACTAGCATAAATGCATCAAGGAGAGGCATGGTAATCTCTATCTCCTGTATCTGCTCATCAAAAAAGGCTTGATACTTCTCTACCAACTGCTTCTTAAACCTTCCTGGAAATTGCAAAGGAGGCTTGTATGATGGAGGCGTGAATACAACTTCTTTGTTCTTTGGGGTCTCTTTGGCTTTCTCAGCAACCACGTCCTTGCCCTTCTTAATCCTGGTCTCATCTTCAACTACCATATTCTCTTTGTTTGTAGCATCAGTCTTCCCAACCTGATCTTCAATGTCCTCATTGATGTGAAGAGGATTTTCTCTTGGTGGAAGTGCTTTGCCACTCCTAAGGATGATTGCTTGAACATGCTCCTGTTGTGGAAGGTAGGATGTAGGAGTGACAGCTTTTGTTGCAAGTTCTTGAATTTTTGAATTAAGTGTCTTATACTTGTATTATAGATCTTTGTAGGAACTGTCTATCTTGTTGGTAATGTTAGCATGGCCATGGAGAATCTGTTTGAGCAATGTCTTCACATCATCATCAGCACTTGAAGAGGCACCACCATGTTGTTGAGGAGGTATAGAAGGGGTCTGTGATCCTTGCAACTTGCAAGTGGTTTTTAGGAATATAACCTTTTGGACCTTCTTGATAGTCTTTGCTGTGCTGTTGGTAGAAGTGAGTTGGAGGAGTTGCGTAATTGGTGCTTCTATGTTGGTACCCTTGCTGATTCTCATAGGTGTTAAAGCTTTGTTGTTGGTGGCCTTGGTTACCAATGTAGTGCATTTTCTCAATTAAATATATCTCCCCAACCTGAACTTGATCATAGTTTCCCACAAATTTCACTTGCTTAGGCTGGCTTTGGAGTAGCATATCAATATTTGCATGAAGTGACTTTATCTCCTCACATGCCTTGTCCTCAGCGTCTACTCTTGACATGTGGTCATACTCATCAGCATAATTTCCATCACTTTGGGTAAGATTCTCCACTAATTGCAAAATCTCTTCAACACATTTGTCCAAGAAATGTCCATTGCTGGTTGTGCCTAGGAGCATTCAAAATTTAGGTGATACTCCTCTGTTTAAAGTGCTGAGCAATGCCTCATTAGAGAAGCCATGGTGAGGGCACTTCACTGTGTAGCCTTTGAGCCTCTCCCAAGAATCACAAAAACGTTCATTGGACTGTTGTGTGAAGCTTAAAATGTCATTTCTCAACTTAGATTTTCTTTAGTTGTTGAAAAACTTAGCAAATAAAGCCTTCTTGCACTCATCCCATGAAGTTATACATCCATGTGGTATATTCTTTTCTCAAAAGTGAGTTTTATCTCCAAATGAGAAAGAGAACAACCTTAGTTTGAAAGCATCATCTGAAACTCCTTGGACCTTGTTCAAGCTGCAAACTCTGTCAAACTGATCTATATGCTCCATAGGATCTTCTATGGGCAATCCATGAAACTTATTGCCTTGAATCATGGTGATAAGGCTACTCTTATTTTCAAAGTTTTTGTTTCCAAGAGAAAGAGGAACAATACCATATCTGTTGACATGACTGTTTGGTGAATCATGAGCTTTAATGTTCCTAACTATCCTTGGATCATCCTCCTGAAACCGTGCAGCAAGTGGAACAGCTCCTTGGTTCCATTGAAACTGAGCTCATTGCTCTTGAATATGCGCTATTTGTGATCCTTGACCATCATGACTTTGAGGGTCGTCCATATTCAGCTGTGTAGTTGCTGAGACTCTTCTCAAAGTGCGTGTGCTTCTCTTTCAAAGGCGTGAAATGACCAAAGGCTCAACAAGGTTTTCAGCTCCTTGGAGAGCAAGATTTTGTACCTGAAAGAGAGAACAAAGTAACTAAAGAAGATTAGTCCTGAAATAAATAGTTTAGACTAAACAAATATTTAAAATTCAATACATTAAACATCCCACTAAGACAACATCGCCAAATTGATAAAAGACTTTTTATGTCTTGTGACTCAATTCTTCAAGTATAAAATAATGTCATCATAGCACAAAAGATTATCAATCCTTCATGGGGATAGTGTAGAGAAGATACAAAAGTTTGTTTAACTAAGCCTAAAAGGAGGTTTTAAAAAGGCTTACACTCATCAATGAAACAAGTTCAAACAAGTAATTAAGCAAATAAACTAAAAGCAACAGAGATGACTTAAACAGTAAACCACAATGGTCTCAAGATGGGGAAAATTGGTACTAGAGTGACTCTTTGAATAACCAATGGTGCTCAAACAACAATGCAATGCTAATCTTTCAGCATAGAACATCAAGACAAGACTAATCCAACCCCCTGACACTAATCTCTTTACTAATGATACTCCTAACCCACGATCAATAGTGGAAACACAATCAACAAGCATTAAGTTTCAATTCTACAAAGCCAATAAGTACTTTAGACAACTAATCACTTAGCCTAAGCATGAAAATCATCTATTCAACTAACTCATGAATTTCAACCAACACTTACAATGCATCAAAATTTGTATGATCAAGAATACCTTTCCCAAGTCCAATCAAGCATTAAGATCATCAAACAAGTAAGGATATGGAAAAATTAATTATAAGACACCAACAATCAATCATCAAATCACCCTAGCTACCCCATCTCAAATCCAAGGAAACTACTTACTAACTATGTTTAGAATCATAGGAATATGGCTTAACATGATTAGAGTATGATAAACATATTAAGACAAGTATAAAACTTTATTAAAATGATCCAAGATCAACTTGTTCATCAAAGAAATACAAAATAGAGAGAGTTTAATGCTTAGAAAATAAAACTTGGATCAAGAAGATGTTTTTTAAGCTAAGCCTATTTATAGGAGAGAGTTAAACATGGGTTAGCCAACCAAAATAAAACATAGTCAACCAAATAGCCAACCCTCGGATTAGTCACATTGTGCACGGCAGGAATGGACCAGGTCATTGCGTGTGATTGGTGTGTTCTGAAATGCTGCGCATGAAGTTTTGGTTCGGCGTGTCCTTCGATTGGCATCTCGGCTCAGGATGCACCGGGCAGACTGTGGAGTGTCCCTACTCGGTGTCTCTCATCGGTATGTTCTGTATCGTCTTATACCGTGCATGTCCCTCGGCGTACGGCAGTCCCTTATCGGTGTGATCGCCATGGTGCAGGCCCCTCAGTGTACGACGGTCCCTCGTCTGTGTGATTGCCATGGTTCAGGTCCTTCGGTGTATGGCGGTCCCTCTTCGGTGTGATCGCCATCGTGGAGGTTCATCGGTGTAAGACCCGCCTTCCATGGTGCAATCGCTTCAGTGCAGGTTCTATGGTGTACGGTTATGCTCTTGGCCGGTGTGGTCTACACCGTGCAAGGTAGGAAACGCTCTCCATGGTGCATATGCTCTATGTGATTCACCATGTTTTGCTTAGCTTGATTTTGACTCGACTCTTATTCTCTATTTTGATTCCTCTTTCCTCTAATGCTACGTTAACCTTTACAAGACCTGAAATAGAGTTCAAATGCGACAATGTATACACTCGTATTCCTAATGCGCACTATGCTTAACATGGATGAAAATGGGACACTTTTAAACAATAAAATAGATGAATTAAGGAGGAAACATGCAAGCTATCACCCGATATGAAACGCTGATCCAACCAAAATTGAGTCAAAACCCGGTTTGGTCCGGATTGACCACTATTCACTATAAATATCATTTTACTTAATTTTTTAAGGGATCTTTATTCTTGCTTTGAAAAATTTTCCTTTTTAGAACAAATTAATTTTGTAAGATCTTTTAAAGTTCATGGATTTAGTGTTTATCTTTATAAAATTTTCATCTGTCTTACCTCTAATCATGATTTCTAACATCTTAAACATGGAATTTGTTGGATTTCATATGATTAGTCAGAAGACTGTTTATGGTTTAAGGATGAGATAGATTAGTGTGATTCTATTGAAGATTTATAGTGTCTAGGGTTTAGATCTTTACAGTCCTTCTCTATTTAGCATGCTTAGTGCATGATCATGCTGATTTAGATCATTAGAACTATTTTGCATTGAAAGTGTTTATCGTAATTCCCAAATGAATTATTTAAGGGATTTACATTCCTAGTTTATGAGAATGATTGTCTAGGGTGTTTATTGGTTGATAAAAACTAGTGTTTGATGTTTTTTTATTGTATTTTTAGAAATGAAAATTTGATCTTGATTTGATGATTAATGAAGTGATTAGTGCCATAAGAATGATTTAGTCTTGATTAATATTCTAGACCTAAGAATTAGCATATGTATGATTGTTTGGACACCATATATTAGCTTTAGAGTCACCTAAAGTCAATAACCCCATCATTGGACTCCCTTTTATTATCATTTTAATCTTGTTTAGTGTTTGCCCTATTTCTTGGTATGAATTAGTGATTATAAAAGTTTATAGTGATTGTTTAGTTTTGTTATTTTAGTTTGATTGTTACTTAGGTTGTTAGACAAGACTCTTTTATTTAATTTGCTTTTTAAATTAGAAAAAAATTTGTATTCTTGATGTACAAACAACTCTGTTTGGATTGATATATCAAATGGTATAATGATATAATAAACATAATTGAAAGTAGAAAAGCTCTATTATTAGAAAGTCACTCTTCAGAATGTGAAACACATGCAAGACATGAAAAAAAAAAGTCTGATTTATGGCACTATGATGAGAAAAAACTAAATTTGCTGCTAACCTTGAGACATACAATTTCGTATTGAGGAAATTTATAGTGTTTCTTAGCAGGACATATGTGATTAATGTCTTGAAACATCATTAGTCATGGTTAGGTGATTCATGCTCTAGGATTGTCTCTTAAGTGATCCCTCGCACAGTCGCACTTATAATTTTATCACTATAGTTCATGCTTATTTTATTAAATATTCATCTAATGCCTTCTCTTATTGCTTAATAGTTTGGTGTTTTTTTGGTGCTTAATTAGTAATTTATTTTTTTATTGACTGGTTTTGCTTGTTCACTTGTTTAAAGCAGAAAAATAGGATTTAAATCATCTCCAATGTATATTGTTATATTTTCTTCTAAAATAGAGAAATTTTAAAATAGATGTAGACATCTCTCTTCAATCTACCTCTGTTATAGAGGAAAATCTTTACTTAAGTTATTGTTTTTCTCTATATGTAGAGGAAAAATAGAATTTTTATTTTTTTTCTCTAAAATAGAATTGGATTGGAGAAAAAAAAAATTCTGCTTTTTTCTATTTTAGAAGAAAAATAGAAGGCTTTTAATGTCTACTCATTTAAACTATTAATTACAGAATTTAAACTAGTAATTAGTAGTTTAAATGAGTAGAAATCAAACAATTTTTTTGCTTTTTAGTATTAAAAACCAGTTTAATCTTTGCTTCTTAGTAGTTTAAACGAATAAGAGCCAGAATAAATCTTTGTCTTTTAGTAGTTTAAACGAGTAAAAACCAGATTAATCTTTGCTTCTTTATTTAATTGATTGCTTTAAATGGTTTAGAAAACAAACACAAAGAAAAGCAATGAAAAATGGATGACTAAGTCTGAGATGTCCCATTCATTTTGACTTCCTTACTCCCTTAAACCTTATTACCTACTCCTACATGCGACGTCAAATCCATAATCTGATACTAACAAATGACAAAAGCATACCGACAATTGTTAAATCGTCATAAACTTCTATTTGATAAATTGGCCCGTGAAGAATTAAAAATTGAAAATTCAAATTTATCAAAAATGTTGCTATCATCATTAACTAATCCTCGTTGCAAAACATATACACGAGGAAACATATCTTCTAGCCCTTATTATATTAAAAAAAAAAATATCTTCACCAAATGATTAGGCTCTTTTTAAAACCAGCCAAATTATATCGTCTCTTTATTGTTTTTGTTGGAAGAAAAGTTCTACAATTCTATTTTTAATGGGTTGTTTAAAAGTTTTTAAACAAGTGTAAATAATTAAACATTATAATTATACAAATTTTCGCAATTTGCCAATTTTAAAAACTCAAAAATTCTGCATACTTCTTTAGGCTAAGCTCTGTTTGTACTTACGCGCCCTTCTTTCATTTTCCATTGTCGTGTAAAGTGAGAGCGCAAGAGTAAAGTCACCTGTACAAGTACAACAATGGCGATAGCATTGACGTTGCTGCAACTAATTCTTCTTCTTCTTCTCCGTCTCGATTTCTCTTCTGCTCTCACCATACCACTCGGATCTACTCTTCACGCCTCAAATCGCAACCACTCATGGTATTCTCCAAGCTCTGCCTTCTCTGTATCCTTCATTCCCGCCGAAATTCCAGGCTCCTTCCTCTCCGCCGTCGTATTTTCCGACACTATCCCTATCTGGTCGGCAGGAACCGTCGATTCCGGTGGATCTCTCCGGCTTCTCCTTTCCGGCTCCCTCCGCCTCGTTAACGGCTCCGGCGCTACTGTTTGGGACTCCGGCAGCGAAAATCAAGGAGTCGCTTCCGCCTCTCTCGACGATTCCGGAAATTTCGTCCTTCTCAGTCACAGAAACTTGACCGTGTGGTCTTCCTTCGCTCACTCGAGCGACGTTATCGTCCCGACGCAGAACTTCACAGTCGGTAAGTCTCTCCGATCTGGTTCTTACTCGTTTCATCTCTCGGAAGAAGGGAATCTGAAACTCAAGTGGAACAATAGCGTAATTTACTGGAACCAAGTGCTTAATTCTTCTTCTGTTGACTCAATTTCGAATCTCTCGTCTCCGAGATTTGTTTTGAAACCTAGCGGAGTCGCGTCGATTCTCGATTCTACTTTACCAAACGGCGTGATTTCTGTTTACAGTAGCGATTACGGAGAAGGAAACGATGTGTTTAGGTTCCTGAAGTTAGAAGACGATGGGAATCTGAGAATCTATAGTGTCTCTAAAGGCAGTGAGACTCAAACGCAGAGATGGGTTGCTGTTGTTGATCAGTGTCAGGTGTTTGGATTCTGTGGAAACTTTGGGATATGCAGATACGATGATGATTCGAGTCCGAAATGCGATTGTCCATCGGAAAATTTTGTTCCTATAGATGCGAATGATATGAGAAAAGGTTGTAGGAGGAAAGTAGAGCTTGAAGATTGCCATGGAAACGAAGCCATGCTTGATTTGGATCACACTAGGTTCTTGACATACCAACCTGAAGCCGCTGCTCAGAGTTACACTCTCGGTATAGAAGCGTGCCGTGTGAACTGTCTCGTTGGTGGTTTATGTGTTGGTTCTGTTCCAATGGCTGATGGATCTGGTGTTTGTTTCCTTAAGCCACCTGGTTTCGTTTCTGGATACAAGAACCCTTCACTTCCTAGTAGCTCTTCTTTAAAAGTTTGTAAACCAGTTTCACCGTATGTAACAACGGTGAAGAAAAGCGACAAAGAGCGGTGGCTAATCATCGCAGTTGTTGTTATAGCGACGGTTGTAGTTTTGGTTGCGATAGAAGTAGCTTTGTGGTGGTTTTGCTGCGGAAATAGTAGTCTTGACTCATCTCACCACACTTTTCTTGAGTACGCATCTAGTGCACCTATGGGGTTCTCTTATAAAGAGCTTCAACGTTGCACAAAAGGTTTCAAGGAGAAGCTTGGTGCTGGAGGTTTCGGCGCTGTGTACAAGGGCATGCTCGGAAACAGAACCGCGATCGCGGTAAAACGATTAGAAGGGATAGAGCAAGGAGAGAAGCAGTTTAGGACGGAGGTCGCCGCCATTGGAAGCACACATCATTTGAATCTTGTTAGGCTTGTAGGTTTCTGCTCACATGGACGCCACAGGCTTCTCGTCTATGAGTTTATGAAGAACGGTTCGCTCGACAGCTTCCTATTCTCGGCGGAGGAGTCTGGGAGATTGTTGAATTGGGAGTACCGGTTTTCGATTGCGGTTGGAACCGCTAAGGCGATTCTCTACCTCCATGAGGAGTGTTCTAATTGCATTGTACACTGTGATATTAAGCCTGAGAACATTCTCTTGGATGAAAACTTCAATGCCAAAGTTTCAGATTTTGGACTTGCTAAATTCATACCAAGCGACAATAGATACATGAACTTGAGCTGTCTGAGAGGAACCAGAGGATATTTAGCTCCAGAATGGCTTGCAAATCTTCCAATAACTGCAAACTCTGATGTTTATAGCTACGGAATGGTTCTGTTAGAGATTGTAAGCGGAAGAAGGAATTTCGAAGTCTCGGAAGAAACAAACCACAAGAAATTCTCAGACTGGTCGTACGAGGAATTCCAAAAGGGTAACAGTAAAGCAATCTTGGATAAATGTCTTCACAGAGATGAGACAGTGGTTATGGAGCAAGTGACGAGAATGGTTCAGGTTAGTTTCTGGTGCATACAGAAGCAACCGTCTCAGAGACCGTCTATGGGGAAAGTAGTGCAGATGCTAGAAGGAATCGTGGAGATGAGTAAGCCGCTGGCTCCAAATGCTTTAGCCGACGTATCAGTTACAGGAAATAGCTAGAACGCGAAGCAGTGTTTTAAGCAGTTGGTTTCAACAGCTCAGCTTCTTTCTTTCATCTTCTTCCTAACAAATTGGCGTAAGAAAATGGAGAAGGAGCTTCTTCTTTGCAGGAACCTAGGATAGGCTGAGAAATCTTGATCTGATATAAAACAAAATTGAGTTTTCAGGCAGAGTCTTTGACGTGATAAAACCATGGCTCTTTTGATTAGCCAATTACTCTTAAATGGATTGGTGGTAAGTTAACAGTTTTACTCCATTGATTAATAACAACGCGATTTTAAAAATTATACAGGATTTTCTCAATAAACATCTAACATAATAGTTCAATAGACATGATTTACTCGTAGATTTTTAGTCTAGATGAAAATTATAGAAAATTTCGGTGTTTACGGAATAACCGTACAGTATAGCTATTTTCTCCCGTTACATCGTTACTTATAAGAAAATTATACAATGACCAAAGTTGAATAAAGAAACGGTTTTTATTATATTAAAGCAAGTACAGTACAGCACTACAGCATGTAATTGCATATCAGATTAAACTTAGGAATAAATAAGACAAATATATGAAATGTTTTAACATATTTAAGTTTTGTTTAACATTTCATATTTTATGTTAACTTTAGGAAACATAAGGTAAAAGACATAATCCGCCAAACTATGTTCCGTGGGTTGTTTAAGGCTTCAACCGACAAGAGTTTTTCGTCATATAAGCTAACCGCTTCTCTCGCTACTTGTGTTTTTTGCAACCATGTCCACTTGAAAGTCTCGAGACTTGTCAACAAACATTCAGGCACAGATGTAAGTTGATCCCAGCAAAACAGTGGAGCATTAAAACACATTGCAATTTGCTGAAATTGAAAGAAAAAATCAAACACTACTTTGGATACCGAAATCCACACTTAGAAATTTATGTATATTTATAAGGAAAGAACTTTAAGAGAATTAGGGATTAGATTCTCTCGAACAAATTGACAATATAAGTTCACACTAACTGAAATAAGGACTTTGTATTAATCGGTCAAATGAAACGGTTACAAAGATCTTAATAAAAAAGATGAACTGAAAAGAGCTCTGGGAGCAGTTACAGTGTTTTCGGGTGTAAAAAGTATGTGAAAAGATCAAGCCGAAGGTCCCCTGAACTAAGCTGTTCTCCTTCTTTATATAGCTCGCCTCATCGAGCTCCAGCGTGTATCTCGGCCACGTGCAACAGCCTCAGCCGGATATCTCGCCACGTGCAGCAATTTCCTCCGCGATCTTTGGACTCGTTCGAACTGGCGAGAATATGCTCTGACTTGGCTCAGATTCTTCCTCGTTTCTTGGGATTTGGTCGAACTGGAGCTCGAGCCCGTCGAACGGAGTGTCTTGTTGCTCAGGTATCGGACTGTTGAGAGATGAATGGGCCTGGGCCGTAAGGTTGAAGCCCAGCCTTTTTGGCTTAGTTCGGACCTGTCCGTTGGGCTTAAGTGGGCCGGATTTGGGGGTGCCAAATCCAGCTCTAACAATTGCCCTCCAGCCCATTAACGAGAGCGAGCTCGAGCTTTAATGGACGACAAGATGGGACTTTTAAAAGATTTTGTGTTTGATTACGCTGACGTCATGGAGTCAGATAATCATTCGGGATCGACGGTCGAGGTTCTGGAAAGGTGAACAGTCCATCGATCGTGTGGTCGAGGATCGACCTCGAGACTGTAACTTGGCTTGTCGAGATAAAACTGTCATTAACTCATCCAGGTGGACGGTCGAGATTCGAAGTAAATATTACCATTTACTTTTTCGTTTCGGCGGTCGAGCTTCCCGGGGCAAAGTGCATCTCTCGAGGAGATTCGTGCTGAGATTTGGTGACGTGGAAGGTCCAGATGGAGAGAGAGAAGGTTGATCTAATGGCCTCGGTCGATCGAGCTGCGCAATGCGTCAAATCGTCGGAGTCGAATATTCGACGGTTGAGATAGGATGATCAAACGGTTGAGATTGGCGTGTGGCCAGATTCTCTGCGATCTTCGAGGTTGATAATAATTACCTCGATATAAAGTCCACCTTCTCCACTCCTTCTTTAACCGCATCAGTTCGTCGATTAAAGGTAACCTCCTCTCTCTCTTTCCTTTTATTTTCTGCAACTTCCGTTTCCCGTAGTTTTCAGAAACTGTTTGATGATTTTTCTTTAGAAAAGCTCCGACCTTCATCTTTGAGTTTTCTGGGTTTAGCGTTTGCTACTTTCTTCCTCTTTTCTTTTCCGATGTCGGTAGTAGTGAAAATTGAGGAGGAAAAATCCGGGAGGACCGCCGTAGATCCTTCCAAGATCGACCAGAAAGCTCTCGACGACTTCTGTCGAGAATGCGAAATCCTCGACGGGGTGGAGTTGGCAATCCTGACGCCAGCGGAGACTCCGGCGAGCGTGGAGCTGGGCTTTTGTTGTGCGTATACAACGTACTTTCGGGATTGCGGGCTGTTCTTCCCAATCCCTCAGTTCGTTCTTGAGGTATTGGTGGACCTGCGGCTGGCTTTCCCGCAGATGTGGCCGAACTTAGTTCGGGCCATCATCGGATGTGCCGTGCGGGCCAAAGAAGAGAACGTCATCTTCCGCTACTCGGACATGAGAGCGTTTATCTCCGTCAAGTACAACGCCCCCCGCCCCGGGACTTTCTATGCGTCCCCGAGGTCGAATCGGCGGTTTATTGAGGAGAGTCCGGAGAAGGACTCCGGTTGGGAGAAGACCGGTTTTAAATTCCAGGTTAACGAAGCGTCCGTTGGAGACTTCGACTTCTCTCGGCTGCCAATCGAGTTTGCGGCCAACGGTTGTTTAGCTAGGCTCGGGTGTCCGTTAGCTATGTTCGCTTTGATTTGCTCGAGTGATTTTTCTGACCCTTTGCTTGTTTTTTTCTATCAGGCCAGTTGTCCAAAGCACCCAAGGATCCCGATATCGAGCACCGGCTAGAGTTGTTCAGGCGAGGAGAAGTTGTCTGGAGCACGTTCACGCGAGAACGAGTTCGACGAGTTCTTTCATCACCAGCCCCGACTCCGATTGTCGCACCCGGTAGGTCTCCTTGATTTTTGGTTTTTGGGCGAGCTAGTGCTGCGACTTTTGCTCGTTGAATGACATGTTTGACTTTTCTTGCCGACAGCTGGAGTTCTTCCTCTCCGTTCGATTCCGCCTTCATCTAGTTCAGCAAGCTCAAGTTTCGCAATGTCTCGCAAGCCAACCTTCCGTCAAAAAGCCGGGAAAGCTCCGGCTGGTCCCAGCAGCTCCAGGGTATGCTCCGGGAGCGTCAAGGAGGCCCTTGAGGCCGTGCTCGCCACAGCTTCTGCTTCTGCACCTCACCTCCACGACGAGGAGGTTGAGCAGGCGATGAACCCTCAACCCGATCCTCCTCCCAGATAAGTGGGGGCGATCTACGTGAGCTCGGGCAAGACTGTGCAGCTCGCTGACAATCAGGAGCCCGAGCACGCTTCCCAGCCTGCCTCGAAGAGGCCGAGAGACGACGGGGGAAGTTGTGCTGCTGAGCCGCGCCCGTCGGCGTCTAACGGGAGTAGTGGCTCGACGGGTAGTCTGCCTTTCCACTGGAAATTTGAGCACACCAAGGATCATTCGATCACGGATGACTCCGAGGGCATGGCGGCCATGTGGCATCATTTTAAGCCTGCTGGGTGCCAACTTCCAGCTCTCAAGAAAATGACTAAGAGGGAGCTCTACTTGGAGATGGCGGCGGCCCAGGGGAAGGTACGGGAGTACCTTTTGATTTGTGTAAAATTGGTTAAGTGTTGCTTGTCTTAACGCTTTGGTTCTTGATGCTCGCAGGCTACGGAGGCTGGGAACCGGCTGTATGCTCGTCTCGAGCAAAGGCTGCGAGATGTTCCACATCCGGACGAGATCAAGGAAATGGGGGAGGTAGTCGGCAAGCTGAAGTCCGACCTTGAGGCCGCGAATGCACAGGTCGCTCGCCAGACTAAACTCCTCAGGCAGTTCAAGGGCCAGCAAGCTCACATCACCGACCTCGAGAACAAGTTGGTTGACAAGGGTGAGAAGTTCATAGTTGCCACCAACCAGATCTTCGAGGCTCAAGCTAAACCGGAGCGAGCTCATCATGAGGCTGCGATCTACTAGGAGGAGAATCTCCGTCTGGTCCGTGAGAGCGAGAGTGATGTCCGCAAAGCGAGCCGCGAGGTCCGGAAGGATATGTCTCGGAAGTTCATGGAGGGGATCGAGGGCTTCAAGCTGAAGTGGGAGAGGAAGAAGGCCGAGGGCGTGGCCGAGTACGATCTCCAGGAGTGCATTGCCAACAAGGAGATGCTCGAGCAGTTCGCCGCGAAGGCCATTACTATCGAGGGGGAGCTGGAGTGGGTGACCAAAGAAGAGGAGGACTTGGGAGCGACTTTTATGGCTGCCCAGGTCTCAGACTTCTCGATCAGCAAGCTGAATCTCCCCGTGATCTCTGAGGACTCGGTGGCTATGGACGTCGACCCGGTTTCAGGTGCGCCCGTTGGCCTTAATTAATTTGGCACAAATGTGGAGGAAGGAGGAAGTAATGAGGCAAGGAGGGATGACGACGATGAGAAGGCGGGTGGTTAGCTCGACGGCTGACTGTGGCTCCTTTCTCTTTCCCTTCCTCTTTTTAAATTTAATTTTCGAACATGGTTGCACGGCGGAGCTTTTACGCTTTTTCTGGTGCCCGAGAGGGCTTTAATCCTTTTATTTTCGAACTTATCCATGCCCAAAAGGGCTTTTGTTTAATGCAATCGGGCTTTATGCCTTAGGTTTTGTTTATCTTTTGTCTCTTGCATTTTCTGTTCGAGTAGGATATTTGCTAAGTTGATTAATAACTTAGGGAAGCGGACTAGGATTGTCAAGCTCGAGGCTTAGGTCGCTAGTCATGAGTTCGATGCTCGAGCTGATAGCTTCGAGTTCATTGCTCGATTTATCGAACTTAGATAAAACGATTAGGTCGCGAAGGGCGATCTGTTTGTTCTGAGAAAAATGGCTAAGTTTTTTAGCTCGACTTTTCTTTAGCTTTTAGAATATGGATCGAACTGCTTCACGGTGAAGTTTCGGTGTTCGAGGTGGAGTTCGCTTTCGTTTGAACTAGGCGGGCTCTCTGGTGTAGTCTTGTACCTTGCGCATAACTAAGTCTCCTACGTTGAATCTCTGGTGTTTGACCTTAGAGTTGTAGTAGCGAGCTGCGGCCTGCTGGTAGTTTTGGATCCTGATCAGTGCTTGATCTCGACGTTCGTCGATCAGATCGAGCTGGTCCCTTAAAAGCTGCTCGTTTAGTTTGGTGTTCGTCGGGCACAGAGTCCGACGAAGGCTGGGAACTGCAGTTTCGGTTGGGATCACAACTTCCAGCCCGTAAGATAGTGAGAACGGTGTTTCGCTGGTTGCTTTATGGGGTGTGGTTCGACAAGCCCAGAGGATGGCCGAGATGTGTTCGGACCACCTTTCCTTTTTGGTGTCGAGCCGTCTCTTGAGGTTGCTCAAGATGGTTTTGTTTGTTGCTTCGACTTGCCCGTTTTCTTGAGGATAACGAGGTGTGGAGTAGGAGATTTTTATCTTCCACTTCGCGTAGAAGTCTTTGAAATTTCAAGAGATGAACTGCGAGCCGTTGTCGGTTACGATTTCATAAGGAAGTCCATGACGGCAAATCACGTTTTTCCAGATGAAGCCGCGTACCTGGAGCTCGGTTGTTTGCTGATAAGCTTTAGCTTCTATCCACCTAGTGAAAATAGTCGGTGAGCACCAGCAGGTACCTGAATTGCTTTGGTCCCGAGGGAACCATGGGTCCTACTATGTCCATTGACCATCTCATGAATGGATAGGGTGCGGAGATCGACGACAGTCTTTCTGCTGGACAATGTATGATCGGGGCATGCCTTTGACATTTATCGCAGCTTTTGGATAGTCTTTGGCAGTCCGCTATCATGGTTGCCCATAAATAGCCAAGTTTTTGTTGATGAGCACTCTGATAACAGCTTTTTATCAATGTAAAAAGGGAGTGATGCAATGCAACAGGAGATTATCAAAACTCAAGCAGCACACAGTCGTAGTATAGCATTCAAGAGGAATCAATCCAACCTAGGAGCTAGAAAGTGCAATGAGAATGTAAGGATCGAGTAAAGCTAGGCAATTGATGAATGGTTTTGTAAAAATCCTAAAAACTAGATGCAACGACTAAATGCAAGGCAAAACTATTTTAAAATTACCAGGAACGAGTGAACTACCACGACGAACAAACAGAATGATTAAAATGCAAGGCTATGAATTTATAAAAATCGACTAGTGGATCGACCACAGGATCGACCACTTGATCGAGCAACAACGATCGATCTCGTCTAAAAGTTCAAATGCAACGAAACTATGACCAGGATGCAACAGGTAACAAGCGAATGACTAACAGAGATGTAAGAATACTAAGAAAGAGGATCTAGGGTTGAGATTCATGTTCAAGGGTCTCAAAGGTTCAAGCATGGTTTGAAAACTCTAGATCAACTCACTTTGTGAGATTTCCTAAGCCTTGAAAACAAAACAAGATCCATCCATGGCGTGTGGTATGGATCACTCCTTCATTCTCTCCTTCAGACCCATGGCGTTTGGCGGAAAAAGAGATTGAAGGGCAAGGAACCCAGATTTCAAACACGCGGCTTAACTAGTCCCCTAAACTACCATGGCGTTTGGGAAAGGGTAACTAGTCTCTAGGATGCGATTTTCAGAGATCTCTGGATCCTGTCAAGGTAAGAGCTCTCTCTGATCATAAAGATCTTGGCGTGAGACTCTTTAAGCCTTAAGAACTCGACATCCTAGAAGAAAAAGCCCTGAAGAACAAGAAAACACCAAACTTGAAAACATTTTTCGACCCCTTTGAATCCTCTCAACCCCCAAACCCGATTAAACTACTCACTACATATTAGGTAAACAAAGCAAAGCATAAGCGATGAACTCATAAACATAAAGAATAATGGATTTAAATTTAAACGATTCAAAGATTCAGTAACAAAGCTTCAAAGTCTAACAATGGCGAAGTCGCCTTCAAACAGAGAGAAAAAAAATAAAAAATGATAGAGTGAAAAACATCCCTAAAAAGCATCATCGCCGCCTTCCCAAAATAGGCCAAACAGCTCGATGGTCCCCCCCTCGCTAGCGGTCAAAAACAGTTAAAGTGCACTGAGATCGACCTCGAGATCAAGCATCTCGTTCGATCATCTTCGGACATCGTGCCTTCAGCTCGATCTGTGTCTCGATCTTCTTCGGCGGATCGAGTGCTTCGTTCGATCTTGGAGTCGATCTTTGGTGGATCAAGTGGTGGACTCGATCTGACTCTCGCTCTGCATGGCGTCATTCACGTCCGTACTCCTCGATCGATCTCTTCACTCGATCTCCGTCTCGATCAGTTCCCTTGGATCGGCTGGACTACTCGATCTTCTGGTCGATCTCATCTAGATCGACCGGCCATGCTCGATCAGCTTCTCGATCTCTGGTCCCTAGCAAGCATTCCTGAATCCTCCTAGTCCCACGAACCTCCTCACGAGCCTCAGCACGTCCAAGAACCCTCCAAGACTCCAAAGTAGCCGAAAACAACCGGTATGTGATGCAAAATACAAAAAATATTCATATGTTGGTGCAAGAATACTATAAGACCTAAAGTGATGCAAACTAGTCTAAAATGCAATGTATATGCGTGAGAAACTAACTTATATGTATGCAAAATGCATGGAATATGCAGCTATATCAACTCCCCCAAACTTACCTTTTGCTTGCCCTCAAGCAAACAAAATTAAAGAAGGGAGAGAGGTTTTAAAACAAACGGGGGTTTAAGCTTCTTGCAAAGGTATCTTTCAAATGAATCAATCTCAACGTCCTAGTTACTAGTTCTAAAATGCAATGCCCACAATCTTACTCCAAAGAACTTAGCCATACTCATCACACAATGAATTTCAAATCGCGACTCTCCTATTCCAAACAATCAAAGAAAATCATCCTTTAACATTTATTAAAGACCGAACCATGAATCAAACTTATGCACTTTAAAGAAAAACATATTTGGCTAAGGGTTAAGGCTATGAACATAGAATGATCTCATTTTAAAGAAGGGTTTATTTTAAGTACGGGTTTCTCTCAAAGATGGTAAGAACTTTATGCATAATGCTAAAGGTAAAGGCAATTAATGCATACATGATCAGATTCTCATCTACCCATGCAAGCTAACAATGATCCTAAAACCCCTCTTATTTTTCTCTTTTTAGCTCACTCACCCTCCTAAAATCTACCCTTATCTTCAAAGCAAAAGCTTAGCAATCCCCAAATCAAAATAGAAAACATCTTAACTCTTTTAGGCTAGTGAAAAGGTTTGAAAATATTAGGCTCGTTATTTCTTTCTTATTGATAGCTCTCTTATTATTTTTTTTTCTTTTTTTCTTCTTTTTATTTTGGCACTTAGGCTCTTTTATTATTTTTGTTTCTTTTTATTTTGAGAGAGCTATCTTCTGAAATTATTGGAGCATTATACATTTTAAACACAAAACCTTTCACTTAAAACCTTTTATTCACTTCAAATACAAAACTCTTTTGAGACCGAAAACATATAAACATGAAAGCAACCCCAATGATCCCCCAAAACTATCTTAAGCCTACATCTAGCTTCAAAATGCAAAGCTAGCAATCATATGAGAACATAATCATGTCGCCTAAACGTAACACTTTATGCTAAGTTCAAACCGAATGAGGCCTCACAATGATGTCACACACGAAAACTTGGCTTCAAAGAAAGGTAAGGGTCAAGGCGGGAGTTCTACTTAGGCTCACAAAGAGTGGTAAAAGGAAGAAGAAAGCCTAAATATTTTTTTAGATCCATGTGTTTATTTTCAAATGCATAAGAATGATATTTAAAAATTCAGATTAAGGTTTTCACTTATTAGGACAAGTTTCAGATCATGAGAGTTCAATTCAAGTCACGAAAATCAAAACAAGTGATCCAAGCATGGTAAGAACTTACTTTCAAAGAGTGAGCAAAGCATTAGAGAACTAATAACTAGGATATTGAAACCATTCATAAGCTTAAAACACCTTTTTGAGAAAACTTTAACCCCTTATGCAAATGTAAACAACCTAGATGCTTAAAAATTATAGACTTAATCCTAAAATGCTTAACAAGATGAATGCAACTACATGAATTTTTTTTTGAAAATTTTTAAAAATTTTATCAATTTTTTTTTCTTTTATTTTCTATGCCTTAGATGCATGCAAGACTCAAGAGATGCAAAGATAAAATAAGATCGAAATAAACAAGTCAAGCCACACACATACTCCCCCAAACTTGAATGACATCGTCCCAGTGGCAAATAAATTTGAGAGAGCTCAAAACACAAAGCAAAAATAGAGAAAACATGAATGGTATATACAATGTAAGATGGTTGTTACCTCGGGTCTAGTCTTGGCTGGAACTTGAGGATGTTCCAGAAGAGCTAGATACTATGGTTTTGCCTTTGGAGCCCGGCTCTTGGAGAGAGAGACGCGCCGGTTGAATGTTGCTG
This sequence comes from Thlaspi arvense, assembly GCA_911865555.2. Classification (NCBI taxonomy): domain Eukaryota; kingdom Viridiplantae; phylum Streptophyta; class Magnoliopsida; order Brassicales; family Brassicaceae; genus Thlaspi; species Thlaspi arvense. Next base: position 50,047,100 of record OU466862.2, read on the forward strand.
CCTTGAGTCTCACGGATGACAACTCCACCGGTTGAAAGCCTTCTCTTCTCGGGCTGTTGAACCTCTTCACTCGCAGCCTGCTTTGGTGGCCCTCTTTGAAGCACACTGACCTTCTTGGCAAGCTTCTTAATGACCTTGCTCTGCCACTTGTTGATTTTCCTTTGCATCTTCACAACAGAAGCAAAGAACTTTTCTGTCTTGGTCCGCGGCTCAAAGTCAAGCTTGGGAAGGACAAAGGCTTCGGGCATCTCATCATCCGTGGCTGGAGACTCTGATCTTGGGCGAGTAGCCTGCTGAATTATTGTTGCGGCTCCTAGAGGAGCAAAGCACTCCTCTCTACTCAGGAGAAACTCGATGTTCCCAATGCCCAACAGCTCGGTCTCGGTTTGGTTTGGCAAGATGCACATCCTCTTCTCATTCTCCTCATCAACGAACAAGTACTCAAAGAAACCCTCGGCTGGCGTGCGTCCCAAGCTATTGGTGTTCCTCAGGTATGTCTCGTCCATGAAGGCTCTATCCCGGACGGGGGGGGAGGGGGGGGGTGAAGTTTTGAAGCGGCACGCAGGCTTGCACGAACAGGGGAGTGAGGAAACCGCCAATGAGTGACGAGCTTGCCTTGCATCTCAAGGCATACGCCTTGTATTTGACCAATGAAGCGGCGAGGATGCACCCATAGTTGACGTCGTCTCCGAGCTGATCTTCCAACGGCTCATCGTTCTCATCCGGATCACAAAGAAGATGCTTGAGGCCTTGGAACAAGAAGCAAAGCTCCGTCTTGGTCACCGTGGGGGCTACGGACCGACCACTAAAAGTGTTGGCCATCAGCTGCAAGGTGTAACGTAGCACCGGGTTCCTCACTCGCTTGATCTTGGCGGTATTCGCCTTGTAATCTTCATTGGCGATAAGATCCCAAAAATCGTTCGCTTGAGTGAAGGAGGGGAACTCCACCTTCTTGGCTTCAGCATCGAGGCCATAAGCTTGGAAAAGCTCTGGGATTGAGAGGCTGAAGGCTTGGCGCTTTATCTTGAAGGAGAGGCGGCCTTGAGAAGGAATTGAGACGCTAGGATTCTCGTACCCAAACTCCAAAGTGGCAAGGAAGTCGATTGTCACTTCAGGAAAGGTTGGGCAGTCCATCCGTGAGAAACACCTCAGCCCTATCTTCTGGAGGAGCTGGTCAAAGTCTCCTAGAATCCCCATCTTGGCCATCAATCCTCTATCCGCAAACTTAGTCGCTTCAAACCTCAGCCTTTGAAGCCGTTCTTTGTCCCGTTTCTCATCTTTACTCCAACGAACCCTCTCCTGAACAGCCACTTCTTGGTTTCCTCCCTCTTGTGCTGTCTTTTCTCTCGTTCTCTTGGGAGCCATTGCGCCTGAATCAAGTTTCTCAAGCAAAACAATGAGCAATTCGGCGATATAATGAGAGAAAGAGAAGCAAAGAAGAAAACCTATAACTAATACCCTAGAATTTTGGGGGATCTATAAAATTTATAGCAAAATAATAGAGTACAAATCTAGAGATAGAGAGAAATCTAGAAGTTTTCCTATTATCAAGCTATTTTTAAAATTTTAAAACCGCCCTAGCATCTAAAACAATCAAAGCGAATAAAAAGGATAATTTCTTAAAGATTTTCATAAAGATTCGAAAATACCTTTGCATAGATTGAAAAAGATGTTTGTTAGCCTTTAGAAAACAAGAACTCAAACTCTCTTTTTGCTTAACAACTCGAGAAAACAAGAATGAGAGAGTGTGAAAGTAGTTGAAAATATTTAAAGGCTAACAAAACAAAACCATGGGTAATAAGAAGTGGCTTTCTGACAAAAGCTGTGGTCAAGGCACATATTTCATGGTCAAAGATGCTTGCTTTGACCACTTTTTAAATTTAAAAACCGGAGGGAAAGAGTAAGAGAGGGGAAAATGTTACCTCGACATGAGATCGAGTCCGTTTTGTCGATCTGGGACTCGATCTCATGCCCATAATAGCGTGGATCGAGAGGGTTGCTCGATTTGGGACTCGATTCGAATTGAATCGAGTCTTGGATCGATAACACCTCTCGTTCCTTAAATTTTTGGCATGACGGCTAAGTCCTCATGATCGAGCCACGTTCTCGATTCAGGGGTCGATTTAAGCTTGGATCGAGTGGCAGATTGAGTAGACTATTCGATCTAGCCTTTATAATCGAGTGGCTCAGTCGATCCACCTCTCGTTCGCTTTTTAGGCTAAACGTGTAGGGTGTTCGTCCTCTCGTGATCGACTGTGTCACACGATCTGTCTTCTCGATCTCGTCTAGATCGACCGACTCCTCTTGATTCACTAGCTCGATCTAGCAAAGATCGAGCCAGGATGAGTCGATCCAGCACTCGATCTCTAGCATATAATCGCCCCTTCTTACTCCTTTGGATCTAAGATCATGGCCTGCAATCCCTCATATTTGTTCTTACACACTCATAAGATAAAAACATAAAACTGGAAAAGAAATAAAGCAAAAATTTGTACAGGATAGACATGGGAATGCCTCCCAAGTGCGCTTTCTTTAACGTCTTTAGCTAGACTTTACTAGGTTCAGGCAGATGGTGGGTCTTGGAGAAGCATTGAGGTGCTCTCCTTGTCAAATGCACTCGCCATGTATGGTTTAACTCTGTGTCTGTTCACTGTGAATGCATTCCCACTCTTGCCTACCAATGTGACAGCTCCGTAGGGCAATGCATCCTTGATTTCATACGGACCGCTCCACCGTGACTTTAGCTTCCCTGGAAAGAGCTTGAGCCTTGAATTATAAAGCAGCACCAAACTCCCTTCTTTAAGCTCTTTAGGTACCAGTTTCTTGTCGTGAGCAGCCTTGGTACGCTCCTTGTAGATCCTAGCGCTTTCGTTAGCATCCAGCCTTAGCTCATCAAGCTCGTGCAACTGGATCAACCGCTTCTCCTGAGCCGTCTTCAGATCAAAATTCAGCCGCTTCACAGCCCACAACGCTTATGTTCCAACTCAACTGGAAGGTGACATCCTTTGCCGTAGAGAAGGGTGAAAGGAGTAGTACCAATGGGCGTTTTGAAAGTAGTCCGGTAAGCCCACAAAGCGTCATCTAACTTCACCGCCCAATCCTTCCGAGTAGTCCCAACTGTTCTCTCGAGTATCGCCTTGATCTGACGGTTAGAGACCTCCACCTGGCCACTCGTTTGAGGATGGTAAGGTGTAGCTACATTGTGCTTCACGCCATACTTCCTTAGAAGACTTTCAAACAGCTTCTTGATGAAATGGCTTCCTCCGTCGCTTATCACCACCTTAGGTACTCCAAACCTCAGGAAAATGATGCTCTTAAAGAGCTTGATCACCACCTTAGAGTCGTTTGTTGGGGAAGCAATGGCCTCAACCCATTTAGAGACGTAATCAACAGCTACTAGTATGAACTTGTTGCCGTATGATGAAGGAAACGGCCCCACGAAGTCTATGCCCCACGCGTCAAAGACGTCTACCTCAAATATGGGAACTTGAGGCATCTCATTCCTCTTAGTGATATTGCCTGCTCTTTGACAAGCCTCGCAACTCATCACGAACTCATGGGTGTCTTTGAAGATGGACGGCCACCAGAAGCCGGCTTGTAAGACCTTAGTGGCGGTTTTGAATGAAGCAAAATACCCGCCATACAAAGAACCGTGGCAATGAAAGTTGATATCTCTTGCTTCCTCCTTTGTCACGCATCTTCTGTACAGGCTATCAACACCTCTCTTGTATAAATAGGGCTCATCCCAATAGTAGTCGCTCACGTCCCTCATGAACTTCTTTCTATGGTAGTTGTCAAGATGCGAAGGCTCTTCCCCACATGCTAAGTAGTTCACATTATCCGCGTACCAAGGGAGATCCTCCTCTTTGAAGCTCAGAACTTCCTCAAACCGCCCTTATAGGTTCCCACAAACTGCCGTAGTGATTTCCATGAGTTGTTCCTCGGGGAGAGAATCATCTAAAGGAAGAGACTCGTTGATTCTTAACCGAGAGAGATGGTCAGCAACGCCGTTCTCTATCCCTTTCTTGTCTTTGATCTCCATGTCAAACTCCTGAACAAGAAGAATCCATCTCAAAAGCCTCGGCTTAGTGTCCTTCTTGGAATATATGTAGCGCAAAGCCGCGTGATCTGTGTAGACAATGGCCTTGGAACCCACGAGGTATGACCGGAACTTCTCAAAGGCAAACACTACTGCCAATAGCTCCATCTCCGTGGTGGTGTACCTTGTTTGCGTGTCATCTAAGGTTCTTGAAGCATAGTAAATCACGTGCAGCTTCTTATCTTTCCTTTGACCTAGAACGGCTCCCACGGCGTAGTCACTAGCATCACACATAATCTCGAAAGGTAGAGTCCAGTCTGGTGCTTGCACTATAGGCGCGGATACCAGAGCCTCCTTGATGGCCACGAAAGCTTGCAAACACTCCTCATCAAAGACAAAATCGGCTTCCTTGCACAACAGCCGTGTAAGAGGGCGTGCAATCTTAGAAAAATCCTTGATGAAGCGCCTGTAGAAGCCGGCGTGTCCTAAGAAACTTCTCACCCCTTTGACGTTAACCGGCGGCTCAAGACTCATCATCACTTCAACCTTAGCCTTGTCAACCTCAATACCTTCTCTGATATCTTATGGCCAAGCACGATCCCTTCCTTCACCATGAAGTGGCATTTTTCCCAATTAAGCACCAAATTTGTTTCCTCACAACGCTTTAGTACCTTGCAAAGATTCAACAAACACGCAGAAAAGGATGCACCATAGACCGAGAAGTCATCCATAAACACCTCTACCATCTCTTCTATTAGATCGGAGAAGATCGACATCATACACCGTTGAAACATAGCCGGTGCGTTACACAACCCGAACGGCATCCTTCGATACGCGAAGGTGCCATAAGGGCATGTAAAGGTCGTCTTCTCCTGATCATTTAGATGGATTGGTATTTGGAAAAATCCTCTATATCCATCAAGAAAGCAATAGTAGGGGTGATTAGCAAGTCTTTCAAGCATTTGATCAATAAAAGGCAAGGGAAAATGATCCTTTCTAGTAGCAAGATTAAGCTTCCTATAATCAATACACATACGGTGTCCAGTAATTGTTCTAGTAGGTATAAGCTCATCTTTGTCATTCTTAATGACCGTGATCCCTCCCTTCTTAGGCACCACGGGGACGGGAGAAACCCACGTGCTGTCACTTATGGGATAGGTCACGTCAGCTTCTAGCAGCTTAAGAATCTCTTTCTTAACAACCTCTTTCAAATTAGGATTCAAACGCCTTTGATGTTCTATAGAAGAGGCGTTCTCATTATCCAAGTGAATCCTATGAGTGCAAAGCATCGGTGAAAGGCCCTTGATGTCACTTAGAGAGTACCCAATGGCCTTCCTATACTTTCTCAACTCAGTTAAGAACGAGTGCAACTCATCATCACTTTAGTTTTCATTCACAATCACAGGATAAGTTTCGTTAAGCCCTAAGAAAGCATACCTTAGCCTTTTTGGGAGCTCCTTAAGGTCCACCTTTGGGGCTAGCAGCTCGCTCCAATCATCCTCGTGGTTGTTGCTGCTGTGTTCCTCCTTGGAACCTTCCTTAGAACCCGAGACATGGCCCTTGATGCTGCTTTCTTCAACCGCTATCCCTTCTGAAATCGAGTCGTCCAGTCGATCCTGCTCTTGATGTCGTCTAGATCGAGCAGTTTGGCTCGATTCACTCACTCGATTTAATGTGGATCGAGTGAGAGATCAAGACGCTGTGTCGATCTCCGGAGTAGACCCCAAACTTATTGGAAGGCCTCCCTCGATCTTGGACTCGATTTTTTTCCTGGATCGATCACCCTCCTCGATCTGACTGTCGATTGCTGCATCGGATCGAGTTGTGCTCTCGATTGTCTTGTCGATTTGACCCCTGGATCGAGTAATGTCATCGATCTCGGAGTCGATCTCTAGGCAAACGCCTTCATCTTCTAGCACAACCTTCCTTGAATCAAGCAAGTTGACGTATTCCTGATTCCTCTGATCCACGTAGCCGAACTCTCCTGGCTCCTTAGTCAATGCCAGCTTCAAATGATCTTCCTGAGCTACCTCCTCTAGCAACTCATCCGCTAAGGCATCCAACGTTTCAATGTAGAAAGCTTGCCCTTCTATCGTAGGCTTCTTCAGAACCTCGTTGATATCGAAGTCCAGCCTTATATCTTTACCCAAGTGCAGAGCAATCTTCCCATTCTTGACGTCTATGATGGCTCCGGCGGTGGCTAAGAAAGGTCTACCGAGAATGAGTGGATCCTTAGGTTCTTCGTCCATTTCTAACACAACGAAGTCTGTGGGCACGTTTACTCCACTGATTCTCACTGGCAAGTCCTCAAGCAAACCCACGGGTAACCTCACACTTCTGTCAGCTAGTACCAACGAGATTCTACAATCCTTGAAACGGGTAAAGCCAAGCTTCTTTGCCACAGAATGAGGCATCAGATTTATACTAGCTCCGAGATCACAAAGGCAACTCTTGAACTACAAGGGACCTAAAGCGCAAGGTATAGTGAAGCTTCCAGAGTCTCCCAACTTCCTAGGGACTATCTTCTTGTGTATCACCGCACTACATTCCTCACTAAGAACAAGCACTTCCTTGCTTTCCTTATTCTTCTTCACGAGCGTATCTTTGAAGAATTTGGCGCATTTAGGCATCATTGCAAGGCAGTCCACGAGAGGTAGCTTGATCTCTACGTCCTTAAGGTGCTTCTCAAACAAGACTCTATGCTTCTCTATGAGTTGCTTCTTGAAGCGGCCAGGAAAAGGTAGTTTAGGTACATACGGTGGAGGTACATAAGCATCCTTCTCCTTAGTAGTTTGCTCCGCTTTCTTCTCAACGACTGCTTTCTCACCTCTCTTTGGTCCTTGAATCCAAACATTGTCAAAGTTTATCTCATGATCGACTGAAAGCTTACCCTCCCCCTCTTGAATTACAACGTCCTCGTTGATCTTTGGAGTAACCATAGGTGCAAGCTCTTTCCCACTCCTTAGCGTAATAGCATTGGCGTATTCCTTGGGATTCTGCTCGCACTTACCCGGTAAGCTATTCTGACCGCTTGTACTCGCCTTTCCCTTCTCTAGCTGCTTGAACTTATTATTCAAGTTTGTAATCTGAGTAGAGAAATCCGTGAGAGACGATTCTAAACGAGTGTTCATCTCGGCAAACTTCTGATTTGTAGAGGCTTGTCCTTGGATCAATTGTTGAAACATAGCTTGGACAGGATCAACTTGTTGTTGTATCGGTTGTTGTTGAGGTACAATGCCCGGAGGGTACATTGGCGTATAACCCTTGTTTCCTTGCTGTTGTCCTTGGAAGTTGTTCTGCCCTTGCCCTTGGAAGCCACCACTCGGCTGAAAACCTTTGTTGTATGGTATGAAAGGCTTTGCTTGCTGAGCAGGGTACACTTGATCCTTAGGGTTCGCGACGTTGGTGCTACGGTATGAGAGATTGTTGTTCTGGTTGTAGCCTTGTGAATACCCTTGAGGTTTGTAGTTGTTTTGACCCGCCACCCAGTTGGCTTCTTCATGACTCAACTCAAGCTCCTCTAAGGTTTCATCCGCTTCACCAACAAAGTGAACATGCTTCTGATTAGCCAACACCAGCTTATCAATCTTCTCATGTAATGACTTAAGCTCTTTCTTGTGAGACTCTAGCTCAGAACCTCTCGGTGCACGGTCGTAATCTTCAGCGTAGTTGCCGTCACTCAATGCCAAGTTCTCAATCAGCTCCATGCCTTCTTCTACTTCTTGACCAAGGAAATTTCCCTTACTAGCCGTGTCAAGCAACAAGCGAATCTTTGGTGAAGCTCCGCGGTATATAGTGCTTAGAAGAGTCTCTTCGCTGAAGCCGTGGTGAGGACACTGGATAGTGTAGTCCTTGAACCGCTCCATGGCTTCATTGAAAGTCTCATTGTTCCTTTGAGTGAAGCCGCTGATCTCGCTTCTCAGCCTTGCTGTTCTGGTGCTAGAGAAAAACTTTGAGAGGAAAGCCTTCTTACACTCAGCCCAAGATGTAATGGTGCCTTGTGGAAGTGTCTTCTCCCAATGTCTAGCCTTGTCTCCAAGTGAAAATGGAAAGAGACGCAGCTTGAAAGCATCTTCGGATATGCCATTTATCTTGATCATCCCACATACTTGCTCGAAGTTATCAAGGTGCTCCAAGGGATCTTCCATTGCTAGTTCGTGAAACTTATTGTTTTGCACCATTGAGATGAAACCTGGCTTAATCTCGAAGTTGTTGTTCTTTACAGGAGGAAGAGTGATCCCAAACCTATTATGATGGGTATTGGGAGCATTTCCCGCTCCTATGATCCTTGGGGGTTTAGCCGCGTGTTGGGGGTTTCCATTACCCCTTCCCACTGCTCCGTGAGCTGGAGGAGGTCCTTCTGGATGCTCGTGCTCAGCCATCGCTTCAAAATCCACTGAACCTTGCTGAACAATCTCCTCAAAAGCTCTAGCTTGCTCTTGTACTCTTCTTTGTCGTGAATGACCAAGTTGATGAATGTTGTCCAAGGGTTGAAGTAGATAATTGTCTCTCCTTGAACGAAGATTCATGTACCTGAAAAACACAAGTTTGAGAGTAGAGAAATTAGTAACCAAAAGAAAAAGAAAGGCCTAGTCTTTACAAAACCCCAAATCTCAATGCTTTCTAAACACTCCTAAGATGGCAACGACGCCATTTGATAACAGCTTTTTATCAATGTAAAAAGGGAGTGATGCAATGCAACAGGAGGTTATCAAAACTCAAGCAGCACACAGTCGTAGTATAGCATGCAAGAGGAATCAATCCAACCTAGGAGCTAGAAAGTGCTATGAGAATGCAAGGATCGAGTAAAGCTAGGCAATTGAAGAACGGTTTTGTGAAAATCCTAAAAACTAGATGCAACGACTAAATGCAAGGCAAAACTATTTTAAAATTACCAGGAACGAGTGAACTACCACGACTAACAAACAGAATGATTAAAATGCAAGGCTATGAATTTATAAAAATCGACTAGTGGATCGACCACAGGATCGACCACTAGATCGAGCAACAACGATCGATCTCGTCTAAAAGTTCAAATGCAACGAAACTATGACCAGGATGCAACATGTAACAAGCGAATGACTAACAGAGATGTAAGAATACTAAGAAAGAGGGTCTAGGGTTGAGATTCATGTTCAAGGGTCTCAAAGGTTCAAGCTTGGTTTGAAAACTCTAGATCTACTCACTTTGTGAGATTCCCTAAGCCTTGAAAACAAAACAAGATCCATGATAACTAGAATCTTTGAAAGGGTGAGTATGCAATGAGGCTATCACAACTCAATTGCAAGACATGTTGTAGCACAGTATGCAAAAGAGAGTCAATCCACACCTAGGATGATAGAAAAAATAAAGAGAATGCAAGGGCTTTGCAAATCTAAGCGAAACAAGATCGGTTTTGAGGAAATCCCTAAAAACTAGATGCAGCAACTAAATGGAATGAAAAACTATTTTAATACTACCAGGAATGATCAAACTACCATGAGGAACAAACAAAATAAATAAAGGACAAAGCTACGAATTACTAAAATTCGACTAGTGGATCGACCACAAGATCGACCACTAGATCGAGTAATAACGATCGATCTCGTCTGAAGATGTAAGAACAGTAAAACTAACGACCAGGATGCTATCAAAGATCAAGCGAATGACGAGAGAAGATGTGGAGATGCTAAGAAAGAGGGTCTAGGGTTGAGATTCTTGGTCAGGGGTTTCAAAGGTCCGAACTTGGGTTGAAAACTTTAAATAGACTCACTTTGTGAGAATCTCTAAGCCTTGAAAACGAAATAAGATCTATCCGTGGCTTTCGGTATAGATCACTCCTTCATCCTCTCCTCCAAACCCATGGCTTTTGGTGGAAAGAGAGGTTGAAGGGCAGGAAAAACAGATTTCAAATGAATGGCTTAACTAGTCCCCCAAACTTTCATGGCTTTTGGGAAGGGGTAACTAGTCTCTAGGGTGTGATCTTCAGAGGTCCCTGAATCCTGTCAAGGTAAGAGACCTCTCGGATCATAAAGCTCTTGGTGGGAGAGTCTTTAAGCTTTAGGAACTCGACACCCTAGAAGAGATAGCCATTAAAACACTAGAAAACTCCAAGATCGAAAACCTTTTTGACCCCTTGAATCCTCTCAACCCCGAACCCTAATGAAACTACTCACTACACATAAGATAAATCAAGCAAAGCATGAAGAAGGAAACGATGAACATGAAAAGAAACTAGATTAAACTTCAAACGATTCGAATACAAAGCAAGAAAAACTTCAAGTTCGACAATGGTGGATAATCTCCAAAACCAGAGAGAAAAGCATAAAAAAGATAAGACTGAAAAAGTTATGTGGAAAAGGACGTCGCCGCCTTCCTTAAATGGCGAAAACAACTCGATGGTCCCCCCCTCGCTAGCGGCCAAAAGCGGTTGAAAGGACAGAGATCGACTTCGGGATCGAGCGGCTCTCTCGATCATCTTCGGACATCGTGTCTGTAACTCCATCTAGGTCTCGATCATCTTCGGCGGATCGAGTGTTGCATCCGATCTTGGTATCGATCTTTGGTTAGATCGAGTGGTGGACTCGATCCGGCTCTCGCTCTGCATGGCGTCATTTACGTCCGTACCGTTTGATCGATTGCTTCACTCGATCTTCGTCTCGATCATTTTCCTTGGATCACCTGGTCTTCTCGATCTTCTGGTCGATCTCATCTAGATCGACCTGCCATGCTCGATCTGTTCCCCGATCTCTGGTCCTTAGCAAACATCTGACCTTCCACGAACCGCCACAACAGCTTCACCACGTCCACGAACCTCCACGACTCCAAAGTAGCCAGAAACAACCTGAATGTGATGCAAAATGCAAAGAACATGCGTATGCTGGTGCGAGAATGCTCTAGGACCTAAGTGATGCAATCTAGTCTAAAGTGTGATGTAAATGCATGAAAAGCTAACTAATATGTATGCAAAATGTATGCAATATGCAGTAACATCAACTCCCCCAAACTTACTTCTTGCTTGCCCTCAAGCAACAGAAAATAAGTAAGGAAGAGAGGTTTTAAAAACGAATTGGGGTTTAAGTTTCTTGCAAAGGTGCCTTTCAAATGAATCAGTCTCAATGTCCTAGTTAACAGTTCTAAAATGCTATGCACACACTTATACTCCAAAGAACTTAGCCATACTCATCACACAAAGAAATTCAGATCATGACTCTCCTATTCCTAACAATCAAAGAAACTCATCCTTTAACATTCATTAACATCCGAACCATGAATCAAACTTATGCACTTTAAAGCAAAACACATTTGGCTAAGGATGTAGGTTATGAGCATAGAATGATCTCATTTGAAAAGGGTTTTCAATTAAAACAAGGGTTTCTCTCAAAAGTGGCAAGAACTTTATGCATAATGCTAAAGGTGAAGGCAATTGATGCATACATGATCAGATTCTCATCTACCCATGTAAACTAACAATGATCCTAAACCCCTCTCATTTATTAACTTTCATCCTCACTCACCACTTAGAATCTACCCTTTTTTTTCTCAGAGCTTAGCATTCCCCAATTCAAAACAGAAAATATTTTTAACTCTTTAGGCTAGTGAAAAGATTGAAAATAATTTTGCTCTTTAACTATTTCTTATTGGTAGCTCTCTTATTTTTTTTTTTCTTTTTCTCTCTTTTTTGTTTTTATTTTTGGCACTTAGGCTCTTTTTTCTTTTTCTTTTTATTTTTATTTGAGAGAGCTACCTCCTGAAATTTATTAGAGCATATATAATTTTTAAACACAACCCTTCACTTAAAACCTATTTCTTTCTTTTAAACACCAAACTCTTTTTGAAACCGAGAACAAATAGACATGAAAACAACCCCAATGATCCCCCAAACTTATCCTAAGCCTATACCTAGCTTCAAAATGCAAAGCTAGCAATCATATGAGAACCAAATCATGTCGCTTAAACCTAACACTTTATGCTAAGTTCAAAACCGAAAAAGAAGGCCTCACAATGATGTCACACAAGAAATATTTGGCTTCAAAGAAGGGTAAGGGTCAAGGTGGGAGTTCTACTTAGGCTCACAAAGAGTGGTAAAAGGAAGAAGAGAGCCTAAATATTTTAAAATCCATGTGTTCATTTTCAAATGCATAAGGATGATAATTAAAATTTCAGATTAAGGTTTTCACTTATTAGGACAAGTTTCAAATCAAGAGAGTTCAATTCAAGTTACGAAAATCATAGCAAGTGATCCAAGCATGGTAAGAACTTACTTTCAAAGCATAGGCAAAGCATTAGAGAACTACTAGCTAGGGCATTGAAACAATTCATGAGTATAAAACACCTTTTTAAGGAAACTTTAACCCCTTATACAAATGCAAACAACCTAGATGCTAAGAGAAACTCTAGACTCAATCCTAACATGTTTTGACAAGATGAATGCAACTACATGAATCTTTGAAAAAAATTTAAAAATTTTATCAATTTTTCATGAACTAAAGACTCAAGGATACTAAAGGAAAATAAGATCCGAAAACACATGTCAAATCACACATGTACTCCCCCAAACTTGCTTGACACCGTCCCGGTGGCAAACACATTCAAAGGAGCACCAAAACACAAAGCAAAAAGAAGCAAATATGAGCGGTTATGTACAATGGAAGAAGGTTGTTACCTCTGGTCTAGTCTCGGCTGGAACTTGAGGATGTTCCAGAGGAGCTAGAGACTATGGTTTTGCCCTTGTCGGTTGGTTCTTGGAGAGAAAGACGCGCCGGCTGAATGTTGCTGCCTTGAGTCTCACGGATGATAACTCCACCGGTTGAGAGCCTCCTCTTCTCGGGTTGGTGAACCTCTTCACTTGCATCTTTCTTAGGCGAGCCTCCTTGAAGTGCCTTGACCTTCTTGGCAAGTTTCTTGAGCCTTTAGCCTTGCCATTTGTTGATTTTCCTTTGCATCTCCACAACAGATGCTAGGAACTTCTCAGTCTTGGTTCTCGGTTCAAAGTCTATCTTGGGAAGGGTGTAGGCTTCGGGCATCTCATCTTCCGCGGCTGGAGACTCGGACCTTTGACGAGGGGCAATCGCTAGGGCAGGCGGTCCTCCTAAAGGAACAAAGCACTCTTCTTCTGTTGGCAAGAACTCGATGTTCCCAACACCAAGCAGCTCGGTCTCGTCTTTGTTTGGCAGGATGCACACTCTCTTCTCGTTTTCGTCGTCTATGAAGAGGTAAGCGTAGAACCCTTCTGCTGGCATGCGTCCCAAGCTGTCGGTATTCCTCATGTAGACTTCATCCATGAATGCTCTAGCTGGAACATGTGCGAAGTCGTGTATAGGTACACCAGCTTGTAAGAATAGAGGGGTGAGGAAGCCGCCAATGAAAGAAGAGGTTGTCTTGCACCGCAAGGCATAAGCCTTGTATTTCACCAAGGAGGCAGCAAGCACACATCCATAGTTCACCTCGTCGCCGAGCTCATCCTCCATAGGCTCGTCATTCTCATCCGGGTCACACAACAAGTGCTTCACGCCTTGGAACAAGAAGCAAAGCTCGGTCTTCGTGACCGTGGGAGCAACTGATCTTCCGCTAAACGTGTTGGCGATCAGCTTCAAAGTGTACCTCAGCACCGGGCTTCTCACCCTCTTGATCTTGGCGGTGTTGGCTTTGTAGTCTTCGTTGCTAATCAGGTCCCAAATATCGTTTGCTCGCTTGAAGGAGGGGAACTCGACCTTGGTGGCAGCTGCGTTGAGACCGTACGCTTGACATAGCTCGGGGATGGAGAGGCTGAAGGCTTGACGTCCGACCTTGAAGGAGAGGCGACCTTGTGAAGGAACGGGTGCGCTAGGGTTCTCGTAACGAAACTCCAACGTGGCAAGGAAGTCTATTGTCACTTCTGGAATGGTTGGGCAATCCATCCGTGACAGACATCATAAGCCAATGTTCTTGAGGAGTTGGTTGAAATCTCCAAGGATCCCTAGCTTGAACAGCAACTCCCTGTCCGCAAACTTAGTAGGCTCAAACCGAAGCCTTTCAAGCCGTTTCTTGTCCCTCTTCTCATCCTTACTCCATCTGACCCTCTCTTGAACAGCCACCTCTTGTCCCTCTCCCTCTTGTGCTGTCTCTTCTCTTGTTCTTTTAGGAGCCATTGTACCTGAAACAAATTTCTCAAGAAGTTTGATAAGCAAAACGGCGATTTGATGAGAGAATAGGAGAGGGGAAGAAGAAAGCTTATAACTACTACCCTAGAATTTTGGGGAATTAATAAAAATTATAGCAAAATAAAGGAGAATCAAATCTTTAGATACTAGAAAATCCAGTATTAATCCTTTTACTTAGCTAAATTTTAAAATTCAAAAACGGCCCTATCATCTAAAACAATATCTTGCGAATTAAAAGGGAATTTTCCAAAAAATATTTCATTAAACTCCGAAAATACCTTTTGCAAGTATGTTAAAGACACTTGCTAGCCTTTGAAAACAAAAAACTCTCACTCTCTTTGCTTAAAATTTCCGAGAAAACAAGAATGAGAGGGTGAGAAGTTGTTGAAATATTTAAAGGCTAAGCAAGAAACAAAACCATGGGTAGTAAATGTGGTTTTCTGACAAAGTCTTGGTCAAGGCACATCTTTCATGGTCAAAGATGCTTGTCTTGACCAAGTTTTGAATTTAAAACGTGGAGGGAAAAGAATAAAGGAGGGAAAGAAAATGTTATCTCGGCATGAGATCGAGTCCGTTTGGTTGATCTAGGACTCGATCTCATACCCGTAATGGCTTAGATCGAGAGGGTTACTCGATTTGTGACTCGATTCATGATTTAATCGAGTTTCGGATCGATTGGCTCCCTCGATCGTTGAGATTTTGGCTCCACGGCTAAGTCCTCGTGATCGAGCTACGTCCTTGATTTGGGAGTCGATTTGGCATAGATCGAGTGATGGATCGAGTCGAGTGATCGATCCGTTTTCATCGAGATCGATCTTATCACTCGTTCTCGTCTAGATCGATTGGCTCCTCTCGATTCACTGACTCGATCTAGCAAAGATCGATTCAGGATCGGTCGATCTAGCACTCGATCTCTAGCCTTTTCTTAACCCCTACCGCCTCTTTTGGACTTCAAGATCGAGGTTTAGACTCCTCATACCTGCTCCTACACACTTGCAAAATAAAAACATAAAACTGAAAGAGAAATTAAGCAGAAATATGTACAGGATAGACATGGAAATGCCTCCCAAGTGCGCTTTCTTTAACATCTTTAGCTAGACTTTACTTGGTTTAGGCGGATGGTGGGTCTTGGAGAAGCACCGAGGTACTCTCCTTGTCATAGCTGTCCGCCAAGTAAGGCTTGACCCTGTGTCCGTTGACGGTGAATGCACTGCCACTCTTTCCCATCAATGTAACAGCTCCATAAGGCAGCACTTCTTGGATCACAAACGGCCCGCTCCACCTTGACTTCAGCTTTTCCGGGAAGAGTTTGAGTCTTGAATTGTACAGCAACACTAAACCTCCTTCCTTAAGCTCCTTCACAACCAACTTCTTGTCATGAGCTTCCTTAGTCCACTCCTTGTATATCCGAGAGCTCTCATAAGCGTTCAGCCTTATTTCGTCCAGTTCATGTAGCTGAATGAGGCGCCTCTCTTGAGCAGTCTTGAGGTCAAAGTTCAGCCTCTTCACAGCCCACAATGCACGGTGTTCTAGCTCAACCGGGAGATGACAGCCTTTGCCATAGAGCAGAGTGAAAGGGGTTGTACCAATCGGTGTTTTGAAGGTGGTACGGTAGGCCCAAAGAGCGTCGTCCAGCTTCACTGCCCAGTCTTTCCTTGTTGCTCCGACAGTCTTCTCCAGTATAGCCTTGATTTGCCGGTTGGAGACTTCCACTTGACTGCTTGTTTGAGGATGATACGGTGTAGCCACCTTATGCTTAACGCCATACTTTCTCAAGAGGTTCTCAAAGACCTTGTTTATGAAGTGGCTTCCTCCATCGCTTATAACCACCTTTGGTACCCCAAACCTCGGGAAAATGATACTCTTGAACAGCTTGATCACCACCTTAGAATCGTTTGTACGGGAAGCAACAGCCTCGACCCATTTAGAGACAGAATCCACTGCTACTAAGATGTATTTGTTGCCGTATGAAGAAGGAAATGGCCCCATGAAGTCTATGCCCCACGCGTCGAACACGTCAACCTCGAAGATGGGAACCTGAGGCATTTCGTTCCTCTTAGTGATATTCCCTGCTCGTTGACATGCCTCACAGCTCTTCACAAACTCGTGTGCGTCTTTGAAGATGGACGGCCACCAGAAACCGGCTTGCAACACTTTCGTGGCAGTCTTGAATGAAGCGAAGTGTCCTCCGTAGGAAGAGCCATGGCAGTGATAGAGGATGTCTCTAGCTTCTTCCTTCGTAACACACCTCCGGTACAAACTGTCTACTCCTCTCTTGTATAAGTAGGGCTCGTCCCAAAAGTAGTCATTAGCCTCTCTCATGAACCGCTTCTTGTGATAGCTGTTGAGATGTGTTGGCTCCTCACCACACGCTAAGTAGATTCTTCTCTTTGAAACTCAACACCTCTTCAAACTGCCCCTCTAGCTTTCCACAAACAGCCGTGGTGATCGCCATGAGTTGCTCTTCTGGAAGAGAGTCATCTAAGGGGAGAGACTCGTTGATCCTCAGCCGTGAGAGATGGTCAGCGACTCCGTTTTCTATTCCTTTCTTGTCTTTAATCTCCATGTCAAACTCCTGGAGCAAGAGAATCCACCTTAAAAACCGAGGCTTGGTGTCCTTCTTCGAATAGATGTATCGCAAAGCCGCGTGATCTGTGTAGACAATAGCTTTGGAACCAACAAGATATGACCGGAACTTCTCAAAGGCGAACACTACTGCAAGCAACTCCTTCTCTGTAGTAGTGTACCTTGTTTGCGTGTCATCCAAGGTTCTTGAAGCATAGTAAATCACGTGCAGCTTCTTGTCTTTCCTCTGACCAAGGACGGCTCCTACGGCGTAGTCACTAGCATCGCACATGATCTCAAAGGGTAGTGTCCAGTCTGGTGCTTGAACTATAGGGGCTGATGTAAGGGCTTCCTTGATGGTCACGAAAGCTCGCAAACACTCCTCATCAAACACAAACTAAGCTTCTTTGCACAACAACCGTGTAAGAGGGCGTTCAATCTTGGAGAAGTCCTTGATGAAGCGCCTATAGAACCCGGCGTGTCCTAAGAAACTTCTGACTCCCTTAACGTTAATCGGCGGCTCAAGACTCATCATGACTTCCACTTTAGCCTGATCAACCTCAATGCCCTTCTCTGATATCTTTTGACCAAGCACGATCCTTTCCTTAACCATAAAGTGGCATTTCTCCCAGTTTAGTACCAAGTTTGTCTCTTCACAACGCTTTAGTACCCTGCAAAGATTCAACAAACACGCAGAAAAGGACGCACCATAGACAGAAAAGTCATCCATAAACACCTCTACCATCTCTTCTATTAGATCGGAGAAGATCGACATCATACACCGCTGAAACGTAGCCGGTGCATTACACAATCCAAACGGCATCCTTCGATAAGCGAAGGTACCGTAGGGACATGTGAAGGTCGTATTCTCCTGATCATTTGGGTGAATTGGTATCTGAAAGAAACCGCTATACCCATCGAGGAAACAGTAGTAAGGGTGATTAGCAAGTCTCTCAAGCATTTGATCAATAAAAGGCAAAGGGAAATGATCTTTCCTCGTTGCAAGGTTAAGTTTCCTATAATCAATACACATCCTATGACCAGTGATGGTTCTAGTAGGAATAAGCTCATCTTTTTCATTCCTTATGACCGTGATCCCTCCCTTCTTAGGCACAACGTGTACAGGAGAAACCCACGTGCTGTCACTTATGGGATAGATCACGTCAGCCTCTAAAAGCTTAAGGATCTCTTTCTTAACAACCTCTTTCAAATTAGGATTCAAACGCCTTTGGTGTTCTATAAAAGAGGCGTTCTGATTATCCAAGTAAATCCTGTGAGTGCAAAGCATTGGTGAAAGGCCCTTGATGTCACTTAAAGAGTACCCAATGGCCTTCTGATACTTTCTCAGCTCAGTCAGGAGCGAGTGCAACTCATCATCACTTAAGTTTTCATTCACAATCACGGGATAGGTGTTATTAGGCCCTAAGAAAGCATACCTTAGCCCTTTTGGGAGCTCCTTAAGGTCCACCTTTGGGGCTAACAGCTCGCTCCAGTCATCCTCGTGGCTGTTGTTGTTGACTTCCTCCTTGGAACCCTCCTTAGAACCCGAGGCATGGCCCTTAAGACTGCTTTCCTCAACCGCTATCCCTTCTGAAATCGAGTCCTCCAGTCGATCTTGCTCTCGATGTCGTCTAGATCGAGCAGTTTCGCTCGATTCACTTACTTGATTTGATGTGGATCGAGTAAGGGATCGAGGCGCTGAGTCGATCTCCTGAGTAGACCCCAAAATGATCGAAAAGTCTCTCTCGATCGTCGACTCGATTGTTTTTCCGGATCGATCAATCCTCTTGATCTGTCTGTCGATTGCTGCACCGGATCGAGTTGTGTTCTCGATTGCCTTGCCGATCTGACTCCTGGATCGAGTGATAGCGTCGATCTCGGGGTCGATCTCTAGGCATTCATCCTTCTTAACAATCTTTCTAGAATCCAGCAAGTTGACGTACTCCTGGGTCCTCTGATCCACATAGCCAAACTCCCCTGGCTCCTTTGTTAGTGCCAGCTTCAGATGGTCCTCCTGAGCAAGTTCTTCCAGCAACTCATCCGCTAAGGCATCCATCGTTTCAATGTAGAAAGCTTGCCCTTCTATGGTCGGCTTCTTCAGAACCTCATTGATATCGAAGTCCAGCCGTATATCCTTTCCCAAGTGCAAGGGAATCTTCCCGTTCTTGACATCGATGATAGCCCCGGCGGTTGCAAGGAATGGTCTTCCTAGGATGAGTGGATCCTTAGGCTCTTCATCCATTTCCAACACGACGAAGTCCGTAGGCACGTTCACACCGCTGACTCGCACCGGTAGATCTTCAAGCAGCCCCACTGGTAGCCTCACACTCCTATCAGCCAGTACCAACGAGATCCTATAGTCTTTGAAACGAGTAAAGCCAAGCTTCTTCGCCACGGAATGAGGCATCAGATTTATGCTAGCTCCGAGATCACAAAGGCAACTCTTGAACTCCAGAGGACCTAAAGCGCAGGGTATAGTGAAGCTTCCAGGGTCTCCCAACTTCTTAGGGACTATCTCCTTATGTATCACAGCACTACACTCTTCACTTAGAACAAGCACCTCCTTGCTTTCCTTATTCTTCTTCACGAGAGTGTCTTTGAAGAATTTGGCGCATTTAAGCATCATTGCAAGGCAGTCAACAAGAGGTAGCTTGATCTCCACGTCCTTAAGATGCTTCTCAAAGAGGATTCTATGCTTCTCTATGAGTTGCTTCTTGAAACGGCCAGGAAAAGGCAGCTTAGGTACATACGGTGGAGGTACATAAGCATTCTTCTCCTTAGTAGTTTGCTCAGCTTTCTTCTCAGCAACTGCTTTGTCTCCTCTTCTTGGCCCTTGGATCCAGACATTGTCAAAGTTAATCTCATCATCAGCTGAAGGCTTACCTTCCCCCTCTTAAATTACAACGTCCTCATTGTTCTTAGGAGTAACCGGAGGTGCTAGCTCTTTGCCGCTTCTTAACGTGATGGCGTTGGCATAGTCCTTAGGATTCTGCTCACACTTGCCCGGTAGGCTATTCTGACCACTTGTACTCGCTTTCCCCTTCTCTAGCTGCTTGATCTTGTTGTTTAAGTTGGTGATCTGAGTGGAGAAGTCAGTGAGAGACAAGTCTAGACGAGTGTTCATCTCGGCGAACTTCTGGTTTGTAGAGGCTTGCCCTTGTATCAGCTGCTGAAACATGGCCTGAACCGGATCAACTTGTTGTTGCATCGGCTGTTGCTGCTGAGGTGCAAAGCCCGGAGGGTAGTTGGGCGTATAACCCTTGTTACCTTGATGTTGCCCTTGGAAGTTGTTCTGCCCTTGACCTTGGAAACCACCACTCGGCTGAAAACCTTTGTTGTAAGGGATGAAAGGTTTTGCTTGCTGAGCAGGGTACACTTGGTCCTTAGGGTTGACAACGTTGGTGCTTCGGTAGGAGAGATTGTTGTTCTGGTTGTAGCCTTGGTTGTAGCCTTGAGGTTTGTAATTGTTCTGTCCCGCCACCCAATTGGCTTCTTCCTGGCTCAACTCAAGCTCCTTTTGATTCTCATCCGCTTCACCAACAAAGTGAACATGCTTCTGGTTGGCTAACACCAGCTTATCTATTTTCTCATGCAAAGATTTCAGCTCCTTTTTGTGAGACTCTAGCTCGGATCCTCTTGGTGCACGGTCATAATCCTCAGCGTAGTTGCCATCACTCAATGCCAATTTTTCTATCAGCTCCATGCCCTCTTCTACCTCCTGAACAAGGAAGTTCCCTTTGCTAGCTGTGTCAAGCAACAACCTGATCTTTGGTGAAGCTCCGCGGTAGATGGTGCTGAGTAGGGTCTCCTCGCTGAAACCGTGATGAGGACATTGGATCGTGTAGTCTTTGAAACGTTCCATTACCTCGTTGAATGTCTCGTTGTTTCGTTGAGTGAAGCCGCTGATTTCGCTTCTCAACCGTGCTGTCCTGGTGCTAGAGAAGAATTTTTAGTGAAAGGCCTTCTTACACTCGGCCCATGAGGTGATGGTGCCTTGTGGGAGGGCCTTCTCCCAATGCCTAGCCTTGTCTCCGAGTGAAAAGGGAAAGAGACGCAGCTTGAAAGCATCTTCGGATATGCCGTTTATCTTGATCATCCCACATACTTGCTCGAAATTGTCGAGGTGCTCCAAGGGATCTTCCATTGCTAAGCCGTGGAACTTGTTGTTTTGCACCATGGAGATGAAACCTGGCTTAATCTCGAAGTTGTTGTTTTGTACAGGAGGAGGAGTGATCCCAAACCTATTGTGATGAGTATTGGGAGAATCTTCGGCTCCTATGATCCTTGGGGGTCTAGCCGCGTGTTGGGGGTTTCCATTGCCCTTTCCCACTGCCCCGTGAGCTGGAGGAGGTCCCTCTGGATGCTCGTGTTCAGCTATAGCTTTAAAGTCAACCAAACCGTGCTGAACAATCTCCTCAAAGGCTCTGGCTTGTTCTCGTACTCTTCTTTGCCGTGAATGACCAAGCTTATGAATGTTGTCCAAGGGTTGTAGTAGATTGTTGTCTCCCCGTGAACGAAGATTCATGTACCTGAGAGACACACATTTGAGAGTAGAATGATTAGTAACTAAAACAAGGTAAAGGCTTAGTCTTTACTAAGTCCCAAATCTCTATGTTTTCTAAACAATCCTAGGATGGCAACAATGCCATTTGATAACTAGAATCTTTGCAAGGGTGAGTATGCAATGAGGCTATCAAAACTCAAATTTCAAGACAGGTTGTAGCACAGTATGCAAGAGAGAGTCAATCCACACCTAGGATGATAGAAAAAGCAAAGAGAATGCAAGGGCTTTGCAAATCTAAGCGAAACAAGATCGGTTTTGAGAAAATCCCTAAAAACTAGATGCAGCAACTAAATGGAATGCAAAACTATTTTAATATTACCAGGAATGATCAAACTACCATGAGGAATAAATAAAATAATTAAAAGACAAAGCTACGAATTACTAAAATTCGACTAGTGGATCGACCACAAGATCGACCACTAGATCGAGCAATAACGATCGATCTCGTCTGAAGATGTAAGAACAGTAAAAATAACGACCAGGATGCTATCAAAGATCAAGCGAATGACGAGAGAAGATGTGAAGATGCTAAGAAAGAGGGTCTAGGGTTGAGATTCATGGTCAGGGGTTTCAAAGGTCCGAACTTGGGTTGAAAACTTTAAATTGACTCACTTTGTGAGAATCTCTAAGCCTTGAATACGAAATAAGATCTATCCGTGGCTTTCGGTATAGATCACTCCTTCATCCTCTCCTCCAAACCCATGGCTTTTGGTGGAAAGAGAGGTTGAAGGGCAGGAAAAACAGATTTCAAATGAATGGCTTAACTAGTCCCCCAAACTTCCATGGCTTTTGGGAAGGGGTAACTAGTCTCTAGGGTGTGATCTTCAGAGATTCCTGAATCCTGTCAAGGTAAGAGACCTCTCAGATCATAAAGCTCTTGGTGTGAGAGTCTTTAAGCTTTAGGAACTCAACACCCTAGAAGAGATAGCCATTAAACACTAGAAAACTCCAAGATCGAAAACGTTTTTGACCCCTTGAATCCTCTCAACCCCGAACCCTAATGAAACTACTCACTACACATAAGATAAATCAAGCAAAGCATGAAGAAGGAAACGATGAACATGAAAAGAAACTAGATTAAACTTCAAACGATTCAAATACAAAGCAAGAAAAACTTCAAGTTCGACAATGGTGGATAATCTCCAAAACCAGAGAGAAAAGCATAAAAAGGATAAGACTGAAAAAGTTATGTGGAAAAGGACGTCGCCGCCTTCCCAAAATGGCGAAAACAACTCGATGGTCCCCCCCTCGCTAGCGGCCAAAAGCGGTTGAAAGGACAGAGATCGACTTCGGGATCGAGCGGCTCTCACGATCATCTTCGGACATCGTGTCTTCAACTCGATCTGGGTCTCGATCATCTTCGGCGGATCGAGTGTTGCATCCGATCTTGGTATTGATCTTTGGTTGGATCAAGTGGTGGACTCGATCTGGCTCTCGCTCTGCATGGTGTCATTTACGTCCGTACCGTTTGATCGATTGTTTCACTCGATCTTCGTCTCGATCATTTTCCTTGGATCGCCTGGTCTTCTCGATCTTCTGGTCGATCTCATCTAGATCGACCTGCCATGCTCGATCTGTTCCCCGATCTCTGGTCCTTAGCAAACATCCGACCTTCCATGAACCGCCACAACAGCTTCAGCACGTCCACGAACCTCCACGACTCCAAAGTAGCCAGAAACAACCTGAATGTGATGCAAAATGCAAGGAACATGCGTATGCTGGTGCGAGAATGCTCTAGGACCCTAAGTGATGCAATCTAGTCTGAAGTGTGATGTAAATGCATGAAAAGCTAACTAATATGTATGCAAAATATATGCAATATGCAGTAACATCAATCCATCCATGACGTGTGGTATGGATCACTCCTTCATTCTCTCCTCCAGACCCATGGCGTTTGGCGGAAAAAGAGATTGAAGGGCAAGGAACCCAGATTTCAAACACGCGGCTTAACTAGTCCCCTAAACTACCATGGCATTTGGGAAAGGGTAACTAGTCTCTAGGATGCGATTTTCAGAGATCTCTGGATCCTGTCAAGGTAAGAGCTCTCTCTAATCATAAAGATCTTGGCGTGAGACTCATTAAGCCTTAAGAACTCGACATCCTAGATGAGAAAGCCATGAAGAACAAGAAAACACTAAACTTGAAAACCTTTTTCGACCCCTTTGAATCCTCTCAACCCCCAAACCCGATTAAACTACTCACTACATATTAGGTAAACAAAGCAAAGCATAAGCGATGAACTCATAAACATAAAGAACGATGGATTTAAACTTAAACGATTCAAAGATTCAATAACAAAGCTTCAAAGTCTAACAATGGCGAAGTCGCCTTCGAACAAAGAGAAAAAAGATGAAAAATAATATAGTGAAAAACGTCCCTAAAAAGCATCATCGCCGCCTTCCCGCAATAGGCCAAACAGCTTGATGGTCCCCCCCTCGCTTGCGGCCAAAAATGGTTAAAGTGCACTGAGATCGACCTCAAGATCGAGTATCTCGTTCGATCATCTTCGGACGTCGTGCCTTCAGCTCGATCTGTGTATCGATCTTCTTCGACGGATCGAGTGCTTCGTTCGATCTTGGAGTCGATCATTGGAGGATCGAGTGGTAGACTCGATCTGACTCTCGCTCTGCATGGTGTCATTCACGTCCGTACTCCTCGATCGATCTCTTCACTCGATCTCTGTCTCGGTCAGTTCCCTTGGATCAGCTGGACTACTCGATCTTCTGGTCGATCTCATCTAGATCGACCGGCCATGCTCGATCCGCTTCTCGATCTATGGTCCTTAGCAAGCATTCCTGAATCCTCCGAGTCCCACGAACCTCCTCACGAGCCTCAGCACGTCCAAGAACCCTCCAGGACTCCAAAGTAGTCGAAAACAACCTGTATGTGATGCAAAATGCAAGAAATATGCATATGCTGGTGCAAGAATACTCTAGGACCTAAAGTGAGGCAAACTAGTCTAAAATGCAATGTATATGCGTGAGAAACTAACTTATATATATGCAAAATGCATGGAATATGCAGCTATATCACACTCGACCTCCAGCGTGACTTCCGCTGGGGCTTTGGTGAGTGTCAGACATTACGGTGTAGGCTTCCACACCGTGTACGCACTTATGGTAAGGTTCAGATAGACCTCGCTTGTATAGCTTGTCATTGAATAACACGCTGTAGCGGGCGCTTTTGACCTTGAGCTTTCGAGCTTCCCACTTGGGGGGGGGGGGGGGGGGGGGGGGGGGGGGGGGAGCTATTCCGTTTATGATGTACTCGAGGATGGTTACCCTCCAGTCCGCTCTGGAGACGAACTTGTCCTTGAAGGTCGATTCGTCTGCGAGTGCAGTCGGTACTGTGTGGATTGTTGATTCCTGAGTACTTTGTGAGGAGGTCGGGTTCGACTCCGCATCGATATTCGATGTCGTACTCGCTGAGCTTGATGGCCCTTTTCGCGAGGTGTCCCGACTGGCTGGGACTGTGGAGTATGGTTCACAATGGTTGCGAGGTCATTACCACGATTGAGTGCGACTGAAAGTAAGGTCAGAGCTTGCGGGCTGACATTACTACAGCTAGTGCTAGTTTTTCCATAGCTGGATACCTAGTCTCGGCATCGATAAGCGTTTTGCTTACGTAAAAGATTGGTTTTTGCTCGTTGAGTTCCTCCCGGACCCGCACGCCGCTCACTGCGGCTGGAGAGACCGCTGTATAAAGGTATACGGGTTCTCCTTCGATTGGTTAAGCTAGGATGGGGGGCTAGGTGAGATAGGTTTTGAGTTGGGTTAATGCCTTCTCGCATTTCTCGTCCCACTGGAATTTTTTATTTTTTTTGAGGAGCTGGTAGAATGGGAGACATTTATCGGTTGACCGCGAGATGAACCGGTTGAGGGCTGCAACTCGACTGGTCAAACGTTGTACTTCCCGAATTATCCTGGGAGATGGCATTTCGAGGAAAGCTGAGATTTGTTTCAGGTTCGCTTCGATTCCTCGTTCGGTGACTAGGTAGCCGAAGAATTCGCCTGAGGCGACTCCGAAGGTACATTTAGCTGGGTTGAACTTCATCTCCTATTGGTTTAAGATTTTGAAGCATTCCCTGAGTTGTGCGACGTGGTCTGTGTCTCTCGCGGACTTGACCAGCATATCGTCTATGTAGACTTCCATGGTTTTACCGAGCTGGTTCGCAAACATTTTGTTCACTAGCCTTTGATAGGTTGCTCCAGCGTTTTTCAGGCCGAATGGCATTACTTCGTAGCAGTAGGTACCTAGATCGGTAATGAAGGCTGTTTTTTATTGGTCTTCCGGATTCATCTTGATCTGATTGTAACCGGAGAAGGCGTCCATGAAGGACAAGAGTTGATGGCCAGCTGTGGCCTCGACCAGGCGGTCAATGTGTGGAAGTGGGAAGCTGTCTTTTGGACATGCTTTGTTTAGGTCTGTAAAATCGACGCAGACTCTCCACTTTCTATTTTTCTTTTTGACGACCACGGGGTTTGCCAACCAGTCGGGGTATTTTGCCACTTTGAGCAGTCAGTCTACCTCGTCGTTGACTGCCTTAGCTCGATCTGGACCGAGCTTGCGACATTTCTCTCTGACGGGTTTGATAGTTGGGTCGATGTTGATTTTGTGTGCGGTGACCTCTGTATCGATGCCCGACATGTCCGCAGTGGACCAAGCGAAGGTGTTTAGGTTTTCTTTTAGAAAATCTATTAGTTTGGTGCGAATTGTTTTCGCAAGGTCGACCCCGATTCCAACGCACCTTTCGGGGTTAGAGTTGTCTATGCATACTTGCTCGATTAGTTCTGTTCGAGGTTCGCATACAGAGGGGTCTGTGTTGTGTTTGAGTTGTCGGACTGCGAGCTCCTCCTCTTTCAGTAATTGCTATATGGGAGCTTTCTCAGCTCACACAAGAAGCTGCCCATATAGCAATCCCTTGAGGCTCGTTGGGAGCCACGTATCGATTTGGTTCCCCAAGGGGTTGGGAATTTGACACATTGGTGGTATGTGGAGGCCACGACTTTCATAGCGTGGAGCCAAGGTCTGCCGAGAATGGCATTAAATGGAGCTGGGCGATCTACGACCACGAAGTCAATTGTTTTTATGACTCCGCCGGCCGTAACTGGGAGCTGGATGGTTCCCAATGAGTAGGTGGTTTCTCCTGCAAAGCCGGTGAGTGGAGTTCGATCGTTCGACAGCATGGATGTTTGGTATCCCATGCTTTTGTATGACGAGTACGTCGTCATGTGGTTTATCTAGGGTCAGCGTTTCGCTTTCTAGAAAGCTGATTTGGTGGTCGGGTCCGTCCAGGGGTAGGTTTACCGTGGCGGATTCTACCTTGCGTTGATAAGCCTTGATTGGGTTGATTGAGTCTCGGCACATCTTCGAGCCTCCGCAGATGAAGTCGATTCGCTTCATTGCGGGTAGCTCCCCCTCTCCCTCAAAGGAGTGAGCGATGCGTGAGCTAGAGCTCGCTTGAGATCGAGGTGTCGGGACTTGGGTGATGCTCGGTTTTGACGAGCGTCGAGTAGTTTTAAAACGTGTCCTCCCGCGACCATATGGAGCCTGGTTGAGCTAGAGCTCGATGGCTTCCTAGGTGCAGGGGGGAGGGGGGGGGGGGGGGGGGGGGGGGGGGGGGGGGGGGGGGGGGGGGGGGGTGATTACTGATTTCATTGATCCACCACATAGGTTTAGCTCTCTGAAGATCAGGTCGATTCTTTTTCTCCGTGATGGGGGGAGTCAGGAGTTTGGACTTCGATTTCGACTTCGCGATCTCGTTTAGGAGGTGCTTTGTCAGGGTCTGAGGTGCGAGGTGGAGCTGTGAGTTACGGTATTTTGCTTTGCAGGCGGCTGTTTCGTCTTCGAAGTTAGCGTATATGAAAGCGCGATGGAGCGCGTCATCGAGTGAGTCCGTAGGTCGGAGCGTGAGCTCTGCCTTGAACCTCGACTGGTACCAAAGGTTGGTTCGCAGGACGAGCAGGGCTACTGCTTCGTTGGGGTTAGCGATTTTTGCTTTGATCGCTTTGAATTTAGCGATGTATGATCGAAGCGGTTCGTCTGGGGCTTGGACTAGCTTCAAGAGATCAGCTTCGGTTTCTCGTTTTTCGATGAATATCGAATATTGTTTGAGGATGGCTACTGCGAGCTCGTTGAAATTCGAGATCGAATTTTTTTCCAGCGTCGCGAACCATTCCTGAGCTGGGCCGACTATGTTTTCGGCCCAGGTGATTACTGATTTCATTGATCCACCACATAGGTTTAGCTCTCTGAAGATCAGGTCGATTCTTTTTCTCCTGATGGGGGGGGGGAGTCAGGGGTTTGGACTTCGATTTCGACTTCGTGATCTCGTTTTTGAGGTGCTTTGTCAGTGTCTGAGGTGCGAGGTGGAGCTGTGAGTTACGGTATTTTGCTTTGCAGGCGGCTGTTTCGTCTTCGAAGTTAGCGTATATGGAAGCGCGATGGAGCGCGTCATCGAGTGAGTCCGTAGGTTGGAGCGTGAGCTCTGCCTTGAACCTCGACTGGTACCAAAGGTTGGTTCGCAGGACGAGCAGGGCTACTGCTTCGTTGGGGTTAGCGATTTTTGCTTTGATCGCTTTGAATTTAGCGATGTATGATCGAAGCGGTTCGTCTGGGGCTTGGACTAGCTTCCAGAGATCAGCTTCGGTTTCTCGTTTTTCGATGAATATCGAATATTGTTTGAGGATGGCTACTGCGAGCTCGTTGAAATTTGAGATCGAATTTTCTTCCAGCGTCGTGAACCATTCCTGAGCTGGGCCGACTATGTTTTCGGCAAAGAGCCTGCAGTATCCTGCTTCTTTCTCTTCTGGGGAGAAATTAGCTCGGACAGCTGCGAGGTTGAAGAGTCGAATATGGGCTTTCGGGTTGCTGTTCCCAGCGTACTTTGGGACTCTTACTTTGGTAGTGTCTCGGAGGTATGTGTGCATGATCGAGTAGGTGAATGGAGTCCGCTGGGTCTCGCAAATTACTCGATCGATGTCGGGAGCTGAGCTCGTGGCTTGATGGAACATGGAGTTCATCTGTCGAATAGCATAGTTGGTTTGATTCTGGAATCTTTCAAAAGATTCGCAGACGACTAGGTTTCTTGAGCCGACGCCGGGGTGGTTAGCCCGAATCAGATCATTTAGAATCTGGGTTCCGAGCTGTTGGTGAATGAACCCTATGGGTTGTTCGCGGATACCGCTTGGAAATCTCGAGCTCGAAGTCGTGTTTGGTTGTTGGCCGATCTGGGGTGGCGTTTGCGAACTCGAGGCGAATGCCGAGGATCCAAGCCATCCCTGTCGAGGTGGCTTGGTTCCAGGTGGTCTTAAAGGTAGAGATGGATATCTCGTGTTGGGATGAGGTCCCATTTCGGGTATTCCTGGTGTCGGCACAGGTGGAGATGGATATCTCATGGCGGGACGAGGTCCCATCTCTGGTATTCCTGGAGCCGGAATATCCGTGGCGATTGGTGTCTGGTTCGACGCGGGGGCGAAGTTCGGTGGACCTGGAGCACGCAGAGGTGTCACGTATGGTCCGTGTGTATTATAGGATCTGCTCTTGAGTAAGAGAAATCTATAGATCTGTTCCCCACAGACGGCGCCAAAATGTGGATATCGAAATCCACACTCAGAAATTTATGTATTTGTGTAAGGAAAGAACTTTAGGAGAATTATGGACTAGATTCTCTCGAACAGATTGACAATATAAGCTAGCACTAACTGAAATACGGACTTTGTATTAATCGGTCGAATGAAACGGTTACAAAGATCTCAATAAAAAAGATGAACTGAAAAGAGCTCTGGGAGCAGTTACAGTGTTTTCGGATGTAAAAAGTGTGTGAAAAGATCAAGCCGAAGGTCTCCTGAACTAAGCTGTTCTCCTTCTTTATATAGCTCGCCACGTGCAGCAACTTCCTCCGCGATCTTCGGACTCGTTCGAACTGGCGAGAATATGTTCTGACTTGGCTCAGATTCTTCCTCGTTTCTCGGGATTTGGTCAAGCTGGAGCTCGACCCCGTCGAACGGAGTGTCTTGTTGCTCAGGATCGGACTGTTGAGAGATGAATGGACCTGGGCCGTAAGGTTGAAGCCCAGCCTTTTTGGCTTAGTTCGGACCTGTCCATTGGGCTTGAGTGGGCCGGATTTGGGGGTGCCAACATTTATGGCCAAGTAATAACCATTCAACGAAACTTACGTAGGTGTAGAGGTCGAGGACTTTTAATTTAGGAGATCTTTTGAGCAACCAGAGAAGTAATATCGACTAATATGGAGAACAAATATATATCTTTAGACTTTCAAGTTGATTGAAGAAAATTGCCGAAACATTCCTAGCCTGCAAATAGGATTCAGTTGCAAGAAAAGTTAAGTTTATAAAAGATAAATAACATTCATAACTGATGGGATATACAGTTACCTCGGTTCTCTTGAGCATTAAGCTCAACGTAAGACGCTTAACTGATGTGAAAATCCAAGAAATTTCTCAGTATTTCATCAAGGATATGAGCAGTGATTATTGTATATTCCCAATGAAAAAGGATTTTTACAAGTCTAAACTCAATTCCTCCTCTAATCAGATATGGTATAGATGAGGTTTATCAATCTATGTAGGAGTTCGCTAGAAGAAATACAAAGAATTAACTAAGCTTAACCATATTGATAAAAGAGAATTGTTTAACAACTTAAGCAATAAAGAGAAAATGCACAAGCAAATAGAAAACTAGCAAGACTGAAGCAAGAAGTGAAATGCAATAAAGCTAAATGAAGTAAGAACAAAGAAAGCAAATGATTTAAATGCAAGGACCAAAATGGAAGATAGATGCAATAACTTGAAATACAAGGCAATGTATAAACCAAAAACAACTTAAATGGAACAAGAGCAATGCAAGTGAAAACAGAGTAAAAGACGTGAAATGTAAGCAACGAAATAGAAGAGGTTCAAGGCTATCAATCCATGTAGATGAGTTCGCTAGAAGAGATACAAGGAGTTCAATCCATGTAGTATAGATGAGGTTTATAAATCCATGTAGGAGTTCACTAGAAGAGATACAAGAAACTAGCTAAGCTTAACCATATTGATAAAAAAATGTTACTGAATTTGCTTTTGATTGATCGTTAATTGTTGAATTTGATAAGTATCGATTTGTTTGAGTTTAGTAAAGAGACACAGAAAATTGTTTACCCAGTTTCCTTTCGGTACGTTTGGGGAGAGATCAAAACTCTCAAGCGATGCACTATAACAGAAAGAATAACCGAGATTGTTTCTCTTTTGTTACAAGTTTTCTTACTTGCTCTCTCTAGCTAATGAAGGTTCTCAAAGGAGCTATATATAGCTACTGGTGTAAACTATATCCCTAAGACGAGAACTAAGTAACCGGAGATGATAACGCTCAAGAGAATCTAGGTGAATCTCTCTTCCTTTTCTCCTCTGTTTCGTTTCTATCTCAAAACCACAAACAGACTTCTTTCTCTTCTTATGTGCAGTGAGATGGGCTTCAGCTTTCACAGCCCATTTTCCTCTCGTCTCCTTTGCCTTTGATAACGAGCCCACGAAGAGCTGGCCCAAGAAAAAATAGCTCACAAACTCCACATTTATCGATGGGTCACTCCCATTTTCCCAACAACCATGACTTCAACTTCTCCGTCGAATGCTTCACTAGCTCGATCTCTCACTCCGGCGAATATTCGACTTCACCGCCGGCCGCCGCTGTAGCTGTCTTTACCGACGACTTAAATCGCATGAGAGGTAAACCAAATCTCTTTAAATCTTCCTCTCGTTGATTTAATAAAACCTCAAGCTTTACCGAAGGCTAAACTCCTCTCTTCATCACTCTTTAGCTCGAGAAGATCTAGTAAAATCAAACCCAGATTTCTTCTGTCAAGGTAATCGATTGAAACCCCAAGCTTCTGCTCTTGATTTTAGTATCCCATTCTTCCTTACTTGACCGGATGTATGAAGAATGACTTTGTCGATTTCAATTACTGAAGAACTGACATAGCTCTTCTTTTCTGTGTACGAGGCGAGATAGTCAATCGACAGGAGTACCTCGCTCGTCTGCGACCTTGAATCGGGAGATGATCTTGAGCGTGGTGATATCCTCATAATTTACCATATTTTAGCTTGCATTTAGTTTAGTTTTTGGTATCTTTCATGCATTCATTCATCATATTTTGTCACATTTGCATTCATATTAGACATAATAGGTTTTAGGTTAGACATTTGCATGTTTTGTATTGTTTGGAATCTTTTTCAGGTCTAAATGGAGCAAGGAAGACATTTGAAGAATGGTGAATGATGAGGACATGAAGAACCAAGTATAATAGCCAAGGTGGCGGGTTTTAGGCTGCACCAAAGTCTTGTATCGACCAAAGCTGAGAGAAATCTGTCTGATATGCAGATCGATATGAAATGTATGGGTCAAACCGAAGGTCTTCCGGGGCTATTCAGCCTCCACGTCCTTCATAGACGTTGTAGAGGATCGAATAAGATTTCCAACAGAGGTTTAATCAGGTCAATTCGATCAGTAGTTCAAAAGATACGGCGGTTCAAGCATCACTGTCCGTAACCAAAAGTTCCTATCGATCATTCTATCGATCACCTACATTGAGCATCACCTCCTTCCTTTTGATCGCTAGGTTTTGGTCCGAAAATCATCTTTGATCATCTTTGACTTTTTTTGTTTTATTTTTTTGCTTCCTAAGGCTATTTTGGGGATGTTCCTTATAAACAGCTAAACCTATATCTATTTTCTCTTATCCTTTCTCTTCCCCAAAGTTTTGCTTTGGTTTTTCATAGACCAAGAACAAACCCTTTGTGGGTTGAGATTGGATCATTGTATATACTTTTTATTTATGTCTTTCATCTTTTAATCTTAAGTATTTCATCTTCTAGTCTTGCTTTCTTATTTATTATGCTTTAGTATTTTCGAATTTCTATCCTTGAGTGTTGAGATTCTTGGTTTTTGAAGAACAAAAATGTTTCTAGTGATTGTTTAAGGTGTTTGAATGTTGGATCATTAATTATCTCTTTTTGTGTGACTGTTATTCATGCTTAGTACCTCTTTGTAGGATAAGTAGATATTAGGCTTTCTAGTATTCCACTTAAAGTGTTTGCTGAAATGCTTGAAAGAAGTTATGGTTGATGTCATGTCTTGCATAGTGCTTTAGTACTTCACACCATATTGGTGGGAAATTTTTCTTTAGGCATTGATTATGCATGAGAGTGTGAGTTAATGTTAGTTCTATTGCACAAGAGATTAGTAAACCTAGCATAGGAAACTAGATGTCTAGCATACTTTTTGGCTCTATGGACTTTGAACTTCATGCTTGATGATCATGTGTTTAAGTAAATGAATTTATCTTGAATATGTGATTAGATAAGGGATTAGTGCTGAGGGATTGGGCTAGTCTATATTAGTAGTCCTTGCCTAGAGATTAATGCATTGATTGTTTCTTTCATATTGATCATGATTTAGATTCACCTTGTTATTCATTAATCTTGAATCTTTGTTTTCTAGTTTTCATTTCTTGTTTTAGGTTGTTAGATTAGACTTCCCTTCTTTTGATTAGGCCTAGCTTAGCAAGTCTTCTGCATCTCATCTGTTCTTTAGCCTTTGGATTGGATTGACACCTCAAGTACTACAATGACATGTGTGTTTGAGGATTGATCTAAGGATTAAAAACTTTAACATCACGTGGCAAGGCACTGCTCGAAGCATTTTCCAGGTACGGTCTTAGTTAGGAAATCTGCTGGATTTAGGCTCGTGTAAATCTTCTGTAGGTTGGTAGATCCATCAGTCACTAGATCCCTGATGAAATGGTACTTAGTGTCGTTATGTTTAGTCCTGCCATGGTGAACTGCATTTTTTGCTAAGCATATTGCACTTTGTGAATCGCAATGAAGACTAAAACATTCTGACTTAAAGCCTAATTCACCACAGATACCCGTAAGCCAAATTCTTTCCTTTGCTGCTTCTGCGAGAGCTATGTATTCGGCTTCAGTGGTTGACAAAGCGACCACTGGCTGTAATGTGCTCTCCAGCTGACGGTATTCCCTCCAACTTGAAACACATAAGCTGAAACTGATATGCGCCTATCTAAATCAGTGGCATAGTCTGAGTTGCTAAACCCAACTATATCAAACTTCTCCGGTTTAGTGAAGATTAAGCACATGTCCAAAGCTCCTGTAATATATTTCAAAGTCCATCTGACTGCTGCCCAATGAACTCTCCCTGGCTGAGCCATAAATCTGCTAACTAGGCATATAACAATACCCAAATTTGGTCGAGAACCAATCATGGCATACATCAGACTGCCTACTGCGCTTGCGTATGGCACCTTATCCATATATTCAGCTTCTGATAAAACCTCTTCTTCTGAAAGCTTCCTTAGTTTAAACTGAGAACTTGTTGGTGTTATTACTGCCTTAGCTCCTTCCATGTTGAATGTTTTCAGAACCTGTCTCAAATACTTTTCCTGTGATAGCTTGATAACTCCTTTCTTTCTGTCTCTGATGATATCCATTCCTAGGATTCTGGTCGCAGGACCTAGATCCTTCATCTCAAATTCATTCATCAAATGTTTCTTTAAGTTCTGAATCTTCTTGGGATCCTTCGCTGCCACCAACATATCATCGACATAAAGATGAAGATATATCCTATCCTCAATGGTAGTTCTGATATAGTACACACATATATCATGTTTGCTCTGTGTGAAACCTTGAGTCTTCATGAATTCATCAAACCGATGATTCCACTGCCTAGACGACTGCTTCAATCTGTACAACGACTTCTTTAGCAAGCACACCTCTGATTCTTTTCCTTTTTCTATGAACCCTTATGGTTGGTTTATATAGATTTCTTCATCTAGTGATCCATGAAGGAATGCTGTTTTGACGTCCAGCTGTTCCAACTCCAGATCAAAATTAACCACAACGGATAACAAAATCATGATCGAAACATGCTTAACCACTGGGGAGAAGATTTCATTGTAGTCTATTCCTTCAATTTGTCTAAATCCCTTCTCCATCGCTTCTGGATTTCCCTAGGAGCCCTGCTTCTCGTAACTCGATCTCTTTAGTTGTTGCCGAGGTGACAACTTCTTCTAATGTTAGTGGGTCTTCATGTTTTCCGTACTTCAGAGTGTGTACCGAAGGAGCATCGGCCTTTGGTAATTCTGACATTACTTGTACTGCCTGATCTTCATCAGTTATTACGATCTCAAGGCTCTCGAGTTCGTCTACCATTCTTAAGAACACATTCATATTCTCCTCTATGCTCTTGTGTTCATCCATCTTGTAGCTGGCAAATCGTTGATTCAGATACACCCGATTAGGTATAATCTTCGCATTATATTCTCTTTCAAGCGCTTTCCAGACCTCAACAGCAGTGGATTCTTTCATCACCTTCCTAAGAACCATATTTGTGAGACTTGAGCATATCATTTTCTTTGCTTTCACATCTCTTTCCTTCTTGGTTTTATCTCAGGAAGAACTATCCTGATTCCCTTTCCTTTTGAAGAAGAAGTTAAGGTGATGTCTTGGATAATGTCCCCGAGACCTTACAGTTCGAGTTGCATCAGCATCTTGAACTTCCACATACCGAAATCACCTTTCCCATCAAACTTCTCCATCTCAAACTTATGGACTGGATCCATACTTCCTTCCCGTGTCGACACCGTTCACCACAGAATCCCTGAGTTTTGACTCTGTCCAGAATACTCAACTCAAACACCACAATCCGATCAGACCCAGCTGCACGCAGACTTGAATGCTTGATCGCACTCTCCTTCCTGCTGACCCCGCAGCTCTGATACCACTTGTTACGGAATTTGTTTTTGATTGATCGTTGATTGTTGAATTTGATAAGTATCAATTTGTTTGAGTTTAGTAAAGAGACACAGAAAATTGTTTACCCAGTTCCCTTTCGGTACGTCTGGGGAGAGATCAAAACTCTCCAGCGATGCACTATAACAGAAAGAATAATCGAGATTGTTTCTCTTTTGTTACAGATTTTCTTGCTTGCTCTCTGTGCTAATCAAGGTTCTCAAAGGAGCTATATATAGCTACTGGTGTAAACTATATCTCTAAGACAAGAACTAAGTAACCGGAGATGATATCGCTCAAGAGAATCTAGGTGAATCTCTATTCTTTATCTCCTCTGTTTCGTTTCTATCTCAAAACCACAAACAGACTTCGTTCTCTTCTTATGTGCATCGAGATGGGCTTCAGCTCTCACAGCCCATTTTCCTCTCGCCTCCTTTGCCTTTGATAACGATCCCACTAAGAGCTGGCCCAAGACAAAATAGCTCACAAAGAGAATTGTTTAACAACTTAAGCAATAAAGAGAAAATGCACAAGAAAATAGAAAACTAGCAAGACTGAAGCAAGAAGTGAAATGCAATAAAGCTAGATGAAGTAAGAACAAAGAAAGTAAATGATCTAAATGCAAGGACCAAAATGGAAGATAGATGCAATAACTTGAAATGCAAGGCAAGGTATAAACCAAAAACAACTTAAATGGAAGCAATGCAAGTGAAAACAGAGTAAAAGACGTGAAATGTAAGCAACGAAATAGAAGAGGTTCAAGGCTAGAGCAATGGTGACTTGGGGATTACTTAGCTTAATATTTAGGGAAATCAAACTAGAAACAAGCAAGGTACATAATCAAGCCACGAATTCAATCAATTTGCAACAAGGCAAAGATGTCTAAGTAACGCACATGTCAAACCCACTTTTGATAGTGTATTTGTACCAAACCAGCATGATAAACAAGGCTCTTAAAGACCAAACAATATACTATGATGCAATATAATCATCTAAGCAATTGTCACAAAACTCAGTTCTTTCAAGCATTTAAACAAACACTTGTGATGCAGCAAACACTTATGATCTATTTCACTGAAACAAGTTACTCAAGCCTTAAAAACAACTAAGCAAGGTAAACCAAGCAAATAACAAGCAAAAATCCCCTAAGCAATCAACTAATCATTCCCAAATCTGCTCTAACCTTAAACCATATGAAACTACTCACAACTCATCACGAAATCAACTGAACAAAACAGAAATAGCAAAACAAACATGATTAAATAGATACTAGATGATAGATAGTAAGAGAAATGCAAAACTTTATTGAAAGAGTGATCTTGGATCAAAATCTCATAAAATATCTTTGTGGTTTCCCACAGCTCGAAATTAAGATAAGCTTAAGCTTAAGTAAGTCAAAGGATAAGGCTTGGTAAAAAGCAGAAAAAGTTCGGTCAACAGCGTGGCGTTGACGCATCGAGCAGTACGGACAATGTTCTGCCTGATGCGCCACCCCGATGCAGAATGGCTCTAGTCGCGGTTCTATCATCCAAACTTCCTTTGCCACGAGATGGGTCTTTATGTGTACAGTGGACAGTATTGGGGGTCCTGGTCAATGCTAGACCCGATATGCCCTGTTTTACCATATCGGCCAGTACGGCCTTCTCTGCTCGGTACGCCATCTCAGTGCAGTCTTGAAACCCACGACCAGACTTCTCTTCTTCGTCCAGCGATCCACATCAGGCACACTCCTTATGTGTTCTTCTCTATGATCCTTCTCGATGTAGACGCATACTTAACAAGACTCCTTCTCTTGGCATCTCATTGAATGTGAGCTGCTTCAATCTCCTTCCCAAGTTCCAAATCCTCCAAATACACTTGAAATACACCACAAACATGCAAATGTATGCATCCCTAATCTAAATGCATGCATGGTTACTTCTAGATGCAAAAGGGACTATAATGAGAAGATAACATGCAAGAACAAGATAAAGTGTATGCAAGATGCAGCTTAAAACACTACAATATAGCAGGCTATCAACACCCCCACACTTAGTCTTTGATCAAGCAAACAAAACATCAAGTATGGTGATGAGTTTTAAAATGGGAACTCATATCTTTAAAATGCTAACAATAAATCAAAATGATGTCCATGTTTATAGTTCTAGAATGTAGATGATGGAACTATACTCTAAAAACCTGGCCACACTCATCACATAATGAAAATGATTCTCGAGTAATCAACCTACACAAGCTCTCAAATCACTTGACTTTTTTATTATTCATTAAGCAAGTAACCAATGGATCAAGTTTATGTAAATCAAGTGAAAACATTTGGTTTAGGCGACATGGTTATGAGATGAAAATGATCTCATGCATGATGGGTTCAAAGTATCAAGGGATCACTCATATAAAAATAATCCATCTTAGGCAAAATCCTAAAGGTGGAAGCACACTTATGCATGAAAGGAAAAGCTCTCTTCTACCGTTTCCCAAAGATGATCTTAATTAAGTTTAAATCCCAAGATAAACCTCTAAATCTACCCTTTCCAAAGCTTTTGTGATCTCTTCCTTCTTGATATGTGGGGGAAACTCCTTCTTTTGCTTGTGTGGTTGACTTCTTTTAGAGCTCTCTCTTCTTTGTTGTACATGCGCCCTTTTTCACAACCTTTTGGTGGATTGCTTGGTCTGATTTTTTTTCTTTTTGGATGACCTTTGTTAGCTTGCTGTTGCAGGCGCCTTTTATTCTTTGTAGCTTAGAGCTTTTTCCTTTTTCACTTAACCACAAAATACAATCTTCTTTCCCACAATGTCATTCTCTTCATATTACCATTCCCTCTCTTCTTCTCTCCTCAAAAGATGTAAACAATCAAAGCTCAACCACTTAAACCTAGTATCGAGCTCAAAATGCAAGCTGATATCTACAAGAGAGATCCTCCTTGTCAGCCTTATTCCTAACACTTTTTGCCATGATAAATATGAAAATGCAGTGTAAGGCCTCACAAACTCTCACAATAGTGTTTCGGTTTAGAAGGAAAGATTGGTTCAAGGAGTGGATAACTGTCTCTTAATAATGAGGATCAGCTACTTAGATCAACAAGAGTGGTAAAAGGGAAGAAGATAATCCAAGTATGTATATTGGTAGCCATGTAATCACTTTCAATGTATATACAAGATAATTCAAAGTTCAAATTAAGGTTCCACTTAGATAAAAGTCAAGATAAAATCAAGTTCAACTTCAAACAAGAGTTTCAAAATCATAAATTCAAAGAGTGGTTCAGCCTTATTTCAAGTGCTTCATCAAATGCATCAAAGGACTAAGAACAAGGGCATCATTTTCATAAACCACTAGCATTTTCAAAGATTTACTATCATTGCACCCATTTTAAACAAGCAAGCTACATCCCGAATGAATGCATGAAGTTTAAGTGCACCTTAGACACATGATCAGCAAGCATTGAGAACAGAACTCCAATCCTATAAACCCAAAGTGCACCTTAGACATCTAATTCCTTAGGCTAAGAGAACAAATCCTTTAAGAGACTCATAGCAGCATTTCATCAAACACTTATCAGACATAAGAGAAAGCCAAGATACTAAACAAGCCTGACCAAGACTAATCTAGTGTTAAGCACATCTAATAGAGAGAAGACAATCATATTAGGCATAAGATATCACTAATTTAGTCCTAAAACCCTTCTAATCTATCACATCTCAAACCCTAAATAAGACTACTCACTAGCCATAATCAAAACCACAGACTCCAAAGAGAAATAATGGTTAAGCATGATTAAAAAGCAGAATAAGCAAGAATAGATTAAACGCAAATACATAAATTCACTAAATCAAACTAGTTTTTTCAAAGCAAATCTGAAAAAGGAAAGATTTTAAGTGCAAGAACAGAAGAAAAATAATAAGATCTAAGTTGCCTAACCATTTTAGGACTTTAGTATATATAGGAGAACTTGAAAACCCCTAATAAACCAAGATTAAACCAAAAATAGGATGACTCGGATATACCACATCGATCATGTATCAATACACACGTCGATATCATGTCTTCATCTGGGTTGTATCGATGTCCCCTGGTCGATATGCTAGTCGATACGGAAGGCTTCAAGGTTGTATCGGCTTGACTCTTCTTGGTGTGAAGTCGATACAAGCGCCCTTTAGTTAAGGCTTATCGGGCATACACATCGATATTGCACCTCGGTATTGTCCTGTCTTTGTGTATCGGTTTGGGACGTCGATACGCTGCTCAGTATAGGCTCTCTTCTGTTGCATCGAGGTCTTCCTTAGTCGGTATGTTGCCTTCACACCACGCCTATACTGTACCGATGTTGAAGTGATCGATACTCCCATCGCTATGCACCGTATCGATCAGATGATGTCGATGTTGTTATCGATATTGGCCTATCCGCCTTTGTCCTTCTCCTTCCTTCATTCCCAGCTCACATCCATTGCACCACATGGTCTCCAAACTCCTTCTAGTACCTGAATAAAACTCCAAATGCATGCAAAATGCAATGTAACTCATAAAACTACACTAACTCCTAAATATATGCAAATGGGACAAGAATAAGCAAAATATGCATGTTTAAAGACTAAAACTAGTGATGAATGCAAGCTAAAATGGTATAAATAATAGAGATATCAACACCCCCACACTTGCCTTTTGTTTGTCGTCAAGCAAACAAACTAAGACAAGGAGGAAGTGAGGTTTGAAGGTGGGCACTCAAATCCAAAAATGCCAAGGTAAAGAAATGAAGTCAATGTCTAAGTGTAGGATACAAAACACAATCAGTTATACTTTAAAGAACCTAGCCATGCCTATCCAGTTTCAAAATGATCTCTATCTCAGCTTAGTCAAATGCTCAAATCAATCAATCCCTTTAACATTCATTTAAACTTTGTAACCAAGTAAATCATGTTCAAGCAAATCAAGTGGAATCATTTGGCTAAGGGTTAAGGTCATGAGATAAAAATGTTCTCATCAAAATGTGGGTTCAAGTGTAAGGGTTTCTCTAAAAAAAGAATGAACTTAGGCATAATGCTAAAGGTGAAGCACAACTTATGCATATAATGA
Organism: Thlaspi arvense; assembly: GCA_911865555.2. Classification (NCBI taxonomy): domain Eukaryota; kingdom Viridiplantae; phylum Streptophyta; class Magnoliopsida; order Brassicales; family Brassicaceae; genus Thlaspi; species Thlaspi arvense. Next base: position 50,087,256 of record OU466862.2, read on the forward strand.
TATATTACTATCTACCCAATGCCTAAGAATGTTCTAGACCCCAAAACTCTTACCCCAAATCAAACCCAATTCTTTGATCTCACCATTTTGTGGCCTTCTTTTTGCTTCTTTGTTGTGGGCGCCTTCTCTTTGTATTGGGGAGTCTCCTTTTCTTCATCCTTTTGATATATTAGGCTTTGATGCCTTCTTTGTTGTTATCGCTAAGACTCAATCTTCATAATAGCCACCCTTTTTGAGCTTATTTCGTTCCACACATCCTGAGTTTTTGCTTGGTTCCACACATGCTGAGTTTTTGCTTGCTTCCCCATTCTCATTCCTTTCCCCCTATACTTTCTTTCTTCTCTCACTCTCTCCTTTTAGACCAATGTAACACTCAAATCCGCCAAGACCTATAACTACCATCCTAAACCTATGTCTAACACAAAGTGAAGAGCCAGTTCTACATAGTAACCAACCCTTGTAGTGCCAACCTAACACTTTATGCTCAGTTCATTCAAAAATAGGCCTCACACACAAAGATAATGTTTAGGTTTGAAAGTAAGGTAATGTTAAGGTGTCGTAACTGTCCCTTAATGGTGAGGATCAGCTATTTGGACTAGCAACAGAGGTAAAAAGGAAGAAACAAAGTCCAAATATGCATATGGGTAATCCATGAAACCATTTTCCATTACAAAAACATGATAATTAACAATTCAAATTGATGGTTCTAATAAATAGGGATGATTTTCAAAGAGCAAGCGATTTCAGCATGAGACTAGATGATCAAATTTAGCATTCAAGAGCATGGTTCAGCCTTAGTTTCTAACTTCTTATGATGCATCAAACATTTAACCACTTAGACATTTAAATCAGTTCTAAACACGTAGCATTTTACAAGGACTTATCATCATCATGCCCTATGCAAATGCAATGCAACCTATATGAAAAATACTAGACTCAATCCTAAACAAATGAATACAACTACATGCTTTTCTTTTTGGCTTGCAAAAGATAAACAAATTTTAATTTTTTCGATTTTAGTTTTTTAATGCACTTAGATGAATGCATGAGACTCAAAGATGAATAAAAAGGAAAAAAAAACTAAGAAAAAAACAAACAAAGAGTAGAAGAGAGAAGCAACAGAAATATATTACAAGAACTCAAAAAAAAATGCAATGGTATATACAATGGAGGAGTTTTTGGTACCTTAGAAGGTGGTGTGTGAGGTGTAGGAGGCTCCTGAAAGGTCCTCCATGAAGTCAATGTTGTGGCTCCTTGTTGGCCATTCTCTCATTGTGTGTCTCCTCCTCCTTGGCTCTTCTTGACATGATGCTCTTGGTGGCACCCAACCTCTCAATTGCTCATAACCAGCAAAAGAGCGCCTTCTACTAGGAGCTCTAGCCACTCCTTGGCTTTCAGCCTCTTGCTCTTGTTGATGAGCAAAAGTAGAGGCTCCACTAGACTTCCTCTTTAGGTCCTTGATTTAAGCCTTCATGCTCTTCATGCCCTTCACCAACATCTTGATAGCTTTGTCTTGCCATTTGTTCCATCTTTGCAAGAGGTTGATGTGTTCATGGACCTTCTTCAAGGGCCCTCCTTGGTGTGAGACATCATGGGGCTGGAAGTGGTATTCCTCACTGTTGTAGCTTGGAGCATCTGATTCTTCTTCTTCTTGAATTCCTTCTCCCATTTGCCCTCCTTCAAAGACCACAAAGGGATAGTCTCGTTGAGGAAGAGGAGTGTTGGCGCCTTGGTGAATGTAAGAGGATAGAGCGCCAGCTTGGTAGAGAAGGTGCTGTGGAATTGAAAAGGCAAAGCTGGTGGGGTTGGAGAAGCTTTGCAGCAGATTCATATTCTTGGATGAAGTTGTAGATGAACTTGTCACCCACATTTTCACCAAGGAACCTTGCTTTCTTCAGGTATGGCAGGTCCAAGTATGTGATCTTGACTGTTGCTGGTCCACTCTCAACTCCTGCAGCTTCCATCAGTTGTGTAATAAGACCAGCACAATACAGATTTGGCACCAATGTATGATGACCAAAAGTTGCTGCATGAAGATGGTGACCATTCCAGTTGTCCCATCTGCTCCCTTGAGCTCAACACCTTGCCTTGTGCAGTCAAGTATGCTCATAAGAACTTGATCAATCAGCTCCCATTCTCCTCCTTCAACCGCTCCACTTTCCTTCCTAGCAAAGAGTGTATGCGCTAGCGCCTTGTGCAAATATCTGATGGCTGGATTTCTGATCAGAGAAGCCTTGCTTCTTCCTGGTTTGAAAGCGCCTGATATATCATGGTTTTTATGGTTTTTAACCATGGTATAAGCCCTTTTTATCGAGTCTTTTAGTCTTTTTAGAGTCCTAGTAGAGTCTTTGCATGTTATAGCATGACTGGAGCATAATTGGAGGTTTTGGAACTTTTTGGAGCATTGCAAGAATCAACCACGAAGTTAGCAACTCAAAGGCATCGATTGGCATTGGTGACGATCGTTACCACTCAAGGGTGACGCTCGTCACCCGCATCTGAAGAGGAGTCGCGACTTATTTTAAAAGATGGAGAGGAAATTGTAACTTTGGCCCAGAAGTTTCACTAATTACAAGAATTGTCCAGCTCGTGTTTTAGCTTGTATATATTGGGTTTTCAGCCTATGTTGGCATATATCTTAGATTTTAGAATTCAGAGAGCTTTAAAGAGAGTATTATTCAGAGCTTTTGGGGAGACAGATCCTGTACTCTTTTAGAGAAGATTTCAAACCCCTTTATCTTTTACTCTATTCTTTTAATGCAGTTTTATTCAGTTGTGTTTTGTGCCTTCATGATCATGTCTGAGTAATCTGTTAGTTAAGTTAGGGCTTTTCAAAGGTTGATGAAGAGTTTGTAGAATTGCTAAACTGTTAGGAAATCCATTGGTTCTTCATATGTGCTTGCCTTCATATCGATTTCTGAGACTAATCATCTACACTTCGAAACCCTAGGTTGTTTAGTAGATGTGATAACATTGTTAATCACCTGAACTAGTATTAGATGAGCTAAATGCCTATTTGCAAAGAGATTTGACTTATGAGTTTTGTGAACAATCGAAACCTGATCCTTAATGCTTGCTTAACTTGTTAGAATTTTCAAAGAGATTTGGAATTATGTGAATTAGGCATAGATAACTTATGCAATGAGAACTGATTAGTTATATTATTGAGTTTTGAGTTCAAGACGGTTTTAAATTATTCCTGCTTGCATGCATTCTACATTCTCGGATTCAATCTGCGAATTGTCCTGACTTAGCGCTTTTAGTTTTCTGAACTTAGATCAATCAACAAATCGCCTACTTCTATCACTTTAGTTACTTTGCATTACATTCAAGATTTACTGCTTAGATTAATCCGAATCTATAATCGCTAGTGTAGTAAGCTCACTCCCTTGGGATTCCATAAGCTTTTATGCTACAACTGCTTTGCTGTGCACTTGCAGTAGTTAATTAATTGGGTAAAACCTGAGCCCTATCAAGTTTTTGCGCCGTTGCCGGAGAGTAATAGCTGCCTATCAATTTTTAGTATTATGATTTTGTCTAAGTTTTTATTTGTTTACTGACTTTTGCTACTTTTCTTTGTGATGGTTTCAGGTGTATGCCTAATCGCAGTACCAGAAGCAACAAAGAAAAGGAGCTTGTGACTTTGAGCATAGACGAACTAGCTAAGTTGGAAAGGACCATCAGGAAAACCAAGAAACATTCTACAATGGTCGCTCCAATCATCTTGGTTGAAAATGCAGAAGGTCACTTGGTTGACAAAGATGGAAACAGGAGGAATGAAGAAGGGCAGAGACTGGATCAGAATGGGAATGTCATAGCTGAACAGGTGGTTTAACAAGTGGTGATTGACGCTGGAGTTGCTGCTGGAAACGCTGCTGGGCGTTTTGTTCAAAAGACTCTTGGAGATTACAACAGACCTGACCAGTTTTATGCCAACAGAGCTGCAATCCACCCTCCTGCATTCCAGAGGAACGATTCTGCTCTCAAGTGTGCTTATTATCAGCTGGTGGGTCAGCATCCTTTCCATGGCTTACCACATGAGCATCCTATGGATTACATTGAGAGGGTTGAGGATTTTGCTTCAAGTGTCAAGGCTAATGGAGTTAGCAATGACTTCCTGTTCTGCAAGCTGTTCCCTTACTCTCTTGGAGGAGATGCTGCTTATTGGCTGAAGCAGCTGGATCCTGGTTCGCTGACCACTTGGGAAGACACCAAGAATGCCTTTCTGAACAACTTTTTTATGCTGATGCTATATCAGCAGAGCTGAAAACAAAAATCTCTTCATTCTCCCAAGATCATACTGAAGCATTTAAAGCTTATTGGCTGAGATTCAAGTCTTTTTAGAGAGACTGTCCTCATCATAGCTTCACTCAGTTGCAGCTGCTTGGAAATTTTTTCAGAGGAGTGGACTAGAAGTATCAGATTGCTTTGGATGCTGCTAGCAGTGGGAACTTTAACACAAACTGTCCTGAAGATGCAATCACTTTGATTGAGAATTTGGCCTGCAGTAACAACACCAAGAATGCTGATTTTCAAAGGATGAAACAGGCTGTTTTGAATGATGGGAACCAGATAGCTGAAGTTAAGGCTAAGCTGGACAGTATGCATAGCCTTCTGGTGGGAAAACCGGTGGAGGATTTTAAGTCCTCTGCGCTATCAACTGAGATATCCCGGTCATTAGTCAAGTATCACCCTCATATTACTTTTTGAACCGGTGGAGGATTTTCAGTCCTCTGCTCTCCCAGCTGAGCTATCCCGGTCATTAGTCAAGTATCATCCTAATATTACTATAGGATAAATCAGTCCACTTTGCTGCAAAGGTGGAGGCTTTCGAAAATCCAGAGGAGATTAAGCAGGATGATGTTAATTTCATCAATGCTGGAGGATTTCAGGGTTAAAGGTTTGGAGATCAACAATGGAACAGAGGTTACAACAGCAACAACCAGAAGAGCACCTTCACAGGAAAGCAGAATCCTTCTGGTTACACGCCAAAGCTTCAGTTCTAGAAGACAGAGTTTCAAAAACCTTACCAGAACAGCAGCAACTTCAATAGGAACAATGGTTCTTCAACCTACCAAAATGCACATCCACAAGACAACAAGATGGAAGCTATGTTGGAGCAGATACTAGAAGGACAGCAGAAGATGACAGTATATTTCAATGGCAAGATAGATTCGCTGTATCAGGACATGCACAGAAAAATTAAGAGTCTGAACTCTCACATGAAGAAGCTGGATGTTCAGGTTACTCAAACTGCAAGAGCTGTTCAGAGGCAAGAAGGATTCCTTCCTAGAAGAACTGATGATAATCACAAGCAGCATGTGAATGCCATCACACTAAGGAGCGGAAGGAACTTGCAACCTGTGTTGCAAAAAGGTTTGAGTTCAGAGGAATTCGTTGGACTTGAAGAATTTGAAGATGATGAAATTCCTGCTAAAAAAGAGCGAGTGACGATCATCACCCCTGAAGGGGGTCGCTCGTCCCCCAATTTGTAAAACCCGACACGACTTCGTCCCCTACAAGTGACGTTCGCCACCAGGAGGGTGATGCTCGTCACCAACCACGAATCACAGCTGCTTCGCCTGAGACTTCAAACAATGTTAAGGAAACAATGTATAAGCCTAAGGTACCCTATCCTAAGCATCCCAAGATGTCTAAACAGGAGCTTGAAGATGCCAGATGCAAGGCTATCATGAAAAAATTGGTCATTGAGATTCCTTTGATTGATGTTGTGAGGATTACTCCTGTTATAAGGATATATGTGAAGAGGATGGTGACCAACAACTTGAGCCTAGAGTAAGGAGCAATGATGATCAACAAGCAGGTCAGTGCAGTGATTCAGAACAGAGTACCAGAGAAGCTTTCAGACCCTGGAAGCTTTGTGTTGGACTGCACCATATTTTCAGACAGGTTTGAGAGATCATTGTGTGATCATGGTTCTAGTGTGAACCTGATGCCTCATTCTGTTACCAAGAGTTTAGGATGACCGATTTTGAAGCTACCAGTATATCTCTTGTCCTAGCTGATAGATCAGCCAGAGTTCCTGAAGGTGTGATAGAGGATGTTACTTTCAAAGTAGGAGATTGCATGATTCCTACTGATTTTGTGGTTCTGGAGTATGGAGAAGAACCCAAAGATCCTCTGATTCTTGGCAGACCCTTCTTGGCTATTGCAGGAGCTATTATAGATGTCAGGAAGGGTAGAATAGAGCTGAATGTTGGTGACTTGGTGATGCAATTCGAAATGGACAAGCTGATGAAGAGGCCAACCATAGATAGACAAATATTCTATGTGGATGTTTTTACCAACCTTACTGAGCAGATCTTCCAAGATATGAGTCCAGAAGATCCCTTAGAGAGGGCGATGACCACTTCTACAGTAGAGGTTGAGCATCTAGATGCACCTGTTACTGGTTATGCAAAGATGATGGATGCTACTGCACATGTCATGTAACTGGTTGCACAGGAAGAGGTAGTCAACACATCTGCGAAAGCTACTGCAATGGGCGATTGGAGTGCATCAAAAGCACCAAAAGTTGAGTTTAAACAGCTTCATGCAGGGCTAAGGTACGCCTTCCCTGGAGAAAACTCTACCTGTCATTGTTAATGCTTCATTGAACAATGCAGAGCTCACTCTTTTGCTAAGAAAGCGGCGCAGATTTCGCAAAGCTCTTGGCTATTCTCTAGATGATATTTCAGGTATTTTTCCAAACTTGTGCATGCATAGGATACATCTGGAGGATGAATCGAAATCATCAGTGGAGCATCAGAGGAGGCTGAATCCGAACCTGCATGATGTTGTGAAGAAGGAGATGATGAAGCTGCTGCAGGCTGGGATCATCTTTCCCATATCAGACAGCGCCTGGGTCTGTCTGGTTCATGTGGTTCCTAAGAAAGGTGGCGTCACAGTGGTGAAGAATGACAAAGATGAGCTGATTCCTACAAGAACAGTGACTGGACACAGGATGTGTATTAATTACAGGAAGCTGAATGCAGCCACAAGGAAAGATCACTCCCCACTGCCATTCATCGATCAGATGCTGGAGAGGCTGGCGAATCACAAGTACTACTGTTTTCTAGATGGATATTCAGGCTTCTTTCAGATCCCCATCCATCCAGATGTTCAGGAGAATACCACCTTTACCTATCCTTATGGCACATTTGCATATCGCAGAACGCCATTCGGATTGTGTAATGCTCCTGCGACATTTCAGATGTATATGATGTCGATTTTCACAGACATGATTGAGAAGTTTATGGAGGTTTTCGTGGATGACTTCTCAGTTTATGGGTCTTCCTTCAAGAGCTGTCTGGACAACTTGTGTGCAGTTCTGCAGAGATGTAAAAAGAAGCATTTGGTTCTGAATAGGGAGAAATGTCATTTTATGGTACAAGATGGCATTGCTCTTGGTCACAGATTCTATGGAGATGGCATAGAAGTGGATAAGGTGAAAATTGAAGTGATGACAATTCTGCATGCGCCTGATTCTGTCAAAGCAGTGAGAAGTTTTCTGGGTCATGCTGGTCTCTACAGAAGATTCATCAATGACTTCAGCAAGATTGCAAGACCTCTTACGGCTCTTCTCTGCAAGGATGTGAAGTTTGAATTCTCTGCAGAATGTCAATCAGCTTTTGAGCAGATCAAACAGGCTTTGGTGACAGCTCGTATTGTACAACCTCCAAACGGAGATTTGCTTTTTGAAGTGATGTGTGATGCCAGCGATTTTGCAGTTGGAGCAGTGCTGGGACAGAGGAAGGACATGAAGCTACACGCCATCTACTATGCCAGCATGACATTGGATGAAGCTCAGAAGAACTATGCTATTACTGAGAAGGAACTGTTGGCAGTGGTCTTTGCCTTTGAGAAGTTTTGCAAGTACCTTGTTGGTTCCAAGGTCGTGATCCATACAGACCATTCAGCACTGAAGTATTTGATGCAGAAGAAGGATGCAAAGCCAATGCTGTTGAGATGGATTATGCTTCTTCAAGAGTTTGATATTGAAGTTAAGGACAATAAAGGAGTTGAGAATGGAGTTGCTGATCATATCTCCAGAATTCAGATTGAAGATGATGTCCCAATCAATGATTTCTTGCCTGAGGAGAATGTGTATCTTATAGAAACTCGGTTTCAGGAAAAAAGTATTGAAAACCTGGGTTTAAGGGGGTGGGGGGGGGGGGGGGGGGGGGGGGGGGTGATGCTCGACACCAACCCAGCAGACTCGCGATCAAGTCAAGCTATGAAATCAGTGACGATCGTCACCCACTCTGGTAACGCTCGTCACCCGTCCCAGCTATTGGCAATAATTTGTGCAAGCTTAGGAACTGCGTTTCAAGAGCAAGTCTATGTTGTGAATGATCCCAAGAAGCCATGGTATGCTTATATTGCCAACTACTTAGCTGCAGAAGATGAACCACATGATTTTAAGGGATATGCTAAGAAGAAGTTCTTGAGAGAACTTAGGAGATTTTACTGGGATAAGCCATATCTTTGCAGACATTGTGCAGATGGGAATTACAGGAGATGCATAGCAGAAACTGAGGTTCCAGACGTTCTGTTTCACTGTCATGGCTCTGAATATGCAGGACACTTCGCCACTTTCAAAACAGTCTCCAAAGTTCTTCAAGCAGGCTTCTGGTGGCCAACTATGTTTCAGGATGCACATGCATTCATTACACGCTGCGATACATGTCATAGGAGAGGGAAGATTAACATAAGATATGAGATGACACAGAACTTCATTCTTGAGGTTGAAGTCTTTGACTGTTGGGGCATTGACTTCATGGGTCTTTTTCCTTCATCCTATTGGAACATATACATTCTAGTTGCTGTTGACTATGTATCTAAGTGGGTAGAGGCGTTGGCTACTCTTACCAATGATGCTGTAGTGGTTTTGAAGCTAATTAAGACCATTATTTTCCCCAGATTTGGTGTCCCGCAAATTGTTATCAGTGATGGTGGTTCTCACTTTGTTAACAAAGTCTTTGACAAGCTGCTGAAGAAGTATGGTGTTTAACATAGAGTGGCCACAGCTTATCATCGCCAGACCAGTGGCCACGGCTTATCTCTATAACTCTCGTTTACAGTTGTTTCCTGGTAAACTGCGTTCTCGTTGGTCAGGTCCCTTCACTGTCAAAGAGGCTAGACCACATGGCACCATTGTTTTGATCAACTCCAAAGGAGAGGAGTTCACTGTCAATGGACAGAGGGTGAAACACTATTGGGCACAAGCCGAGAGCACAGCAGGAAACATTGTGTCTCTAGATGATGCACCTGTTGTCTGAGCAGCAATCAAAGCCGAGCTAATGACTTTAAACAACCGCTTGGTGGGAGGCAACCCACTGATAAGTTTTCTTTTTCGTGTACTTAGTATTATTTTCGTGTATATACTATTATAGTTAAAAAAAAAAGTTAAAAAAAAAAACAAGGGAACTAGTCGATCACCGAGTGACAATCGTCACCCACAAGGAGGTGACGCTCGTCACCCGTCCGAGGCTCAGGTACACATCTTATTCTTTCTTTCTTCTTCCTTGTGTCCTAACTGATAAACACCCGAAAATATTCAAAAATCATCAAATTCATAACTTTTGATTTTGTTAACCGAATTAAGTGATTCAAAAGTCTAGCCCTCTTTCATAATCTCTTATTAGTTTTCACGATCTGCAAGGTATGTTTTCGGAATCTCCAATTTTCAGTCCGCCATAGGTTGGGTTAAATCCGATTTTCGACTTGTTTAGCTTGATTTAACTGTTGCATCATGGCTATTTAGGTTGTATTAGATTAATGATACTATCCATATGTGATTTTAATGGTTGCTTTGGAAGTTTTTGAAATTTTTGAGTTCATGATGAAATTTACAAAAATCTGGAAATATTAGGTGATTTGGATTGATGTTGTGATTACTTTGTGTTCCTGGTAGTGCTGCTATTGATTGCCATTAGCTACTTCACACTGATTTGTGGATTTTTGGATTTTTCAAAAATTGGCTAATTATAGTGGATTTTGGTTGTTCTCGATTTGAATTTTTCAGATGCCTCCCCGTGAGAAGAGACAGCGATCAGCATCTTCTTTAAGCGATGCATCCGGTTCAGCAAAGTCAGTGAGCACGAGACCAGTGTGCAGGCATCCATAGCCTAAGCGAGAGGATAGGAAAATCGCTTCCGAAGTTGCTTGGGCAGGGCCCCCGAAACAGGAAATAGCGAAGGATGGCTGCATTTTCCACGACATTCAGGAAGACTGGGATGAGTAGGACACGCTGTTCTACGATGCGTGGCAAGAAGTGAAGATCCTTCCCACCAGATTCGCAGACATCACAGCGCTGCACAAGATGGACATTTAGGATGAGGTTCTGCAGACTCTCGAGAGGATCGGGATGGGCACGATGGCGACACAGCAGTACGATCTGTACCCCGATCTGGTTCTCCAATTCCTCTCCACCGTTCGAGTGTACTACGAAAATGAGCTGGCCAAGACAGCGCAGCAGGGCACACTCACCTTTCTGATCAGACAGATTCGCTACAGACTAAGTCTCTTTGAGCTTTGCGGGATCTATGGTTTCGTTAACCATCCTTCAGGGTGCTCACACCTTCACAGTGGACCCACAAGTTCAGGAATGGCGTCTATGAGAGCAAAACGAGCACACATACAGATGTTAGGCATCTCGTGATGAGGTACATTCTGCGCCTTCTAGGCAATACCATCCTCTGCAAGTCTGCGCCAAGTAAGATGCGTGTCAGCGAGCTTGTTCTGCTCTATTACGGCTTCGCTAGTATGCTGGATGATGAGATCCTTATGGAGAGCATGGTCCGCGCCAACTTGGGCGCCATTTTTGCAGAGCACTTGGTCTCTCTGAAGACCAAGCCATTCACTAGCTGTGGGGATAAGACTGAGAGCGTTGGTAGTCTTCTCATGCCTATCTTCCAGCACTTTCATATCCACACATCGCCTTGCAGCATTATCACTGAGCGAGCTCTTATGGATGAGACACATTTGGGCCATGCTACTTGGCTCAAGCACAGATTGGTCTGGACGTTTACTACTTCTGTTGGGGAATATGTTGGCATACAATTGCCAAACCGGGTGCTTACTACGATCAAAGGAGATCCACTTCAGCTGCGTTTTCAGCCTGACCCGGCTTCGCTACGTCTTATGGTTGCACCACGACGTCACAGAGGAGCCACTGCTGGCGCTTCCTCTTCCACTGCTGCTGCATAGGCTGGACCATCCAGACGCGAGACCACACCCACGCCCGGGATTGCTGCTATCAGATGCCCTCCTACACCTACGACGCCCATGGATATGACAGCCTTTCAGGACTATGTCATTGACAGCTTTGAAGGTCTGTGGCACGCTATGGCTAAACTCAGCAATTGTGGTTGTGTCCGCCCTCACTCTGGTACTGAGGCCTGCGAGGATGAGGACTAGCTCCTCTGTTATCCTGGTTACTTGTTTCTGTTTCCCTTTTCTTTAATTTTTCTTCAGTCATTTTTATGTTTTTTCTCTTGTGTTAGTTGTCAGTTGCTTTGATGTTGTTTTGTGAACTTGTTAAACCAGGAGTTATGCTATATTTGGATGTTATTAAATGTGTGTTTGAGTGCTCTAACAGTATGACTTTAGAGTACAAATTATAACATAACGTTTAACACATCTAACATGTCGATGCTGGAGTTTCAGACACGGTGACGATCGTCACCACTGAGAGGTGACGCTCGTTACCCGCTCCTTCGCAAGGTTCACTTTTCAAACTCGGTTCTACACGTTCACTTGCTTCTTTTTTACCAACACTAGGCTTAGGAACACTGAGGACAATGTTGTTTAAGTCTGGGGGAGGTGGCTACTGACATTGTGTACATTTTGTTTTGTTTTGGGAATCTTAAAGTTGAGTCAAAAACCTGTTTTATAGAGTCAAAATTTTGAAACTGACAGTTTTTCTTGGAACTAACCACAAAATGTTGATGCTTATTAGAATCATTGTCATGGTAGTTGATTACAAGTCTTACTAAATTTAAAGTCATAGGTAGATCAGTCTAGCTAAAAAGGTTCAGGTTCTTAGAGAATCTGAAAAATTTGCTGGTAACTCCACCTTAATGAACTTTAAACTTCTTGTGTTGGGGCTTGATACTCACTTATCTTGATTCTCTCTTTCAGCACTGACAAGAATGTTTAGATGCAGTCTCTCTTTGATCTTCCCTGATTCAGCTTTTAAGAGTTTAATTTTATAGAATGGTGCATCATGACCCTGTCTCATTACAAGGAACAACAGTAGTGAAAACCTGTCTCCTTACAAGGAACACAAGTATTGAGTAGCACCATATCTTAGGCTGTAAAAAAATGAGAAAAGAAGTTGAAAAATCGAAAATATCCAAAGGAAAAGATCAAGGAAAGAGAAAATAGGAGAACTGTGTTGAGATTCCTTTGTTCAGTGTTTAGAAAGGGAAAAGAATCTATCAGTGATTGAGTTCATAAAACCTTGATGAGATATCACACTTACATAAATATAAGGAGTTAGCTGTAGAGATTTCGGATTTCTTGAAGGAGCTTGAACTGGATTTGAGAGATTGCTAAGCTTGTGATGATTAGACGGAAATTTGATCTTGTGTTGGCTCTATGGTATGTGGATTTGAAAGTGTTGATCAATGTGGTGTTCCTGATGTTTAACTGACTGTTTCTGTTTTCAAACCTCGACCCTGTTCTTTGTCTGATATTTGCTTGAGGGCAAGCAAATGCTAAGTCTGAGGGAGTTGATATATCATGGTTTTTATGGTTTTTAACCATGGTATAAGTCTTTTTTATTGAGTCTTTTTTGTCTTTTTAGAGTCCTAGTAGAGTCTTTGCAGGTTATAGCATGACTGGAGCATAATTGGAGGTTTTGGAGCTTTTTGGAGCATTGCAAGAATCAACCATGAAGTTAGCAACTCGGAGACATCGATTGGCATTGGTGACGATCGTCCCCACTCAAGGGTGACGCTCGTCACCCGTATCTGAAGAGGAGTCACGACTTAATTTAAAAGATAGAGAGGAAATTGCAACTTTGGCCCAGAAGTTTCACTAATTACAAGAAGTGTCCAGCTCGTGTTTTAACTTGTATATGTCAGGTTTTCATCCTATATTGGCATATATCTTAGATTTTAGAATTCAGAGAGCTTTAAAGAGAGTATTATTCAAAGCTTTTGGGGAGACAGATCCTGTACTCTTTTAAAGAAGATTTCGAACCTTTTTATCTTTTACTCTATTCTTTTAATGCAGTTTTATTCAGTTATTTTTTTTTGTCTTCATGATCATGTCTAAGTAATCTGTTAGTTAAGTTAGAGCTTTTCAAAGGTTGATGAAGAGTTTGCAGAATCGCTAAACTGTTAGGAATATCTTTTGGTTCTTCATCTGTGCTTGCATTCAAACCGATTTCTTTGACTAGTCATCTGGAAATTTGAAATACGCTAGGTTGTTTAATAGATGTGAGAACATTGTTAATCACCTGAACTAGTATTAGATGAGCAAAATGCCTATTTGCAAAGAGATTTGACTTAGGTGTTTGGTGAACAATCGAAACCTGATCCTTAATGCTTGCTTAACTTGTTAGAATTTGCAAAGAGATTTGGAATTCTATGAATTAGGCATAGATAACTTCTGCAATGAGAATTGATTAGTTATATCATTGAGTTTTGAGTTCAAGACGGTTTTAAATCATTCCTGCTTGCATGCATTCTACATTCTCGGATTCAACCTGCGAATTATCCTGACTTAGCGCTTTTGGTTTTCTGAACTTAGATCAATCAACAAATCACCTACTTCTATTACTTTAGTTACTTTGCATTACATTCAATATTTACTGCTTAGCTTAATCTGAATCTATAATCGCTAGTGTAGTAAGCTCACTCCCTTGGGATTTGATAACCTTTTATGTTACAACTGCTTTGTTGTGCACTTGCAGTAGCTAATTAATTGGGCAAAACCTGAGCCTTATTAGCGCTCTTAGCTATATGCTCCCAAAGGCTGCTCATCTCTTCTTTGCTAACCCCCAGATTTTGACCTCTAGCGCTTCCATAGGAGAATCCAAAGGCATCTTAAATTGCTGAGAAGGACATCCTATAGTTCTTCTTGGAAACTCTGAAAGTGATGAAGTCATCACCATCTTCTTCAGGAGTCTCCTCTCCTGGCTCATAGAATGTTACTTCAAACTTGCAAAGAACTGAGGCACTTAGTCCTTGTTGGCTGAATAAGGAGTTCCCACCAGCTTTGTGAGCTCCATTATCTCAAACATAGAAGAGTAGTCTTCATAGATTCCCAAGGCCTTTAGAGATGGCACATGGGGATATCTTGTTGGTCTCACATCCACCCTTTGCAGCTTGTCAAAGAGTTGCCTTTGAGCTGGGGTGGTGCCCTTCTTCTTTTGAGGAACTTGCTCACTAGCACCAACATCAGCCCTCTTTTTGCCTTGAGATTTGGTGCTTGGACTCACAACTTCTTTAGCTTTGCCCTTTGCTTTCTCTTGCCTTTCAGCCTCCTTGTTTGCTCCACTCCTTGTTGTTCTTCTCATGGTACCTAAAACAAGTTCTCAAAAGAAAAGTCAGAACCAAGAAAGCAATAAAACACAAAGCTTAATGTTGCTAAAAATCACAAAAGGAGGAGTTTATTTATATAAAAGTAAACCTCTATCAGTTGTGAAGCAACTATATAAGCAATGCATGTAAAGGATTCATTAAACAAAATTTATCATCTAATTAAAAATCATGAATCCTAGCATGGTGAAACTAAACAAATGGACTAAAATGCTAATGGAAAGCTAAATAAATGAATTTGACAAGCAAGTACTTATTAATCTAGATGTTTCAAAGGTCAAAAATAATTATTCACCATGCAAAAGAAATAAACTAAATTAGAGGCAATAATCATGAATCAAGCAAGCAACCACATCATATAACAAACTGCTTAAGGGCTTAAGGAAAATTATAAACATTTAAAAAGCTGAGATACATTACCTTGAGTGGTTTGGCGCTCTTAGACACTTAAAACACTAAAGATTTCGAAAATTTTGTGGTTGTAAACAAGAAAAATGAAAGTAAGAAAGAGAGAAGGGTGGGTTTGTTTAAATAGAGGGTTGGGGGAATCTTTTTATGGGGAGCGAGGGGACAAAGTAGCCTAAGAGAGGTCCCACTCATGCTTGGGAATGGGAAGGATTCAAATTTAAAATCTTTGATCTAGTTTGATCAAGGAGAAAAAATATTTAAAATGAAGAATACTTACCTCGGGTGCAATATCGACCACCCAAGTCGATATTGTGATCGATATTGATCATATCGACTTGGTCCGGTCGATATGCATGCCGATATCGGATGTCTGGGTCGTGGTATCGACATGTATGCATGTGGATATTGCTTGAAACCTCCTGTATCGACGTCCCTCATATCGATACGTAGTCCGATGATCATACTTGGCTGTCTAATATCGAGCTAGCAGCTCGATATATAGCTCAATATGATCTGGTAAAATTCCATATCAGACTAGCACCTCGACATGCATATCGATACACCTTGACACATGCTTAATAGCATATTTTCATTCGTCCTTCAAGGTGTATCGACATGAGACGTCGATATGTACCCCAATATACCTTAAAAAGGGCGATTAATCGCCTTTCATCCTCCCAGTTAAGGCATATCGGTGTGTTATATCGATATTGTGCTCGATATGCACTCCTTGGTGTCGTATCAACCTGGTACATCGATACGCGTGATCGATATCGGTACCAGTTGAGGCATATCGATCTGCTTATTTCCTGATACATTGCTTGTTAAAGCGTATCGGTTTGCCTTCTACCAGTACTCTGATCGATACTTAATCCTCTCTTGTGTATCGATCAGGATCACCCCGGTATGCACGTCGATACTAATGTAATGTATCTGTATCGAGCAAGATATGCTCGATACACTTTGCTCGATATGAGCTGTATCGACATGCATGGCCGATATGCTGGTCGATACTGACCTTTATTCGACTCCTTCCTTCTCCCAAGTTTGGTTCCTTCATCCTCAGCTCGAACCTGGTTACTAAGGACACTCAAAAACACCCACATAAACATAAAAAATATAAAAGTGCAAAACTATATACAAGGATACCATGGGATTGCCTCCCATGTGCGCTTGTTTAGAGTCACTTAGCTTGACTTTCCTCAGCTCCTTAGTTGTGGTAAGGAGCAGGAGTCTTGTAACTCCTTGGTGTGATCTTGCTTCCCTTGACTCTCCTGGTGAATCCATCAATCTTCAGCACTGCAAAAAGCTTAGATCTTCCCTCTTGCTTCATCTTGTAACAAACTTCACCACTCTTAGAGCCAAATGGCCTCAACATCACTCCTTCTTCTATAGGACCCAACAAGATTTCATTCACAGCATCAGAACCAGCCACTTCGAGGACCTCCTCTTCAGTGGTATTAGCAAACATCTTGGACAGACAGCACCAATCAAAGCTTGCACCCACATAGCCATCATACTCTGGCCAATGCTCCCCAAATTGTTTCAGCTTCTTAACCTCCATTGAGAAGGCTTGCTCATCTTCCAGCTCGTTCCCCTTGGAGTCATACTTCAGCACTTTCTCCTTGGTCAACCTTAGCTCTATTGTGAACTCCTTTGCATCAAATACTGCGCCAACTGAAGAGAAGAATTGTCTCCCTAGAATGATGGCATTTTTGATCTTCCCTTCAACATCTAGGACCAGGAAATATGTTGGGATGACCACTCCTTCAATCATCATTGGCACATTTCTAAGGGCTCCAAGTGGTACCTTAACTGTGCCATGAGCTATGGTTAGAGATACATCACTCTCTTGAAAGGAAGTGTAGCCAAGCGCTTTAGCAGTAGAGGATGGGAGAAGGTTGATACTTGCTCCAAGGTCACAAAGACAACTCTTTAAATTTTTTCCTTTTAGCTCACAAAGTAAGGTGAAGCAACCTTGATCCCCAAGATTCTTGATCTTGAGCTTCTCCAATGTTGTTCTAGCAGGCAGCTCAGCATTGTCTCCATAGACTTTCTTGCACTGGGCTTCATAGAGATTAGTGTACTTCTCAAGAAGCTCTTGTTTAAACCTTCCCAGAAAAGGGAGAGCTGGCTTGTAGGGAGAAAGATCATAGATTCCTCTTGCTTTCTCAGCTTCAACAGTAACAAGCGGCTTACTCTTCTCCTCTTCCTTAGCTGTTGCTGCTTCAAGAGACTCTTCCTTTGCAACCTCTTGGTTGGCGTCAGCGGCTAAAAACTCCTCTCCCACACTCTGAAGTTCAATGTCCTCATTGAGCAAAAAAAGGAACTCTTCAGTGACAGCTTCCTCTTCATCTAAGAAGGTCTCTTCTTCAGTGACTATGGCATTGCAAAGCTCCTTAGGATTAGCTTCTGGTTTCCCAGGGAGGATGCCCTTATTTTTAGGGCCAGCAATGCCCTTGTTGTTCTTAAGTTTCTTCACTCTTGCAGCCAACCCATCAAAATTGTTAGTCATCTCAACATGGAAGGAATCCATCCTATTATAAACCTCAACAAAGTTCTTTGTGATCTCCAAATTAGTAGCTTGTTGGCCTTGAAGGAGTTGTTGCAGCAGTCCTTTCACTTCAGCATCATTGGTGTTTGATGAACTTGCTTGACCTTGAGAGAAACTAGGAGGAGCAAACTGCTTTTGCTGGAAGTTGCCTTGGAAGTTATTCTTTGGTGCATAGCCTTGGTTGAATGGTGCAAAAGGCATTGGCTGATTCCCTTGAGGTTGTTGTTGAGGGTAAACTTGGTCTTGGGGATTGGCAACATTGTTGCTCCTGTAGGACAGGTTTGGGTTAGGTCTGTAGTTCCCATAACCATTGTAACCAACTTGATTCCCCAAGTAGTTCATCTCTTCTACTTGTAACTCCTCTTCACTAGGCAGCTCCACCATTTCACCAACATAGTTAATCTCTTTATGTTGCACTTGGAGCAACTTGTCTAGCCTAGTTTTCAGCTCTTTCAACTCTCTTCTTGTAGACTCTAGCTCCTTATTAGTATTTCCATCTTCTCCTCTTGCAGTTCTATCATAGTCTTCACTATAATTGTCATCACTTTGAGCTAAGTTTTCCACAAGCTCTAGACCCTCATCTACATCCTTAGATAGGAAGTTTGCATTGGAGGCATGTTAGAAGACTTTTTTCAGTTCTAAATATTAATCCTAAAGCCTCTTAGTGTTGCTGTAGTACGTTAGGTATCAATCCAGCCTAGGTGTGAAAGATACCAGGAATACAAGAGCAAAGTAAAGCTAAGCCGAAATCCGGATAATTGGGGAGAAAATTTAACAAAAACTAAATTGCAATACGAAATGAGCAAGAAAACAATTTTAAAATCCCTGGAAGAGGGTTAACAACTACTGGAAGAAAACTAGGAATTTAAAATGCAACAATACTGATTACTAAAATTCGAGATCTAAAGGCAGATAAACAGAGATGTTTTAGCAACTTAGAACTATAACTTTTAAATCTAAAGGAGAAAGCTTTTGAAATTACTTAAATGATAAATAACAGATTCAAGGATAGGGATCATGCTTAGGGAAGTTCAATGTTCGATCTTGGTTTGCAAAAACGCAAATCTACACATTTCTTGATAAGCAATCTTTCCATGGTTTGTGGATAAGATAAGGTCCTCTCATCATTCATTCTCTCCAAACCCATAGCTTGTGGTGGAAGAGGATGGTTGATGAAGCTGAAGCACTGATCTTAACATGGCCTAACTAGCCCTTACTTGCCACTTTCGTGGTCTTTAAGGCATACTAGTCTCTTGGTTTGGACATAAGAGATTTCCTAAGTTTGCATTTATCTTCTTGTTTAATCTTCTTAATCATGATTAGCTATCTCTTTCTCTTTGAATTGATGGTTTTGATGGTGATTAGGGAGTAGTCTCTTTAGGGAATTGAGATGGGTTAGGTTTAGGGAATTTAAGACTCATTCTATGATTGCTTAGTGTTAATTCTTCCATTTCCTTTCTTAAATGATGTGTTTAATACCTGATTAGCTCTAGCTAAGTTGATTAGGACTTTAGGCTCATTTTATGACCACCAAGTGCTTGATGAAATGCCCGAACTGCATTGTAAGAGAATTGCTTGTCCTAGCTCAAGAGATTGACTGTCTAGGGAGTAATTTGGCATTATAGGATTGAATATTTGTCTTAATGCTTGCTGTTTGTCATTTCACTAATGAGAATTAGTTCTTGACTTGGTAATTAGCAAAGCGATTAGTGCCAAGAGATTGGATTAGTTATATAAATGAATCCTATGCATAAGGAATAGCATTGTGTAAGTTTGTAAGCATCATAGGTTGAGTTAAGAGTTCCCTAATACCAATGATCTCATCTCAAGTCCCATCTTTTCTCTGTTTTTAGCTTGAATTCGAATTTTCTCTGTTTTGTCTTTGTTTTAGTTGGTTTGCTTGCTTTTCACTCTTTGTTTGATGTTCTCTTCACTTCTGTTTGATCATTTAGGTTGGTAGACATCTAAACTCTCTTTATATCTGCTTGAATTAGGAAATCTGTTATAATCCTGCTGTTTCAATCTTCCCCTTTGGATTGACAATAAAACCCAATTACTACAACTGATTAGTACAATGGGTGATTGACCAAGAGAGTCAAAACTCTTGTATCAATTGGGAGAAATGCCATTTCATGGTCAATGAAGGAATTGTTTTGGAACACAAGATCTCTGAGAAAGGGATAGAGGTGGACAAGGCCAAGATAGAAGTAATGATGCATCTAGCTCCAGGTTTCTATAGAAGGCTCATCAAAAATTTCTTCAAGATAGCAAGACCTCTCACTAGGCTGTTGTGCAAGGAGACAGAGTTTGTCTTTGATGATGACTGCATGCAAGCTTTTCTAACCATCAAATAGGCGCTTGTGAGTGCTCCCATTGTTCAGGCACCAGACTGGAGTTTGACATTTGAGATAACGTGTGATGCTAGTGATTATGTACTTGGAGTTATGCTTGGTCAGAGAGTGGATAAGAAGTTACATGTTATATTCTATGCAAGTCGCACTCTGGATGACACTCAGACTCAGTATGCTACGACAGAAAAGGAGCTGCTAGCAGTTGTGTTCGCATTTGAGAAGTTTAGAAGCTATCTGGTGGGTTCTAAGGTCATAGTCTACACAGACCATGCAGCACTTCGCTACATCTATGCCAAGAAGGATACAAAGCCACGTATGCTCAGATGGATACTTTTGCTTCAGGAATTTGATCTCGAGATACTTGACAAAAAGGGAGTAGAAAATGGAGTGGCTGATCACTTATCAAGGATGAGGATTGAAGACCTTGTTCCTATAGATTACTCTCTTCCTGAAGAACAACTTATGGCTTACGAGATGCTGAAGGACTGGAATGAAGCAGACGCTTTGCAAGACAAGAACCTACCTTGTACTCAGATTTTGTGAACTACCTGGTTTCAGACCATCTTCCTACCATCCAAAAGCCTTATCACAAGGCTAAGTTCTTCAAAGACTTATCTCAGCTGCATTGGGATGATCCATACTTGTATAAGAAAGGATCAGATGGACTGTTTAGGCGATGTGTAGCAGAAGAAAAGGCCCAAGAAATCATTTTCCATTGCCATGGTTCTGCTTATTGAGGTCATTTTACGATATTCAAAACTGCTACAAAGATACTTCAAGCAGGATTTTGGTGGCCTAGCATCTTAAAATACACTCATGAGTTCATCAAGAGGTGTGAAGCATGTCAAAGGAAAGGAAACATAAGCAAAAGCGATGAGATGCCTCAAAATCCAATCCTTGAAACAGAAATCTTTGATGTATGGGGAATTGATTTCATGGGACCCTTTCCTTCTTCATATGGCATCAAGTTCATCTTAGTAGCATTTGACTATGTCTCCAAATGGGTTGAGGCTGTTGCAAGTCCAACAAATGATTCTTCTGTTGTTGTGAAGCTCTTCAAGACTGTAATTTTACCAAGATTTGGTGTGCTTAAAGTGGTGATAAGCGATGGTGGAAGTCACTTCATTAACAATGTCTTTGATAATATTCTGAAGAAGCATGGGGTCAAAAATAAAGTGGCAACACCTTATCATCCACAAACAAGTGGTCAAGTTGAGGTTTCAAACAGAGAGATCAAAGCCATTCAGGAGAAGACAGTAGGGATCACAAGGAAATACTGGTCAGCCAAGCTTGATGATGCACTTTGGCTTATAGGAGTGCATTCAAGACACCAATATGAAGATCTTCTTTCAGCTTGTTATACGGAAAAGGTTGTCACCTTCCAGTAGAGCTTGAGTATAAGGCTCAATGGACAACCAAACTGCTCAACTATGACATAAAAAGCGCTCGAGAGAGGAGAGTTATGCAGCTTCATGAACTAGAAGAGATCAGGTTGGAGTCTTATGAGAATTCAAAAATTTACAAGGAGAGGACTAAAGCCTTCCACGACAAGAAGATAGTCCACAAAGAATTCAGATCAGGCGATTTGGTGTTTCTCTACACCTCAAGGTTGAGGCTCTTTCCTGGAAAACTTAAGTATAGGTGGAATGGGCCATATAGAATCAAAGAAGTTCTTCCCTATAGAGAAATCACATTGTTGGATACTGAAGAAAAGGAGTTCACAGTCAATGGACACAAAGTCAAGCCACACTTAGCCTCAGAGGCTCTAGCAGTGGAGACTGGCCTTAGTCTTCTTGATGTTCCCACCTAGCAAAGTAAAGAAGATCAAGCTAAGAGACCTTAAACAAAGCACACTTGGGAGGTAATCCCATGACTATCTATATAAATATGCTTTCCTTTTGCTTTTGATATGTGTGTTAAGTGTTTTCAGGGTGGAAAAAGTAGTTAGGTTGATCAGATAATATGGAAAACCAAGGAATCCAAAACTCTGTTTTTGCATCGGGGTGCCATATCGAGAAAAACCTCTGTAAAACCCGCCCGATGTGGTTTATCTGGGTAAAGAAGCAGTCCGTACGTCGAGCAAAATGCACGAGGGGGATCACATCGAGGTAGTACGTCGAGCAAAACCTCGAAACACCTTGCTCGATGTAATCGCACCTGAAGCCTTTGTCCATACACCGAGGAGCAAAATACCGTACACCGAGCAAGATGCCTGAGAAGAATCACATCGAGTTGCCACATCGAGGAGAACACCAAGGGCCCAGCTCGATACAGACAAATGCATCTCAAAACACCAGGATTGAAGGGATGGCACTGCCCCTATGATCTCCACTGGCCTTCTACACTGTTAAGAATGTCCACCCTCCACCCCTCCAACCTCCAATGCAAGTACACACCTTCCTCTTCCTTTACTCTTTACACATTTTCCTTTACACTTCATTTTTACATTGTGGTTTGCCTCTTTTTGCAATTATAATACACAGTGGACTGTGTATTCTAAGTGTGGGGGAGGGTTTTCTTGGACTAGCATTCTGCATTCTCATCACAGCTGCATTTACATATAGCTAGAAAACCATGCATTGCACTTAAGGCACAGAAAATCACTAAAAATTTTAAAATTTTCGAAACTTGATGTCTTAAAAAACAGTGTTCATGTGCATTCATTTAGGACTTAGACTTCATGCATATAACTAGGTTGTAGCTTGCTTGTTTAAAATGGGTGCAATGATAGTGAATCTTTAAAAATGCTAGTGGTTTATGAAATGATGCCCTTGTTCTTAGTCTTTTGATGCATTTGATGAAGCACTTGAAATAAGGTTCCACTCTTTAAACTTATGATTTTAAAACTCTTATTTGAAGTTGAAACTTGCTTGATTTTATCTTGACCATTATATAAGTGGAACCTTAATTTGAACTTTGAATTATCTTGTTTGTGCATTGAAAGTGATTGCATGGCTACCAATATACATACTTGGATCATCTTCTTCCTTTTTACCACTCTTGTTGATCCAAGTAGCTGATCCTCATCATTAAGGGACAGTTATCCACACCTTGAACCAGTCCTTCCTTCTAAACCCAAACACTATTGTGAGAGTTTGTGGGGCCTTGCATTGCATATTTCAAATTTATTTTGGCAAAAATTGTTAGGAATAAGGCTGGCAAGGAAAACCTCTCTTGTAGATATCAGCTTGCATTTTGAGCTTGATATTAGGCTAGGATGTTTAGGAAAGGAGTAGACTTAAGTGGTTTAAGCTTTGATTGTTTGTATCTTTGAGAAGAGAAGAGGAGTGGAAATGTTTTTATGAAGAGAAATACATTGTGGGGAAGATGATTGTATTTTCTGGTTAAGTGAAAAAGAAGAAAGCTCTAAGTCATAAATAAGAAAAGGCGCCAGCAACAACAAGCTTACAAAGGTCATCCAAAAGGAGAAAAATCAGACCAAGCAGTTCACAAAAAAGTTGATGAAAAATGGCGCCTAAGCAACAAAGAAGAGCAAGTTCTAAAAGAAGTCAGCCACACAAGCAAAAGAAGAAGAAGTACCCCACGTTTCAAGAAGAAGAAGATCAAACGAGCTTTGGGAAAGGGTGGACTTAGAGGTTTCATTTGGGATAAGACCTTTTTAGGATCATCTTTGGGAAAGGGTAGAAGAGAGCTTTAACTTGCATGCATAAATTTGCTTTTACCTTTAGCATTTTGCCTAAGATAGATTCATTTCATATGAGAGATCCCCAGTTTCTTTAAGCCATTGATGAATGAGATCACTTTTATCTCATAACCATGTCCCTTGAACCAAATTCTTTCTCTTGATTTGCACAAACTTAATGCATTGGTTACTTGCTAATTGAATGTTAAAAAGGTCAAGTGATTTGAGAGTTTGTGTAGATTGATAAAGTCAGAATCATTTTCATTTTGTGATGAGTGTGGCTAAGTTTTAAAGTACAGTTCCATCATTTGCATTCTAGCACTAGAAATATGGACATCATTTTGATTTATTGTTATCATTTTTAGAGATATGAGTTCCCATTTTGAAAACCTAATCACCAAGTTAAGTGTTTGTTTGCTTGAGGGCAAGCAAAAGCTAAGTGTGGGGGTGTAGATAGCTTGCTATACTAGAGCATTTTAGGGTGCATTTCATGCATCTCCTCCCTTGTTTGTGCATTATAGTTTAGCATTTTTGTCTCATTTGCACTTAGAATCAACATTGCATGCATTTAGTCTAGGATTGCACGCATATGCATACATTTTCATGTTTGTGGTGTTTTTCAGATGTTCATGTGGTCTTTACAATTTGGAGAAAAGATGGAAACAGCTCCCATTCAAAGAAGATGCCAAAGAAGGAGTTTTGCAAACTCTGTTTCCATATCAAGGTCCAGCATCGAGCATAACACCCATGAAGCTTGCCCAACATGGAGCGTGGGACGATGAGGAAGAATTTGACCAAGAACTCCGAGACTGAACCGAGGTAATGCACCGAGCTAAGCATGCTGTACAAGCCGATATGAAGAGACGGGGCATATCGAGGTCCAGCATCGAACTGAACACCCGGCCACCTGCCCGATACGATTTGAGACTTGTTGTATACCGAAGTAACCAGTGAGTAACCGAAACAAACATAAGCTATTCTACATCGAGCTGGATACATCGAGCAGAACACCTACCCATGCACCCCGATGCGTCAACGCCGAGAGTTGACCAAGCTTTTTCTACTTTTTGTCAAACCTTATCTTTTTGGCTTATCTAAGCTAAACCTTATCTTTTTTAGCATGTATCTTCTTCCTTATCTTATTTTCGACCCAAGGGGAAACCCAAAAGGGGATTTCATGAGATTTTGATCAATATCACTCTTTTAATAAATTTTTGCACTTCTTTTGTTATTTTCCTTCTAGTTCTTGTTTAATCATGTTTGATCTGTCATTTATGCTTGTTTCTGTTGATTTCATGGTGTGTTGTGAGTAGTTTCATATGGTTTGAGGTTAGAGCTGATTTGGGGATGATTGGTTGATAACTAAGGGAGTTTTTGTTTAATTCATGCTTATATTTTTTAGCTTAGTTGTTCTTAGTGCTTAGTAACTCTTTTAGGGTGAAACTGATCTTAGGTGTTTGCTGCATCAAAAGTGTTTGTGTAAATGTCTGAAAGAACTTTGTTAGGAACATTATCCTTGATGATTATATTGGAGTTTATGTAGCATGTTTGGTCTATAAGAGTCTTGTGTTTTCATGCTGGTTTTGCACAAATACGCCATCACAAGTAGGTCTGACATGTGCTTAACTTAGACATCTCTGTTCTGTTTGCAGATTAATTGATTTAGTGGCTTCATCATGTTCTTTGCTTGTTAATTGGTCTTGACTACCCTAGGTTTGATACTAAGTAATCCCCAAGTTATCATTGCTCTAGCCATTAACCTGCGCCTTATTATTCTTTGCATTTGATCATCTTGTGTTCTGTTTTCCTATGGTTTTAGTTTTTTGCTTTTGTTCTATTCCTTGCTTTGCATTTTGAAGAAGGAATTTTGCAAGTCTTAACTCAATCCCTCTCTAATCAGATGTAGTATAGAAGAGGTTTAATCAATCCATCTTGGAGCTAGAATAAAAGAGATGCAATGCACTAACTAAGCTTAACAATGTAGGATGAAGAAGGATGATTCTAATAACCTAAGTGATCAAAGATGAAATGCAAAAGTCTAAAGCAATTTTAACAAGACTAAGGCAAGCAATGCAATGCAAAGAAACTAAATGCAACAGAAACTAACAAGACAATGACCTAAATGCAACAGGACTAAGATAAGTAAAGCAAAGGAAGTGCAGGAATCAAAATGAATGCTAAAGAATTCAGCCACACAAAGGAGAGCAAGTTATAAAAGAATTCAGCCACACAAGCAAAAGAAGAAAAAGTTCCCCACATTTCAAGAAAGAGAAAGATCAAAAGAGATTTGGGAGACAGTAGATTTAGAGGTTTATCTTGGGATTTAGACTTAATTAGGATCATCTTTGGAAAAAGGATAGAACAGAGCTTTGACTTGCATGCATAAGTATGCTTTTACCTTTAGCATTTTGCCTAAGATAAATTCATTTCATAATAGAGATCCCCTGTTTCTTTGAGCCATTGATGAATGAGATCATTTTTATCGCATAACCATGTCCTTTGAACCAAATGCTTTCAATTGATTTGCACAAACTTGATCAATTGGTTACTTGTTTAATGAATGTTAAAAAGGTCAAGGGATTTGAGAGTTTGTGCAGATTGATAACTTGAGAATCATTTTCATTTTGTGATGAGTGTGGCTTAGTTTTAGAGTACAGTTTCATCATTTGCATTCTAGCACTAGAAACATGGACATCTTTTTGATTCATTGGTAGCATTTTAATGATATGAGTTCGCATTTTAAAACCTCATCACCATGCTGAATGTTTTATTTGCTTGAGGGCAAGCTAAGACTAAGTGTGGGGGTGTTGATAGCTTGCTATATTCTAGTAATTTATGCTGCATTTCATACATCTTTTACCTTGTTTTTGCATCTTTACTTAGAATTCTAGTCTCATTTGCACTTAGAAGTAGCTTTGTATGCATTTAGTTTAGGATTTGCATACATGTGCATGTTTGTGTGTAATTTAGGTGTGTTTAGAGGTTTTGGAACTTGGGAAGGAGTTTGGAGCAGCATACATTCGAAGAAATGCCATAAGAAGAAGTCTCGCCGACTCTGCGTCCATACCGAGGAACAACATCGAGCATAACACCTATGAAACATGCCCGATATGGATCGTGGGACGAGGAACAGGAGCTTGATCATGCGCTTCAAGACTGCACCAGGGTAGAGCATCGAGGAGAGGCGGCCGTACAGGTCGATATGGAGAGACAGGACATATCGGGGTCCAATATCAAGCAAGACACCCAACATTCTGCCTGATACGATCCGAAACCTGTTGCACGCCGAGAAACTACAAAAGTGACCGAGCTGCGAATAACGGAAATTCTGCATCGTGAAGGCACATTGAGCAGAACATCCGTCCGTACACCCCGATGCGTCAACGCCGAGAGTTGACTAGCTTTTTATACTGAAGTAGCTTTGTATGCATTTAGTTTAGGATTCAACAAAGGAGAGCAAGTTATAAAAGAATTCAGCCACACAAGCAAAAGAAGAAAAAGTTCCCGACATTTCAAGAAAGAGAAAGATCAAAACAGATTTGGGAGACAGTAGATTTAGAGGTTTATCTTGGGATTTAGACTTAATTAGGATCATCTTTGGAAAAAGGATAGAACAGAGCTTTGACTTGCATGCATAAGTATGCTTTTACCTTTAGCATTTTGCCTAAGATAAATTCATTTCATAATAGAGATCCCCTGTTTCTTTGAGCCATTGATGAATGAGATCATTTTTATCGCATAACCATGTCCTTTGAACCAAATGCTTTCAATTGATTTGCACAAACTTGATCAATTGGTTACTTGTTTAATGAATGTTAAAAAGGTCAAGGGATTTGAGAGTCTCCTTTATTGTATAGTGAAGTGACTTCCACCATCGCTTATCACCACTTTCGGCACACCAAACCTTGACAAAATCACAGTCTTGAAGAGCTTCACAACAACAGAAGAATCATTTATAGGGCTTGCAACAGCCTCAACCTATTTGGAGACATAGTCGACTGCCACTAAGATGAACTTGTTTCCATATGAAGAAAGAAATGGTCCCATGAAATCAATTCCCCATACATCAAAGATTTCTGTTTCAAGGATTGGATTCTGAGGCATCTCATCTCTTTTGCTTATGTTTTCCTTTCCTTTAACAAGCCACCAAAATACTGCTTGAAGTATCTTTGTAGCAGTCTTGAATGTTGCAAAATGGCCTCCATAAGTAGAACCATGGCAATGGAAACTGATTCCTTGGGCTTCTTCTTCTGCTACACATCGCCTAAACATTCCATCTGATCCTTTCATGTACAAGTATGGATCATCCCAATACAGCTGATATAAGTCCTTGAAGAACTTAGCCTTGTGATAAGGCTTTTGGAAGGTGGGAAGATGGTCTGAAACTAGGTAGCTCACAAAATCTGAGTACCAAGGCAGGTTCTTGTCTTGCAAAGTGGCTGCTTCATTCCAGTCCTCCAGCATCTTGTAAGCCATAAGTTGTTCTTCAGGAAGAGAGTCATCTATAGGAACAAAGTCTTCAATCCTCATCCTTGATAAATGATCAGCCACACTGTTTTCTATTCCCTTCTTGTCAAGTATCTCAATATCAAACTCATGAAGCAAAAGTATTTGATATATCATGGTTTTTACTGGTTTTTGACCATGATATAAGTCTCGTTTATAGAGTCTTTTTGGTATTTTTTGAGTCCTATAGAGTCTTTTCAGGCCTAGGTATGTTTGGAGCATAACTATGAGTTTTGGAGCCTTTTGGAGCTATGTTGAAGCTGATGCTGAAAAGACCAAGTCGGAGAGCATTCTAGAGTATGGTGTCGATCGACACCAACCATAGGGTGTCGATCGACACCGATCGTGGTCGCGAGAAGGAGCATTAAAAACTTTTTTGAAGAATTACAACTTAGCCCAGAAGTTCACATTATTTGCTCTTTTGCCCCAGTTTGTGTTTAGAGTTGTATTTATGTTTTCTAAGCCATTGTTAGGCTATTATCTTGTTTTCATTGAGACCTAAGAGAGAGATTTTTGATTGAGAGCTTTTGGAGAGACAAATCCATACTCTGTAGAGAAGAATTTTGAACCCCCTTCATCTTTTACTCTATTTCTTAATGCAATATTATTCAGTCATGATTTGTGTTTCACTTGCTATGTCTGAGTAATCTGCTAGTTAGGTTTTGGGTTATTCAAAGGTTGATAATGAATTGTTAGAACTACAAAACTGAAGGGATAAATCATTTGGTTCTTCATCTAGATTGGTTCAACACTGGTTTTAAGATTGATCACCTAGAAATCAGATCTTAGGTTGTTTAATAGGTGTGGAAACATATTTAATCACGAGAAATATCTTAGATGAGCAAAATAATTAATTGCAAAGGAATTTGGATTAGTGATTTTGTGAACATATCGAACCTCAACTATAATGCTTGCTTAGGTTGTTAGAATTTGCAAAGGAATTTGGAATTCTAGAATCTGATCATAGTTAATCTCTGCGACGGAAGTCAATTGGTTTTACATTCATGTTTTCGAGTTCTAGAACGGTTTTAATAAATATTTCTTTCAGTCTGTAGTCTGTGATTTATGTCAACCTGCGAATTTCCCATTGCCTAGCGCCTTGTCTCAATTGATTTTAAGAACTCATAATCCGCTCATGATCTCGTTACTTTCATTTACTATTTAGTTTTATTTGTTATTGACTGATTAGCTTCATTTGAATCTAAAGTCTGTTGAGTAATAGTCTCAAGTCCTTGTGGATTCGATCCCTAAGTACTACAGTAATCTCTTAATTTGAGAGAGTAGCTGTAAGTGTTAATTTGAGCACATCAAATTTTGGTGCCGTTGCCGGGGACTTAGATATTACTTTCAGATTTATAGTTTTAGAATTTTGACTAAGCTTTTATTTTCTGTTTGCTAACTTTCGTTACTTCTCTGCTGTCTGTTTCAGGTGCATGCATAATCGCAGTACCAAGAGCAACAAAGACAAAGAACTTGTGACTTTAGGCATCGACGAACTCGCCAAGCTAGAGAGAACCATCAGAAAAGCCAAAAAGTAGACTAAGATGGTTGGACCACTTGTTTTGAGGACAGATGTTGAGGGTCATTTAGTTGACAGCGAAGGGAACAGAAGAAATGAGGATGGGCAGAGGATATATGAGAATGGCGTTGTGATTGAGGAACAGGATGTGCAACCAGTTGCATAGAATGTGCAACAACAAGCTGCTGGAGATGCTGCTGGGCGTCTTCCACAGAGGACCCTGGGAGATTACAACAGGCCTGATCAGTTCTATGCAAATAGAGCTGCAATCCGCCCTCTTGCCTTTCAGAGGAACGACTTTGAGCTGAAACCTACCTACCAGCTTGTGGGTCAGCATCCTTTCCATGGGCTTCCATATGAGCACCCTATGGACCATATAGAGAGGTTTAAAGACCTAGCTACAAGTGTTAAAGCCAATGGAGTCAGCAATGACTTCCTATTCTGCAAGCTTTTCCCTCACTCTTTGGGAGGAGATGCAGCACATTGGTTGAAACAGCTGGAAGCTGGCTCATTGACCACGTGGGAGGACACCAAATCTGCTTTCCTCAACAACTTTTATGATGATGCAAGGTCAGAGGAGTTGAGGACGAAAATTGCAACATTCTCACAAGGTCCTACTGAAGCTTTTAAAACAGCATGGGTGAGGTTTAAGCTGTATCAAAGGGACTGTTCACACCATGGTTTCAATGAAGTACAACTGTTGGGTATTTTCTTCAGAGGTGTGGATTGGAAGTAACAAATGGCTCTGGATGCAGCAAGCAATGGGAACTTCAACACTAGAGTCCCAGCTGACGCCATCAAACTGATAGAGAACCTGGCTTCCAGCAACATCACAAAGAATGCTGATTTTGAGAGACAGAAAAACGCTAGAAATGCAGGGAGCAATCTTTTTGCTGATGAGATGAAGGCTAAGCTGGATTCTGTTCATAAACTCTTGGTGGGCAAGAATTCTGTTCAGTTTGCTGCTGAGGTTGAAACATTTGAGCCAGCTGAGGAGTTTGAAGAAGAAGATGTCAACTACATCAATGGGGCTGGTTTTTAGGGTTAAAGGTACAACAATCAGCACGGAAACAGAGGATTCAATGGGAACATGCAGAGGAACAACTTCACATGAAACCAGAGTTCTTCTGGATACACCCCCAAGCCTCAGTTTCAGAAGACTGAATACCAGAAGCCTTACCAGAACAACAACTTCACCAGAAACTATGGTTCCTAATCTTATCAGCCTACACCAGCACCATCAACTTCAAGCAAGATGGAAGCCATGCTTGAGCAATTACTAGAGGGTCAGCAGAAGATCACAGTTGACTTCAATGGCAAGATTGACGACCTCTATCAGGATCTAAATGGGAAAACCGAAGCTCTGAACACTCATGTCAAGACTTTGGATACTCAAGTGGCTCAAACTGCTGGAGCTATGAAAAGGCAAGATAAATTTCTTCCAGGAAGAACAGATACCAACCCAAGACACTCTGTCAATGTCATCACGCTGAGGAGTGGAAAGAATCTGCAACCAGTGCAGAAAAAGGGCCTGAGTACAGAGGATTTTGAGCAATTACAGAAGTTTGAAGATGAGGATTTCACCAGTTTTAAAGGGTGTCGATCGACACCCACCCCTCGGTGTCGATCGACACCAGAGGAATTTCACGGTTCTTCGACTCGAGGCAAAGATATATCGAGCGAGGTCGACAAGCAGCTCAATGGATGCTCGACACCACCTACAGAGGCTAGTGTCGATTGACACCCCCCCCCCCCTGGTGTCGATCGACACCCACCACAGAAGCAAGCTGTGATTTTTCAGACTCCGAAAAGTGCAGAAGAAAGGGTCTACAAGCCAAATGTGCCTTATCCAAGGAACCAGAAGAAGACTAAACAAGAGCTGGAGGATGCTAGGATCAAAGCCATCATGGATAAGCTTGTGGTGGAGATTCCTTTGATAGATGCTATAATGACTACTCCTGTGATAAAGAGATATGTGAAAAGAATGATGACCTAGAATCTGGGGCTTGAGCAAGGGACAATGCTGATTTCAGAGCAGGTGAGTGCTGTGATACAGAACAAGATACCAGAGAAGCTGACTGACCCTGGGAGCTTTGTTCTAGACTGCACAATCTTTTCTGAAAGGTTTTAGAGGTCATTATGTGATTTGGGGTCAAGTGTTAACTTGATGCCTCATTCAGTTGCTGTCAGCTTGGGCATGACCGATTTCCAGCCAACCAGAATATCTCTTATCTTAGCAGATAGATCTGTGAGAATTCCTGAAGGCATTTTAGAGAATGTACCAGTTAAGGTGGGAGATTGTGTGATTCCCACAGACTTTGTTGTTCTAGCTTATGGGGAAGAACCAAAGGACCCTTTGATTTTGGGAAGGCCATTTCTAGCTACTACAGGCGCCATCGTAGATGTCAGGTAAGGGAGCATTGCTCTGAATGTGGGCGATTTGGTGATGAACTTTGACATGGACAAATTGATGAAGAGGCCAACAATAGATGGCCACACATTCTATGTAGACTCCCTCACCAGTCTTGCAGAAGAGATCTTTCAAGAGATGCATCCCACAGACCCTTTGGAGAGGGCATTGACAGTTTCTGCAGAAGCAACAGAGCATCAAGACAACATTGCTGCAGGTTATGTCAGAATGATGGATGCAAGTGAGCAAGTCATGCAACTAGTGGCACAACAAGAGCTGGTTGGGACCTCTGTAAAGTCTACAAAACTGGGCGATTGGAGTGAAGAAAAAGCTCCTAAAATCGAACTCAAACAGCTCCCTGCAGGTCTAAGGTTTGTTTTTCTGGGACCTAACTCTACATATCCTGTTATAGTTAGTGCTACCTTAAACAATGCAGAGCTCACTTTACTGCTAAGCAAGCTGCACACTTTTCGAAAGGCTCTTGGCTATTCTCTTGATGACATTTCAGGTATCTCTCCAGAATTGTGCATGCACAGGATACACCTTGAGGATGAGTCAAAGTCATCAATTGAGAATCAGAGGAGGCTGAATCCGAATTTGCAGGATGTGGTTAAGAAGGAAATCATGAAGCTTTTAGCTGCTGGAATTATCTATCACATTTCAGACAGCACTTGGGTCAGTCCAGTACATGTGGTTCCAAAGAAAGGAGGAGTCACAGTGGTGAAAAATGAGAAGAATGAGCTGATTCCTACAAGGACCATCACTGGACACAAAATGTGTATTGACTACAGGAAGCTCAACGCTGCAACAAGAAAAGACCACTTCCCATTGCCATTCATTGAGTAGATGCTGGAAAGGTTGGCAAATCACTCCTACTATTGCTTCATGGATGGCTACTCTGGCTTCTTTCAGATCCCCATTCACCCCGATGACCAGGAGAAGACCACATTTAC
This sequence comes from Thlaspi arvense, assembly GCA_911865555.2. NCBI lineage: Eukaryota > Viridiplantae > Streptophyta > Magnoliopsida > Brassicales > Brassicaceae > Thlaspi > Thlaspi arvense. The sequence goes on from OU466862.2 coordinate 50,120,152, forward strand.
TTGTCCTTATGGCACATTTGCATATCGCAGAATGCCATTTGGAATCTGTAATGCTCCTGCGACATTCCAGAGGTGCATGATGTCCATCTTTACTGGCATGATTGAAAAGTATATGGAGGTCTTCATGGATGATTTCTCAGTATATATATCCTCCTTCAGAGACTGCCTTGACAACCTCTGTCAAGTGCTTGCAAGATGTGAAGAGAAGCACCTAGTTCTGAACTGGGAGAAATGCTACTTTATGGTCAGGGATGGGATTGTGCTTAGACATCGAGTTTCGGGAGAAGGCATTGAGGTGGACAAAGCCAAAATCGAAGTGATGACAAGTCTGCAGCCACCAGATTGTGTGAAGTCAGTGAGGAGTTTTCTGGGACATGCTGGATTTTACAGGAGGTTCATTAAGGACTTCAGCAAGATTGCAAGACCACTCACAGCTCTGCTTTGCAAGGATGTGGAGTTTGAATTTACTGAAGAGTGTCTTTCAGCCTTCCAGCAAATCAAGCAAGCCTTAGTGAGCGCCCCTATTGTGCAACCTCCTGATTGGGATCTGCCATTTGAGGTGATGTGTGATGCTTCAGACATTGCAGTAGGCGCTGTTCTGGGTCAGAGAAAGGAGAAGAAGCTTCATGCCATCTACTATGCAAGCAGAACCTTGGATGATGATCAAAAGAATCATGCAACCACAAAAAGGAACTGTTGGCTGTGGTATTTGCATTTGAGAAGTTCAGACAGTACTTGGTTGGAGCTAAGGGGATTGTGCACACTGACCATTCAGCTCTCAAGTTCCTGATGCAAAAGAAGGATGCAAAACCAAGACTGTTGAGATGGATTTTGTTGCTCCAAGAGTTTGACATTGAGATAAGGGACAAGAAAGAGATCGAGAATGGCGTAGCAGATCATCTCTCAAGAATAAGGATGGAAGACAACGTCCCCATTGATGATTTCCTGCCAGAGAAGAATATATACCTCATTCAGACAAGGTTGCAGCCTTCAGATATGGAAGATTTACAGCTTTTTTGAGCTGCAGACAGAGTGTCGATCGACACTCACCACTTGGTGTCGATCGACACCAACCTCGAGGCGGATCAACATCGACCTCGACTGAACGTCGACATGGGACAAGTGTCGATTGACACACCCCCTCTGGTGTTGATCGACACCAGTCGCGCACTGCACTAGTCCTTCAGCAGATCCTGCGTGATGTTTTCTCTCAGCCTATCTTCGCAGTTGCAGCCTCTTCTAGGCCTTGGTATACTGATATTGCCAACTACCTAGCTGCAGATGAGGTCCCTGAAACCCTCAAAGGGTATGAGAAGAAGAAATTCATGAGAGAACTTAGGAGATATTACTGGGATGAGCCTTACTTGTACAAGCACTGTTCAGATGGAATTTACAGAAGATGTCTTGCAGAAGCTGAAGTTCAGAATGTGCTGTTCCACTGTCATGGCTCTGAGTATGCAGGACACTTTGTCACTTTCAAGACTGTCTCCAAGTTTCTACAAGCAGGTTTCTGGTGGCCTACAATGTTCAAATATGCTCAGACATTCATCTCACAATGTGATGTCTGCCAAAGGAGAGGGAAGATCAGTAAGAGACATAAGATGCAACAGAACTTCATACTTGAGGTTGAAGTTTTTGACTGCTGGAGCATCGATTTCATGGGACCATTTCCTTCATCTTAGGGGAACAAGTACATCCTGGTTGCAGTGGATTATGTCTCCAAGTGGGTGGAAGCAATTGCCAGTCCACACAATGACTCTGCAGTGGTCCTGAAGCTGTTCAAGACCATCATTTTTTCCAGATTTGGAGTATCACGGATTGTGATCAGTGATGGTGGAAAGCACTTTATTAATAGAGTGTTTGAGAAGCTGCTGCAGAAATATGGAGTTCACCACAAGGTTGCTACACCTTACCACCCTCAGACAAGTGGTCAGGTCGAAGTTTCCAACAGGCAGATCAAAGAAATCCTAGAGAAGACAGTTGGAAATACAAGAAAGGATTGGTCAGCCAAGCTGGATGATGCACTTTGATGGTGGCCTACAATGTTCAAATATGCTCAGATATTCATCTCACAATGTGATGTCCGCCAAAGGAGAGGGAAGATCAGTAAGAGACATAAGATGCAACAGAACTTCATACTTGAGGTTGAAGTTTTTGACTGCTGGGGCATCGATTTCATGGGACCCTTTCCTTCATCTTAGGGGAACAAGTACATCCTGGTTGCAGTAGATTATTTCTCCAAGTGGGTGGAAGCAATTGCCAGTCCACACAATGACTCTGCAGTGGTCCTGAAGCTGTTCAAGACCATCATTTTTTCCAGATTTGGAGTATCACGGATTGTGATTAGTGATGGTGGAAAGCACTTTATTAATAGAGTGTTTGAGAAGCTGCTGCAGAAATATGGAGTTCACCACAAGGTTGCTTCACCTTACCACCCTCAGACAAGTGGTCAGGTCGAAGTTTCCAACAGGCAGATCAAAGAAATCCTGGAGAAGACAGTTGGAAAGACAAGAAAGGATTGGTCAGCCAAGCTGGATGATGCACTTTGGGCCTACAGGACAGCATTCAAGACACCGCTTGGAGCCACCCCATTCCATTTGCTTTATGGGAAAGCATGTCACCTTCCAGTGGAGCTTGAACACAAGGCAAATTGGGCTATCAAGAAGATGAATTTTGACTGGAAATCTGCAGCAGAGAGGCGCCAGATGCAGCTTAATGAGCTGGATAAGATCAGACATCATGCATATGAGAACTCAAAGCTGTACAAGGAGAGGACTAAGGCTTACCATGACAAGAAGATCCTTGCCAGACACTTTGAACCAAATGACCAGGTACTTTTGTATAACTCACGTTTACAACTATTTCCTGGAAAATTTCATTCTCGTTGGTCAGGTCCCTTCACCATCAAAGAAGTCAGACCATATGGTGCAATTGTTCTATCAACTCCTGAAGGCATGGAGTTTGTTGTCAATGGGCAAAGGGTGAAGCATTACTGGGCAAAAGCCGCGATTCCCGAAGGACAGATTGTACCTTTGGCAGATGCACCCACAGCTTGATCCTGAGGACAGTCAAGCTAATGACGTTAAACGAGCGCTTGGTGGGAGGCAACGCACTGGTAAGTGTACATACTTAGTCTAATTTTTAGTTTTTACTAACACATTTCCGTGTCTATGTTAGTCAAAAAAAAAAGTTGTGGCGAGTCAATATCGACCACGATCGACACCAACTAGGTGGTGTCGATCGACACCATCATTAATCAGGTACGCCATCCTTAAAATCCCGAACTCATCGTCTTCATCCTCACTTCTCTCAAACCCGAAAACCAAAGAATTTTCCATAAATCACAACTTTCTTATTTCTTGACGGATTTGAGTGATAGAAAAGCATATCTTAGGCGTAATTTTGTGCTGATTCTGAATATATAACTCATTCATCCGATCTGCAAGCTGTGACATTCGAAATCTCAATTTTTCAGTTCGACCCCAAGGTTTGAAAGCTTCGATTTGGCCTGTTTTAGCTTGATTTATGACTTGAATCATGCTTCTCTTGGTTGTTTAGGAGGAATTCGACCTTGCCCTTTAGTTTTTACAACTTGTTTTGCAAAATTTTGAAATTTTCGGATTGATGATTTATTTTACAAAAATAGATTCGAATTTGAGGATTTAGACTGGAATTGTTTGTGATGAGTGGTCACTAAGTTGCTGGTTAGGTTCGACACTGATGATATAGGCCAGATTTTGAATTTCGGATTTTCGATTTTTGGCCTGATTTTCGAAATTTGTGTGTTCTTGGTTTTCTGATTGCAGATGACTCCACGGAACAAAAAAAGATCACAGACTGAGACTGGTGAATCCTCAAATCCCGCACCTGCTATACCCTCTCTTACACCATGGTCTTGGAGAGAAGGGTTGAGAATCCCGATGGAGAGAGCTTGGGAGGATACACCAACCAAGGAGGTGGCAAAACGCGACTGCGTTTTCAGGGATATCAGTGAGCAGTGGGATGACTACGACACGCTGTTCTACAATGCCTGGATCAAGATGGACATTGCGCCTACACGCTTCGCTTGTCCAGAGAGGAGGCGATACACGTGTTGCAGAAGATTGGCTTGGGCGACATTGCGACCAGGCAGTATGACTTATATCCGGATTTAGTGCGCCAGTTCATTGCCACAGTGCGGGTCTACTACTCCAATGAGATCGTGAAGAGGGCGGATGAGGGCACTCTCACATTCATCATTCGAGGCATCAGGTACAGGATCAACTTCACTGCGCTTTGTCTCATCTACGGGTTCGATTTGACGTGCACTGGCGTCTCTCTTCCGACGCCATTTCCTGACCTGCAGAGTTTCTGGTCCCACTTCGGTAATGGGATGTATGACTCTAAGAGGTCCACTCAGACAGATGTGCGCCATCCTTTGCTGCGCATCCTTGTCCGCCTCTTCTCCACTACACTTCTGTGCAAGTCTGAGCTCGGGAAGGTGCGAGTTTCTGAGCTGACTCTCCTCTACTATGTCATTGAGGATGTACTTACAGAGGAGTATCCGGTTGACAGTGATGTCAACATGGGCGTCGTCTTTGCCCATCACTTGGCTTCACTGAAGACCAAGGCGTTCACCGGAGCTCGCGGCAAGCCCGAGAGTATTGGTAATGTTCTCACTCCCATCTTCCGCTACTGCAACATCGATACTTCGACACGCAGAGTTGTGACTGAGCGCCACCTTCTGGACATGGACTACTTGAGGAGGACCCATTGGATCACGGGAGATGAGCTGCTATGGAGTTTTGTCAGCCACACTGGTGAGCGATGTCTGATTCCACTACCACAGCAGGCTCTGACTACACTTCAGATAGACCTCCTCAGCATTCAGCCCGCTGCTACTTTACTGCGATCCGCGCCAGCAACTAGACGCAGAGGAGGATCTTCCCGAGCTGCTGCTTCTGCTGCTGAGGATGCACCTGTTGAGGGCCTTGTTGGAGGTCCATCCCATCGCTCGAGAGCATCACGAGCTCCTGTATTACCTGAGCTCATTGGTCGCCATACGCTCCCTGATGTTCCCGACAATCCGATGGAGCATGCCGCATTTCAGCGATTCATAGTCCAGAGTGTTCAGGCACTCTAGAACGCCATCTCGATGCTGTCAAACTGTGGCTGTGTTAGACCTTCTACACCTCCTCGCTATGAGGATGAGGATTAGTTCCTTTATCTATCCTGGTTACTTTTGCTTTTCCCTTGGTTCTTTTTCATTTGCTTTGAGTCAGTTTTTATGTTTTTGTTTTGAGTCAGTTTGTCAGCTTTGATGATGTTTTGAAACTTGTTTGAACTTATGAGATTATGGATTATATTGTTGCTTTTAATTGTTTGCTTGAGTGTTCCTAACAGTCTTGACTTGGGAGAACTTCAGCTAACAATCTAACTTGCAATAATTACACATGTTTGGGTCTTTCCATTCTGTTTTCCGACAGGGTGTCAATCGACACCAACCATGTGGTGTCGATCGACACCACGCGCAGACACAGGTACCACTTTCTCATCCATGTACAAACCGTTTCATTGCTTATCTATACCAACTCCATTCTTAATAACACTGGGGACAGTGTTGTTTAAGTCTGGGGGAGGTCGTTGCTGACATTGTGTACATTGTTTTTGATTTTTAGAGTCTCAAAGTTGAGTTAAAACCTGTTTTATTGAGTCAAAAATTTTGAAATTGTCAGTTTTTCTTGGAACTAACCACAAAAAAAATTGATGCTTATAAGAACCATTGCCACAGATGTTGATTACAAGTCTTACTAAGTTGAAAGTCTTAGGTAGATCAGTCTAGCAATGAAGGTTTAGGTTCTTAGAGAATCTGTAAAATTTGCTGTTAGCTCCACCTTAATGAACTTAAAACTTCTTGTCTTGGTGCTTGATTCTCATTGATCTTGATTCTCTCTTCTAACACTGATAAGTATGTTAAGACATAGCCTCTCTTTGATCTTCCCTGATATAGTTTTAAAAGTTTGAGTCAAAAGAATGGTGCATTCATGACTCTGTCTCCTCACAAGGAACAACAGTAATGAACACACTCAAGAACAATGTCTCCTCACAAGGAACACAAGTATTGAGTAGCATCATATCTTAGACTGTAAAAAATGAGAAAGAGTTTAAAATAAATAAAAAATCATCAGAAAGAAAAGATCAAGGGAAGATGATATAGGAGAGCTGTGTTGAGATTGCTTGGTTCAGTTGTTTAGGAAGGGAAAATAATCTATAAGTGATTGAGATGATAAAACTTTGATGAGACATCACTTAGATAAAAATAAGGAGTTAGCAATAGAGATTTCAGATTTCAGATTTTTTGAAGGAGCTTGAATTGGATTTGAAAGATTTGCTAAGCCTGTGATGATTAGACTGAAATTTGATCTTGTTTTGACTCTGTGGTATGTGGATTCGAAAGTGTTAATCAATGTGGTGTTCCTGAAGTCTAGCTGACATTTTCTGTGTTTTCAAACCTCGACCCTATGCTTTGTCTGATGTTTGCTTGAGGGCAAGCAAAAGCTAGGTCTGGGGGAGTTGATATATCATGGTTTTTATTGGTTTTTGACCATGATATAAGTCTTGTTTATAGAGTCTTTTTGGTATTTTTCGAGTCCTATAGAGTCTTTGCAGGTCTAGGTACGTTTGGAGCATAACTGTGGGTTTTGGAGCCTTTTGGAGCTATGTTGAAGCTGATGCTGAAATGACCGAGTCGGAGAGCATTCTAGAGTATGGTGTCGATCGACACCAACCATAAGGTGTCGATCGACACCGATCGTGGTCGCGAGAAGGAGCATTAAAAACTCTTTTGAAGAATTGCAACTTGGCCCAGAAGTTCCCACTATTTGCACTTGTATCCCAGTTCGTGTTTAGAGTTGTATTTAGGTTTTCTAAGCCATTGTTAGGCTATTATCTTTTTTTCATTGAGACCTAAGAGAGAGATTTTTGATTGAGAGCTTTTGGAGAGACAAATTTATACTCTGTAGAGAAGAATTTCGAACTCCCTACATCTTTTACTATATTTCTTAATGCAATATTATTCAGTGACGATTTTTGTTTCACTTGCTATGTCTGAGTAATCTGCTAGTTAGGTTTTGGATTATTCAAAGGTTGATAATGAATTGTTAGAACTACAAAACTGTAGGGATAAATCATTGGGCTCTTCATCTAAATTACTTTAACACTGGTTTTAAGATTAATCACCTAGAAATCAGATCTTAGGTTGTTTAATAGATGTGGAAACATTGTTAATCACCAGAAATATCTTAGATGAACAAAATAACTAATTGCAAAGGAATTTGGATTAGTGATTTTGTGAACATATCGAACATGAACTATAATGCTTGCTTAGGTTGTTAGAATTTGCAAAGGAATTTGGAATTCTAGAATATGATCATAGTTAATCTCTGCGACGGAAGTCAATTGGTTTTACATTCGTGTTTTCGAGTTCTAGAACGGTTTTAATAAATATTTCTTTCAGTCTGTAGTCTGCGATTTATGTCAACCTGCGAATTTTCCATTGCCTAACGCCTTATCTCAATTGATTTTAAGAACTCATAATCTGCTTCTGATCTCGTTTCTTTCATTTACTATTTAGTTTTATTTGTTATTGACTGCTTAGCTTCATTTGAATCTAAAGTCTGTTGAGTAATAGTCTCAAGTCCTTGTGGATTCGATCCCTAAGTGCTACAGTAATCTCTTAATTTGAGAGAGTATCTCTAAGGGTTAATTTTAGCACATCAATATCCATCTGAGCAGGCATGGCTTTGTATCCTTCTTGGCATAGATGTGGTAAAGTTCTGCATGGTCTGTGTAGACTATGACTTTAGAACCCACTAGATAACTTCTAAACTTCTCAAATACAAACACAACTGCCAGCAGCTCCTTCTCTGTTGTAGCATACCGAGTTTGAGTGTCATCTAGAGTGCGACTTGCATAGTATATAACATGTAACTTCGTGTCCACCCTCTGACCAAGAACAGCTCCAAGTGCATAATCTCTAGCATTGCACATTATCTCGAATGGCAAATGCCAGTCAGGTGCTTGGACAATGGAAGCACTCACAAGCGCCTCTTTGATGGTTAGAAAAGCTTGCATGTAGTCATCATCAAAGATAAACTCTGTCTCCTTGCACAACAGCCTAGTGATAGATCTTGCTATCTTGGAGAAATCTTTGATGAACCTTCTATAGAAACCCGCATGTCCCAAGAAACTTCTGATCCCTTTCGTTGATGTTGGTGGAGCTAGATGCATCATTACTTCTATCTTGGCCTTGTCCACCTCTATCCCTTTCTCAGAGATCTTGTGTTCCAAAAAAATTCCTTCATTGACCATGAAATGGCATTTCTCCCAATTCAGCACCAGACATGTGTCTTCACATCTCTTTAAAACCTGACAAAGATTAGACAAACAGATGCCAAAGAAAGATCTATAGACACTATAGTCATCCATGAATACTTCCACCGTTTCTTCAAGCAAATCAGAGAATATAGAGGTAACATATTTTTGAAAAGTTATTGGGGCGTTACACAGTCCAAATGGCATTCTTCTATATGCAAAAGTGCCATAAAGACATGTGAAGGTGGTCTTTTCATGATCATTACGGTGAATGGGAATTTGGAAAAAGCCACTATATACATCTAAAAAGTAATAATAAGGATGATTAGGTAATCTCTCAAGTATTTGATTAATGAATGGCAAAAGGTAATGATCTTTTCTAGAAGCTGAGTTCAATTTCCTATAATCAATACACATCATATGTCCTGTTATAGTTCTGGTTGAGATAAACTCATCTTTTTCATTCTTAACAACCGTGATTCCTCCTTTTTTAGGCACAACATGGACTGGTGAGACCCATGTACTGTTGATATCTCTCATAATTGCATCATATAAGCTTGCATTTATTTCATGTTTTGGTCTTCTCTTGCATGTTTTCCTTTGCTTTTGTCCCATTTTCCTTTGGTTCTAGACTTATGTTGCATTTAGGTTGTAGTTTGCACTTGCTTTGCATAAAGGATGTTTTTAGGTACCTAAGGAGCCTCTAAAGACAAGGAGGAAGCATAGGAATGATTCAGGGAGTTTTCCCAGTCAAAGAGGATCGAGAGGAGCTAAGGAAGTGAGATTTTGGATCAACATCGAGCTCAGCACAAGCCACATCGTACGATGTAGTGTACCCGAGAAGGAAGAAATCGGCCAGAAACTGCGTCTGACAAACTGGCTCGGATAAAGCATTTGTATCACGATTTAGCTTCAGCAGTCTTCATCAATGTTGTAGCCCCGTGAGTTAGCTTGCGTCTGGAGTTGTTTCAGGTCATTCCCATCAGCGGTAGGAAAGTTACAGAGGTTTTCGTGAAACCGCTCAACCCAACATCGAGCATCAACATCGCTCGATGTAATGGACCCGAGAAGACTTAACTTCAACATCGACCAACCACATCGATCACCAGCATTGATTAAGCATGCTCGATGCTGACCAAGTCAGAAGACAACTTATTTACAACTTTTCCACTCCACTTAGACTCCTATAAATACTTATAATCCCTAATTTCTGGGATCATCTCTTTATCCAGCTGTTCTTCTTTTCCTTTCTAGATTTTGAAAATTTTTGTATTTGAATCTTGGTTTATTTCAATAATAGTTTGCATTTCCCTTAATCTTTTATCTCCCTAATCATGATTAACTATCTTTTCTTCATAGATTTGATGGTTTTCACCATGATTAGTGAGTAGTTTGCTTTAGGTTTGAGATTATGGCAGATGGGGTGATTTTAGTGATTGTTTAGGGTGATTAGGGCTTAGATCTTCTCATTCCCTTTCTTATATGATTGTGATGAGAAGTTTATCTTATGTTTTCACTTGCACACTAAGTGTTTGATGAAATGTCTGAATGAAGTTCAATGCTTGAAAATGGTGTTTAGATAATCATGAGTCTTTGCATCTATCATTTCCTGCTTGAATGTGCTTATTGCTTAGTACCATATTGGTGGGAAATTGCCTTTAAATGTTTATTATGCATGAGAATATGAATTGATGTTTGATCCATTATATAAGAGATTAGTAAACCTAGCCTAAGAGATTCGATGTCTAGCATGCTAACTGGTTTTATGGAACTAGATTTCAATGCTTGCTTATCATAGATACACCACCAAAAGTGAGTTTAAAATGTGATTTAGCAAAGGGATTAATGCCAACAGATTGGATTAGTCTTTATTAGTGTTCCTTACCTAAGGTTGAGTGTTTAGAATTGCTTGTTTTGATCACCAAAGACATGAACATGAATCATCCTATCACCATTGCCTTGATCTTAAACCATCTTTTAGTCTTTGAAGTTTAGCTTTTACTCTGTTTTTGCTATGTTTCTCTTTGCCATTACTGCTCTTTAATTGCTTTCTTTTGCTTTCTTGTTTGTCATTAGGTTGTTAGATAATCAAAACCCTTCCCTATTAGCTTAGCTTAACATAGTTCTCTGCATCTCAAGTGTCATTATCTTCCGAAGTGGATTGACACCTCAAGTACTACAATGATATATGTGTTTGAAGATTGATCAAAAGATCAAAAACCTAAATATCGACTGTCTGAGATAGCGTAAATCACGCCTGCATCAAGGACTTTTAGGATTTCTTTCTTCACGACTTCCTTAAGATTTGGGTTTAATCTCCTTTAAGGTTCAATGGAAGTTTTTGTCTCATCCTCTAGATGAATCTTGTGAGCACAAAGATTAGGAGATATGCCCTTGATATCATCTAGTGAATACTCAAGGGCTCTCCTAAACTTTCTCAACTCCTTAACAAGAGCGCAGTTTTCATCATCACTGAGGTGTTCATTGACTATCACAGGATAGGTTTCATTAAGTCCAAGAAATACATACCTTAGCCCTTTGGGAAGTGGTTTGACGTCTAGTTTGGGTGCCTTTAGCTCGCTCCAATCTTCATCTCCATGATCTGCTCCTGATTTGCTATCCTTAGCTCCACTAGCTTCTTGACTTACTGAACTCACAACTTCCCTCTTTAGCTTGATAAACGGTTCATGGTGAGTGTCCAGCTTAGCTTCCTTAAACAGCTGCTCATACGATGTTGTTTCCTCACTACCCATACTCTCCTGGTGCTTTAGTTATTGCTGTGCTCAGATGATCCTTTGTGTGCAGCTCTTCCATTAATTCAGTTCTCAGGTCTTCCATGACATCCACGCTGAAGATCTGCCCTTCTATCTTGGGTTTCTTCATGACCTCATTTATATCATACATAAGGATCATATCCTTTCCCAAATGCAGCTCAATCTTGCCTCCCTTGACAACTATAATTGCTCCGATGGTGGCAAGGAAGGTTCTTCCAAGTATCAATGGATCTTTTGGATCAGCATCAAGCTCCAAAACAACAAAGTCGGTAGGGAGTTCAGTACTCCCAACTCGGACAGGAAGGTTCTCAAGCAGTCCAATGGATTGTCTAACAGAATGGTCAGCTAGCACAAGAGTTATCCTGCTTGGTCTAAAACTTGTGAATCCTAGGCGCTTGGCAGTAGTAAGAAGCATCAGACTTACACTTGCTCCAAGATCACACAAGCAGTTATTGAATGTGAGAGGTCCAATGGAGCATGGTAAAGTGAAACTTTCAGGATCTCCTAGCTTCTTTGGTGGAAGAAGTTGCTGTATGATAGCATTAACCTCATGAGTAAGAACAACCATTCCTTGCATCTGATTTTGTTTGTTTATAAATGCATCTTTCAAGAACTTCTGATATTGAGGCACCAGCAAGAATGCATCAAGCATGAACATAGTCAGCTCCACTTTTTCTATCTGCTTTTCAAAAAGTTTCTTGTACTTCTCCACTAACTGTTTCTTGATCGTTCCTGGAATGGGGAGTAGTGGCTTGTAAGGAGGAGGTACAAAGACAGGTTCCTTCCTTGTAGGCTGTGTGGTTTCTCTTGGTGCTTCATCAACCACTTGTTTTACTTTCCTCACACGTTCTGCTTCAGCTTTCCTTTCTGTTTCTGATTCAGCTTCAGCCTCTTTTTCATAAGTCATAAGTCTCAAGAGACACCCCCCCCCCCCCCCCCTCCACTTTGCTTCTCGATTTCCACATGGAGAGGTTTTGGTGCTACAGGACCTTGTAGAGGTTTACCGCTCCTAATAGTTATTACTTGCACAGCTGGTGGCAGTTGTTGTGGAGTTGTAGGAGAGGAGACCTGGTTGGCTTTAAGCATAGTAAGCTCATCACGAACTTTCTCTAACTCATGTACTAGATTAGCATGCATTGTCATTGTGTTCTGTTGATTACCCATCATCTCCATTGTACTCTTTGTGTGTGCGGCTAGTAACTGCTCAAGCAGTTTAGCTGTGGCTGCATCAGGCGTAGATGGTGGTGGAGTTGAAGGGCTAGGGATATCCTTAACTGGTGAAGTTGCTGCTTGATCTTGGGGTATAGAGTCGGTTGCATACATACTCTCTTTAAGTGCTTCATGTGAAGGTGCAAAGCTAAGGTGTTGTTGAATGGGAACACCAAGTTGGTTGTATAATGGAGTACTCTCCCTTTGGTTCAGTTGAGGGCTGTAAGCAATGTAGTTGTCATAGCTTGTACCCTGGTAAGGCTCATGATGCACATCATGTTGTTACTGCACATAGTATGCTTCAGCTTCTAAGTTGTAAGCATGGCCAAGAGCTGACTTCTTTTCTTTAACCTTTGGTGATGGATGCAGAGACTTCTCAAGCAACAAGTTTAGCTTAGCACTGATTGCAATCACTTCCTGCTGTGTTTGAAGAAAAGAAGCGTCAGTACTCCTCTTGTAGGTATCATCATGCTCATCCGCGTAGTTTCCATTGCTCATTGCAAGGTTTTGAATCAGCTGCAAACCATTCTCAACACTTGTACCCAAGAAGTGGCCGTTACTGGCTCTGTCTAACAGCATTTTGAACCGTGGTGACACTCCTCTGTAGAATGTGCTGAGCAGTGACTCTGTTGAGAAACCATGATGAGGGCACCGCAAGGTGTAGCCTTGAAATATTTCCCATGCTGAACATAATGGCTCATCTGGTGATTGCTTAAAACCTGATATGTTCTGCCTTAGAGTAGCTGTCTTGGTAGAAGAGTAAAACTTTTCAAGAAACACTCTTTTGCAATCATCCCAAGAACAAATTGAGCCACAAGACAAAGATCTTTCCCACAATGTGAATGATCACAAAGAGATAAGGGAAATAACCTCAGTTTAAAACCATCTTCTGTGACACCACTGATCTTTTGTTAGCTGAAAATACTCTCAAAGCTGTCCAAGTGATCAAGCGGATCCTCCATAGAAGTGCCACTGAAGCGGTTGGCTTGTACTATTGCAATCACACTGCTTTTGATCTCAAAGTGATGCTCTTGAGATGGTGGAGGAAGTCTACCTCTGCGTCTAGTATGAAGGTAAGGAGCAACATGAGAACTAATGTGTTGTGCTCTTCTAGCAATTTGAGGCACTGGCCTATGTAACCTCTGAACTGTAGCTTCATCCTCTCTGAACTGAGTTTGATAAGCAGGTCTGTGATGGTGTTGATCAGCCATTGTACCTGAGAAAACAGAGCAAGAAAGGTAAGGTGATTAGTAAAGTAAAAGGTGGTTAAGTCTAAGCAATAACCTAAACTCAATTATCTAAGCAATCCTAGAATGGCAACGACGCCAAATTGAAGAAGGAATTTTGTAAGTCTTAACTCAATCCCTCTCTAAATCAGATGTAGCATAGATGAGGCTTATCGATCCATCTAGGAGTTAGAATAAAAGAGATGCAAGGTACTAACTAAGCTGAACCAATTATTATAAAGATGGGATTACCTAACAACCTAAGTGATCAAAGATGAAATGCACAAGTGAAATGCAATCCTATCAATTCTAAAGCAAGTAATGCAATGCAACAGAAACTAACAAGGCAATGATCTAAATGGAACATGACTAAGGTAAACAAAGCAATGGAGGTGCAAGAACCAAAATGAATGCTAAATGCAATAACTTAAAATACAAGGCAAGGAATGGAACAAAAGAAAGCAACTAAAAACAGAGGAAAACAGAACACAAGATGGTCAAATGCAAAGAACAATAACGCGCAGGCTCAAGGCTACAGCAATGATAACTTGGAGATTACTTAGTATCAAACCTAGGGTAGTCAAGACAAACTAACAAGCAAAGAACATGATCAAGCCACTAAATCAATCAATCTGCAAATAGAACAGAGATGTCTAAGTTAAGAACATGTCAAGCCCACTTGTGATGGCGTATTTGTGCAAAACCAGCATGAAAACACAAGACTCTTATAGACCAAACATGCTACCTAAACGCCAATATAATCATTTAGGAGAATGTTCCTAACAAAGTTCTTTAAGGCATTTAAACAAACACTTTTGATGCAGCAAACACCTAAGATAAGTTTCACCCTAAAAGAGTTATTAAGCACTAAGAACAACTAAGCTAAGTGATCTAAGTATTAATCAAACCAAAACTCCCTTAGTTTATCAACCAATCATCCCCAAATCTGCTCTAACCCAAAACCATATGAAACTACTCACAATACATCATGAATTCAACAGAAACAAGCAGAGATGACAGATCAAACATGATTGAACAAGAACTAGAAGAAAAATAACAAAGGAAGTGCAAAACTTTATTAAAAGAGTGATCTTGATCAAAATCTCATCAAATCCCCTTTTGGGTTTCCCCTCAGGTCGAAAATAAGATAAAGAAGAAGATAAGTCTCCCCAAAAGATAAGTCAAAAGCTTAAATATGTTTAAAGATAAGGTTTGACAATAAGTATAAAAAGCTTGTCAACTCTCGGCGTTGACGCATTGGGGTGTACGGACGGATGTTCTGCTCGATGTGCCTTCCCGATGCAGAATTTCCCTTAGTCGCAGCTTGGTCACTTTTGCAGTTTCTCGGCGTGCAACAGGTTTCGGATCGTATCGGGCAGAATGTCCGGTGTCCTGCTCGATGCTGGACCCCGATATGTCATGTCTCTCCAAATCGACCTGTACGGCCGCCTCTCCTCGATGCTCTACCCCGGTGCAGTCTTGAAGCTCACGATCAAGCTTCTGTTCCTCGTCCCACGGTCCACATCGGGTATGCTGCATAGGTGTTCTGCTCTACGCTGTTCCTCGATATGGACGCAGAGTCGGTGAGACTTCTTCTTATGGCATTTCTTCGAATATATGCTGCTTCAAACTCCTTTCCAAGTTCTAAAACCTCTAAACACACCTGAATTACACCACAAACATGCACATGTATGCAAATCCTAAACTAAATGCATGCAATGCTACTTCTAAGTGCAAATGAGACTATAATGCTATGTAAAGATGCAAAAACAAGGTAAAAGAAGAATAAAATGCAGCCTAAATCACTAGAATATAACAAGCTATTAGTTTCTTGATACCTCAACTTCTCACAAAATCGACATTCATGCAAGTTATCCTCATCTTTCCAGAAAAGAATTCAATTTTCACTGCATTCATCAATAATTTCTAATGGTAATCCAAGACCCGCAAACAACCTCTTTATTTCATAGTGGCAAATTTATACAACCTTTAGTTAGATTATTATCACTTTCAATTGTCATCATTCTATTTGTCAATGAGAATTATACTGCCCTTCTCTACATCCATCATAAATGAGTTGGTATGCCGCGTCTAACATATCATAAAACCGTTTATCATGTGTTAGGTTCTTCCCTACTATTATTAGTAAATGAAATTGGTAGAGCTTCATGCATTGCATCTATAATCATATCATGAAACGTATTTCCTTGTTAATACCTTTGATCAGCATTTCCAAATATATTATGCCCATATTCATAATTAGCTTTATAACTAAGCTTGTCAAACCCTTGATCTATACCATTACTTTATGCACCACTACCTTCCTCATCAAAAACAATACATAGTAGTTTGACATGAATCCTCTATTATATAGATGCCTCTTCACGGTATAAACTTATATATATGGTATGTTCTTCTACTTTCTACATGGACATAATATTTTATCGTGTGATGTTGCAAATGGTTAGTTGTCACCTGGTACAAGAATCATCACAACCGTCTTGATACTCTTTCGTCACTTTACCGGTCACCGGATCTCTGTGACTGTACATCCACGATCGTAGTGCATACAATCCATATGTTTGAACACATTATTATTTGAGAAAATGCTCCAAAATGATAAAATAATGTGAAATGGGTACCCCATTGAGGGAAAATTATGAAAATGACTATTTTTTACGATTTTTATAAATACCAGCACTACCCTTCTAACCACTGTTATTTGTAGACTAATGGCAGACTAACGGCAGACTGAATGTAGACTACTGGCAGACTGATTGGTCAAATAATTGAATGTCGACTACTGACAGACTAATGGTAGACTAATTGTAAATTACTGGCAAACTAATCGCAGATTGAAAGTAAACTGGTGGATCCCTCTTATCGAAGGGTCATGTTTCAAAACAAAATTGTCAAGTGGGTTATTTCAAAAATTATCCCATATTAGTTTTATAAATCCACCCTTAAAATCTTTTTTTCATTCTCTCTTTTTCTCTCTCTCTTGTTTTCCTAACATCAGCATTAAACTATTTATAGGATTTCAGAATGTTTTTCGATGCCAACATGTGATGAATTTGCAAGAAACATTAAATTTGTAAGGGAACTGCAACAGCGTATTAACTTAATTGCAGCAGAATAATCTTTCGCAAAAGATTAGGTGGGACTTATGTAAAATGTGTTGCACCTATTTCGGTAGTACTCGCAATTCCCTCGATAATATTGCTACAGTTATGTTGTCACAATTACATGATTAATTACGACGTACTTATAACCGACTCATTGCCCGATGCAAGTACTTGTGAGGGATTCATCAACCCTTTCATATTTGAGACAAGCCATATCTCACGTATTTGCGAGGGATTTGCAATGTCCTTCCTTTGATGTAGCAAAGTCAACGCAAATATTCCATTGCAAATTTAGTGTTTTTGTATAGTATAACATGTCTTAACATTGAGGTCCAACAATCCTCCACATGAATACAAATGTAACTAAACATATAAAGACTGGATGAAAGATTTTTGAGAGTACAAGGGAAAAACACTTTATATATAAGTTGATAGCATTTTCAGCCTTGAACCAATCACTGTTAAAAACTATCAGAATTACTCGACTAGCATGTGAACATGATGTCTTGAACCCCATGTGCGTTGATGTAAACTGAGACAATAACCATAACACAACTTCATTCTCTCACATAATTAGACTCTTTATTGTGTTCATTTTGGCTGTTAATCACGAGTGAACTTAGAGATCGAGCCTGACCAAAATTATCCTAAAAAGGATCCTATTTCAGTCACAAGATGATTCTCCATTAGCTTTGTTTAAAGAAATAGCATGTACTACTCCATTTATATATCAAAGCTATTGACTTAAATCATAAAAAAGCAAATGCTTCTCCTCAACACATACAAGTAGTACTATTCATCATCCTAAGAACTGGTAGAGACATTAGTCTCCCAGATAAATTGCAAAGATAATATTGATAGCCACCATTAAACTAAGTTTAGTGTTCGTGCAGTTTTTTAGGAAGAAAATGAAGTGGTAATTACTATTCTACCCTTCATTAAAGTTCAGTTCGAAAAATGGAACAAAACACACCAACTTGGAGTAGAACTCAAGATATAAAACTCTTTTTAAGAGTCTGCAGCTACTACACTATATTGTTTTCTTGATAACTAGCTAATATAACACTCATTCTTTTCTTTAAAGAAGGATCTTTTGGAAAAGAAAAAAAATTTGTTTCAAAAAAAAAGATGTTTTCATTTTCTAATACATCTTTAGTTAAATATTACATATTTTTCCTTAATTTTTCTTTTTTTCTTTTACTTTATTTTTATATCACTAAAAAGAATGATAAACAAGATATTTTAATAATTTTTTTAAAAACTATGAAAATCTCAAAAGTCCCTCTTTTAAAAAATAGAGGGAGTATGTTGACAAAAAATTAGAGGGAGTATATATAAACTGTTAAAACCCTAAAACATTTGGTATTTGTATGAATATTAAAAGAATCTATATAATTTTTTAATTTTGATATGTTTTGAATAAAAATATTTTAAAAATATTAAATTATATAAAAATTATTCTCTGATTACTCTCCAATTTATTTCCGATTTTTGAAAAAAAATCATTAAACCCAAACCGAACGCCCGATTAACGAATAACTAATAACGAGTTTCTAAATATAGATTTTGACTTATTTTCCCTTTAAACCTATTTCTTGGGACCTCCAGTCTGTAGTCTTTAAACCATTCATCTTGATAATTTTACAACTTGATCTTGTGACACATTTTTATAAATGGATCATAGGTTGGCATCTAGATATAATCTAATGGGATTATTTCATTTGAGATCAATTGTCTACTTGGTTTTATGTTCTCTTTTCAAAAGACATGACTAACCATTACACAAAAAACTCAGTGTTGAACTATAGTCAATTGAATATCCTAGTGTACACATATGCTCTCCCTAGCTTTTTCCACATCTGAATATTTTCCACCAAGTTCAGAAATCCTTATCTTCCTTAGTTTTATCTAAAGCTAATAACTTGGGCTCTGTAATTAATTTGTTCAGAATATTAATTTGGAAGAATTCAATGATATTTTCCACTGCCAACCATAACAGACTTTTGGTTTCTAAAATCATATAACCAATTATCATAATTATATCCTTCCAAAATTCTTATATTTTTATTATAGTGCAGCCCATCAATTTTAGTATATCACTCGTACCTCAATACTTTGATTATAGTTTTCCAATGTTTACAACATGGAGTACTTGTGTGGCAACTTAGAACATGTAAAAAGTCTACAAGATTAAGTCACATTTGAGTAGATCTTAAATCTCTTAAGTATCGTTTTAGCATAATGAATTTGAGACAAAATTATTTCCTTTTTAATGTCTAGTTAACTTGATCACTAGAATCATCACATCCATAGCCTCATGTGTTACATGTCAAACTTTCCACTGAGAGTATTTTTAGCTTGTTCGATCATGAATTATTGCTTTCAATAATGCGATTTACATATAAACATAGCCAAATGTGTTCGTGCGGAGTACTTTTAATGTTTTGATACTTATCACATTTAGTGATGCTAAAATCATTTGATATTATTTTATTGTTAAATATTTCATATTACTGTTTTAGAGCTTTATTAAGATCAACCATACACTTCACAAGTTTAAATATTTTATTATATCTTTTTCGAGTGAGACATCGATTTTTCAAAAATTCTAAAATCCATTTACATTAGAACTTTATTCTATAGTTACCTTCAACGAATGTTTGACTACTGTAGACATGGTGTTTAGCTCATTCTAAAAAACAAAGACTGACATCAAAATATTTTTCCATAAGAGCCATTCTTGCTATGCCTACGTTCATCATTTGCTACTTCTGCATCATATACTAATGTGCCAGAAGTACTCACCTCAAGTATATAGGCAATTATTGTATTTACATGGACATTTGACATATCTGATTTATAATTCAAAACTTGATAAGCGCTACTAGTTTATGCATATCCAATGAAAATTTAGTATATCGTTTTTTTTTTTTTTTGGATTTGGTTGTTATTTTTTTTGGAGATGACACTGTAAATTTTCCCATGCACCCCCATATTTACAGATATTTGTACGAATGTACTTTACCTCTTCAAAGCTCATGGGCATCGTGTCAATGAATCTATGTGGTAAGCATGCTTCTCTCCACATCTTTTTAACTCGGAATCATGCATCTATGCATTCGTATTCTTATTTATAGTTCAGAATTATTTTTTCGCAACTCCATTATATTTCAATGAATAAAAATTAATTTTTTCCGACAAATAATGCTATGTTCTCTCAAGAACGCATTTGATTCTCATCAAACTCGCATCTATTATCACATATAACTATTTCATAGTTTCTTAAATATGCTTTGAACTTTTCCAAAGCCATATTCTTGCATTTTAGCAAACATACACATCTATTACAATATATTTCATTGGAGAAAGCAGCAAAATACCACCATTCTATTCGATTATTCCCAACGAGGTAGATTTCAGAAACTACACTATTACATTACATATGTCAATTTTATTCATATTGTTATGAGATTTATCATTGTCTCTGCTTGAGTCAATTGTGCTATGACTTTCATGAGTATTACTATAACATGTGTCAGCCTTTTGACCCTTCATGTCAGACTTATGAAAATGTCCATTAAACTTCCATTAAGCATTTCGCTTTTTGAAACTAGTGGAGATTTTCAGAAGAACCTTAAGTTTTCCCTTGTTCTTCTACCCAATCACAGCTCTTCGAAATTTTTCTATGATAAACTTAGAGTCTACAAATTTAAAGTCCAAAGATTTAATCTGGATGAATTTCGTAGGACATGTGTTCTTAGACTTGTACTATTTCTCAAGGAAACTCATTGTGTTCCTAGACTTGTACCACGAATATGGGACGTGGAAGGAAGAGTCAGAGAATTCATTTGTGGAATGGGGAAACCTTCTCCAAAATAGGTAAAGCTTTGGGTCATATGGTTAAGATTGATGCGGATAATGCAAGATTTCAAATATCAATCAATGCTGATAAACCACTACAATTAGAAAGAAGAATTGGTTTCTCAAATGGAGATGTAGCCAAGATCTATTTTGAATACAATGGACTGCATTGATTTTGTTTCATATGTAAAAGAATCTCTCATGAAGAGAGCTCATGCCCTGAGCTTACAGAGGAAAAGAGGAAACATAAGAGAAGAACTTGGCTCAAGTTGGAGAATCATGGTTCTTCTGATTTCTAAAGAGGTCTAAAATGGGACAGATCTCCCCCAGCCATTGTTAGAAGATGAGTACCAATTTTCAGTACCAAAGGTGAGTCTCCCAACTCAAAATCAGGAAGCTGCTCTGAGCAAAGTTCGGAAAGTTTCTTCTAAATGGGATAAAAGTAGCAGAAGGGGTTCTGAGAAAACCAGTGAGATAAGAGAACATGATTTACGCATTGAGCTAAAGAAAAGGTGTGATCACCGAAGGACAGAGATCTGGAATTGCCTCGACCATCCTGAAAGAAGAACTATACCACAAAATAGTGAGCACTCTCATGCAAACTCAAATGAGGGGTTTCCAAATCCCATGTTGTGTGGAAGCCAAGACAGAGGGGTGAACAACTCAAGTATCAAGCAAAAATCCCAGCAGGTGTGATCTAACAAAAGATATAGACTCTCCAAAAGTTCATGAGGACTCAAAGCGAATAATTTCAGAAAGAGTTTCTGGAACAGGGGAAATTTTGACGCATAGTACATGACGATTAGTAACTTACCAAAAGGAAACAGAGGAGCAGAGAGTTAGAAGGCTCAAAAGAAAAGCCCATGTGTTGGAATGGTCAAATTCAAAGGAGAGAGCAGCTAAAATGGGAAGAATCCTAGGAAACAATGGGATGCTAATAATCCGAGAGCCCAAGAATCTTGCGACACCAACTTTAAACTAAAAGGTTCCTAGGGACGAATAGATGAACAGATGAAAAACCTTGGTGATGTTGGCATCGAGGAAGAGATGGCAGAGGATACGATTGTAGATGAGGAAGACACTCTCTCTCTCTCACGGAGAGTAAATTTTTTTCTTCTTTACTTTTCCTTTCAGAAACTTTTTTTTTTTCGCAAGACTTTCAGATTAAGAGTGTAAATGGTGACTGTGGAATCTGGCGGAATGTGAAATTTATAAATTTGTTTTATGATATTTAGTTGAATCCAACGACATAACTAATAATGTAAATGGTAACCAAAGAATCACAGAATAGCTGAAAATATATTTTTAAATAATTAAGAAATATAAATTAAATGAATAAATAATTTTTTTTAATTTATTATTAATATATTAAATAGAACATAATTACAATTATAAACCAAAGATATTATTTATGTTTAAATTGTAATAACTAAATCTTTAGTTATATTTGTCAAAATATTGTTTTTTTACAAAATCAAGCTACATTATTAAAAATTAAAATGGTAACAGAAATATTTGGCTGAACAACTGAAAATATATATAAGTTATAAATAATTGCCACAAACAAATATTATCGTCAAAAATTTTAAATATTCACTATAATGTTTTTTTATCATGTTATAAATTTTAATTTACAATTTATAAAAGTTTTATAAGCCTAACAATAGTTTTTTTTAATTTAAAATTAAGAACTATTTTTAATTTCTGATTGCTTATGCGATCAAATATTATTTTTTGTGGCACTTTTTCAATTATTAACTAATTTGAACGTCAATAATTAGAATATACTTTTCCGTCTCATTTTCAATATTTCCTTCAAAAGGAGATTTTTATAGAGATCTGATATTTTATTATTCGGATTCAAATTCGCCTCTCCCAAATATTCAAAGTTTGGAGCATATTTTCAATCAAATTTAGATAATTTTTATTAGCTTCTTGGATAAGTTTTGATGGATTCTATTTTTTGGAGTTGAAATGTTTATTATTTTATTAACAAAATGACTGAAAAACAATTTATAAGACAATTAAAAATTGTCTATTCTAATAATAAAAAATTAATATAAAGATTAATTAACGCAAAGTATAAAACGCCGCAGCAAACTACACATTAGAATAATTTGCAGAAATATTTACATAAACTCAAAGTAACAAATACGAAACATATTCCTAATATAACTGATATTATTGTTTTTGCAGCTATAAACGATTATTACATAAAAAAAAATATAAAATAAAACACAATCCACAATTCCTCCAATCAATAAACTCAAATGGTGAACATTCTTATTTTCAACCAATTCTATTCTACAAATCTTCAAGATTCTACAAATACTAAGTTACCATTTACAGCCTAAGTTTGATTATAATAAATTGTTCAATGTGGAGCCTAAGGGTCGAAGCAGAGGACTTGCTTTGTTTTATTTAGATTGTTTTGATATTAAAATTCTCTTTCCAAACGATTGGATGATCGATATTAAGGTGAAGATCAAAGACCAGAAAGTGTATATGACATTCATTTATGGTTGTCTGGTAATCGAATACCACAAAATCGTTTTGGAACGTCTTACCTGCACTAGTCTAACTCGGTCAAAAGCATGGTTTATGATTGGCGAGTTTAATGAGATAAGGGGAAACCCCGAGAAGGGAGGGGGGAAAAAATGATCTGATGTGTCTTTCCTTCCTTTTAATACCATGCTAGCAAACTGACAAATAATTGAGTTCCCATCTGAAGGTAATCTCTAATCCTGGCTAGACTATAAACGTTCCAGAAAATTTAGATGCAGACTTGATAAGGCGATTGGAAATGAGGAATACATCATCTTTTTCGCACAATAAGGTGGAGTACCTGAAAATATAGGATTTAGATCATCGGCTGGTCCTGACTAGAATTTGTTCCCAAGAATAGTGAATCCAAAAAAGCATCCACTTTGATAAGAAATGACTGGATAAAAATGGATTAAGATAAGAGATAGAAGAATGATGGGACATAATGGAGGCGGTAGATAATGATGACCTATTTGTGAAGATTGACAAGTGTCATAAATCAATCTCAAGTTGGAAACAGAATAACCCATCTAACTCTGCAAAAAAAATATTAAAGCAATCAAAACTAATTGGAAGCCGTGATTGTTGATGACTATATTTCAAGCAATGATGTCCTTAAGATGAAATGAGACTTATACTCAACTTTTAGTGACGCTATCACCAAAAGAGTAGGACAGACATACTACCACCAAACAATACTGAGCCCGAAACAGGATAATGATATTAACAAAATGCAATTGGCGTTTAGATTGAAAAAGAAGAAGGTATCGCAGCAGTGGCCTCTAGCTATTACCAAAACCTGTTTACTTCGAGGCAGCTCTTAAAATTTTGAAGAATCTCTCCGTTATAACACCGTGAAAGTTATCCCACAAATGAATGCAGCTCTAAGGGGGATCCCTTTGAAATCAGACAAAGCTCCGGGACCAAATGGCGTGAAGAGTCTGTTCTATATGAGATTCTGGACAGTTATTGCATAAGATATTATCAAGAAGGTTAATGGGTTTTTTGAAACAAGGATTTTTGACCCTCTCTTAAATCAAACAAATATATGCTTTATCCCAAAGATGGAAAGACCAGTGGAGATGGCTGAATTCTGGCCCACAAGCTTGTGTAATATCTGTTACAAAAATATTTCAAAGATTCTAAGTAAGAAACATAAATGTTCTTCCTCAAGCTGATTTTGGAGACCTAGTAACCCTTTGTCGCTCGGCGCCTAATCACTGATAATATCCTCCTACTCTAAGATTCCTTCCATGCTCTATGAACAGATGCAATCTCCAAAGAAAAATTCATCGTAATAAAGACGAATATGAGTAAAGCATATGATAGAGTAAAATGGGGGTTTTTAGGGTATCATGAATAATATGGTATATTTCTTCTGTATCTTACCAAGTCCTGATAAATGGGGGAACCAAACGGGACCCATTATCTCATTTTTATTTATCATCCTCACGGAGGCGCTCATATCCTAGATTAGGGGTGCTGAATCAGAAGGCCGTATATTGGGTGTAAAGATCGCACAGGCGAGTCCAGCCATTTTCTATCTTCTATTTGGAGATGATAGCTTATTCTTATGCTAAGCAGATGTCCTGCAGTGTGCAGAGTTGTTAAAGATAATAAATGGATATGGATAAGCACCAGGGTAGCAACTTAATACCGCTAAGTCATCCATATTTTTTGGCATTCGACTCCCACTAAAAACAAGAACTGGGCTAAAACGTACATTGTAAATCATGAAGCAATGGGGGCATAGGAATGTACCTGGGCCTCCCAGAGAAAATATGTGGATTAAAAAAATAATTTTTTGCTTTTAATCAAGAAATACTTAATAATCATATCAACTTGTGGTCTTCAAAACTCTTATCGAAGGGGAGAAAGGAGGTACTCATCTAATCTGTAGCTCAAGCTTTACCAGAATACATTATGTCCTGCTTTTTGCTGCCTCAAGAGATTATTAATAAACTCAATAGTATCATAATATGATTCTGGTAGAACTCAAAGCAAGACAAAACATGCCTACATTAGATCGCATGTGAAAAGATGTGTGTCAGAAGAGAAATGAGGATTAGGATTCTGAAACCTAAAGAACTTTAATTTAGCTATGCGTGCAAAGCAATTATGGCAGATCATCCAAAATCATGCATCTCTCTTAGTTCGGGTATTGAGATGGAGATATTTCCGATACTCGACTCCAATGGAAGTCAGCAAAGTAAACTCCCAATCATACGGGTCGAAAAGTATCTTAGCCGCTAAAGACCTCCTTAAGGTGGGATTTTGGAAATCCATTGGATCAGGTTTTAATACTAAGGCGTGGAGTGATTCAGGGATACCAGTCGTGCCAGCCAGACATGCTCTCGATAATGGGGTTTACCGTGACCCTTACCTTTTTGTAAGTCATCTCATTGACATAAATACAAAATAGTGGAGAATGGATAGGCTACAAATACTGTTTGATCCGAAATATATTCAGTGTATACTAAGCCTTAAACCTAGCCGGAACTTTAAAGTTGATGGGTTCTGCAAGATCCATACAAAGTCGAGAGCTTATGCGATAAAATCAGGATATGAACTTGCCAATGAGATTAGAGATTTAGTAGGGGCCCAAATGGTGACAGAACCAAGTACCACGCCACTTAAAAGAGGAGTTTGGTCTATAACAACTGCTAGGAAAATCAAACATTTTCTTTGGCAAACTATCTCATATTGTGTGGCTCTTGACATTCATCTTGCGGACAGATAATATGGAACTGATCGTGTATGTGGTAGGTGAGGCGCAAAAGATGAATCGATAAACCACCAATGAACATTGCCGCTGCAGTCATGGGCCCTCTTTTTGATTCTCACAAATTCGAGCGAATTTCCGAGCAACTCACTTTATAGGAATTTTGACTACCTACTCTCTTGATTGCTAGAAAGGGGGGGGGGGGGGCACCGGCAGTCTCCACTGAGGTAAAGATATTTCAGCGATGGATATTGTAACAGCCTTGGCCTGGCTTGAAATAGTAGGCCTGTTTGTATCAAAGAACGGACGACTTGGTTCAAATTAAAAGGGGGTTGTGAACAAGTTTAAGGGGTGGCTTAGTCAAGGTCTAAAAACAGACCAAGGGACTTAGCCAGACAAGATAGTTTAGAGTTGTCGAGCTGGACAGGAATAGTCGAAGTGGCCGAGTTGAAGTACTAGCTGGACCAGCCGACTATAAGTTGAACCAGCTGACTACTAGTTTAACTAGCTGGACTAGCTGATCGATAGTTCAACCTAGCTTAGTAAGCTGGTCGATTAATGACCCAGCTGAGCAGATTGACCAGCTAGGTACCAAGCTAGGTGTGACTGAGGTACCTTTAGGTCCACTGTAGGCTAGTGGACCTCGACCAAAGGTGGATAAGGTCAGGTAACTGTCCATGATCTAAAGGGTGCAATATTGAGCGTCGATGGAATCAATAATTGAGATTGAGGCATGAAAAACACATCTCTCACGCCTAATGCGAAATATCCCCAAAATAGCCGAGTGAAAGAAGGATGTCCAAATTCCATCCGAGTCATCGCCGAAGTTGGCCGACAGTATCCGAGGACAGTCCGCGACAAGGCGATCCAAGTCCAGGCGTCGTGACTAGGATCAGAGAAACATGACCATCACCGAGTGGAGATCGGGATAAGGGATATTATCTGATAGAAAGGAAACTTAGCCGAGAGAAAGGCGAACTATCCAGGGAAAAAAAAGAAATGGTCGGGCGTGTAACACCCCCGGTTCGAAATAGGACCAGTCTCGACCGGAGACGCTACAATGCCGAGGTTCACTCGATAGGCCAGCCCGTCTTAGAACACATCTAAGCTTAAGGCTGTCCCGGCAAGTTAGCTCGACCCTCTCGACTGAAGCCTAAGGCTTGCCAATCCGTACTCCAGCCGAGAGTTGGGTAGACTCAGACTAAGCCATCTTACCAGCGGAGGACACAAAGGTTTTATACCTAGAAAATCCGCTTTTTATTTCAAGAGACAAACATATTACAAAGCGTTTATTTATATTACATAGCGGATCCGTCCGAGATTTCAAATATTATACAAAAAGTCTTGTACCAACATACTATATTTTACAAAAGGCACCCAAATCTACTCCGGTGGTCCCAATGTCAACAACACCCTCTAACCCCAACGGCTTACTATGGTTTCCTACAAGAAAAAAGGGGGGATGAGTAATCAAAGATTACTCAGTGAGTCCAGGACCCACTAAAAGAAAGAAAACACCAAAAACCCGAAAGCAACCCCCAAGAAACAAGCAATAGCCAAAGCAACATAAAATAAATAGCTAAAGCATGCAATCCTAGATCTATATGCAAATGCAAAACTATATCCAAAGGTGCTACCACTTTCGCACCACACCGTGTTCTCACAACGCACACACACTACCAACCACCACACCACACACTCGCGTGGACACAGAGATCTCTAAGTGGGTCGGCCAGTTCTCCTTCGCGAATACCCTGCACTTGACTATCACAAAGACAAGCCAAGCCGGAACATCACTACTACGAACACCCTGCACTTGGCAATCACAAAGACAAGCCAAGCCAGAACATTGTTTACCCTGGGAGCTCCTCGGTCCGTTCACATTTCGGTGGAGTTTCCATCCGAGAGCTGCTAAGTGAGTTCACATCCCAGGCGGGATAACCATGACTATTTGCTGATTTCCCACTATCCCGTCGGATAGTACTCGGGCAGGCTAGCAAGGCCCGTTCCTCCTTCGAGTCTTCCCATCTAACAGTACATTCGCTAACCATGGAAGGCGGAAAACTCCGACCACACCATCACTAAGTCATGAAGGATAACGCACCACCAACATGACTCCGCAGTATAATGGATCAAACACCATTGTACTTCACACCGCGTTGATCCACACTTGATCAAACGCCAACACACCTCCACACAACTTCCGAGAAGTTAGCGCCCTAGAGTGACGGCAAAGCCAGAACTTCTCTAGTCCCAACTCTCATTCACGGTTACAAGCCTTGTTCACAGGCTTGAACCTCGCTCATACACGTTCATT
Source organism: Thlaspi arvense (assembly GCA_911865555.2). Lineage (NCBI taxonomy): Eukaryota > Viridiplantae > Streptophyta > Magnoliopsida > Brassicales > Brassicaceae > Thlaspi > Thlaspi arvense. Next base: position 50,148,282 of record OU466862.2, read on the forward strand.
ATAACTCTGCTTACGTGACCTTCCAGCCATGCAACGGGTTTCATCATAAACTGCACATTCACTCATTCGGTGAAGGAACATGCAAGTGGATCTGAGATCCGGCAGTCTTTACACCCTTCTCACCACTCGGTAAGGATGATAACATGTCCCACGGACATGCATCAAACCGTTACCTCACCCAACGGGTTCCACAGCACTCATATCTAACACATCCGATGCTGATCCTGCACAAAAATGTTAGTATACACTCGGATCTACACTGATTCGAACTTCCCTGCATCACATGTTAGTCACACACATACATACAAGTACACAACCTATTCTACTGAGGCTAGTGTTGTGCTACAATGCAGATCCGAGATCTACGCTGCACCACAAACAGCAACCGCGATAGTCCACCTCTACCGGGACTCACCTCGAACTGGCCATGGAACCAGACTACACTACCAAGTGGCCTACCGAGGCTAAGTTCACTACTCTACACGCCTTACACACTCACTCTTTGGTTTCAAAAGGGTTTAGGAGTGGAAATGAAAAATGAGGGTGAATGGGGCGGTATTTATAGCCAAAACCTTATCCATGGTAACAACTTAAGTTGTGTAGAATCTGGACTCTTCTTCACTCAGATGCAAGCCACATTTTTACCTTATGCCTTAGGCTCTTTTTCATAGACTCTAGACCTGCCAATTCGTTCTTATCCACAAACATAAGGTGGGAGCTTCTCATTGGCCCAAAACTGTACATTTCAACTTTTCTGTGCTTTTTACTGCCCAACGACTCAAGTGGAATGTGTAGCTGATGGTAAACACCTATTTTGCTCCAGTGTGACATAATAACGGACCTCTCTTTTGGTTGTCAAAGAATCAACCAAGTGTACTGCGGTTTTGGCATTCGTGAACATAACGGACCATGAGCGGGACCAACATGTATTCTCTTGTTTTCTTCGAGATCTTGGCCATATTCTTTGGTGGATGGACTCCTCTTAGGCTTAGTTAATATTGCTTAGACTCCCGAGCTGTTTGATTCTTGACCGAGATGGTTTTTCCCCTATCTGACTCATTCCATAGCTCTTGAACGTCTATTGGATTGCGCGAATTTTGTAGATCTCAGCAGACTTTTTCTTGGACTAATTCTTTTTGCATGGCCTCCCTTAGGGTCTTGGCTACCTCTATAATTAATACCACAATTTTTAAAATTGTATCGAGGGGTTATCTGGTTTGAAAACTCTGTTAGGATCGGATAGCGCTTTGACGGGATATTACATTCTCCCCTCCTTAAATAGGATTCGTCCCCGAATCTTCTTCTTCTAGACATCTCCTTTTGAATTTTTGGCTGCCCTCTTTTTTGGTGTCTCCTCTTAACATTGTCATCTGGTATTGCCATCTAGGATCTTACCATTCCACCATTTGCTTCGTCTCGTATCGCTGCCTTCCTGGATGTCGCTATTCTCCTACGCCTCTTTAAGATTGGCTTTTCGTGTTCCTTTTTCTTGATTCGGCTTCATCCGTTTAATTGTGTAGCTTGTCTCGGCTTCATTCCAGATCCACACATCTACCATCCCCCCCCCCCCCCCCCCCCCCCCCCCCCCCTGCGATCCCATCTTTTAATTTTCCCTAGATCTCCTCGGTCTAAATCCTTACCAAGAAATCCTTAGACTTAGGTTGCATTTAGTGCATGTTTTGGTTCTCTTTTGCATGTATTTCTTATCTTTTGTCCCATTTTTTTCTCCTTTTAGACTTAGGTTGCATTTAGGATGTAGTTTGCATTTTCTTTGCATAAAAGATGTTTTTAGGTGCTTATGGAGCTATGAGGAGCAAGGAGGAGCTTTGGGAGTGAACCAGGAAGCTAGCTGAGCTTGGATGGAGCAAGAGGAACCCAGGCAGATGATTTCTGCAAGCCTTATCGGTCAAGGCACGAAGGCTATCGGTCAAGGAGTGACCGATAGAGAAGCTATCGATCAAGCTATCGGTTAAAGAAGTGACTGATAGAAGTACACCTTATGGATTTTGGTCATCCTATCGATCACCTTCTAGACCGATAGCAAGCCTATCGATCACCCTATCGGTCACATTCTGACTGATAGGAACCCAGTCCAAAGCTGCTTTTATTTACCATTTTGCCATTACTTTTAGGGCTTCCCTCTTTATGTATATATACTCATTTTCTGGGGATTTTCGACAAGTCTTGTCAATCTACTGTTCTTGAGTGATTTCTTTGAGTTTGTAAGACAAATTTCTTGCTTTATTTAAATAAGTTTGTATTTGCCTTTAATCTTTTCTTAATCTCTCTTTTAATCATGATTATCAGCTTTTCCTCTTGTGATTTGGTGTTAAACATGACTATTAGTGAGTAGTTTGCTTAGTGTTCTTAGATGTGGTAGATTAGGGGGATTTAGAAGCTTATTTAAGGTTTGTTAGTGCTTAATAACATGGGTTCCACTCTATTAATCTGTTCTTAAGCTAGATTTAACTTGATCACTTGAATCTAGGATTTAGGCTTTTTCTTATGCCCACCAAGTGTTTGATGAAATGCTCATCTTGTTTAATAGAGGATTTACTAGCTTTAGCTCAAGAGATTGACTGTTTGAGGAGTATTTTGACATGAATAGAGTTGATTCTTAATGCTTGTTGAATGTTTTAGCACTAATAAGAGTCAGTTCTTGTTAAGGTGTTTAGGAAAGGGCTATTTATCAAGAGATTGGACTTAGCTCGCTTGTTTGTGAACTCTATGTCTAGGAACCAGCATTGCTACCTTGTTTGCTTGATCAATAATGTTTGTAACAGCCTTACTTAGCTTTTGAACTCCCTCAAAATCAATAACCACATCTAGGAACTTGTCTTCTCGTTGTCTGAATTTCGAATTTGTTTAAGTGCTCTGTTTATCGGCTCTGTTTTGCTTATTTGATCATTGCTAAACTATCTCTTCTTGAGTTCTTTTTGGTTTATGATCACTTTAGGTTGTTAGTTTGGTTGCTTTGCAACAAAAACCTCTCTGTTTTACTTGATTTAAGGACTTCTGCTTGCAACTCTTTTGTATTCTACAACTCCCCATGGATTGATAAACTCAATACTACAATGACTAGTGTAGGTAGGGGATTGGGATAGGCTTAAAACCTACCATCACTTGGGCTCTGACTCGGACCTAAACTTAATACCGACTTCCCTAACTCTTCTGGGAGCCTGGTCTTCCTCCTGCTGGCGAGACATGGAACGAGTGACAGGGCGGTGAGCGGGGTACGGTGGTCGTGGCTTTCGGCGCATCGTGCAATTCTTTTTGTGGGCTCCTCTCCACCCGCACTCGGTGCATGTTTTGTGTTTAGGGGCGGACGTCTCTGAAGTCGGAGCATTGGGACAGGCGTGGGGGAAATGTCCACGTTCCCCACACTCGCTACACCATATACCCATCATTACTCTTTCCGGTGGCAGAATGCTCATACGAGGGGTTCTCTTTGGAGGTCTTCCTCCTCAGCTTGATTCATCATGTTCGTATATTGGAGTCGGTTCTTTCGGATTCATACTCTCATTGGCGTTGAACCCACTTCCTCCATCTCTTTCGTCTGGTACCACCGCGTAGTTAGGTCCGTGAAGATTCGCTTCAGGTATGAACGGCTGTCCGAACAGTTCGCTTATATTGTAGGAAAATCTCAGGTAATTCTCCGGGTCTACGTTTGTCTCGCTGTGTTCGTCGGTCGGGTTTTCCAGTCTCCTCTGGGCCAGTTGCGATACGCGCGAGCTCCTTCGTCTAACGGATTGGTGAATATCTTGGATCCACAAATCCCTCTCCTCCATAGACTTGTTAGCTTGGATCCGCGCTTTTGACTCGGCCTCCCCAACTTGCGAGATTCTCTTGGACAGTTGCCATCATGTCTTCAGTGCCGTTCTCCGTGACGATGATGGGGTAAACATAATCTATCGGGTTTGACTCTGTAGGTATGTATGGATATAAACCGTATCCCGGTACAAAGACATGTGGCATCGGGATACGGGGTAATGGACTTGTCGGGCTGTCTTGATCCCACGAGTTCAGCGTAGCTTCTCCGGATGATATTTCAATGATCTCTGTAGATGGTACAATGATCTCCGGCTCCGGGTTTGGTACTGGTGCATCCGTGTAATAGTGTTCATCTCTTATCGTCCCTCTATACAACTGTTGGCCGAACATGTAAGTGAATTGGTGTGCCAGATTTTCTCCTTCTACGGTGCTCTGTCCTGCATATGTATCATAGTCGGTAGTTTCGAAGTAATGCTCTTCATTCAAATTCGAGTCACCTGACGAGTTTGAGCCGTCCGATTCATAACCTCCACCAAACAACGAATTCCCCTGGTATCTCTCACCCTGTCAGTCCCTCGGTGTCATCTCTGTCTGTCGACAAGAATCTGCACGGTTAGGTTTATCCTAATGAAAAAAGTTTTTCCCCAATACCCCACCTAGACCTACTTTGTGGACGTGACCGGATTCCTAATGGTTTGCAACTCATTTTTGACTCGATAAAATGTTTTTGAAACGTTTGAAAAATCCCTTACTTCCGAAAGTATGATACGGAAACCATGCTCTGATACCACCATTTGTAACACTCCCCGGTTTGGAATAGGACCAGTCCCGACCGGAGACACTACAAAATGTCGAGGTTCACTCGATAGGCCAGCCCGTCTAAGAACACATCTAAGCTTAAGACCGTCCCGGCAAGTTAGCTCGACCCTCTTGACTAAACGCTAAGGCTTGTCAACCCGTACTCAAGTTGAGAGTTGTGTAGACTCGGACTAAGCCATCTTACCAGCGGAAGACACAAGGATTTTATACATAGAAAACCCGCTTTTTATTTCAAGAGACATACATATTACAAAGCGTTTATTTATATTACATAGCGGATCCGTCCGAGATTTTAAATACTATACAAACCCGTGTACCAACAAACTTTCTATATTTTATAAAAGGCACCCAAATCTACTCCGGTGGTCTTAACGTCCACAGCAGCCTCTAACCCCAACGGCATACTATGGTTTCCTGCAAAAGAGAAAGGAGGATGAGTAATCTAAGATTACTCAGTGAGTACGGGACCCACTAAAAGAAAGAAAACCCCAAAAACCCCAAAGAAACCCCCAAGCAACAAGCAATAGCCAAAGCAACATAAAATAAATAGCTGAAGCATGCAATTCTAGATCAATATGCAAGCGCTAAACTATATGCAAAAGTGCTACCACTTTCGCACCACACCGCGTTCTCACAACGCACACACACTACCAACCACCACACCACACTCGCGTGGACACAGAGATCTCTAAGTGTGTCGGCCAGTTCCCCTCCGCGAACACCCTGTACTTGACTATCACAAAGACAAGCCAAGCCGGAACATCACTACTACGAACACCCTGCATTTGGCTATCACAAAGACAAGCCAAGCCGGAACATCGTTTACCCTGGGAGCTCTTCGGTTGGTTCACATCTCGGTGGGGTTTTCATCTGAGAGCCGCCAAGTGAGTTCACATCCCATGCGGGGCAACCATGACTCCTTGCTGGTTTCCCACTATCCCGTCAGATAGTACTCGGCCAGGCTAGCAAGGCTCATTCCTCCTCCGAGTCTTCCCATCTAGCAGTACATTCGCTAACCATGGGGAGCGGAGAACTCCGACCACACCATCACTAAGTCATGAAGAATAACGCGCCACCAACATGACTCCACAGTATAATGGATCAAACACCATTAAACTTCACACCGCGTTGATCCACACTTGATCAAACGCCAACACCCAACCACCACACAACCTCCGAGAAGTTAGCGCCCTAGAGTGACGGCAAAGCCAGAAATTCTCTAGTCCCAACTCTAGTTCACGGTTACAAGCCTCACATGCTTGAACCTCTCTCATGCACGTTTATTATAACTCTGCTTACGTGACCTTCCAGCCACGCAACGGATTTCATCATAAACCGCACATTCGCTCATTCGGTGAAGGAACATGCTAGTGGATCTTAAATCCGGCAGTCCTTACACCCTTCTCACCACTCGGTAAAGATGATAACATGTCCCCCTTTACCGGGACTCACCTCGAACTGGACACGGAACCGGACTTCACTACCAAGCGGCCTACCGAGGCTAAGCGCACCACTCTACAAGCCTCACACACTCACTCTTTGGTTTCAAAAGGGTTTAGGAGTGGGAATGAAACATGAGGGTGAATGAGGCGGTATTTATAGCCAAAAAGTTACCCATGGTAACAACTTAAGTTGTGTAGAATCTGGACACTTCTTCACTCAGATGCAAGCCACGTTTTTATCCTATGACTTAGGCTCCTTCTCATAGACTCTAGACCTGCCAATTCGTTCTTATCCACAAACATAAAGTGGGAGCTTCCCATTGGCCCAAAACTGTATATTTCACCTTTCTTCTGTGCTTTTTACTACCCAACGACCCAAGTGGAATGTGTAGCTGATGGTAAACACGTCTTTTGCCCTCCGGTGTGGCAAGATAACGGACCTCTCTCTTGGTTGTCAAAGAATCACCCAACTGCACTGCGGTTTTGGCGTTAGTGAACATAACGAACCATGAGCAGGACCAACATGTGTTCTCTTGTTTTCTTCGAGATCTTGGCCATATTCTTTGGTGGATGGACTTATATTAGGCTTAGTTAATATTTCTTAGACTCCCGTGCTGTTTGATTCTTGACCGAGATGGTTTCTCCCCCATATGACTCATTTTGTAGCTCTTGAATGTCAATCGGATTGCGCGAATTTTGTAGGTCTCAGCAGAATTTTTATTGGACTAATTATTTTTGCATAGTCTCCCTTAGGGTCTTGGCTACCTCCATAATTAATCCCACAATTTTTAAAATTGTACCGAGGGGTCATCTGTCTTGAAAACTCTGTTCAGGTCGGGTAGCACTTTGACGGGGTATTACAGGGCATCTCTCGATGATAGCCGAATGATGTGAAGAATCGGTGGATCGATTTGTGAATATATCTAAGAGAAGCTGTTAATCTGTGACCATATCCGAGAGAAAAGAAAGATGTTCGGGAAAGAAGAGGATTAGTCAGGAGTCTCATGGTGTTAGCCGAGTGATGCGAGTGATCGGCAAATCCACTCGTGATTATCACCAAGAGAAAACACTTATACTGTGACTACTGTTGAGGGGAATAGCTATACCAAGAAGGTAGCCAAGAGAATCTTATTGTGCCGCGAGAATTGTCGAAGGGAAGGGGTTCACCGAGAGAATGGTCAAGAGAAACGGATCGCCGAGAAACTCTTACCAAGATTCGTGAGATCTCTCCGGAAATAGCCGAGCACTTGGACTATGATCGGGAGATAGACGAATGCTTTGACTATGATCGGGAGAAGCATGACTATAGTTGGAGAAACATGGCTCTATCCAGGAGGAATTGTGAGTAACCCCATGGGACAGATTCCAATCGAGTCATCAGTGGAATCAGACGGCCGGATCGAAGAATAAACCACAGCGATGCGATTAAGTTGAGTATCACAGGAATGGTCACGACTATTGGAGAAATGGTAGCGGATGTTTGACAAATGATTGTGATGGTTGGATGAATGGTCACGATGGTTAGATTCTAGTTGAGGATTCAGTTAGACCAGTCGGACGGAACATCTGATGGATCGATTATAGTCATTGCTATCGATCATGATCCGGAGACAAAGGTTGATGGTGCGATGCAAAATAAGCATAGTTGGGATAGTCAAGTGTATGATCCAAAGAAGTATTATTATTTGTGATTCCAGTGAGGCGATAACTGAGTACTTCGACTACGATCAAGAGGAGCATAACTATGATTGAGAGAGATCATGAAGCAACTTGGAAAACAAGGTTGCGGTTGGGATATACCTCAAGAAAAGGGACATGGTCAAACGGGCGATCTTAAAGGGTCAACCCTAGTAGAGCCATGGGGCTAAATAGCCTCTTTGATCTAAGTCGAGTCATATTGGGATGGCTGGTTGAATGACTAGGTAAGGATCAGAGATGGTTGATAGAAAGGTAGTCGGTTGTACAACCATAGGGAATTTGTGCACAACCCAGCTGAATCCAACTGACTGGAGTGACTAGGGATAAGGCAAGGGGAAACCACACTTCCAGGATATGGCTAAAGTATGGACTAACTAGACAGTGACTGGAATGACATGGCTAGGATATCGACTAGACTGTGTCTGGAACTGTATAGCTAGGGTGTTGACTAGACCATAACTGGAATGTTATCAGTTGGTTAGTTACTAGCCTAGTTTTAAGTAGAATTGTATAGGAGAATGAAATGATAAATGCATAGGAATGAATGGTTTGATCCGAGTCATAGATGGATGTACAAGCTGAGCGATGGTCAAGGAGACTACCGAAGGTGAGAGATCATCAGACCAGCAAGTGCTTGGTTGGAGCTAAACCAATGGAAAGTATGGTTTTAAATACTATGGGATTTCTACTGTGTAAAATAGTTTAGAAATCAAACCTTACGGTAGAAATTTTGCTAGGAAATGACTTTTACAAGGAGGTTCGGCTGGGAATGCGGCTTGACCATAGAACACTTGTTATGTGGCCTAGGATGGCCGGGTCGGGTACTTCAGATATAATGCAGATGGCTACGCAAGAAGCTTGGGAATGAAAAATGGCACAAATCATTGCAGAGACATGCAAAAGCGTAACACCAAAGCCAGCGCTGTACTCGAGACAACCAAACAGACCCACCAGACCGTGATGTCAAATATATGAAACTTGGACATCAGATGGACTGGTATTTGGAGATGGAACCATCATTGAGTTGGAAGATGGAAAGCTCACATTTTGGTCTATTTTGAAAGAAAAGTGGACTCTTGCCTATTCATGATGAATTCGATACACTCATATGGACAATGAAAATGGTGATTTATATAGGTATCTTCTCTATGGTTTTTGAAACAGATTATCTTCAGCTAGTTATGCTGATTGAGGAAAATGAGCATTGATGATTTGATTATCTTTCTATAACATTTTCATATTTTTTATCTTTTATATTTTGAATGTCCATGCTAACTGTCTTGTTAAAGGTGCTCAACTGCGTTATTTTGTATTCTTTCATTTTATTTTGAAGGTTCATAATGACTAGCTTATGAGCTAAATACTTTCAAAACATAAGATATAATAAAAAAACAAAAACATCATTCAGAACTCAACTCATTGCTTTTGGTAATTTAATAACAAAAGTTAAACAACTAACTGAAAGCTTTAACCACGTAAACCAGATTAAACATGAAAACAATATCAAATCAATAATCAGATGCGATCACAAACAATATCAAACCAATCAACTAATTATCAAATGCCACACAAGCGGTGGCAAAAGAAATTGCAGATTGGATCTGCAGACACGTTAAAAAAATAGAGAAAATTATGTTGAAAATCACTTTTTGAATTTGCAATTACAAAAAGCACTTTCTGCAATTTACACATTTTCTATCAATTAAAAAAAATTACCCTCAAACCAAAATTCTCAATTAAAGTATAAAAAGCTTTTGAACAAAAAAATAATTTAAACTTAAAAAGCTTTGATTTCTTCGTCTTTTTAGCCCTCTTTCTCACAATCTTAACATTAAATTTCTCTTTGAAAAGAAAACTCAAACATAAAAGTTTTATATTTTTCTTTTAATAATTCTTTAATTCTATCATCTTTTTCACGTATTTTCGATGTTAGTTGTTTCAGTTTGCTATAACTGAAAAGAAAAATTTTTAAGATTGAGAGAAAAGGCAGTGAAAAAAAAAGCGTTAATTTCTGAAATTAGTTTGTCCACAATTGCAAATAACCAAAATTCACTCGTTTTCTCTTAAATATATGTATCGGCTTTATCGGTGATTTTCCGATTTTATAAGGTTTCTAATACAGTAGATCTTAGAAAAATGTTAAATTTGTTGGCAGCCAATCTTAACAGAAGAATCAAGCATAAGACCTTGGATGATACAATCTGGATGAGACAGCAGTATACGGAGACAAGCAATGTAATTGCATGGATACGTGGGAGTGGATGCTAGTAATTGTTGATTGTTGGATGTTAACTAATGAATGGGACTCATAGAGTTGATATATTTGTAGATTTACACTTGTAATTAGGGATCTTAATACATACATGTAATACTGTTGCTACGGATGTGTAAACATACTATTAAATTTGTGAATTGTCTGGCTAAACACATACACAAGTTTTGTCTATAAAAATACATAGGATTTGGCTATCCATTATGACAGTTCCATATTCGAGCATCCACATGTTAAGACCATTACAGTAGTACCCTTACAATAGACTTGCTTACAAATTTAGAGTAGCTTATAACCAACATGAGAGATGAATGTCTATTATGTCATTGGTGATAATTGTCCCTAGTGGACATGTTTTGACATACCAGTTTTCATGGATGTCCCTAGTGGACATGTTCAAACAGACATAAACGATGTTTATACCACATCCATAACTGTCTATACATCAAAAAACACGAACACCATCATGGACTCGAACAAGTTTTGGTCATGTCCACGAAGCGTCGGCTACAATGCGGCATCCATGATGTGTCGTCTTCGATGAGTCGTCCACGATGAGTCATCTAGGATGCATTGTCCAAGATGGGTCATTTTCTATCTGTTGATAGCTATGTAATAGAAACAGGTCAAGCTATGAGGCACAGTTCAAACTACACTGAAATTTTTAGATCATATAGGCTTTCAATATAAATCTTCTCATCCTCCAGGAAAAGGCAATTTCTATCTAAATTTCAAAAGATCTCTAGAGGCTTTTAGATGCCCATCCAAACCACTCACAGTCACCAGCGGGGGATGAACCATATATGTATTGACCATTTATTTTCATCGATTTACTTTTATTCATTGATTAATTTTTTCAAAAAAAATAGAATTAATACTCAGAGAACCTTAAGGGTACTATAGGTATAACATATAGGCAAAAAAAAGTAAAAGCAAACAGAAATGCTTAGGTTTAGAAAATTATTTTATTATATTATTAAAGATAAATAAAGTCATTTTGTGTAAATCACTCTAAAGATTATATTCTTGCAATGAGCATAACTTTTTGATAAACACTTATTTTCACATATATTTATCACAGACAATTATAAAAATCTTCAAAATAATCAAATTTAATCAGATTAGTGCAAAGACACATGTACACAATTTATATAATTTGGATAAATTTTCTAAGCATTGACAAATAATATTCCACTCATCAACAAAGTTGGAAAAATAATAAATATATTGAGGGATATTTTTGTTTTCTTTCAATTTGTTTTGAATGAACAACAAATTTCAGAACCAAAATAACTTGCAACCGATCAATAATTGATTGACGGCATATTAAAGATCCAGATTTCTATTTTTAAAACAAAAATACTATACAAAATCATCAGTTTTTGTTAGTGCAATAAATGTAAACAAAAGTTAAAGAATTAAGATTGTAAAAACGTAATTACTACAGTTGGATAAATTGATTATTTATAAATAAATAAAATAAAATAAAATAAATAGATAAATATTATATAAAATGATACCAAAAAACAGAAATTTAGGGGAAACGAATTTGCAGAGGAGAGACACTCTTTCCATAATTCTGTAAACGCATGTAGTGTGATGGTTGCATGACGTTCTGAATCCCATAATATAATTTGGTAATTTTTATGATTCGCGTCATCCAAAATCTTAAACTTTCGCATCTTTTTATATGTTATAATCTCATGAAAAAAAAGAAAAAAAAATAGAAAAGATTATTGTTATTATTCTTCTCATAAATAATATTAAGCCATTAAGATCAAATGTAAAATTACAAATTATTTATTTAATTGTAGAAAATATTTGAATTTTGATCAAGTTTTATTCTCTCATTTAATTATGAAAGTTATTTAATTTTCATCAAATTAAAACTTATGTATTGATCAATTGCACAAATAACAATTGATGCAAAAAGAAATTGTTAGACCAATATTCATTTACCCCGAATCCAGACCTAAATCCAAACTCAAGCCTAAGTCGCGCATATGTAGTGTGACAGTTGCATGATGTTCTGAATCGCATAATACAATTGCGTATTTTTATGATTTGCGTCATCTAAAATCCTAAACTTTCGCATCTTTTTATATGTTGTAATCTCACGAAGAAAAAGAAAAAAAAATAGAAAAGATTGTTGTTATTATTCTTGTTATAAATAATATTAAGCCATTAAAACCATATGTAAAATTTAAAAATTGATTAAAAATATTTATTTAATTTTCAAAAATATTTGAATTTTGATCAAGTTTTATTCTCTCATTTAATTATGAGAGTTATTTATTTTTCATAAAATTAAAACTTATGTATTGATCAATTGCACAAATAAAAATTTGATGCAAAAAAAATTTATTAAACCAATACTCATTTACCCTGAATCCAGACCTATATCCAAACTCAAGTCTAAGTCACTCGTACCTTTTTTCGGTATACGCACATGTGGTTTAGCATGAGTTCATTTTCTCTATAATTATCAGTTTTTAACCTTTTTAAGAATTTTTCACAATATACACTAATCCAATTCATGCTATATAAACAACAAACTTCAGATAAGTATTTTTACTTAAATAAATTTTAATTTTAATATATAAATATATTAAATTATAATTATTGTAACGATAAATCCATTAGGCTGATAATCCGATCATTTTCTCATATTTATGTTAGAAAGTTATTTAGAAATTTATCAACGCAATATGTTTTTAAAATTGAATTTCAACATATTATGCATCTCCAAAACCAAGTAAAATAAACCCATGATTTCTAATATTAAATAATCCCAAATCAAACTTTATGCCTTATCCTGGTCAAAACTAAACCCTTTCTCTTGAAACACACTCAACGTCACCTTAATTGGTTCCAATTTTTTACTTACTAGTACGCATATATATATATATAACCAGTCGCATAAAAAAATTGGATAATTGGAATCGATTCTTTTACTCATTATGGAACACAGATATCTTACCTATCATATAAGTCCACGTGGCGGATCTCCCTCCTCCTCTAACCATAGCCTAATCCTTCTGAAACCTCAACACAAGATAAACCTTCTATTATCTACCGTCGATCTTTCCCCACCAAGATATCTCTACCGTTCGTCCTTTATTCCCAAAACCTTAGCTTCTTCTTCTCCTCTCGTCTTCGAGAAACCGCAAATAGCTCTCTCCCCTCTCTCTCTCTCTCTACTCTCTACTCTCTGAAATGGCGTCTCTCCAGCAAACTCTATTCTCTCTTCAATCCAAACTTCCACCTTCCTCCTTCCAAATCGCGAGAGCTCTCCCTTTGCGAAAAACCGCCTTACCACTCCGAATCGGCGGCGGAAACGCAGCGGGAGCGAGAATGTCGGCTTCGGCGGCCGGAAGCTACGCGATGGCTCTCGCAGACGTCGCGAAGAGGAACGACACTCTCGAACTGACGAGCGCAGACGTCGAGAAGCTCGAGAACGTATTCTCAGATCCACAGGTGCTCAATTTCTTCGCGAACCCAACGGTCGAGGTCGAGAAGAAGCGTCTCGTGATCGACGACATCGTGAAATCGTCGTCTCTCCAGAGTCACACATCGAATTTCCTCAACATCTTGATCGATGCGAATCGGATCGACATAGTGACGGAGATCGTGAAGGAGTTCGAGATTGTGTACAACAAGATAACAGATACGCAATTGGCGGAGGTTAGATCGGTGGTGAAGCTGGAGCCGCCGCAGCTCGCGCAGATCGCGAAACAGGTTCAGAAGTTAACCGGAGCGAAGAACGTGAGGGTTAAGACGGTTATTGATCCGAGTCTTGTGGCTGGGTTTACGATTCGATATGGTGAATCGGGTTCGAAGCTTATTGATATGAGTGTGAAGAAGCAGCTTGAGGATATCGCTGCTCAGCTAGAACTCGGCGAGATTCAATTAGCTGCTTGAAAAAAAACTGTATTGAGAATCTCTTCTTTTTTTTGTGCAATTTTAATTCTTTCTCTCTTCTTCTATCAGTCATCAACATAATGCATACTGATATATAATAATTCGGAGTTATGTATCTTCAATTAGTTCCTATCAATTAGAATAATGATTATGTTCAAAAATTGAAGAAGGAAAATATCGATTACAATGTCTCATCTTAGAGTAGATTACAATGTCTCACGCCTGATAATCTGTTGTAAGAAAGATTTGAGCATGTAGTTTCAGAAGATCTCCAAGCCCAAATGACACTTAGAGACTGTTGTTCGAAATATCACGTAGGTTGTTTGTAGTTTTTAGATTGGTTTTTAGTTTTGTATTTGAAAAATTATGTTTTCACTCAATCAGGATTTTAAAATAATTGTTGGACCATGGTTTATCACTAAATCCACCCAGTTAATAGGCCAGTCAAGATTCTTTTTGAAGTCTTCTAAATAATAAGTATGAGGCTTATCAACGGAGTACACTAGTGATACAAAACTTTTTGGGACTTGATTCAATTACCCAAGCTTGTACTAATCAGTTGTAGTATAGTATAAGGTTTTATCAATCCAAAAGGGGAGAATGAAACAGTAAGAATGCAATATAGCTCTTAATTCAAGTAGACATAGATAGTTTTGAAGTGTAACAACCTAAATGATCAAGCAAAGAAGCAAAAGAAAGCAATTAAAGAGCAGTAATGGCAAAGAGAAACATAGCAAGAACAGAGTAAAAGCTGAACTAAAACAGAGTAAAACTAAACTTCAAAGACTAAAAGATGGTTCAAGGCAATGGTGATAGGGTGATTCATGTTCATGTCTAGGGTGATCAAAACAAGCAATTCTAAACACTCAACTTTAGGTAAGTTTCACTAATATAGACTAATCCAATCTCTTGGCATTAATCCCTTTTCCAATCACATATTCAAGATAATCTCTTTACTCAAATACATAATCATCAAGCATTAAAATCAAGTTCCATAAAACCAATTAGCATGCTAAACATCTAATCTCTTAGGCTAGGTTTACTAATCTCTTATACAATATACCAAACATCAACTCACATTCTCATGCATAATCAATGTCTAAAGGCAATTTCTCATCAATATGGTACTAGGCAATAAACACATTCAAGCAAGAAATGATAGATGTAAAGACTCATGATTATCTAAACACCATCTTCAAGCATTGAACTTCATTCAGGAATTTCATCAAACACTTGGTGTGCATGTGAAAACCTAAAATCAACTTCTCCAACAAAGAGGTACTAAGCATTAAGCACAATCATATAAGAAAGGGAATGAGAAGATCTAAGCTCTAATCAATCTAAACAATCACTAAAATCACCTCATCTGCCCTAATCTCAAACCTAAAGCAAACTACTCATCAATCATGGTGAAAACCATCAAATCTATGAAGAAAAGATAGTTAATCATGATTAGGAAGACAAAAGATTAGGGGAAATGCAAACTTTTATTGAAATAAACAAAGATCCAAATTACAAAATCAAAAAGCTAAAACAAAGAAGAAGAGACTGCTGGACAAAGAGTTGTCCCCAGAAATTAGAGATTTTAAGTATTTATAGGAGTCTAAACAAAAATGGCAAAACTGTAAATAAATGATTTTCAGTCTGGGTCCACACCGATCAGTTGCAACAGTCAGGGTTGATCGTTGTGAATCCTATCGATAGGCTTCTGCTGGTCAATGCAGGTTGAACGGTTTCACAAAAATTGCAATATCTGTTGAACGGCATATCAGAATGACCTGAAACCAAGTCATTCTGAAAGCTAACTCACGTGGCTACAACTTTCGTTAAGAGTGAAGATGCTGAATTGAGACAGAGGCTACTCGTCCGAGCTGATCTTCAAGTCGGTCAAGATCAACGATAAAAACTCCAGATGGACATGTGCTCACTTTATTCGCCGTAACTCTTCAACCACTGATGGGAATGACTCGAAACTAAAACCAAACGAAATCTAACTAAAGTGGCTACAAAGTTTATGAAGGATGCCGAAGCCAAATCGGAATGAAAACACCTCATCTGAGCTGATCTTAAGTCGATATGAATCATATCGGTCACCACCTGATCGTTGCACTTGACCGAAATTAATCCGGCGGGTTTGTAACGATCCGTGCTGATCGATGCATCTGATCGATATGCTCGTATTCACTTCTTGATCGATGCTCTTGACCGAAAATCTTGTATCGATCACCCCTTGATCGCTGTCCCCCGTGCTCTGACCGAAAAGGGTTGAGCGGTTTCACGAAAACCCCTGTAACTTTCTAACCGCTGATGGGAATGACCTGAACCCAACTCCAGACGCAAGATAACTCACGGGGCTACAACATTGGTGAAGACTAATGAAGCTGAATCTGGTTGGAGATGCTTTATCCGAGCCAGTTTTGTCAGGTGAAGTTTCTGGCCGCTTCAACAAGGTGCACCTTCTTCTTGGCTCTTTTCATGTCTTGTGCTGCACCCACCATCATCTCCTATGCTCCTTTCAGCTCAATAAGTACCTATAAACATCTTTTATGTAAAGAAAATGCATACTACATCCTAAATGAAACCTAAGTCTAATAGGAGAAGAAAATGGGACAAAGGATAAGGAAAGCATGCAAAAGAGAACCAAAACATGCACTAAATGCAAGCCAAAATAATGTAAATACAAGAGATATCAACTAGGTAAAGACAGGGGAGAATCGTTCAAAAAGAGATTACGGAAAATCCGGAGTTCGTGCGAAGAACAACCTTCGAAGTATGCGTTGGAGTCGGCAAAGGGAGTTGAATATATAATAGACAAACGAGAGATTGAAGGACCTCTCTTTTACTGATGTTGTTATATGCTCTACGGGCTCTCGCATTCCGATACGCTTGTCATTTGTATTCGATCTCTTATTCGATCAATAAAATCTATTTATCTGTTTCTTAACCTTAAGTTCAGTTGTTCTTAAAAAAAAATTTACCCATCATCTCTCTAAAATTACCCAAACACTTTACAAATATTCGAGTGTGGATATCTGCATCCACATATTGGCGCCGTCTGTGGAGAAAGATAAAAGACATCTCTAACATTGTAGCCAGAGCTAAGGTTCGTTAGAACGATAATGGATCCAAGAAACATAGAATCCATCAGATCCGCCGTATCGGCAAACGACGAGTGGATACTTCCTCTCAACACGAACATCTGTTCGAACAGTGGAACCATCCGTAACGAGGCAGCGATCGCGAGTCCAACGACTCTAGCTCCCACCACCGGATCAGGAACAACGCGCTCCAGCCGTGAACAGATCGCAGATGGAGAGGCAAATCAAGAAGAACAGATCATCAACGAGAAATGACCTTCCAGGTCAGATGATCCGATCAGATCCCACAACCCACGCACTTCTATCACCAGTAGGCGAGGTTTGAGTGCCGGTGCGAACAACACCACCACTCGCACCGAGCACACGACAACTATTCCAGTTAATCAGACCATAGCCACCGGTCCGAGGATGACACCCCCGGGCCAAGGCTCGACCGTAGTCGGAAGGGAAAATCCTTTCGTCTGGGTCAGAATAGAGGAGAGACCATCTGCGGGCCCAGAACGAGTTCAATCCCCTAACCCAGATACATCCGGTATTAATCCGGATGATGCTTTTGAGATCTGGAGAATGCTTCTCCATATGACTCAAAGCTTCGAGGCCCGATTGAACCAACAAGCTATTGCCCTTAACGAATATCGGGCCAAAGTCACGAGATCTGTAGCTCGAGATAAATTTCCAGGTCCCCTTCGCAGGCATACAACAGATCTCGAGAGAAGCCCACCACCTCGAATGCGTGTCGAGTTCTCTCAAGCGTTCACAACCCCTGAGGATGGGAGGCAGCGAATCACACCTCTCACCTCACAGCCTGAGATTAACAACCCAAATGATCCGAGCTATAGTGGGACAGCAGCTTGCAGGAATCAGGAAACCCCTCCCCTGCCTCGGCCACGTCATGGATCACAGTTCCCCAATTGGCCAGGAACGCCTAACATTACTTCGAACTCGCGCATTGACGCAACCAACCCCGAAGCAAATGCAACCCGTTTGTTCGAAACACCTATAAGGCGAAACAGCCATCCCGACATCCAGTTGAACAACAGCCCACAAAGCCGAGCTGCCCAGCAGCATTCTTTCGAGGATCATGATCAAATCAATCCTCGAAACATAACGGATTTGGAGTCCGTCCAAAGACATATCGCAATACAAAACGCGGAGCTCCGCAGGATGAGAGCATTTATGCACACATCAACGAGCCTTGCACCGGACATCGACCTCGCCATCGTGGAAACACGACGGATGCCCTTCATCACTAAGATAGCAAACACTAATCTTTCCAACACCGGAAAGATAAGATTCCCGGAATACACCAGGTAAACAGACTCAAAAGCACATGTCAGACTTTTCAATCACGCGGCAGCCCGAGCTCGCCTCATTGACGACGAAAAGGATTCCGGTTACTGCAGACTATTCGCTGAAATCTTAATAGGTCCAGCTCAGGAATGGTTCGCAGGTTTAGAAAGCGGCTCCATCGGCAACTTCACTCAGTTCGTAGCTGTCTTCCTCAAACAGTATTCGGTGTTCATCGTAACTAAGATCACTGAGGCCGATCTATACAGGCTAAAGCAAGCAGAAAATGAACCACTCCGGAGCTTCATAACGAGGTTCAAAGAGATAAAGTCCAAAATCGTAGATCTCAACGAAGGGGTAGCGCTAGAAGCCCTAAAAGACAAACTCTGGTATGCATCCAGCCTCAAACTCGAGCTCTCGATCAGATGCATCACCTCGTTGAATGATGCATTTTATCTGGCCATGCTCTTTGCGAAAGCCGAGGAGACAAGGGCTCTCGAACAAAGACAACACAAAGCCAGTCTTTTAGCTCAAAACCTCAACTCGCAAAAGAAAAATCCCAAAAGGGAATCTGCGGGCAGGAACCAACAATCATTCGCTATCGATAGTCTGAACCCGGACAAACGATCCGAGTATGATGCCAATAAATTTGGAAAATATCACATGCGCAAGGGGCACTCCACCAAAGAATGTGGAGCTGCAGCCCGCCTAATAGCCGCAGCAAAAAAAATCCCGAAGTGACGAGGAAAACCCCAAACAGGAGACCGCAGAAGAGGAAAACCCCAAACAGGAGACCGTATAAGAGAAAACCCCTCCCACCACAACTGCCAAAGCCAAAAGGACTCCCAAAAACAAAACTGTCAATAACAAATAAGACAGAACAAAGGAGGGCGAACAATCTCCCCCTCCAGCAGCTAAACAAAGAATAGAAACGATCTTTAGCTCTAGTTTCTGCAGCGGTCCGATGAAATCAATCACCAAGGCACCTCTCGCTCCAAAAAATTCTTTGTGCCAACATCTTCAGAGCCTGCGACTTTGTCGGGAGGGTGTAGGGGCCATAACCCCGAAGAAAATAAATTTCATATCCGGAGGTTCGTTGTTCTGCAGGAACTCGGTTAACTTGATCAAAGCTTTCCAACGAAAGGTCAATTCAATCTAAGCAACGAACCGACCTAGAAGGTCCGGATCATTGTATAAGCTTCCGCGAAAGCGAAACCCTAGACCTAGACAAACCACTTGACGACGCACTCGTCATCCTCCTCGACGTGGCGGCTTCGAGCTCTCCAGAATAATGATAGACACCGGGAGCTCGGTTGACATCCTCTTCTACAAAGCATTCAAAAAAATGGGATTCCCAGATTCAGCCATGAACAACACAATCACACTACTCACCTGATTCGCTGGTGACACGACCATTTCCCTTGGCACGATTTGACTCCAGGTGAAAGCCGTAACCGTACAAAATAACGTCGAATTCGTGGTCGTAGACCGCCAAGCACCATACAATGCCATCCTAGGACGACGTTGGATTTTTGCCATGAAGGCGGTACCTTCCACATACTTCCAGTGCGTGCAATTCTCATCCCTGAGAGGAACCCAAACAGTCCTCGAGAGCCAGAAGAATACCAAGCAGGGGCTCGCTGAACATCATATAAAGAAAAGCAAGGACCCCACCACGTGTGGACCTCCTAAGAACCTCATAACCCTGATATGCATTGACGACTCTCACCCAAAAAGATGCGTCAACGTAGAAACTTAGCTCGTAAGCTCGATCAGTAAAACAGAAACAGCGCAAGCTGGGGCCTGAAAGAGCAAAGGCGGTAAACAACAAAGTCGACCGACTCCTGAAAGTAGGATCGATCAGGGAGGTAAAGTACCCCGATTGGCTCGCCAACCTAGTTGTGGTCAAAAAGAAAAAGGGGAAATGGAGAGTGTGCATAGACTTCAAAGACCTCAACTGATACAATCCTCAATTGCTTAAGGAATGTGTCTTAGAATAGATAGCTTTAAGCTAGATAGAATGGAAGAGAAGACTGGTGGTTTTGTAGACTTGTTGATGCTTGATGACCTCAAACACCAAGGGTAGACTCTTCTCAGCTCAAGGGCTAATCCTCACAAGAGCTTAGGAGATTCTACATGAAATTCTATAAGGTTGAATCCTCAAAACACTTAAAGAAATCGTATGAACAGTTTGTAATGCAAAGATAAACTTTTCTTTGAAAACAAAATAACTTTCTTTTATTTATGACTTGGGTGACGAAAATACATGAAGTAAGGAGCTTATATAATGCTCAAGAGTAACAAAGTAATGAAATAAAATGGTAACAAAGTAAAGAAAAAGCATAAAATGTGGGATTGTCTTCTTGGCTTCATTCTCCTAGCCGTTAGGCTTTAAAGGTGATAATGCTTGAATGGGGCAGTCAAAGGGGGAAATCTTGGGGTCTTGAGGTCGAAATGAATGTGTATGATCATGTAGCTTGACTGAGGGATCAAGAGTAATGATATGATGTAGTCTTTGGTCGTCCTTGCCTTCTTTACTCCTTGAATCAACAACAATGGTTCTATCATTGGTAAGTGGCTCTTCTTTGATATCTTCTTGGTTTTGGCTTGGTTTGGGGCGGTTCAGAGGTTGATTTTCTGGTCTTGAACATCTTGAAATATGTCTTGGTGGTCGGATATGATGGTGGGGTGAATAAAATGTCATATGATCCCTTGTTTCCTTAACTAGCTCCAATGTTGCTCCTTTTGGTGGTTTAGAGAGATTTGGTGGTTCTGGCTTGGTTTGAATGAGATGACTCCGGTTTTCAGCTTCCTTATCTTCATTATTATCTTCTAAATGCTCCAAAATATAAGGTAGGTCGTGCTTTCCTCATATAACTCGCCATATGTGTATTTAGGTCCAAAAAGATGTCTTGGCGGTTTAGTTGGAATAACTTCAGAATTAGCTCGGACCGGTTGGGGTTTGGCTCGACCATTTGACTCCTTGTGATGTCTAAAACGACGGTGTATGGTGGTTTGGTCCTGAACAGCTCCAAGCTCAGCTACAAGCCCTCCTTTCTCCATGGGTACAAGTTGTTCTGCACCATCTTTAGCTCCAAGGCTCCACTTCTTGGTTGTTCTAAGTGTATTGGACTTGAGTCTTACATCATCCTCTCCCTCTTGTAGAGGTTTTTTCCTCAAAACTGTAGAACCTGCATCAAACAACCCTAAGTTAGTCTTTGGAAAATGTTTTAAGTTTAAAAACTTACCTTGGGAATTGGCTTGTATATGCTCAATGAGTTGGTTTAGTGGAATGTTTCTAGCTTTAGTCAGCTTCAGTGTTGAAATAAACTCTTCTAAAGGTGGTTTCTCCTTAGTGAACATCATGTTTTCACCACTGTTGCTCACGTTTTCCCCTTTAAGCTCCATAGTTTTGAACTTTTCTTTTTTAAAACCTGCAAAACAATCTCTTGGCAAAGGCAAGTGCATTATATCTGGTGGAATTAAATCTAAAAATTCCTGAATTGCAAAATAGCTAGCCTTATTTCCAGCATCCTGTTTAGCTTTTATTTGTAAAACTCTGATATCTTTTTGAGCTAAAGGAACTATGATATGCTTACAATAGTTAAGGTGGAAAGAATACTCATTTATTCTCCCATTGTGGCTGACTTCTCTATCATACTGCCAAGGTCTTCCAAGTAAGACATGGACAGCTTGCATAGGTGCAATATCACACAAGATTTCGTCCTTATACTGCCCAATGGTGAGTGATATATTGACTTGCTTTGACACCTTTAACTCCTCTTTATCATTTAACCATTTGAGCTTGTAGGGTCTAGGGTGCTGCATTGTTTGAAGACCAAGTTTCTCTACCAAAGAAACACTTGCAATGTTAGCACATGAACCACTATCAATGATTAAATGACATACCTTGTCTTTAATAGTGCATCTGGTATTAAAGAGGTTATCTCTTTGCTCTTGATCTTCAAAGATTGGTTGTGTAGTTAATGCCCTTTGAATTACTAGAAGGCTTCCTTCTTCAGCAAAGTTGGTGATCTCTTCTTCTGAATATTCAGCCATCTCCTCATCTTGAGAATCATAACCACCATCTGGTCTAAGAATCATGATCCTCTTGTTTGGACATTCCCTTGAAACATGACCCCTGCCTTGACATTTAAAACAAATAATGTCATGATGTCTATTTGAGTTGCTTGATTTACCTTGCTCTTGGCCATGAGGTTTGAAGCGTTATTCCATGGCTATGGCTTTGCCTTTATCTACCAAGGGTGTTGGCGTTGGTTGTTGCTGCTGTTGGGGTTGATTTTGTTGGTTCCACACATTGTTGTTTGAGCGGCTTCTATTAGAGGTTTTCTTCTTGATTTGTTGCTCTCTTTGAATGGCCAAGTGAAGAAGTTCTTGTAAAGAGTGGTAAGGCTGCATTTCCACCTTTCTTTGTATCCTCTCTTGTAAGCCATCCATGAATTAAGACATGAGGGACTCCTCTGATTCTTCTAACTCCAGCCTACTTCTTAGAACATCAAATTCTTCAACATATTCTTCTACACTCTTGGTTCCCTGATACAAAGACCTAAATCTTTTTAGTAAATTTCTGTGATAATGAAAGGGGAACATACCTCTTTTGTAGCTCAAATTTCATGTCTGCCCATCTGTTGATTTGAGGATATCTTAGTCTCCTCTTCTCAGCTGTTTCTCTGTCCCACCAAGCTAAGGCATGGTCAGTGAGACTTGCAATTGCTAGGGCCATCTTCTTTGGCTCATTGTAAGAGTAATACTCAAACAAATGTTCCATCCTTCTTTCCCACTCTAGGTAGGCGGTTGGTTCAATCTTTCCTGCAAAAGTTGGAGCAGCAAGCTTGACTTCTGGTGGCAAGTTTCTATCCTCTTAGTATGGCCTGTTGCGCTCAGGATTTCTTCTATTTAAAATTTCTGGGGCAGCTTGTACAGGGTCTGGTGCTCGTGGTGGTACATCAGGAGGCTCCTCTACATGATTTGCATCTTGTTGACCTCCTGGAATGTTTCTTCTTGGCAATAGATGTGGAGGACGTGCTGGATTCTCCAAGCGATTTAACCTTTCAGCAGTGGCTTGGGTATTGGTATTGAAGTTGGCAAGATTTTCATTGATGGCTGCAAATTGTGTTTCCATCATGGCCATCATTGCCTGCATTGGGTCTACTGGTGGTGGATCTTCCATCTAGTACCTTGCAAATAAGATTCAAGTACAAAAGATCAAAGTTTGTTCAAGATGAATCACAAGAACACAAGAACAGTTTTCAGGCTGTTTTAGCAATTGAATGAAAAATCAAAGATAAAATATCAAATGATTTGGAAAATTCAAGAAACAATTTTTTTGTTGTTTTTAAGTGTTTAATTTAACAGAAACAAAAAGAAATTAATTTTGTTTGAGTTTTTCTGGATTTTATAAAAATCGGACAAAATGAAGAACACAGAATTAAGCGGATTTGACCAATTGAGTTGAAAAATCAAAACAAATTATCAAACGATCCGAATAATTTTGGAAAATAATTTTTTTTGTGTTTTTAAGAGATTAAGTAAACCGAAAAAAAAATCAAAAACAATTTTTATGGAATTTTGGATTTTATAAAATTCGCAGAAGACAGATAAAGATTAAAACAGTTTTTGTGGGTTTTTAGTTTTATAAGAAGGGAAAAATGAATGAAAATAAAAATCAAAAAACTTGAGAAGGGAATTGAAAACACCTGGATAAGGAGCTTTTATCTCTGATACCAATGATACAATCCTCAATTGCTTAAGGATTGTGTCTTAGAACAGATAGCTTTAAGCTAGATAGAATGGAAGAGAAGACTGGTGGTTTTGTAGCCTTGTTGATGCTTGATGACCTCAAACACCAAGGGTTAGACTCTTCTCAGCTCAAGGGCTAATCCTCACAAGAGCTTAGGAGATTATACACGAAATTCTATAAGTTTGAATCCTCAAAATACTTAAAGAAATCGCAGGAACAGTTTATAATGCAAAAATAAACTTTTTTTTGAAAAAAAAATAACTTTCTTTTATTTATGACTTGGGTGACGAAAATACATGAAGTAAGGAGCTTATATAATGCTCAAGAGTAACAAAGTAATGAAATAAAATGGTAACAAAGTAAAGAAAAAGCATAAAATGTGGGATTGTCTTCTTGGCTTCATTCTCCTAGCCGTTAGGCTTTAAAGGTGATAATGCTTGAATGGGGGGGTCAAAGGGGGAAATCCTGGGGTCTTGAGGTCGAAATGAATGTGTATGATCATGTAGCTTGACTGAGGGATCAAGAGTAATGATATGATGTAGTCTTTGGTCGTCCTTGCCTTCTTTACTCCTTGAATCAACAAAAATGGTTCTATCATTGGTAAGTGGCTCTTCTTTGATATCTTTTTGGTTTTGACTTGGTTTGAGGCGGTTCAGAGGTTGATTTTCTGGTCTTGAACATCTTGAAATATGTCTTGGTGGTCGGATATGATGGTGGGGTGAATAAAATGTCATATGATCCCTTGTTTCCTTAACTAGATCCAATGTTGCTCCTTTTGGTGGTTTAGAGAGATTTGGTGGTTCTGGCTTGATTTGAATGAGATGACTCCGGTTTGCAGCTTCCTTATCTTCATTATTATCTTCTAAATGCTCCAAAATATAAGGTAAGGTCGTGCTTTCCTCATATAACTCGCCATATGTGTATGTAGGTCCAAAAAGATGTCTTGGCGGTTTAGTTGGAATAACTTCAGAATTAGCTCGGACCGGTTGGGGTTTGGCTCGACCATTTGACTCCTTGTGATGTCTAGAACGACGGCGTATGGTGGTTTGGTCCTGAACAGCTCTAAGCTCAGCTACAAGCCCTCCTTTCTCCACGGGTACAAGTTGTTCTACACCATCTTTAGCTCCAAGGCTCCACTTCTTGGTTGTTCTAAGTGCATTGGACTTGAGTCTTACATCATCAACAAAGCATGCCCAAAATATAGCTTCCCACTCTCGCACATCGATCGGCTAGTGGAAGCCACCGCGGGCCACGAGCTGCTATCCTTCGTGGACGCATTCTCCGGGTATAACCAAATCCTTATGAACTCGGAGGACCAGGAAAAACATCCTTCATAATGGACCGCTGCACGTATTGTTATAAAGTCATGTCATTCGGACTAAAAAATGCCGGAGCAACCTATCAAAGAATGGTAAACAGAATGTTCGCAGACCAGCTGGGAAAATCCATGGAAGTGTATATTGACGACATGCTCATCAAATCTTCCAAGGAAGAGGAACACATAGCCCAGCTATGGGAATGCTTCAATATCCTCAACCACTACGAGATGAATCTTAACCCCACCAAATGTTCGTTTGGAGTAGCCTCGGGAGAATTCCTCGGCTACCTCGTAACCAAACGAGGAATTGAGGGCAACCCTATGAAAATCATGACCTTGCTCGAGATTCCATCACCCAAGACTACTCGAGAAGTCCAAAGTCTAATCGGATGAATTGCAGCACTCAAACGCTTCATCTCCAGGTCAACCGATAAATGCCTTCCATTCTATCAGCTACTGCAAGCCAACAAATAATTCTAGTGGGATGATAGGTGTTAGGAAGCATTGCAACAGCATAAGTCGTACTTAAGCGAACCTCCAATACTGGCAAAGCCGATAGAAGGAGAACCACTATACCTCTATCTCGCAGTATCACCTGCCGCAGTAAGCGGGATACTGGTGAGAGAAGAGCAGAATAAGCAAAAGCCCATCTATTACGTCAATAAAACCCTGATAGATATGGAAACAAGATACCGAGCCATAGAAAAGCTGACACTAGTTCTGGACATGTCAGCATGCAAACTCAGACCATACTTCCAATCTTACTCCATCGTTGTCATGATCTCGCAGCCACTGCGCACCATCCTGTATAGCCCGAACCAATCTGGGCGACTAACAAAGTGGGCTATCGAACTAAGCGAGTACAATATAGAGCATCACACCAGGACCTGCGCTAAAGCACAAGTCCTAGAAGATTTCATCATCGAGCTATCGCCGCAAGCTCTAGATAGCGCCACAATCAGCAACAAACGGACACTCCATGTAGACGGAGCCTCCTCCAAACAGGGCTCTGGGGTAGGAATTAGGTTAGCCTCTCCTACTGGAGAAATACTGGAACAGTTGTTCCGTCTCGGCTTCGAAGCATCAAACAATGAAGCTGAGTACAAAACTTTAATCGCCGGACTACGGCTCGCAATCGGGATTGGAGTTCGCGAGGTAGAAGCCTGTAGTGATTCACAGCTCGTAACGAACCAGTTTGACGGCGTGTACGAAACAAAAGACGAACAAATAGAAGCATACCTGCACGTCGTCCGCGAGCTAACAAAACAGTTCGATAGTTTCGAACTGGCGAAGATCCCCTGCAGGGAGAATACTCCGGCTGTCGTCTTAGCATCTCAGGCATCGACCTCGGACCCATTGGTCAAAAGGATCATACAAGAATTGAGAAACCAAGCATTAACCTAGCCGTTAAATCAGCAACGGACGGCGAAATATTAGCAATCTCATACGAGGCAGTGATAACAAGCTTTTATCGTCTATAGAAGCAAGCAATGCAGGAGGTTATCAAAACTCAAGCAGCATACAGTCGTAGTATAGTGCAAGAGGAATCAATCCAACCTAGGAGCTAGAAAGTGCAATGAGAATGCAAGGATCATGCAAAGCTAAGCAAATGATGAACGGTTTTGTAAAAATCTTAAAAACTAGATGCAACGGTCAAATGCAAAGCAAAACTATTTTAAAAATACTAGAAACGAGTGAACTACACGAAGAATAAACAGAATGATTATAATGCAAAGCATGAATTATTAAAAGTTGACTAGTGGATCGACCACTGGATCGACCACTAGATTGAGCAACAACGATCGATCTCGTCTAAAAGTTCAACAGAAATGAATCTAATGACCAGGATGCGAACAGATAACAAGTGAATGATTAACAGGGATGAGAAAATACTAAGAAAGAGGGTCCAGGATTGAGATTCATGTTCAAGGGTCTCAAAGGTTGAAGCTTGGTTTGAAAACTTTAGATCTACTCACTTTGTGAGATTCTCTAGGCCTTGAAAACAAAACAAGATCCATCCATGGCGTGTGGTATGGATCGCTCCTTCATTCTCTTCTCCAGACCCATGGCATTTGGCGGAAGAAGAGATTGAAGGGCAATAAACACAGATTTCAAACACAAGGCCTAACTAGTCCCCTAAACTACCATGGTGTTTGGGAAAGGTAGACTAGCCTCTAGGATTCGATTTTCAAGGACCTATGGATCCTGTCAAGGTAAGAGGCCCTTTGGATCATAAATATTTTGGCGTGAGAGTCTCTAAGCCTTAAGAACTCGATACCCTAGAAGAGAAAGCCATGAAGAACAAGAAAACACCAAGCTTTGAAAACTTTTTCAACCCCCTTGAATCCTCTCAACCCCAAAACCCAAAGTTACTACTCACTACACATGATTGAAACGCAAGCATAAGCGATTAAAGGAAGACTAAATATAAAGGAAATGATTGCAATAAACTTCAAAGATTCAATATTCAAGAAAACAAGATAAAGCTCCAGGTTCAAAAATGGTAGAAAAACTCCAGAGAAAAGATAGAAAAATCGCAGAATCAAAAGTTATGAAAAGTGGAGTCGCCGCCTTCCCGAAATAGGCCAAACAGCTCGATGGTCCCCCCCCCCTCGCTAGAAGCCAAAAACGGTTAAAGTGTACTGGGATCGACCTCGAGATCGAGCATCTCACTCGATCGTCTTCGGTGGATCGAGTGCTTCGTCCGATCTTGGAGTCGATCTATGGAGGATCGAGTGGTTGACTCGATCCGACTCTCACTCTGCATGGCGTCATTTACGTCTATACTCCTTGATCGATCTCTTCACTCGATTTTGGTCTCGATCAGCTCCCTTGGATCGGATGGGCTACTCGATCTTCTGGGCGATCTCATCTAGATCGACTGGCCATGCTTGATCCGCTTCTCGATCCCTGATCCTTAGCAAGCATTCCTGAATTCTCCAAGTTTCCACGAGCCTCCTCACGAGCCTTAGCACGTCCACAAATCTTCCAAGACTCCAAAGTAGCCGAAAACAACCTGAATGCGATGCAAAATGCAAGAAACATGCATATGCTGGTGCAAGAATACTCTAGGACCTAAAGTGATGCAAACTAGCCTAAAGTGCAAGGTAAATGCATGAGAAACTAACTTATATGTATGCAAAATACATGAAATATGCAGCAATATCAACTCCCCCAAATTTGCCTTTTGCTTGTCCTCAAGCAAACAAAATTTAAGAAGGGAGAGAGGTTTTAAAACAAACGGGGGTTTAAGCTTCTTGCAAAGGTGTCTTTCAAATGAATCAATCTCAACGTCTTAGTTATTAATTCTAAAATGCAATGCACACACTCATACTCCAAAGAACTTAGCCATACTCATCACACAATGAATTTCAAATCATGACTCTCCTATTCCAAACAATCAAAGAATCTCATCCTTTAACATTCATTAATTATCAAACCGTGAATCAAACTTATGAACTTTAAAGCAAAACACATTTGGCTAAGGGTGAAGGCTATGAGCATAGAATGATCTCATTTTAAAGAGGGTTTCACAATGCAATGGGTTTCTCTCACGAATGGTATGAACTTTATGCATAATGCTAAAGGTAAAGGCAATTGATGCATACATGATTAGATTCTCATCTACCCTTGTACACTAACAATGATCCTAAAACCCCTCTCATTTTCTTTTCTTTTCAGCTCACTCACCCTCCTAGAGACTACCCTTATTAAGCTCAAACCCAAATGAAAACAGAAAACATCTTTACTCTTTAGGCTAGTGAAAAGGCTTGAAAATATTTTAGCTCTTTATTTTATTTTTTTTCTTATTGACAGCTCTCTTATTCTTCTCTTTTTTTTTTTTTTTGGCACTTAGGCTCCTTTTTTCCTTCTTTTTATTTTACTTGAGAGAGGTATCTTCTGAAATACTTAGAGCATTATACATTTTTAAAACAAAGCCTTTCACTTTAAACCTTTTGTTCACTTTAATTACCAAACCCTTTTGAAACCGTAAGCATATAAACAAGAAAGCAATCCCATCAAACCCCCAAACTTATCATAAGCCTATAACTAGCTTCAAAATGCAAAGCCAGCAATCATATGAGAACCTAATCATGTCGCCTAAACGTAACACGTTATGCTAAGTTCAAACCGAAAAGAGGTCTCACAATGATGTCACACAAGAAAGCTTGGCTTGAAAGAAAGGTAAGGGTTAAGGTGGGAGTTCTACTTAGGCTCACAAAGAGTGGTAAAAGGAGGAAGAGAGCCTAAATATGTATAAGATCCATGTGTTCATTTTCAAATGCATAAGAATGATATTTAAAAATTTATATTAAGGTTCTCACTTATTAGGACAAGTTTCAAATCATGAATGTTCAATTCAAATCACAAAAATCAAAACAAGTGATCCAAGCATGGTAAGGACTTACTTTCAAAGCGTGAGCAAAGCATTGGAGAACTACTAACTAGGGCATTGAAACAATTCATGAGCTTAAAACATCTTTTTAAGAAAACTCTAACCCCTTATGCAAATGTAAACAACCTAGATGCTTAAAAATTCTAGACTCAATCCTAAAATGTTTAACAATGTGAATGCAACTACATGAACTTTTTTGAAACTTTTTTGTTTTTTTTTCTATGCCTTAGAATGTATGCAAGACTCAAGGGATGCAAAGAGAAAATAAGAGCAAAATAAACATGTCAAACCACACACATACTCCCCCAAACTTGAATGACACCGTCCCGGTGGCAAACAAATTCGAGAGAGCTCAAACACTAAGCAAAAATCAAGAAAACATGAGCGGTATGTACAATGGAAGGTTGTTGTTACCTCGGATCTAGTCTCGGCTGGAACTTGAGGATGTTCCAGACGAGCTAGATACTATGGCTTTGCCTTTGGAGGCTGGCTCTTGGAGAGAAAGACGCGCCGGCTGGATATTGCTTGCTTGGGTCTCACGGATGACAACTCCTCCGGTTGAAAGCCTCCTCTTCTCAGGCTGTTGGACCTCCTCACTTGCAGCTTGCTTTGGTGAACCTCCTTGAAGCGCCTTGACTTTCTTGGCAAGCTTCTTGAGCACCTTGCTCTGCCATTTGTTGATTTTCCTTTGCATCTCCACAACAGAAGCAAGGAACTTATCCGTCTTAGTCTGCGGCTCAAAATCAAGCTTAGGGAGGACAAAGGCTTCGGGCATCTCATCATCCGTGGCTGGAGACTCCGATCTTGGCCGAGTAGCTTGGCGAATGGCGGCTGTGACGCCTAGAGGAGCCATACACTCCTCTACGCTTGGGAGAAACTCGATGTTCCCAACTCCCAACAGTCCGGTTTCGCGCCTGTTTGGCAAGATACACACCCTCTTCTCATTCTCCGTGTCTATGAACAGATATGCAAAGAAGCCCTCAGCTAGCGTGCGTCCCAAGCTATCCGTGTTCCTTAGGTATGTCTCATCCATGAAAGCTCTATCCGAAACAGGAGTGAAGTCTTGAAGCAGTACACCAGCTTGCACGAACAAGGGAGTGAGGAAGCCTCCGATATGCGACGAGCTTGCCTTGCATCTCAAGGCATACGCCTTGTATTTCACCAATGAAGCAGCCAGAATGCATCCGTAGTTCACGTCGTCGCCGAGCTGGTCTTCCAACGGCTCATCATTCTCATCCGGGTCACACATGAGATGCTTGATGCCTTGGAACAAGAAGCAAAGCTCTGTCTTGGTGACCGTGGGGGCTACTGACCGTCCGCTGAAGGTGTTGGCAATCAGCTTCAACGTGTAACGCAGCACCGGGCTCCTCACTCTCTTGACTTTTGCAGTATTCACCTTGTAGTCATCGTCGGCTATGATGTCCCACAGCTCGTTCGCTTGACTGAAGGAGGGAAAGTCAACCTTTGTGGCAGCAGCAGCGAGGCCATAAGCTTGGCAAAGCTCAGGGATTGAGATGCTGAAGGCTTGACGTTTGATTTTGAATGAGAGGCGGCCTTGAGAAGGAGTTGGGACGTTCGGATTCTCGTACGCAAACTCCAAGGTGGCAAGGAAGTCAATTGTCACTTCGGGATAGGTTGGGCAATCCATCCGTGACAAACACCTCAGCCCTATCTTCTGGAGGAGTTGATCAAAGTCTCCTAAAATCCCCATCTTAGCCAGCAATTCTCTGTCCGCGAACTTAGTTGGCTCGACCGAAGCCTTTCCAACCGCTTCTTGTCTCTTTTCTCCTCCTTACTCCAACGAACCCTCTCCTGAACAGCCACTTCTTGATTCTCTCCCTCTTGTGATGTCTCCTCTCTCGTTCTTTTGGGAGCCATTGCGCTTGAAACAAGTTTCTCAAGCAAAGCAATGAGCAAAACGGCGATTTGTTGAGAGAAAAAGAGAAACAAAGAAGAAAACCTATAACTAATATCCTAGAATTTTGGGGGATTTATAAAAATCATAGCAAAATAATAGAGAATCATATCTAGAGACATAGTGAAATCTAGAATTTTTCCTATTATTAAGCTAGTTTTTAAAAATTTAAAACCGCTCTAGCATCTAAAACAATCAAAGCGAATAAAAAGGAAATTTTCTTGAAGATTTTCTTGAAGATTCGAAAATACCTTTGCAAGATTGAAAAAGATTGCTGCTAGCCCTTAGAAAACAAGAATTCATACTCTCTTTTGCTTAACAACTCGAGAAAACAAGAATGAGAGAGTGTGAAAGTGGTTGAAAACATTTAAAGGTTAACAAAACACAAAACCATGTGTAAAAGAAGTGGTTTTCTGACAAAAGCTGTGGTCAAGGCACATCTTTCATGGTCAGAGATGCTTGACTTGACAACTTTTTGAATTTAAAAACCGGAGGGAAAGAGGAAAAGAGGGAAGAGAAAATGTTACCTCGGCACGAGATCGAGTCCACTTGGTCGATCTAGGACTCGATCTCATGCCCATAATGGCTTGGATCGAGAGGGTTACTCGATTTGGGACATGATTCGAATCGAGTCGAGTCTTGAATCGATTGACTCTCTCGTTCCTTGAGTTTTTGGCACCACGGCCAAGTCCTCATGATCGAGCCACGTTCTCGATTCAGGGGTCGATTTGAGCTTGGATCGAGTGGCAGATCGAGTAGACTATTCGATCTGGTCTTGAGAATCGAGTGACTCAGTCGATCCACCTCTCGTTTGCTTTTCAGGCTAAACGTATAGGGTGTTCGTCCTATCGTGATCGACTATGTCATGCGATCTGTCTACTCGATCTCGTCTAGATCGACTGACTCCTCTCGATTCACTAGCTCGATCTAGCAAATATCGAGCCAGGATGAGTCGATCTAGCACTTGATCTCTAGCCTACATTCGCCCCTTCTTACTCCTTTTGGATCTAAGATTATGCTCTGCCATCCCTCATACCTGTTCCTACACACTCATAAGATAAAAACATAAAACTGAAAGAGAAATAAAGCAAGAATATATACAAGATAGACGTGGGAATGCCTCCCAAGTGCGCTTTCTTTAACGTCTTTAGCTAGACTTTACTTGGTTTAGGCAGACGGTGGGTCTTGGAGAAGCATTGAGGTGCTCTCCTTGTCAAATGCACTCGCCATGTATGGCTTAACTCTGTGTCCGTTCACTGTGAATACGTTCCCACTCTTGCCTACCAACGTGACAGCTCCGTAGGGCAATACCTCTTTGATCTCGAAAGGCCTGTACCATCGTGACTTCAGCTTTCCTGGAAAGAGCTTGAGCCTTGAATTGTAAAGCAGCACCAAACCCCCTTCCTTAAGCTCCTTGGGTACCAACTTCTTGTCATGAGCAGCCTTGGTGCGCTCCTTGTAGATCTTAACGCTTTCGTAAGCATCCAGCCTTAGCTCATCAAGTTCGTGTAGCTGGATTAAGCGCTTCTCTTGAGCCGTCTTTAGATCAAAATTCAGCCTCTTCACAGCTCACAATGCTCTATGTTCCAGCTCAACGGGGAGGTGACATCCTTTACTGTAGAGAAGAGTGAAAGTAGTAGAACCGATGGGTGTTTTGAAAGCAGTCCGGTAAGCCCACAAAGCGTCTTCTAACTTCACTGCCCAATCCTTCCGAGTTGTCCCAACTGTTCTCTCAAGTATCGCCTTGATCTGCCGGTTAGAGACCTCCACTTGGCCACTCGTTTGAGGATGGTAAGGTGTAGCTACCTTGTGCTTCACGCCATACTTCCTTAGAAGGTTTTCAAACAACTTGTTGATGAAATGGCTTCCTCCGTCGCTTATCACCACCTTGGGTACTCCAAACCTTGGGTATGATGCTCTTAAATAGCTTGATCACCACCTTAGAGTCGTTTGTAGGGGAAGCAATGGCCTCAACCCATTTAGAAACGTAGTCAACAGCCACCAAAATGAATTTTTTGCCGTAGGAAGAAGGAAAAGGCCCCATGAAGTCTATGCCCCATGCGTCAAACACGTCCACCTCAAAGATGGGAACCTGGGGCATCTCGTTCCTCTTCGTAATATTCCCTGCTTGTTGACAAGCTTCACAGCTCTTCACGAACTCATGGGTGTCTTTGAAGATGGACAGCCACCAGAAACCGGCTTGCAAGACTTTAGTGACGGTCTTGAATAAAGGAAAGTGGCCGCCATACGAAGAGCCATGACAGTGAAAGATGATGTCTCTTGCTTCCTCCTTTGTGACACATCTCCTGTATAGGCTGTCAACACTTCTCTTGTATAAATAGGGTTCATCCCAGAAGTAGTGGCATACGTCCCTCATGAACTTCTTCCTGTGATAGTTGTCAAGATGCGAAGGCTCTTCCCCACATGCCAAGTAGTTCAAAATGTCAGCGTACCAAGGAAGATCCTCCTCTTTGAAGCTCAGAACCTCCTCAAACTGCCCTTCTAGCTTTCTACAAACAGCCGTAGTGATCGCCATGAGTTGTTCCTCGGGAAGCGAATCATCTAAGGGTAGAGACTCGTTGATTCTCAACCGAGAGAGGTGGTCAGCGACGCCGTTCTCTATTCCTTTCTTGTCTTTGATCTCCATGTCAAACTCCTGAAGAAGAAGAATCCATCTCAAAAGCCTCGGCTTAGTGTCCTTCTTCGAATAGATGTACCTCAAAGCCGCGTGATCTGTGTAGACACTGGCGTTGGAACCCACGAGGTATGACCTGAACTTCTCAAAGGCAAACACTACTGCCAATAACTCCTTCTCCGTAGTAGTGTATCTTGTTTGCGTGTCATCCAAGGTTCTTGAAGCATAGTAAATCACGTGCAACTTCTTATCTTTCCTTTGACCTAGAACGGCTCCCACGGTATAGTCACTAGCATCACACATAATCTCGAACGGTAGACTCCAGTCTGGTGCCTGAACTATGGGTGCCGTGACGAGAGCTTCCTTGATGGTCTTAAAAGCTTGCAAACACTCCTCATCAAAGACAAAATCAGCTTCCTTGCACAACAGCCGTGTAAGAGGGCGTGCAATCTTAGAAAAATCCTTGATGAAGCGCCTGTAGAAGCCAGTGTGGCCTAGGAAACTCCTCACTCCTTTGACATTAACCGGCGGCTCAAGACTCATCATGACCTCAACCTTAGCCTTATCAACCTCAATGCCCTTCTCTGATATCTTATGACCAAGCACGATCCCTTCCTTCACCATGAAGTGACATTTCTCCCAATTAAGCACCAAGTTTGTCTCCTCACAACGCTTTATTACCTTGCAAAGATTCAACAAACACGCAGAAAAGGACGCACCATAGACAGAGAAGTCATCCATAAACACCTCTACCATCTCTTCTATTAGATCGGAGAAGATCGACATCATACACCGCTGAAACGTAGCCGGTGCGTTACACAACCCGAATGGCATCCTTCGATATGCGAAGGTGCCATAAGGGCATGTAAAGGTCATCTTCTCCTGATCATTTGGATGGATTGGTATTTGAAAGAATCCACTATATCCATCAAGAAAGCAATAGTAGGGATGATTAGCAAGTCTTTCAAGCATTTGATCAATAAAAGGCAAGGGAAAATGATCATTTGTAGTAGCAAGATTAAGCTTCCTATAGTCAATACACATACGGTGTCCAGTAATTTTCCTAGTAGGTATAAGCTCATCTTGATCATTCTTAATGACCGTGATCCCTCCCTTCTTAGGCACCACGTGTACGGGAGAAACCCATGTGCTGTCACTTATGGGATAGATCACGTCAGCTTCTAATAGCTTAAGAATCTCCTTCTTAACAACCTCTTTCAAATTAGGATTCAAACGCCTTTGATGTTCTATAGAAGAGGCGTTCTCATTATCCAAGTGAATCATATGAGTGCAAAGCATTGGTGAAAGGCCCTTGATGTCACTTAGAGAGTACCCAATGGCCTTCCTATACTTTCTCAGTTGAGTTAGGAGCGAGTGCAACTCATCATCACTTAAGTTTTCATTCACAATCCTGGGATAGGTTTCGTTAAGCCCTAAGAAAGCATACCTTAGCCCTTTTGGGAGCTCCTTAAGGTCCACCTTTGGGGCTAGCAGCTCGCTCCAGTCATCCTCGTGGCTGTTGTTGTTGTTTTCTTCCTTGGAACCCTCCTTAGAACCCGAGACATGACCCTTAAGGCTGCTTTCTTGAACCGTTGTCCCCTCTGAGATCGAGTCATCCAGTCGATCTTGCTCTCGATGTCGTCTAGATCGAGCAGTTTCATTCGATTCACTCACTCGATTTAATGTGGATCAAGTGAGAGATCGAGCTGCCGAGTCATTCTCCGGAATAGACCCTGAACTGATCGAAAGGCATCTCTCGATCTTGGTCTCGATTGTTTCCCTGGATCGATCACCCTCCTCGATCTGACTATCGATTGTTGCACCGGATCGAGTTGTGTTCTCGATTATCTTGTCGATTTGACCCCTGAATCGACTAATGTCATCGATCTTGGAGTCGATCTCTAGGCAAGCGCCTTCATCCTCCTTGACAATCTTCCTAGAATCCAGCAGGTAAGCGTATTCATGAGTCCTCTGATCCAAGTAACCGAACTCCCCTGGCTCCTTAGTCAATGCCAGCTTCAAATGATCCTCCTGAGCCAACTCTTCAAGCAACTCATCCGCCAAAGCGTCCAACGTCTCAATGTAGAAAGCTTGCCCTTCTATCGTAGGCTTCTTCAAAACCTCATTGATGTCAAAGTCCAGCCTTATATCTTTACCCAAGTGCAGAGCTATCTTCCCATTCTTGACGTCGATGATGGCTCCCGCGGTGGCTAAGAACGGTCTACCAAGAATGAGCGGATCCTTAGGTTCTTCATCCATTTTCAACACAAC
Source organism: Thlaspi arvense (assembly GCA_911865555.2). Lineage (NCBI taxonomy): Eukaryota > Viridiplantae > Streptophyta > Magnoliopsida > Brassicales > Brassicaceae > Thlaspi > Thlaspi arvense. Next base: position 50,184,886 of record OU466862.2, read on the forward strand.
GAAGTCGTAGGCACGTTTACACCGCTGATTCTCACTGGCAAGTCCTCAAGTAGACCCACGGGTAACCTCACGCTTCTGTCAGCTAGTACCAAGGAGATTCTACAGTCCTTGAACCTCGTGAATCCCAACTTCTTTGCTATAGAATGAGGCATCAAATTTTTACTAGCTCCCAAATCGCAAAGACAACTCTTGAACTCCAATGGACCTAAGGCGCAAGGTATAGTGAAGCTTCCAGGATCTCTCAACTTCTTGGGAACTATCTCCTTGTGTATTATGACGCTACATTCTTCACTAAGTACTAGTACTTCCTTGCTTTCCTTATTCTTCTTTGCAAGCGTGTCTTTGAAAATTTTTGCACATTTAGGCATCATCATGACAAGGTAGTCTACGAGAGGTAGCTTGATCTCTACGTCTTTTAGATGCTTCTCAAACAAGATTATGTTCTTCTCTATAAGTTGCTTCTTGAAGCGGTCAGGAAAAGGTAGCTTGGGTACATACGGTGGAGGCACATAAGCGTCTTTCTCCTTAGCAGCTTGCTCCACTTTCTTCTCTACAGCAACCTCCTTACCCTTTCTTGGTCTCTCAATCCAAACATTGTGGAAGTTGATCTCATCATCAGCTGAAAGCTTACCCTCCTCCTCTTGAATTACAACGTCCTCGTTTTTCTTAGGAGTAACCGTAGGTGCCAGCTCTTTCCCACTCCTTAGCGTAATAGCGTTGGCGTATTCCTTGGGATTCTGCTCACACTTGCCCGGTAGGCTATTCTGACCACTTGTACTCGCCTTTCCTTTCTCTAGCTGCTTGATCTTGTTATTCAAGTTTGTAATCTGAGTAGAGAAGTCAGTGTGGGAGGAGTCTAAGCGAGTGTTTATCTCGGAAAACTTCTGGTTTGTAGATGCTTGCCCTTGAATCAATTGTTGAAACATGGCTTGGACAGGATCAACTTGTTGTTGTTGCATCGGTTGTTGAGGAGCAAAGCCCGGAGGGTACATTGGCGTATAACCCTTGTTTCCTTGCTGTTGTCCTTGGAAGTTGCCTTGCCCTTGCCCTTGGAAACCACCACTCGGCTGAAAACCTTTGTTGTAGGGAACGAATGGTTTTGCTTACTGAGCAGGGTACACTTGATCTTTAGGGTTCGCGACATTGGTGCTTCTATAGGAGAGATTGTTGTTCTGGTTGTAGCCTTGTGAATACCCTTGAGGTTTGTAGTTGTTCTGACCGGCTACCCAATTAGCTTCTTCTTCATGGCATTGCTCTAGCTCATCCAAGACATCTGCGGCTTCACCAACAAAATGGACATGCTTTTGGTTAGCAATCATGAGCTTATCGATCTTCTCATGTAGAGACTTCATTTCCTTCTTGTTGGCTTCAAGATCAGCTCCTCTTGGGGCATGGTCATAGTCCTCTGAATAGTTTCCATCACTTAACGCCAAGTTTTCAATTAGCTCCATGCCTTCCTCAACCTCTTGACCAAGGAAGTTTCCTTTGTTTACCGTGTCAAGTAGTAGTCTGATCTTTGGAAGTGCTCCGCGGTAGATAGTACTCAATAAGGACTCTTCACTGAAACCGTGGTGAGGGCAAGAAATTGTGTAATCCTCAAAGCGCTTCATAGACTCGTTGAATGACTCATTCTGTCTCTGAGTGAAGCCACTGATCTCGCTTCTTAACCTTGCTGTCCGAGAGCTGGAGAAAAACTTGGAGAGGAAAGCTTTCTTACAATCTGCCCAAGAAGTGATAGTGCCTTGTTGAAGAGTTTTCTCCCAATGCCGTGCCTTGTCGCCTAAGGAAAAGGGGAACAAGCGCAGCTTGAAGCTGTCTTCCGAGATGCCATTTATCTTGAGCATTCCACAAAGCTGCTCAAAGTTGTCTAGATGCGCCAATGGGTCCTCCAAAGCTAACCCATGAAATTTGTTGTTTTGCACCATCTGAACAAACCCTGTCTTGATCTCGAAATTATTGTTCTGCACTGGAGGAGGAGTGATCCCAAACCTATTATGGTGAGTATTGGGAGCATCTCCCGCTCCAATGATACGTGGGGGTCTAGCCGCATGGTGGGGGTTTCCATTACCCCTTCCCACAGCTTCATGAGGTCCCTCAGGAGGTTCGTGCTCAGCCATTGCTTCAAAATCCACTGAACCTTGCTGAACAATCTCCTCAAAAGCTCTAGCTTGTTCTCTAACTCTTCTTTGTCTTGAATGGCCAAGTTGATGAATGTTGTCCAAGGGTTGAAGTAGATTGTTGTCTCCCTTTGAACATAGATTCATGTACCTGAAAGACACAAGTTTGAGAGTAGAGAAATCAGTAACCAAAAGAAAAACAAAGGCTTAGTCTTTACTAAACCCCAAATCTCAATGCTTTCTAAACACTCCTAAGATGGCAACGGCGCCATTTGATAACACGCTTTTATCGTCTATAGAAGCAAGCAATGCAGGAGGTTATCAAAACTCAAGCAGCATACAGTCGTAGTATAGTGCAAGAGGAATCAATCCAACCTAGGAGCTAGAAAGTGCAATGAGAATGCAAGGATCATGCAAAGCTAAGCAAATGATGAACGGTTTTGTAAAAATTCTAAAAACTAGATGCAACGGTCAAATTCAAAGCAAAACTTTTTTAAAATACTAGAAACGAGTGAACTACCACGAGGAACAAACAGAATGATTAAAATGCAAAGCTATGAATTATTAAAAATCGACTAGTGGATCGACCACTAGATCGAGCAACAACGATTGATCTCGTCTAAAAGTTCAACATAAATGAATCTAATGACCAGGATGCGAAAAGATAACAAGCGAATGATTAACAGAGATGAGAAAATACTAAGAAAGAGGGTCCAGGGTTGAGATTCATGTTCAAGGGTCTCAAAGGTTGAAGCTTGGTTTGAAAACTTTAGATCTACTCACTTTGTGAGATTCTCTAGGCCTTGAAAACCAAACAAGATCCATCAATGGTGTGTGGTATGCATCACTCCTTTATTCTCTTCTCCAGACCCATGGCGTTTGGCCGAAGAAGAGATTGAAGGGCAATAAACACAGATTTCAAACACACGGCCTAACTAGTCCCCTAAACTACCATGGCGTTTGGGAAAGGTAGACTAGCCTCTAGGATTCGATTTTCAAGGACCTCTGGATCCTGTCAAGGTAAGAGGCCCTTTGGATCATAAAGATCTTGGCGTGAGAGTCTCTAAGCCTTAAGAACTCGATACCCTAGAAGAGAAAGCCATGAAGAACAAGAAAACACCAAGCTTTGAAAACCTTTTCAACCCCCTTGAATCCTCTCAACCCCAAAACCCAAAGTTACTACTCACTACACATGATTGAAACGCAAGCAGAAGCGATTAAAGGAAGACTAAACATAAAGGAAACGATTGCAATAAACTTCAAAGATTCAATATTCAAGAAAACAAGATAAAGCTCCAGGTTCAAAAATGGTGGAAAAACTCCAGAGAAAAGATAGAAAAATCGCAGAATCAAAAGTTATGAAAAGTGGAGTCGCCGCCTTCCCGAAATAGGCCAAACAGCTCGATGGTCCACCCCTCGCTAGAAGCCAAAAATGATTAAAGTGTACTGGGATCAACCTCGAGATCGAGCATCTCACTCGATCGTCTTCGGTGGATCGAGTGCTTCGTCCGATCTTGGAGTCGATCTATGGAGGATCGAGTGGTTGACTCGATCTGACTCTCGCTCTGCATGGCGTCATTTACGTCCGTACTCCTTGATCGATCTCTTCACTCGATCTTGGTCTCGATCACCTCCCTTGGATCGGATAGGCTACTCGATCTTCTGAGCGATCTCATCTAGATCGACCGGCCATGCTCGATCCGCTTCTCGATCCCTGATCCTTAGCAAGCATTCCTGAATTCTCCAAGTTTCCACGAGCCTCCTCACGAGCCTTAGCACGTCCACGAATCTTCCAAGACTCCAAAGTAGCCGAAAACAACCTGAATGCGATGCAAAATGCAAGAAACATGCATATGCTGGTGCAAGAATACTCTAGGACCTAAAGTGATGCAAACTAGCCTAAAGTGCAAGGTAAATGCATGAGAAACTAACTTATATGTATGCAAAATACATGAAATATGCAGCAATATCAGGCAGTCGCCAGCACATCCGAGTCACCACGTGAGCCCGCACCAGACGAACATAGAGATACACTAAGACTCAAAAATCCAGAGCCCAATTTGGACCCAGATATAGCCGAGCAAACTGCATCCGTCACGGACGAAGAGTTTCATCACTGAAAGATGATTCGTTCACGGACGAAGAGTTTCACGCCTCCCCCCCCCCCGGACTGGCGAGTCCCTATCTTTGAGTATATTCAAAATGGCACCTTGCCTACTGATAAGTGGGAGGCTCAGAAGCTGAGAGCCAAAAGCTCCCGTTACTGTATAGTCAAATAAAAGTTATATAAACGTAACCTGGCAGAACCATACTACAGATGCGTCCACGGCATGGAAGCTCTAACTATTCTATCCACCACTCACCACGGTGTGCACGGTAACCATTCTAGTGGATGAGCTTTGGTCGTAAGGATCAGAAGACATGCCTAATTCTGGCCGATGCTAGCCGTAGAAGCAAAAGTTATGCAGCAAAGTGTAACGACTGCCAAAAACACGCACCAAAAATCCACCAACCGACTGAAAAGCTCTCATCAATCAGCACCCCGTACCCATTCCTGAGATGGTCTATGGACTTCGTTGGACCCATGATCCCCTCGGGATCCAAACAGTTGAGATACGTATTAGTCTTAACAGACTATTTTACCAAATGGATGAAAGCAAGAGCCTACCAGCAGACAACAGAGGTCGACGTACAAGACTTCATCTGGCAGGATATAGTATGCAGACATCACGGACAACGGCTCGCAGTTTATATCCAAAGCCTTCAAGAGCTTCTGCAAAACGTGGCATATACGAATATCCTACTCCACGCCCAGATACCCCGCAAGGGAACGACTAGGCAGAAGCAACGAAAAAAAACTGTAATGAACAACATCAAGAAAAGGCTAGATGCTAGGAAAGAATTTTGGTCCTACGAGCTAAACGCGGTCCTATGGGACTGCAGGACCACACCTCACAAAGTGACTAAGAAAACGCCTTTCTCGCTAGCCTACAGGATGGAAGCTATAATCCCAACCAAACTCAGAGTACCGACCCTCCGACGGCAACTTTTCCCGATCGATGCAGAACTCAACGAAGAGCTGCTCAGGGACAGACTAGATCTAATCGAGGAAAAACAAGATCAAGCAATAGTCTGCATCCAAAATTATCAACAAGCTGCAGCTCGATACTACAATTCTAACGTGAAAGAGCGGACATTCAAAGTTGGAGATCAGGTGCTGCAAAAGGTTTTTGACGAAACATGCAGAACATGTGGAAAGCTAGGGGCCAATTGGAATGTCCCTACATGGTCACTGAAGTAGTACGCCCTGGCTTCAACAAACTCTTCAACTGTAAGAAGAAAAAAGCCGAAATGCGTCCATGGAATTCTATGAACCTCAAATGCTACTATTTATAAAATAATCCTAAAATCGAACTACAACAAGGCTTGATCCCCTCGCGGGGCACGTAGACAGTTCGTCCCTAGAGTCCAGCCCCAATCTTTCAACTGTTCCCATAAATACACCATGTTGTACCTGTAAACTGTTCCCATAAATACAAACTTTCCCTCATCCGTCTTGGTTTCAGCATCCTCGCGAACTCCAGTCCCGGATCCTTCAGAGGCATTGCCTTTCTCACCAGCGTCTTTGTCCCGAATGTCTTTGCTGCCATTGCTCCCGTGCTGTTCCAAGCCAAATGGAACCTGAGTAGTTGGGTCCACCTCCATCCGACCAAATCCTTAGAAATCTGGGGAATATCCAGCTTCGCCAAGGTCAATGTCGGAAACGACCAGCTCCTTCAGACGCCCCTCGTGGCTATTAGCTTTGCGCGTCCACTTCGGTAGCTCTTCCTCGTTCTTTGCCTCTCCTGACATCAAGTCTATGATCAAATCAATATTGGCAACAGCCTCCTGCAACGTGATGCGACAATCCACCTCGTGTTTGCGCTTAACCCACTTTTCCCTCAAAGCCTTCAACAACTCGTTATACCTATCCGCTATCTCACGCTTCCCAGCTCGAGTTGCATGACGGATGGCCTCCCCCTTTGAATCTCTGAGCTCGTTATTCTGGACCTTGAGTGAAGCAGCCCGGTCAACGGCTACTTGGCGCTCAAGCCTAGCAAACTTGACTTGAGCCTCCAGCAGCTTGACGCGGTGGTGCAACTCGCTAGAAGGAGTGTGCTCCTTCTTGCATATATCCTCTCGAGCATCAGCAGCCGTGAGCATATTCTTCAGCTTCTCGACGGAAGGGATATTCTGCAGCAGACCTTCATAATAGGCGAACAGCTTGTTCTTCGCCTCCATGGACTGAAAATCCATATACAAAATCAATCAGCTCACGAAGGTATCGTCAAAAAGTAAAAGATCCCTGCATAAGCAAACGAAAATTTTACCCGAGCATCCACACGAGCTGTATCGATGTAGACCTCACGCGTTTTCAATTCATCCACTGGCGGAATCGTGCAGCCGGCCGGCTTGCAATACCTTAACAGGTGAGCGAGACCGACCAGATCCTCCATAATAGGAGCATCCATGGTGTGCTCGTACAACCAGTGGAAGGGCTTGCTTCCAGAGGATCTCGGGTAGCGATTAGCTCGCGACTTGTTGTCACGAGCACGCGGCCTGTCGACTCGCTGCCTCTTCCCGAGCTCAAGGACTTCGAACCATACACGGCAAAAGCCCGCTTGGAATAATCACGACTCGAAGATCCATCATAGGATACTCGACAATCGAAGGTCGAGCCCCTGTAGTAGAATTGACGTCCTTGTCCTGCCTCATCTCGTGCAGTGCAGAAGCTACGTCACTGACCTTCGCGGGTTCGCGACTGTCGACCTTCATCTTCCTTGCGGCTTTTTCGAGCTCACGTTGCGAGGATCTTCGAGACATCGTCCTGGAAAGAGGACGAATTATGGACGAGCTGCTGTCTTCTAGCTGTGGTCCTCCTGCTGCGGACAAAAAGAAAAACAAAAGTTGTAACCTGCATCAGTACGCGATCCGTGCTGACTTACAGCAAACAGTTAATATCGTTGCATACCTGGTGGAGGATGGACAGAAGGGGAAGGCTCTCTAACAGGAGTCGGAAGCCGATAAGCCTGCAGAATCCACTCCTTAGTAAAGGACAACCACCGAGTACGACCTCTCCGGAGATAATCAGTCTGTTCTTTAAGCGCGTCGTTTCAAAGTGGATTCAACCAGGAGAATCCACATCAAAACCAAGAGAAGAACCGGAACAAGATCAAACATGCAAAGCAAGGCAACACATATAAAGCAAGATCTATCTAGATTCCAAAAGCGGTATTATCCTAACCAACGGTGTCGGCCCATTCTGTTGGCAAGGAATAAAAATCGAAATCGCCGACCGAGGATTAATTAATCTTAAAGAAGAAAGGCTTCTCCTGCCACCCGTTATCCCGTGCCTGCAAACCATCGATTATCTTCCGATAAAATCTCAGAGAAACATAAAACGAACCGTCACTGTGCGCGTTCTTCTTCACCGTGCAGAACCGGTAAAATTCTGAGGCTCCAAAGTGAAGTCAGTTCTCCCGTGACAAGACCCACTACCCGATTGTTGAACCAAATTCGGATTCATCTGTGGGAACGTAATCCCCATCTCTGCCGAAATCTCCAGCAGCAACGAGGGGATTGGAAAAGTAAGCCTGCAGGACTCAAAGTACTGCCAGAAGGCACAATCGTACCCGCTCGTCACCTTTTGGCCTGAGAATCTCGACCCCATAATTGAGTTGAAGCTCCTCGACTTCATTAGAGCTCATCTTCGTGGTCATACGAGGCCACAAGGGGCCGACACTTTCGTACAACGGAACCCAGAAGATCCGCCGGCGGGGTCGCCGTTCTCCTTTTTGATTGCCATGAATTTCTCACCTTGATTGAGAGTCGAATCGGCCATGGGGGGGAGAAATTCGAAAAGAAAAAAACGAGAATAGGCGAGCAAACTAACAGAAAAGAAACCCTAAATGTTCGATTTCAACTAACTACACGGGAATTCGTTTAAAATTGAATATATTTGTCTAGGTTTTGGATCGATGCAAATAGGAACGAAGAAAAAAGAGTGAAAGCAAGTGATAATAAAAGCAATTTTTTAAATAAAAGAAGAAGGAAAGAGAAGTTACCTTGGGAAGAAATGGGAGACGTGTGCGGTTAACAAAAATATGAGAAACTGTATTGATATGCAGTAATCATTTCAGTAACCAAAAGCAAATATAAGAAATCTTATAAATAAAAGATTTTTTCTCTCTCTTTCATTGGAAATCTCAACCCTCTCATCAATGATAAAGTTAAGCGCTTATTATTATCTCGCTTCCCGATACTCATTTTAATTCGATAAGACTAAATTCAAAGTTTATTTGTAATTATCACCTAAAGAACGTCTCCGCATTTTTTCTTAACGTGAGTCAGCAGCGAAAATCTCGCGAGCTCAGGAAAAACCGCGAGCTCCCGTCGCATAAAGGGGCACACCGCCAATCAGGCTTTCTACTACGCCTAATGGGGGGCAACTAAATCCAGCCCGTTAATAGGCCCGTCAAGATTCTCTTTGATGTCTTCTAAATAACAAGTGTGAGGCCCATCAACGGAGTACACCAGGTAAAGACGAGGGGAGAATCGTTCAAAAGGAGATCACGGAAGATCCGGAGCTCGTGCATGGAACGACCTCCGAAGTACGCGCTGGAGTCGGCGAAGGGAGTCAAATATATAATAGACAAACGAGAGATCAAAGAATCTTTTTTTATTGATTTAACAACTTATACGCTCTACGAGCTCTCGCATTCTGATACGCTTGTCATTTGTATTCGATCTTTTATCCAATCAATAAAATTCCTTTATCTGTTTCTTAACCTTAAGTTCAGTTGTTCTTAAAGAGATTTTCGTCTCCCTAAAATTACCTAAACACTTTACAAATATTCGAGTGTGGATATCTGCATCCACAATAATTTTTTGAAATTTTCACCAATCTTCAATAAAAAACCAAAACCACATTTTGGGTTTCACTAAAAGGTTGATTAGCGAAAACCCATCGGTTGGCCCATTAATTAGATGGACAGCACTAGAAATTAACCCGTGCGTTGCCTGGAGTTATTTGTAAATCAAATTTTTAATTTTATATGTTTATATTATTATTTTTATCATTTATTCTTTTATTTTGTATAGTTTTATATTTTCTTTTCTTTTTTTCTTGAAATTAAAAATATTACTTTTATTTTTTTATTATCTTAAAATATATAACATTGTTGTAAAGTTTTTTTGCTAATAAAATTAAGGTGTGTTAATTGATAAGAAATATTTTTTTATACTTATAAAATATCATAAATATCTATATTTTCATTGAATATTTCTATTTAGTTAGCTTTTTTCTTTTATTTTTTACCGTATTTTTAGTAAGATCTGCAAAGTTAATTTACCACGAGTCTCACTTACTCATTTTCTTTCTTATTTGAAATAGTACTCTGAATTTGTATTTCGACAGAAATTTGCGATGCTACTTTTTTATTCAATTTTCTAAATTTATAATTTTATATATTTATATTACTATTATGTATACCATTTTAATAATTTTTAGTTCTATTTTTTAATTTTAAATGTTTTTTTTTAGTTTTTTATTATCCTAAAATATATGATCTATTGTGCAGTTGTTTTTCTAAATAGAAATTGTAATGTATTAATTGTTAAAAACTCACTTCCATATTTATATGTTATCGAATATATCTATATCTACTCACTTAATATCTTTATTCAGTACGCTTTTTTTTCTTTTTGGTCACTTATTTTGAGCAAGATCAACAGAAAAAAAGTCACTATCAATCCACAAAATCTCTTTATTTCTTAATCGAAATCATATTTTAATATTACTATTATGTTTATCTATTTAATTTTTGTTCTGTTCATTTTAAATTTTAAATGCTGTTTTACTTTTTTAATTAACCTAAAATTATGTAGAACTATTGTTAAATTATTTTAAATATAAATTGGTGATGTGTTAATTGTTTAATAAACTCGATCTTATACTTATACATTATTGTATGTATCTATATCTTTTTTTTCCTAACTTTATTCATTTTTTATATATCGCTTATTTTTGAAGAGATTAAAAAATAAGTTAACCATCAATCTCTCACACTTTCTTTATTTTTTATTTAAAATAGCATTATAAAAATTTTATTTGTAGATACTTTACATTTTGCGGCTTATAAAATAAGAGTTTGTTTTTTTAACTTTTAAATTATGTCATATGAATATCCAAGAAATATGTATGTAAAAGCCCATTTAAATATAAAAATTAGATATTTTATATTTTGTGGTTTGTAAAGTATTTATATACAAAATAAAAGCTCATAAATATTAGAAAATTAAAAGTCTATAAAAATATTAAAATTAGTTGCTGAGGTGGATAGCTCCACTGGAGAAAGTTTTTCCTAATTATATGATTCTTGCTGATACCTACGAAGAGAGAAACCAGTTCTTGATTCGGCATTAAATATAGCGCAAAAAAACCTAACAGTGCATTAAAAATATCGAAATCTTAAAATGTTTTGTTAATTTAGGCAAAATCTTTTGCCGCCTACGTAAATAACCCCAGGCACACAATGATTACATTTAAATGGTTAAAAAATTTAGACGAAGCATTTCTTCATTACACACAGAATTGGAAGCTTTGATCTGGGCGATGCATTGCATGCTCGACGCAAGAAGATTAGCGATATTTTTTGTTACGGATAGTTCTGAACCAGTGAAAATGGTGTCCAAACAAGAGGAATGGCCGGCTTTCGCTCTACACTTGGAGGAATACGAGAAGAGGAGAGAAGAATTTAGTTCTTTTTCCATCTCACATATCTCACGCGCTCACAACACAAAGGCAGACAGGTTAGCACGGAGTGCTCATGATTACTTTTACAGTTTAAATTATGTGAACTCAACTCCATCGGTTTGGTTATCTGAATCTTTCAAAGAGTTAGAGGCTGTTGACAACAAAAAGATTATTAGATTTTGTACTTGGAAAATCTACATCGACAACCGTTCTTTAAAAATATCGTTGTACGCAGCAATTTGGTTATTAAATACGCTTAGTTCAGAAGGAAGAGTTAACAACAGAGCCATTAATATTCTGTTGCAATAAACTAAGTTTGGTAAAACATATAATAGCTGATTCTGAAGTTGCCGGCATCGGTTTGTTCGGTGCATTCAATACAACCGGACATGTTTGAAATTTAATCGAGTCCTAAACTAGTTGGAGAGCGTAGAAAAATTCCTGAACCGTGATGTCTGATGTAGCAAGTTGAACGACGCTATGTTCTTTAACTGAAGAGATAATCATATTGAAAGGCATCCGCCCTCATGGGTACGAAAAGAAAGAGTCTTGATTTTCTACCAACTTCATTTTAGATAGGTCGGTCTTAATCAAAATCGGTCAGAGGTGCGCCGGAACGGTCAATGGCTGCTTAGTCTCACCTGAAAGTGTAATTTCTTTGTACTGCTTCTTTTCAACGAATAAAAATAAGGAAGGGCTCGATTTATAGACTCCTTCCCTTCCACTACATAGCTGCGCTAACAGGTACTTTGAGCCCTCTGTCCCATACATCTAACCAGCTCACGTGGTTCACCGATTCCAGCAAAACTTTCATCTCCGCGTGTGATAGGGTTCAGGTTTTACCCAAATAAAAACTACTGCAAGTGCACAGCAAAGCAGATGTAGTATAAGGGGTATCGAAATCCCAAGAGAGTAATGCTAACTACACTATCAATTATAGATTTGGACTAAGCTAAGCGAAATATGATGTATGTAATGCGAATGAATAATTAGAAATAAGCAAACGATGGTATGATATGTTCTAAGTTCAGGAAGACTAAAAGCGCTAAGCTAGGGTAATTCGCAGGTATGAATCCAAGAATGCAGAATGCAGGGAATCAGGAATGATTAAGAACCGTTTTTAAACATGAATCTCTAATGCATAACTAATCAATTCTCATTGCAGAAGTTATCTATACCTAGATCACAGAGTTTCAAATCTCTTTGCAAACCCTAACAACCTAAGTATGCAGGAATGATCAGATTCAATTGTTTACAAAACTCCTAAGCCAAATCTCTTTGTACTAAGTTGTTTTGCTCATCAAATACTAGTTCAGGTTATGAATAATGCTCTCACATATATTTAACAACCTATGATTTTCGGATTCCTAGATGATGTGTCTCAGAAATTCGATTTTAAAGCAAGCAGAGATGAAACCATGATGATAATCCTAACAGATAGCGATTCTACACTCTTTTCATCAATCTTTGAAAAACCCTAACTTAACTAGCAAATTACTCAGACATGATTATGAGATCACAAAGCATAACTGAATAAAATTGCATTAAGAGAAAGAGTAGAAAACAAAGGGGGGTTCGAAATCTTCTCTAAAGAGTACAGGATTTGTCTCCCCAAAAAGCTCTGAATAAAATCTCTCTCTAGCTCTCTGAATTCTCAAAAACTCAGATTCTTGCCAACAGTGGCTAAAAAAACCTAATAAATAGGGGCTAAACACGATCTGGGGTCTTCATATAAATAAAGGAAACTTCTGGGTAAGTTCTGCAATTCTTCTTGATACTTTTAACAAATAGCCACGCTCCTTCCTATCTGGGTGACGAGCGTCACCAATGGGGTGACGATCGTCACCATTTGGGATACTTTTCTGCTTCGAGCTTGGTACTTCGTGGCTTCAACTCAGAATGCTCCAAAAGGTTCCAATATCTCCAATTATGCTCTAGACATGCTTTAACCTGCAAAGACTCTTCTAGGACTCTAAAAAGACCAAAAAGACTCAATAAAAAGGACTTATATCATGGTTAAAAACCATAAAAACCATGATATATCAACTCCCCCAGACTTAGCTTTTGCTTGCCCTCAAGCAAACATTAGACAAAGAATAAGGTCGAGGTTTGAAAACAAGAAACAGTCAGTCAGTCATCGGGAACACCACACTAGTTAGAGCTTTCAAATCCACATATCACAGAGTCAACACAAGATCAAATTTCAGTCTAATTATCACAAGCTTAGCAAATCTCTCAAGTCCAGTCCAAATCCCTTCAAGAAATTCGAAATTTCTACTGTTAACTCCTTATTTTTATCTAAGTGTGATATCTCATCAAGGCTCTATCATCTCAATCACTTTACAGATTCTTTTCCCTTCCTAACAACTGAACAAATCAATCTCAACACAGCTCTCCTATTTTCTCTTCCCTTAATCTTTTTCCTTAGGATATTTTCGATTTTTCACTTCTTTTTTTCTCAACTTTTACAGTCTAAGATATGGTGCTACTCAATACTTGTGTTCCTTGTGAGGAGACAGGTTCATGAGTGTGTTCACTACTGTTGTTCCTTGTGAGGAGACAGGGTCATGAATGCACCATTCTTTAGACTTAATCTTTTTTTTTTTTTTTTTTTTTTTTAAAAAAACTACATCAGGGAAAATCAAAGAGAGACTGTATTTTAACCTTATTGTCAGTGCTTAAAGAGAGAATCAAGATCAATAAGAATCAATCACCAAGACAAGAAATTTAAAATTCATTAAGGTGGAGCTAACAGCAAATTTTCCAGATTCTCTAAGAATCTAAACCTTCATTGCTAGACTGATCTACCTATGACTTTCAACTTAGTAAGACTTGTAATCAACTACTGTGGCAATGGTTCTTATCAGCAAAAACGTCATATGGCTAGTTCCAAGAAAAACTGACAATTTCAAATTTTTGACTCTAGAAAAACAGGTTTTTGACTCAACTTTAAGACTCTATAAACATGACACAAAGCACACAACGTCAGTAACCACCTCCCCCAGACTTGAACAACACTGTCCCCAGTGTTATTAAGCCAAGAGTTGGTCAGAAAAATGAATGAGAAGTTGAAAAACCAAGTCAGAAAAGTGTTACCTCGCGTGGGGTCGGGTGACGAGCGTCACCAGTCAGGTGACGAGCGTCACCACGCCCTGTATTGCATAAATCTTATGTTAGATGTTAATTAACGAAGTGTTTGCATGTGTACTCGAAAGTTAGACTTTTTGAGCATTCAAACACATAATTAACAACATCCAAACATAGCAATAATAACCTGGTTCAACAATCTCACAAAACATCATCAAAGAAACTGACAACTGACTCAAAAGAAACATACAAATGACTCAAAAGAAGGAAAAATAAAAAGGGAAAAAGGAACAAGTAACCAGATAATGAAGCCTCAATCCTCATCCTCACAAGGCTCAGTAGTGTAGTGGGGGCGGACACAACCACAGTTGCTAAGTGTAGCAACAGCATCCCAGAGTCCCTCAAAGCTATCAATGACATACTCCTGAAAAGCAGCCATATCCATGGGTGTCTGTGGTCGTGGAGGACGCCTGAAGGCAGCAGAAGAGTCACTCTGACGCGTAGAAGGTCCAGCATCAGTAGCCGCAGCAGTAGAAGCAGAGGGACCAGCTGTAGCAGCTCTTGCAGGGCGCAGAGTCAAGGGGCGCAGAAGAGTCTGTGCTGGCATGAAGAATAGCTGGCGTGGGTCTGTCTGGATAGTAGTGAGTGCTCTCTATGGCAACTTAATGCCAACATACTCTCCAAAAGTAGTAGTAAAAGTCCAGACAACTCCGGTCTTCATCCAAGTGACATGGCGCAGATACTGCTCATCCATAAGCGATCTATCACTGCGCAGACTGCAAGGGGTAACATCGATCTGGAAATGATGGAAGATCGGTGTCAACAAGCTGCCCACACTCTCAGTCTTCTCCCCTAGACTGGTGAATGGCTTGGTCTTCAAAGAGACCAAATGCTCAGCGAAAACAGCACCTAAGTTGGCGCGAACCATACTATCAACTGGTATCGAATCATCCAGCATCTCAAAACCGGATGTCTAACCTCTGTCTGCGTGCTGGTCTTGCTATCATAGACTCCATTCCCGAACTTGGACCAGAATGTCCTCATATGGGTCCACTGAGAGGGAAGGAGAACGCCTGTGGGATGGTCAGAGAAGCCATAGATCCCACAAAGCTCCATCAGACTGATCCGGTATCGAATCCCTCGGATCAGAAAGGTCATAGTGCCTTCCTGAGCACGCTTCGCCAGCTCATTCGCGTAGTATACGCGAACTATAGAGAGAAACTGGCGGACCAAATCTGGGTACAAGTCGTACTGCTGGAATGGCATAGTCCCCATGCCAATGCGCTCCAAAATCTCATAAACCTCCTCAAAGATCCACATGGATTAGACTCTTGAATCACTCAATTTGGTTAAGAAAATCAAAAGTTATGAAATTCTTATTTCTCTCTAAGTGTTCGGTTATTTTGCAGGTTTTGGCTCGAGGGAGAAGAAGAAGAAGTTAAAACCCGTGTTCGATTCTTATGGGTGACGAGCGTCACCATAAGGGTGACGATCGTCACCGTTTTTTTTTTTTTTTTTTTTTTTTTTTTTTTTTTTTTTTTTTAACTGAATAAAATTCTAATTACTAGTTCTAAGCACGAAAATAATTCCTAAGTATTATATCTACAACTTACCAGTGGGTTGCCTCCCACTAAGCGCTCTTTTAAAGTCATTAGCTTGACTTTGGTTGGCTGTTTAGACAGCTGGTGCCTGATCCAGAGACACAATGTGTCCTGCTGGAATCTCTGCTTGTGCCCAGTAATGCTTCACCCTTTGTCCATTGACAATAAACTCCTCTCCTTTGGAGTTAATCAGGACAATTGCACCATGTGGGCGAGCCTCTTTGACAGTGAAAGGACCTGACCATCTAGAACGCAGTTTACCAGGAAAAAGCTGTAAACGAGAGTTATAGAGTAATACCTGGTCATTGGGCTCGAAATGCCTGGAGATGATCTTCTTATCATGATATGCCTTTGTCCTCTCCTTGTATAACTTGGAGTTTTCATAGGCTAGATATCGAATCTCATCCAGTTCATTGAGCTGAATCAAGCGCCTTTCTGCAGCAGGTTTCAGATCGAAATTCAGCTTCTTGATTGCCCATTCTGCTCTGAACTCCAGCTCTACTGGTAGATGGCACGCCTTGCCATAGAGAAGGTGGAAAGGAGTAGTCCCAAGTGGCGTTTTGTAGGCAGTCATGTAGGCCCATAATGCATCATCCAGCTTTGCAGACCAATCCTTCCTTGTTTTCCCAACTGTCTTTTCCAGAATTTGTTTGATCTGTCTGTTGGAAACCTCGACTTGTCCACTTGTTTGGGGGTGATAGGGCGTGGCCACTCTGTGCTGTACACCATACTTCTTCAACAGCTTGTCAAAAACCTTGTTGACAAAGTGAGAACCCCCATCACTTATGACAATCCGTGGGACACCAAATCTGGGAAAGATAATGGTCTTAAACAGCTTCAAAACCATTGCAGCATCATTAGTAGGAGTAGCCAACGCCTCTACCCACTTAGATACATAATCAACAGCAACCAGAATGTATCTATTCCCATAAGATGAGGGAAAAGGTCCCATGAAGTCAATACCCCAACAATCGAAAACTTCAACTTCCAGAATGAAGTTCTGTGGCATCTCATGTCTCCTGCTGATTTTTCCTCTTCTCTGACAAGTATCACAGCTTGTGATGAAGGCTTGGGCGTCCCTGAACATGGTAGGCCACCAAAATCCAGCCTGCAAAACCTTAGAGACAGTCTTGAATGTAGCAAAGTGTCCAGCATAGTCTGATCCATGACAGTGGAAGAGCACGTCCTGAACTTCTTCTTCTGCTAAACATCTTCTGTAAATACCATCAGCACAATGCTTGTAAAGGTATGGCTCATCCCAATAGAATCTCCTAAGTTCTCTCAAGAACTTCTTCTTAGCATATCCTTTAAAATCATGTGGTTCATCCTCTGCAGCAAGGTAGTTTGCAATATCAGCATACCAGGGTCTCTTTGGAGCATGTAAAGCATAAACAGGCTCTGCAAAAGCTTTCCCCAAGCTTGCACAAATCGCAGATAAGTGTGGAGATCGGTGACGAGCGTCACCAATATTGGTGACGAGCGTCACCTCGCTCGTATACTTTTGTCGCGAATGGTCTTGGTTGGTGACGAGCGTCACCCCCCTGGTGTCGCTCGTCACTCCCCTGTAGTTTCGTGAAAACTGCAGGTTTTCGACACTTTCCTCCTGTTCTCTGGTTTCCACTAAGTAAACATTCTCTTCAGGCAAGAAATCATTAATGGGAACACTGTCTTCGACCTGAATCCGGGATAAATGGTCAGCAACTCCATTCTCAACCCCTTTCTTATCCTTCACTTCAATATCAAATTCCTGAAAAAGCAGGATCCATCTCAACAGCCTTGGTTTTGCATCCTTCTTCTGCATTAAGTACTTCAGTGCTGAATGGTCAGTATGAACCACGACCTTGGAGCCAACAAGATACTGCCTGAACTTCTCAAAAGCAAACACAACAGCTGACAATTCCTTCTCAGTTGTTGCATAATTCTTCTGAGCATCATCCAAAGTCCTACTTGCATAGTAGATGGCGTGGAGTTTCTTGTCTTTCCTCTGTCCCAGCACTGCTCCAACTGCAAAATCGCTGGCATCACACATTACCTCAAAAGGTAAGTCCCAATCTGGAGGCTGCACAACAGGGGCTGTAACCAACGCCTGTTTGATCTGTTCAAAAGCAGATTTGCACTCTTCTGTGAACTCAAACTTCACATCTTTGCAGAGGAGAGCAGTAAGTGGACGTGCTATCTTGCTAAAATCTTTGATGAACCTTCTGTAGAAGCCTGCATGTCCCCAAAAAACTCCTCACTGCTTTGACTGAGTCAGGTGCTTGCAGACTTGTCATCACCTCAATTTTTGCCCTATCCACCTCTATACCGTCTCCTGAGACTCTGTGACCAAGTACAATACCATCCTGTACCATAAAATGGCACTTCTCCCAATTTAAAACCAAGTGTTTCTCTTCGCATCTCTGCAGAACTGCACACAGGTTGTCCAAACAGCTCTTGAAAGAAGATCCATAAACAGAGAAGTCATCCATGAACACCTCCATAAACTTCTCTATCATGTCTGTGAAAATCGATATCATGCATCTCTGGAAGGTTGCAGGAGCATTACACAGACCAAAGGGCATTCTGCGATAGGCAAAAGTGCCATAAGGACAGGTAAACGTGGTCTTCTCCTGATCATCTGGATGGATGGGGATCTGAAAGAAGCCTGAATATCCATCAAGGAAGCAGTAATACTTGTGATTCGCCAGCCTTTCTAGCATCTGATCGATGAAAGGTAGAGGAAAATGGTCCTTCCTTGTTGCTGCATTCAGTTTCCTGTAGTCTATACACATCCTGTGTCCTGTCACAGTCCTGGTTGGAATCAGCTCATCCTTGTCATTCTTGACCACGGTGACACCTCCTTTCTTAGGCACCACGTGCACTGGACTCACCCAAGCACTGTCTGAAATAGGATAGATGATACCAGCCTGCAACAACTTCATGATTTCTTTCTTGACCACATCTTGCAAATTCGGATTTAGCCTCCTCTGATGCTCAACTGATGATTTCGACTCATCTTCTAGGTGTATTCTATGCATGCACAAGTCTGGAGAGATACCTGAAATGTCATCAAGAGAATAGCCAAGAGCTTTGTGAAATTTTCGCAGCTTGCTTAGCAATAGGGTGAGCTCTGCATTGTTCAATGAAGCATTAACAATAACAGAATAGGTGGAGTTTTCTCCTAGGAATGCGTACCTTAGCCCTGCAGGGAGCTGTTTAAGCTCAACTTTTTGGTGCTTTTGCTGCTGACCAGTCACCCATTGTGGCGGCTTTTGCAGATGTGGAGACAAGTTCATCCTGTGCAACCAGTTGCATAACTTGTGCAATAGCATCCATCATCTTTGTGTAGCCTGTTGCAGCAGCATCTAAATGCTCATACTCAGCTGTAGAAGTGGTCAACGCCCTTTCCAAGGGGTCATCTGAACTCATCTCATGGAAGATCTGATCAGCAATGTTTGTGAGAACATCAACATAAAAAGTCTGTCCATCTATGGTTGGCCTCTTCATCAGCTTGTCCATTTCGAATTTCATCACTAAATCGCCAACATTCAGCTCTATTCTACCCTTCCTGACGTCAATAATAGCTCCTGCAGTGGCCAGGAAGGGTCTGCCAAGAATCAAGGGGTCTTTGGGCTCTTCTCCATACTCTAAAACCACAAAATCAGTAGGGATCATACAATCTCCTACTTTGATAGGAACATCCTCTATTACCCCTTCAGGAACTCTAACTGATCTATCCGCTAGGACAAGAGATATCCTTGTAGTTTTAAAATCAGTCATCCCCAAACTCTTTGCAACAGAGTGGGGCATGAGGTTCACACTAGAACCAAGGTCACACAATGACCTCTCAAACTTGTCATTGAAGATGGTGCAGTCTAAAACAAAGCTTCCTGGGTCTGAAAGCTTCTCTGGAACTCTGTTCTGAATCACTGCACTGACCTGCTCGTTGATCATCATAGCTCCAACCTCAAGGCTCAAGTTGTTGGTCACCATTCTCTTCACATACCTCCTAATAACAGGAGTGATCCTTACAGCATCAATCAATGGGATCTCTATCACCAACTTGTCCATGATAGCCTTGCATCTGGCATCCTCAAGCTCCTGCTTAGACTTCTTAGGATGCTTAGGATAGGGTATCTTGGGTTTATACACGGTCTCCTTAGCATTATCTGAAGTCTTAGGCGAAACTGCAATATGTGGTGTCTGGTGACGAGCATCACTGGACTGGTGACAAGCGTCACTCACTTTGGACAAGTCGGGGTCGAGTACTGGATTTGGGTGACGAGCGTCACTCCCTTGGTGACGGTCGTCACCAATAAGTGAAGAATCAGGCTCGGGGTTGTCCTCATTGGGTGACGAGCGACACCCATTATTGGTGACGATCGTCACCAATGGTTCTGCAGCAAAATTTTCTTCATCTTCATACTCTTCTACACCCACGAAATTTCTTGAGGTTATATCCTTCTGCAACACTGGTTGCAGGTTCCTTCCACTCCTCAATGTGATGGCATTCACGTGGTGTTTGGGATTAGCATCAGTTCTTCCTGGAAGAAATCCTTTTTGCCTCTGAACAGCTCCTGCAGTTTGAGCAACTTGAACATCAAGCTTCTTCATATGAGAGTTCAGACTCTCAATTTTCCCATTCAGGTCCTGATAGAGCGAATCTATCTTGCCATTGAAGTTCACAGTAAGCTTCTGTTGTCCTTCCAGAATCTGTTCGAACATTGCTTCCATTTTGTTCTCTTGTGGAGGTGCTGGTTGATAGGAAGTAGAACCATAGTGTTTGTAGTTTCCACTGCTCTGGAAGGGCTTCTGATACTCTGTCTTCTGAAAAGGGGGTCTAGGAGTGAAACCAGGCGTGTTCTGTCCTCCTGTAGGGGCGTTTTTCTGATTGTTGTTGCTGTATCCTCTGTTCCACTGCTGAGTCCCATACCTTTGTCCCTGAAATCCGCCAGAGTTGATGAAATTTACATCCTCCTGCTCAACTTCCTCTGGAGCTTCGAAAGTCTCTACTTCTGCAGCAAAGTGAACTGACTTCTTCCCTACCAAAAGGCTGTGCATATCATCCAACTTAGCCTTAACTTCAGCAATCTGATTTCCATCAGCTGCACCAGCTTGTTTCATTCTCTGAAAGTCTGCATTTTTAGTGCTGTTGCTGCAGACCAAGTTCTCAATCAGTCTCACCGCCTCCTCTGGTCTGTTGGTATTGAAGTTTCCACTGCTTGAAGCATCCAACGCCATCTGATATTTCCAGTCAATGCCTCTGAAAAAGATCCCAAGCAATTGCACCTGACTGAAACCATGATGAGGACAGTCCCTCTGATAAGACTTGAACCTGATCCAAGAAGCCTTGAAAGCTTCAGTAGGGCCTTGTGTAAATGATGCAATTTTCGTTCTCATGTCTTCTGTTCTGGCATCATCATAGAAATTGTTCAGAAAAGCATTCTTGGTGTCCTCCCAAGTAGTTAGTGAAGCAGGTTCCAGTTGCTTCAGCCAATATGCAGCTTCTCCTCCAAGAGAATAGGGAAAAAGCTTGCAGAACAGAAAGTCATTGCTAACCCCATTAGCTTTGACACTGGAAGCTAGGTCCTCAAACCTCTCTATGTGATCCATAGGATGCTCATGAGGTAAACCATGGAAGGGATGCTGTCCAACTAGCTGATAGTAGACAGGTTTAACCTCAAAATCGTTCCTCTGGAAGGCAGGAGGTCGGATTGCAGCTCTGTTGTAATCACCTAGAGTCCTCTGAACAAAACGCCCAGCAGCGTTATTGACAGCAGCAGGAACTCCCACGTTCTCAGCCACTTGCTGAACCTGCTGTTCAACAATGACATTCCCCTCTTGATCAATTCTCTGCCCCTCTTCGTTCCTCCTATTTCCTTCCCTGTCAACCAAGTGACCTTCTGCATCTTCAACCAAGATCAGTGGAGCGACCATTGCAGATTGCTTCTTAGCTTTCCTGTTAGTTCTCTCCAACCTAGCAAGCTCGTCGATGCTCAAAGTCACAAGCTCCTTCTCTTTGTTGCTTCTGGTTCTGCGATTAGGCATACACCTGAAACAGGAACAAAGAAAAGTAGCTGAAAATCAGTAAAGAAATAAAAACTTAGACAAAATCCTAATACTAAAAATCGATAGGCAGCTATTACTCCCTGGCAACGGCGCCAAAAACTTGATAGGGTTCAGGTTTTACCCAAATAAAAACTACTGCAAGTGCACAGCAAAGCAGATGTAGTATAAGGGGTATCGAAATCCCAAGAGAGTAATGCTAACTACACTATCAATTATAGATTTGGACTAAGCTAAGCGAAATATGATGTATGTAATGCGAATGAATAATTAGAAATAAGCAAACGATGGTATGATATGTTCTAAGTTCAGGAAGACTAAAAGCGCTAAGCTAGGGTAATTCGCAGGTATGAATCCAAGAATGCAGAATGCAGGGAATCAGGAATGATTAAGAACCGTTTTTAAACATGAATCTCTAATGCATAACTAATCAATTCTCATTGCAGAAGTTATCTATACCTAGATCACAGAGTTTCAAATCTCTTTGCAAACCCTAACAACCTAAGTATGCAGGAATGATCAGATTCAATTGTTTACAAAACTCCTAAGCCAAATCTCTTTGTACTAAGTTGTTTTGCTCATCAAATACTAGTTCAGGTTATGAATAATGCTCTCACATATATTTAACAACCTATGATTTTCGGATTCCTAGATGATGTGTCTCAGAAATTCGATTTTAAAGCAAGCAGAGATGAAAAACCATGATGATAATCCTAACAGATAGCGATTCTACACTCTTTTCATCAATCTTTGAAAAACCCTAACTTAACTAGCAAATTACTCAGACATGATTATGAGATCACAAAGCATAACTGAATAAAATTGCATTAAGAGAAAGAGTAGAAAACAAAGGGGGTTCGAAATCTTCTCTAAAGAGTACAGGATTTGTCTCCCCAAAAAGCTCTGAATAAAATCTCTCTCTAGCTCTCTGAATTCTCAAAAACTCAGATTCTTGCCAACAGTGGCTAAAAAAACCTAATAAATAGGGGCTAAACACGATCTGGGGTCTTTATATAAATAAAGGAAACTTCTGGGTAAGTTCTGCAATTCTTCTTGATACTTTTAACAAATAGCCACGCTCCTTCCTATCTGGGTGACGAGCGTCACCAATGGGGTGACGATCGTCACCATTTGGGATACTTTTCTGCTTCGAGCTTGGTACTTCGTGGCTTCAACTCAGAATGCTCCAAAAGGTTCCAATATCTCCAATTATGCTCCAGACATGCTTTAACCTGCAAAGACTCTTCTAGGACTCTAAAAAAACCAAAAAGACTCAATAAAAAGGACTTATATCATGGTTAAAAACCATAAAAACCATGATATATCAGCGTGTTCCTTGACAATCTAGGCCCGATTGTTGCAAGGTGGGCAAAGGATTGCCATCTACAAGAGAAAGGATCGCATAACGAAGGCGTTGTTGACGATCCTCTCTGATTCTGCGACTGAGAATTCCGATAACTTTCTCGATAGTGACATCGCTAACTTTGCCAAATAATTCCTCAACTACAAGTCTTTTTTCTTTGACTTCCTCTTCATCTTCTTCGGTGGTATTAGACCACACCTTAACCTGGTAACAATTTTGAACTCGTGCAGTGAGAATTGTATGGATTTCCCAGAAAAGCGAATTCAGATCTCATTGTCATTGTCTACGTTGAGATGATTTGAGAGCAAGTACAGCCCTAACCCGTCAGACCATGCGGGTTTCGATGGCATGTCCATCTATTTTTCGAAAGGTGAACTTTTGAAAAATGTGATTTCTTCCTCATGGAGGGTGTCAACGATCGTCTGGATGTCAGAAATTCTTTGATAGACATTGACTCGTGTGAAGATTGTGATAACTTGATGAACAAGATGGCTTTTGAATTTGAGCATGTGTTAGGACCACAAGAGAACTAACTATGATGGTTGTTGATTACTCATGGTTGAGTTTATATGGGACCACTTTGGTGTTGGGAAATGGCTACTGCTGCAATAAGACAAGCAGGATCCAACTCCACCCGGTCAAGGATGATCTGTCCGTTTATGCTCAAAGAAGAAAAGAAATCGTAATCGATATTCAAGGAGTGTTCATTGGCTAAGATTTCAATGAATGCAAGTGGCAACTCAGCCAAAACTATCATCTCATTCGTCGCTTCTTTAACAACTAATTCATCAACCTTTGCCAATATGATTGTTCCACTTCCATCATCACCATCAACATTCAAAACATGTTGATCTTGAGTTTGGGTTTCCTGCCATACCGTGAAAGACTTGCAAGCAGTAAGATGCTTAGTCAATCTCGAAGTTCCTGATTTTGTAGCACAGCCTATTATTCTCCCACAGTAATGACACTTGCATTTGTCTCTATTCTCCTTGGTCTTCGTATAGTCATCCCAAACAAGGGACCTTTCAGGTACAACAACCTTCTTCTTCGCCTTAATTGTACGTGCATTTCTCTCCTTCTCTTTCCTTTTACTTCCAGTACTAGGACTAGCAGTAGGAGTAGGAGACCCAGACCCGACATCATCTCCTTCATCTCCAATTTCATCATCACGATTTGCTGAATTATTTTTCTCAGGAGAAGATGATGAATCCATCTGTCAATTAGTCAAACAAAAGACACATTCTCAAATCGCAGAAGTATAAAAAATCGCAGAACAGAAGAATGAGATTTTCGAAACCAAAATTTTCAAAATCAAAGAGGAATTTACGGTTGCAGAGAATAAGAAATTGCAAAGGATCGCAGAGAAATCACAGAGAAAGAAACTGTTTGGAAGAGAAGCCAAGTCGCAGAGAAAGAAATAGACGAAGTTGCAAGGAATAACAAGAAGAGAAAATCAAATCAATGAAGAGAAGAGAGAACTCTAACCTGGGATTGATTTCTCAACCATGCAGAAGGAGGAGGGACAATGGTCGTGGTGGAGATGAGTAAATTAGGGTATCCAATATTTCCAATTTGGGATTTCTCGATTAGAAAAGGAGAAAAAATTTCGAAAGTAGAAATTTTTTTTGGTTTATATTCGTTTCACACAAACATTCGATTTTCTCTCATATAATAAGATCATAATTGCATCATATAATATATAAAAGTTGATAGCATAGTGCATTGAGGGCGTCCACATGGGATTAAAAAACTCGATCTGATTGGTCCACATTAGCATATTCATTAAATAAAAAATGTTAATTATGATTATGACGGAAAAACTTGACTTAATTGGTCCACATCAGCTTTTAAATCAAACCAAAAATTATTAAGTATAATTAAAACATTAAAATTTAATTTAACAAATGATGTCCAACAAAAAAAAGTAAATTCAATCTGATTGATCCAAATCAACATATTTATTAAATCAGAAAATGCTAATATGGTTTTAAAATTTAAAAGTTAAATAAAAAAATTAACAATTAACAATGCATGTATAAAAAAAGTAACCATTATCAATTATCAATTTAAAGAAATCTACAACAACTCGATTTAACAATTAAAACAATGAAAACTGAATAAAAATATAACATAAAATTCTTGGAAGACATGATGAAGAAGGAAAAAATAGTTTTGTATGATCATTACAGTTTCCTAACAAAATTAAATGCGAATCAACATGAATCATGGATTATATATACATTGGTACATAACATCAATAAGACTTTCAATAAAAAAACTAAATATTTGAACACATAAACCTTCAAGAAAAAAAGAACTATAGAAATTCTATGGAAAACAGAAAATATTACCAAAATCTTAGCAAGATTATATTTCTCTAAATCAAATGTATATGTACATCAAAGTTGGATAATTCGATAGGTGTCATTGTTATTATTTTACATAATAGTTTTTTAAATTTATAAATAAAAATAGGATAAATTATACATTATATATTAAATTCTCTTATATAAATGAAATTTCTATAAATATATATAATTTTTAATAATTTTAAAGATATTAGCTAAAAATAAATAAACCAAAGCACGAGTTATATACCTAGTAAATATAAAGTAAAAGTAGTAAAGATTGGTTGGTCAACTATAAAACATTAATTAGATACCCGGTTAGGTTTTGGGTTTTACCCGATCCGAACCAATAACCAAATCAAAATTATATAAAAACTAATCGGGTTATTGACAAATTTTGAAATGGAACCGAACCGGGTTTTTCTGAGTCGGGTCGGGTCCTCGGATCCAGGTTATATGCCCAGGATTAGATTCTACTGTATTGGTTATTTTGTATGAATTTTTTTTACCATTTCGGCTATCATAAAACTTTCAATTCAGTTTCGGTTTCCATAAATTTGAGTTCGGTTTACTAACATTTAAACCCAAATATTTTGATATGTTAATGGGTTTAAACGTTTGGCCCAATTTATTTGACGTATCGTAATGAGGCTGTGTTAGCCGCTAAGTAAGTGTATGCATATAATGAATATCCTCATTAAAAACGGCAATAGTAGATTTTCAATTCGTGAAAAAGTATCCATACTTAACTTTTATGATTTCACAAGTATGAACACTAAATGTTCACAAGTCATGGCTCTTTGTATTAGAGATAATATTCCACATTGAAAGTTGAAAAATATCCTCACTAATATATAAAAGATATGAGGCAATCCATTCATTACCAATTGGTTTTGGGTTGAAAGCTAGAAAATTAAATTAGGTATTAATGTAATTTATGAAGTGAAGTTTATAAACCCAAAAGAAAAATATTCTAGATCTTGATATATATTCTTAGCATATTTTCTTTATTGTTTTGGAAAGTTTACATTATATTAGGGTTAGTATTATATTAATATTGCCACTATATATATGTATTTTATTCTCATATCAAACACAACTCGATAATATATCTTATTCTATTATATTTGACATATATTGGGTCTGACTGGTATGTCAGATGAATAACAGAATAGCAGAATAATTGAAAAATTATTAGTGGAACGAACTGAACTGAATAATATTTTGGCTGAATAATTGTGAAACGTTGAAAAGCTCATTTTAGTAGATTAACCACGTTTTATTTTTTCTAGTTATATTTTTAATACACTAGTGGAATCACGTTTTAAAAACATGAAAAAACGTGAAACATGAAAAAACTGCATACCATTTAAACTCATTGTCATAAAATAGTTAATTATTTCAGAACAAATTCTAATAATAATTCACATATTGAAGACCTTTGATTTACTGATTTTTGATATTGTATCATTCTCTCTATCTTCAAATGGTTTTGTCCTCAAAACTCTTTTTTTTTTTAGCAAATACTGTTTAGAAAATAAATAAAACCTTTTTTATTTTATGTTTTTTTTTAAACAGAAAAAATCGAAATAAATGAAAACAGAGTATTTTTGTTTTTTTTTAACAAAAGAAACAAACTTTAATTTTAAGGGGAAAACACTGATTTTTTATGGTTTTTTTAAAAATAAAAATAATTATGATTCAAGGAACAAAAACATAAAACTAATTTTTCTTAGTTTTTTTGTTTTTTAGCAAATACTAGTTAGAAAATAAATAAAACCTTTTTTATTTTATGTTTTTTTAACAGAAAAAATCGAAATAAATGAAAACAGAGTTTTTTTTTTGTTTTTTTTAATAAAAGAAACAAAGTTTAATTTTAAGGGGAAAACAATGATTTTTTATGGGTTTTTTTTAAAATAAAAAAAATTATGAATCAAGGAACAAAATGTGAATTATTATTAGAATTTTTTTTTTCATAACTTATAAAGTCAAAGGATTCTCATTCAAGTCCAAAGCAAGATTGGTGGCAAGAAGAACATTATTTGATTTAGCTTATTTTTCTCTTTTTGTTTAAATATAAATAATTTCATTAAGTGTATTTGTTTGTAAAGATCTTTTGTAAGAGCTATAAAAACTCATTGTTCTCATATAAATTTTTGGAAAATGAAAGAGAATTCTCTCTAAAAAGCTAAGGCTTTGTTACTTTGTTCATTAGAGATTGTGTGGAATCACTTCTCTTATGTTTTTGCGAGTTCTTGAGTGTTTTGTGGAATCAGACATTTGAGTTTTCGTGTTGTTTCTTACTGTCCATGCGAGGATGAGTCCTTGGAAGTTAGAAGCATAAATTGTTGCTTGTGGAATCAGTCAACCCATCTATCCATTCCATCCACCGATCCTTCCTGAAAGAGACTTGAGTCCAGCAGGATCGATCCCATAACCATCCACTTCGATCATTTCTTGAGCAAGTAGAAAGAGACTTCAGTCCAACTGCTTGCTTCCACCCACTCACCCAACCATTTATAAGATCATCCCATTGGTATCAGAGCTGAAAGCTCCTATCTCAGGTGTACTCACACCCTATCTCGAATTTTTGTTATTTATTTTATTCAGTTTTAAGTTTTGCTTCTTATAAAAAAAACCCAAAAACCCATAAAAATTGTTCTTCCGCTGAATTATTTTGCTCGAATTTTATAAAATTTTAAAAAACCCATAAAAATATTCTGTTTCTTGTTTTTGATTTATTAAACTCTTAAAAACCATAAAAAATATTTCTTTTGAATTCTCGAATCATTTGCTAATTTTTAAAACAGTTTTCTGCCAACTGGTCTAAACTGCTTAAATTGTTTGTTCTTGCATTTGCTTTCATTTATAACATATCTTTGATTTGTTTTGCTTGAATCTTTTCAAGGTACAACATGGAACAAGTACCAGTCGATCCTATGCAAGCTATGATGGCCATGATGCAAACACTTGTTGATAATGTCAATGCCCTGAAAATCAATACTCAAGCTTACCATAAGGCAGTGAATAACCGTCTTACACAAATTGAAAGAAGAAGCGCTGAAGCAACCAGTTTTTTAAACAATCCATACCAACATTACAAGGAGCCAAAGCCACCTGATGTATCTCCACCTCAAGCAACAGACCCCATACATGTAGCACAAGATTTTCTCAAAAGAAGTTTGCCACCAGAAGTGAAGCCTACTACTCCATTAGTAGAAAGAGAAACTCAAATTGTGCTAGAGAAGAACGTGAGCAACAATGGAGAAAACCTGGTGTTTGTTAAGGAGAGACCAGCTGCACACGAGCTGACACCAACCCTGGAACTTTCTGAAGCCAAAGACATCCCATTCAATCAACTCTTGCAGCATTTACAAAACAATCACCAAGGTAAGTTTCTAAACTCTAATTTTTTTTCAGAAACTAACTTAACCTTGTTTGATGCAGGTACTAATGTTTTGAGGACAAAACCTCTTCAAGAGGGAGAGTATAATATAAGAATCAGTACCATTCAATCTCCCTTAGACGTTGGAGGACATTAAAAAACCAAAGTGGAGCCAAACTTGCTTGTAGCTGAGGAGAAGGAGAAACTTGTAGCTGAGCTGAGAGGAGCTGAGGACTTAGCAACCATACACCACCGTTCTGGACAACAAGAGGAGCATTTTGGTCGAGCCAGAATTAGGCCGGTTCAATTTAAATCAGAAGATAAAGCATTCAAACCGCTGGAGCTAACCAAGGAGCTATCTATGGAAAGTTCGCATATATCATCTACCAGCATAATATGCGACCGACCTCTTATGTTTATTGGAACTAAGAAGACTCTTAAACCATCCCTGGCTCAATACAAGACGCCAACTAACCAAGGAGATCAGCCAAATTCAATTCAAACCGCTTTTGGAACCAAATCAGAAGATATGAAGCCGTTTATGGAAACTTTGAATATATGTCCTCCTAAGACATTATATTCGCCCCACCCCACGTCCATAGAAGTCTACACAAGCCAGACTACACCAGATAAAGTCAGCAGCGCCCCTTGTTATCAAAAGTCAAAGAAAATGAAGCCAAAAAGAAACTTTCCTCATTTAAAGATCATCATTCATATCAAATCAAGACTAAAGACCAAAGACAATCACATTATTCTGAGCATTATATAAGCTCACTATTATTGTACTTTTGAATCACCAAGAAATTAATCAAGAAAATCCTGTTTTGTTTCAAAAAAGTTTCTCTTTATTTACAACATTGTTCCTGCTTATTACTAGTTCTTCAAGAGGGATTCTTAGAACTTGTAAAGAGTGTAGAGACTAGTGTTCTTGTGAGGATTAGTCCTTGAACATTAGAATCTAAACCTTTTGTGTTTGGAGTTCAAGCACAGCTGACCAACCAACCATCTAGCCATTCAACCATCAAAGGCTTCTAAGCAAAGATTTCAAAGGGACATTACTTGGACCATTTCAAGTATTGTATCAAGTTATGTACATAATTCTATTGACGACAAAAAAAAACATAAATCTATGAGCGTGTAGTATAAGAGTTTAATAAGTGGAGAATAACGTTTTGTAGGGTTTTGAAGTTGTATCCCAAGGGCCACTACACCAGATGATAAATGGTTATCCATTTTTCTGTTTTTAGCTGATGATGAAGTATTTTTATAAAAGATGAGAAGATTTACGTGCAAGCAGATCTTAACTTGACATACAAGCGTAAGTTATATCTGAGCTTTCGTAAAATGACACTGGCATTTGGAAAAAAAAAGTTTAACACAAGATTTATTTGGCGTTTGTAATTGTTGATTAAGCAATGGTTACATACTCTATTTTATTGCAGTTGAGTGGTGGTTCGATAAACAAGAAGTAGGATCTGGTTGGGATCACTACGTGTCTTCAGATGAACTCCAAAAATCTTATTTGGACAATGAAGACACTTTGAAAGTTAAGATTGAATTTAGACCATCTCCAATGTGTTTCTCTATTTTTTCTTTTAAAATAGAGGAACTCTAAAATAGAGGTGCACTTCTCTCTAATGTGTTCCTCTATTTTTTCCTCTAAAAATGAATATTTTAAGAATATTTTCTTTATAATTTATTATTAACACCTTCTTTTCATAAAATTTATAAATTAATCCCATTTATATTATTGTTTACAAAAATTTCCATAAATAATAAAAATATATTAAAATTAAACATTTATTTCATAAAAAAAAATTCAAAATGACTATGGTATTTGTAATTTTCCATAATTTTCAAAACATTTATTAAACCATTATAGTATTTATCATTTTCTATAATTTTCTGTATTTTAAAAAAATTATTGTAATTTATCATTTTATTTATAATTTAGTTTAAAATAAATGAGAATTTTCCAATTTAGTTATATTATATGTTCACAAAATTTTCTCAAACCATAACAAAAATTATTAAATTTATTTATTTATTGGGTTTTTGTATTTAATAACATACAAAACTGTATAATGTAACTTTATTGACGTATTATTGTACATGTGTATACTATATTGCTATCCATGTTCATTTTTTTATCGTGGATGAACCACTTTCATTTATAAATTATATAGTTAATTAAAGTAAATAATGTTTTCTGTTTTTCTACAATAGTTATTGTCTGAAATGAAGTTGATTTTATTAAACTTTATTAAAGTTAGATAACATTTTATAATTTAATTAAATTTATATGTTAGATATATGGCTATTTATTGGATATATACAAACTAGATTATGCAAATATTTAATTTAACTTTTTATTTGTTATATAAATAAAAATAAAAAGATGTAAAAGTTAAAGGACCAGTTTATAAATAAAATAGTACATCTCTATTATAGAGGAACAAATAGAGTTCCTCCAAATATAGAGGGAAATATAGCAACCTCTATTTTAGAAGTAAAAATAGAGTTGGATTGGAGAGAATTTTCCTCTAAACTCTATTTTTTCCTCTAAAATAGAGGTAGATTGGAAATGCTCTTAAAGGTGTTTCTGCTACCCAATACTATTCCTTTACCTAATCTCTACGCTTAGTTTTAGAGTATCTATGTTTTTTTTTTGAACTAAATTTTAGAATATTTATATGTTCCAAACGCTTATAAATTATCTTTGAAGTTATTTGATTTTCGTTTAATTTGGTTGGTTATGAAGTTTTATATGATTTTTTCCAAAATTTAAGGTTTTTCACTTTTAGTCTCACAACGGCTTAACACATCTGCATCCTTTTCCATCACAAAGTCAGTTTTTTTTAAAAAAAATCTTTAAATTAAACTTAATTATATAAAATTAAGTATCTAAAGAGTTAACGTAACCTAAACATACTCAGCCTTTCCAAATTCTTATATCGTACTAGGTATATAACTCGTGCTACGCACGAGTCTGTATTAATATTTTGGTTTATTTTTTTTAGTTATTATATTTAAAATTATTAAAAATTATATATATATTTATAAAAAATTTTATTTATATAAGAGAATTTAATATATAATATGTAATTTATCCTATTTTTATTTATAATTTTGAAAACATTATTAGGTAAAATAATAACAATGACACCTATCGAATTATCCAACTTTGACATACATATACATTTGATTTAGAGAAATATAATCTTACTAAGATTTTAGTATTCTTTTCTGTTTTCCATAGAATTTCTATAGTTCTTTTTTTCTTAAAGGTTTATGTGTTCAAATATTTAGTTTTTTTTATTGAAAGTCTTATTGATGTTGTGTACCACTGCATATATAATCCATGATTCATGTTGATTCGTATTTAATTTTGGTAGGAAGTTTTAATGATCATGCAAAACCATTTTTTCCTTCTCCACCATATCTTCCAAGAGTTTTATGTTATGTTTTTATTCAGTTTTCATTATTTTAATTATTAAATCGAGTTGTTGTAGATCTTTTTAAATTGATAATTGATAATGGTTACTTTTTTATACATGTATTGTTAATTGTTAATTTTTTTATTTAACTTTTAAATTTTTAAACCATATTAACATTTTCTGATTTAATAAATATGTTGATTTGGATCAATTAGATTGAATTTAGTTTTTTTTTTTTGGACATAATTTGTTAAATTAACTTTTAATGTTTTAATCATACTTAATAATTTTTTGTTTGATTTAAAAGCTGATGTAGACCAATTAAGTCAAGTTTTTCCATCATAATCATACTTAACATTTTTTCTATTTAATGAATATGCTGATGTGGACCAATCAGATCAAGTTTTTTAATATTATGTGGACGCCCTAAATACACTATACCATCAACTTTTATATATTATATGATTATGTGCTTTATATTCATGGACTTAGAAAAAAACATTTAGCCTCCTTGGAACTAAATACTTCAACTTACCATCAGTTCTCATCAACTAACGAATTTGAAAGTCAGTTTTAAGGTTTTGGTTTTTATTTTATCACATAAGAAATTTCATATAGAAAATCTAAAAAGGTATGTACTTACTTTTAAATTGCCTTTTTATATGATTATTCTTAGTTTATTTTATTTCTTTGCAGTAGTCTATCACAAATCAACAACAACTACTTCGTCACTACTGGTTGATTTTTAGTGACATTATTGATGATTTGATGTTAAGGCTAAAGCATGTAGAGTATATGGACTCTTAATATAAAGATTTAAAATTATAAGCAAGCTATTTGATTTAAAGTCACGTGTTCCAGTTTTATTTTAACTAGATGAGTAATACGCGGATTTTTGTTTCAAAATATTATTTGTTAAAAATTTAGTTATAATTTATTTTATTGTATACTTCTTTTTTATGAACAATGATAATATTTTTTGTTTTTGATTTCTAGTCGTTCTATTATTTTAACCTAATCAAGCAACTTCTTTTGACTATAATTTACAAATATGTTATAATTAAAGAAATATATTATTACATATTTTGACTATAATAAGAAAAAGTACTTATCAATTATTTCATATTTTATTATTGAATAAGAAACTTAAATTTTTAATGATAGTTTATTATATATGAGTTTTCCCTAAAAATATTGTGTATTTGAATAAATATATAATACATATGTATATATTTTATCAATAATAACTATGTATGTGATAAATATTTTGTCACCAGAAAATGTAAATTGTATTATGCATTTATAAATTATATATAAATTTAATTTGCATGTAATTAAAAGGTAATTAATTAATCTAATTCTGGTTGCATTAAAATAATAAACAATTAATTATAAAATTTAAAAATACAGGTGGCACTCAACTGGAGAGAGTTGACCATCTTTTATATTATAGATCTGTTATGAATCGATGCATTTGATAAATGATAGGGGTTATAATTCCTGGATATATGCATATGTGGGGTAAATAAATTGGAGCGAGATCATAGATGACAAGAAAAGGTAATCTTCTCTAAATTTATCTATCTATCTATTACTAATAAAAGTTGATGCTAAATACCTCTAAGGGTGTCTACATCATATAATATATAAAAGTTAAAGGCATAGTGCATTGAAGACGTCCACATAAGACGAAAAAACTCGATATGATTGGTCCACATCAGCATATTCATTAAATAAAAAATGTTAAGTATGATTAAAATATTAAAACATTAAAACATTAATTTCGTTTTATATATGAAAAAATAAAATAAAAAGATTAAGCAACAAATAGAAAAGAAAATAATGTTAAAGAAAACAAAATATAGTATCTTTCAAAATTAAATAGAAATTTAATATCAAAAGAGTTAAACTAACAAAAAAACTAATAAGGTAAAAGCCAAAACTTATAATATAGATTAGGAAAATTTCTTAAGAAACTCAATTTGATTGGTCCACATCAGCGTTTCTATTAAATAAAAAAATATTAAGTATGATTAAAACATTAAAACATTAATTTCTAATTTTTTAAAATATTAATTTCGTTTAATAATTGAAAAATTAAAATAAAAAGCTTAAGTAACAAATAGAAAAGAAAATAATGTTTTAAAAATTTAAAATAAAAATATTAAGTAACAAATAGAAAAGAAAATAATGTTAAAAAAAACAAAATATCATATATTTTAAAATTAAATAGAAATTTATTATCAAAAGAGTTAAACTAACAAAAAATACCAATAAGGTAAAAGCTAAGACCTATAATATAGATTAGGAAAATTTTTTAATAAACTCAATTTGATTGATCCACATCAGCGTTTTTATTAAATCAAAAAATGTTAAATATGATTAAAAATATTAAAACATTAATTTCATTTTATAGAAAAAAAAATTTAAATTAAAAGCTTCAGTGACAAATAGAAAAAAAAATAATGTTAGAAAAATAAAATACAATATCTTTCAAAAACAAACTCAAATTGCTATTTGTAGATGAAATATTCAAATCAAAACATGCATATTGCATACAAAAAGATAAAAAAAAAAAACAGTAAAAAATAATGCAAAGACTCCACACCATCGATCCTACAAGTTAGAAAACTAAAAATTATCAAATATTAGACTGTAATAAAATAGATATCAATGAAAACTAAATAAAAATATAACATAAAACTCTTGGAAGATATAGTGGAGAAGGAAAAAATAGTTTTGCATGATCATTACAGCTTCCTAACAAAATTAAATGCGAATCAACATGAATCATGAATTATATATGCAGTGGTACACAACATCAACAAGACTTTCAATAAAAAACTAAATATTTGAACACATAAACCTTCAAAAACAAAGAACTATAGAAATTCTATGGAAAACAGAAAATAATACCAAAATCTTAGCAAGAAAATCTTTTATCTAAATCAAATGTATATGTATATCAAAGTTGGATAATTCTATAGGTGTCATTGTTAATATTTTACCTAATAGTTTTTTAAATTTATAAATAAAATAGGAGAAAATTACACATTATATATTAAATTATCGTCTATAAATGAAATTTCTATAAATATGTTATAGTGAAAAATTAAAATAAAAAGATTAAGCAACAAATAGAAAAGAAAATAATGTTAAAGAAAACAAACTATAGTATCTTTCAAAATTAAATAGAAATTTAATATCAAAAGAGTTAAACTAACAAAAAAACCAATAAGGTAAAAGCCAAAACTTATAATATAGATTAGGAAAATTTCTTAAGAAACTCAATTTGATTGGTCCACATTAGCGTTTTCATTAAATAAAAAAATATTAAGTATAATTAAAACATTAAAACATTAATTTCTAATTTTTTAAAATATTAATTTTGTTTAATAGATGAAAAAATTAAAATAAAAAGCATAAGTAACAAATAGAAAATAAAATAATATTTAAAAAATTTAAAATAAAAATATTAAGTGACAAATAGAAAAGAAAATAATGTTAAAAAATAAAATATCGTATATTTTAAAATAAAATGGAAATTTAATATCAAAAGAGTTAAACTAACAAAAAAACCAATAAGGTAAAAGCTAAGACCTATAATATAGATTAAGAAATTTTCTTAAAAAACTCAATTTGATTGATCCACATCAGCATTTTCATTAAATCAAAAAAATGTTAAATATGATTAAAAATATTAAAACATTAATTTCATTTTATATATGAAAAAAAATTAAAATAAAAAGCTTAAGTGACAAATAGAAAAGAAAATAATATTAGAAAAATAAAATATAGTATCTTTCAAAAACAAACTCAAATTGCTATTTGTAGATGAAATATTCAAATCAAAGCATGCATATTGCATACAAAAAGATAAAAAAACAGTAAAAAATAATGCAAAGACTCCACACCATCGATCCTACAAGTTAGAAAACTAAAATTATCAAATATTAGACTGTAATAAAATAGATATCAATGAAAACTAAATAAAAATATAACATAAAACACTTGGAAGATATGGTGGAGAAGGAAAAAATGGTTTTGCATGATCATTGCAGCTTCCTAACAAAATTAAATGCGAATCAACATGAATCATGAATTATATATGCAGTGGTACACAATATCAACAAGACTTTCAATAAAAAACTAAATATTTGAACACATAAACCTTCAAAAAAAAAGAACTATAGAAATTCTATGGAAAACATAAAATAATACCAAAATCTTAGCAAGAAAATCTTTTATCTAAATCAAATGTATATGTATGTCAAAGTTGGATAATTCTATAGGTGTCATTGTTAATATTTTACCTAATAGTTTTTAAAATTTATATATAAAATAGGAGAAAATTACACATTATATATTAAATTATCTTCTATAAATGAAATTTCTATTAATATGTTATAGAGAAAAAAATAAAATAAAAAGATTAAGCAACAAATAGAAAAGAAAATAATGTTAAAGAAAACAAAATATAGTATCTTTCAAAATTAAATAGAAATTTAATATCAAAAGAGTTAAACTAACAAAAAAACCAATAAGGTAAAAGCCAAAACTTATAATATAGATTAGGAAAATTTCTTAAGAAACTCAATTTGATTGGTCCACATCAGCATTTCCATTAAATAAAAAAAATTAAGTATGATTAAAACATTAAAACATTAATTCCTAATTTGTTTAAATATTAATTTCGTTTAATAATTGAAAAATTAAAATAAAAAGATTAAGTAACAAATAGAAAAGAAAATAATGTTTTAAAAATTTAAAATAAAAAATATTAAGTAACAAATAGAAAAGAAAATAATGTTAAAAAAACAAAATATCGTATATTTTAAAATTAAATAGAAATTTATTATCAAAAGAGTTAAACTAACAAAAAAAACCAATAAGATAAAAGCTAAGACTATAATATAGATTAGAAAAATTTCTTAAGAAACTCAATTTGATTGATCCACATCAGCATTTTCATTAAATAAAAAATGTTAAATATGATTAAAAATATTAAAACATTAATTTCATTTTATATATGAAAAAAAATTAAAATAAAAAGCTTAAGTGACAAATAGAAAAGAAAATAATATTAGAAAAATAAAATATAGTATCTTTCAAAAACAAACTCAAATTGCTATTTGTAGATAAAATATTCAAATCAAAGCATGCATATTACATACAAAAAGATAAAAACACAGTAAAAAATAATGCAAAGACTCCACACCACCGATCCTACAAGTTAGAAAACTAAAAATTATCAAATATTAGACTGTAATAAAATAGATATCAATGAAAACTAAATAAAAATATAACATAAACTCTTGGAAGATATGGTGGAGAAGGAAAAAATGGTTTTGCATGATCATTGCAGCTTCCTAACAAAATTAAATGCGAATCAACATGAATCATGAATTATATATGCAGTGGTACACAACATCAACAAGACTTTAATAAAAAAAACTAAATATTTGAACACATAAACCTTCAAAAAAAAGAACTATAGAAATTCTATGGAAAACATAAAATAATACCAAAATCTTAGTAAGAAATTCTTTTATCTAAATCAAATGTATATGTATGTCAAAGTTGGATAATTCTATAGGTGTCATTGTTAATATTTTACCTAATAGTTTTTAAAATTTATAAATATAATAGGAGAAAATTACACATTATATATTAAATTATCTTCTATAAATGAAATTTCTATAAATATGTTATAATTTTAATAATTTCAAAGATAGTAGCTAAAAAAAAAATTAAACCAAACTATTAATACAGACTTGCGCGTAGCGCGAGTTATATACCTAGTAGGATTTAATGATTTAATTCTATTGGTATATATCATTATTATTTTTAGTTAATTATATATTTTATATTAAAATTAATTAATTCGTTTTAATTGTTATAAGGAAAATTTCTAAATTTTAATTAATTTCATTTTTTGTTATTAGGAAAGTTTCAAAATTTTAAGTTAGTTAGTAATAAGAGAGAGTTTATAAAGTAGAACTTATTTTTTTATTAACAATAAAAAGTAAATTAACATACAAATATCTATAACAAACAAAAAAGTAACATATAAATAGATTATTAAAGAAAATTATATATATTGAACAAAATAAATGAAAAACCATATATAAGACCATAATTAAACTATTTCAAAATTTTAATCATGACAAACAATTAATATTTGAACTGATAACCTAAAATATATTAGTTGTGGTTTGTGTTGATGTCTTAGGCCAATGAAAGCGTCCACATATGACGTAGAAACTCAATCTGGTTGGTCTACATCAGTATTTATCATTAAACATAAAAAATATTAAATATAATTAATAATTTAAATAAATTAAACGATGCAAACATATAAATTATCATAGTATATTAGCAAACTAAGATAAAAAAGTTTAACTAAAAAATAGATAAAATAAAATTATGTCAAAAATCCAAATCTATAATGTTTGTAAAAATAAAATAGAAACTTATTGTCAAAAAAGCTAAACTAACAAAAATAAATATGTAAATCAATATCGAAAAGATTTAATTAAAATAATTAACATATATATTTTAAATGAGTAATTTATTTAGAAAAAATATTAAGATTAAATTGTTTATATAAACATATTAAATTGTTATTTAAAACTATCAATACTACCAAAAAAAAATTCATGTTAAATTAACAAAAGAAAAAGTCATCTAAAACTTGATATTTAGCTAATTATTTAGAAAATCAACACAAAAAGCTGAACTAATCAAAAAAGTTTAAGTAACAAAAAATCAAATGTAAATTATTTTTTGTAACATGTCAATAGAATTAAAATAAAAATTCATATCGAAAAAGGTTAAATTAACAAAAAAAGAGGATATTAATTTGATATCTATGCTATTTTTTCTTTAACAAAATCAATATAAACAAAATAAGTTAAAAATAAAAAACTTAAGTAAAACTAAAAACCTTTACTAACAAAAACAAGATAAATATTTAAGCTAATTATTTGATAAATTAATATTAAAAAATTAATTAACAAAGAAAAATAGAACGAAAAAAAAGTTTTACAAAATGTTAAATTTTTTTAAATCATCTAAAAATAAATTGACTTAATATATGACTAACTACTTAAAAATTAATATTAAAATATTTAACTAATAAAAAACAAAATATAAAGTTATGTCTTCAAAAATATTAATATTTTCAAAACAATTATGTGTTAAAATAAAATAGAAATCAATATCAAGAGAGGTAAATTATCAAAGAAAAATTTTCTATAAAGAAAACCTAGCTTGATATTTAGACTAATATTTTGGAAAATAACCATAAAAGAATTAACTAAAAAAGCTAATGATGGTGTAGGCTTTTGAAAGAAG
This sequence comes from Thlaspi arvense, assembly GCA_911865555.2. Taxonomy (NCBI): domain Eukaryota; kingdom Viridiplantae; phylum Streptophyta; class Magnoliopsida; order Brassicales; family Brassicaceae; genus Thlaspi; species Thlaspi arvense. The sequence continues at coordinate 50,224,419 of OU466862.2, forward strand.
TCCACATAAAATTAAGAATATCCAGTTATGGCATATCAAAATAGCATTATAATTAAAATAAAAGTTAATGTAAAAAATAAATTTAACAAAGAAAAAATATTTATGTAAAAGAGATTAAATTGATATATGCAACCTATTTGGAAAATCAATAAAAAAAGAGATTAATTAAAAATATATATATTTTTAAAATATAACATACATGCACAAAATTAAATAAATTAAAATAAAACATTAAAATACTATAGAAAGATATGTGAAATAACAATAAATAAAATCTACGAAGAAAATTAGTTTGAAATTTAATTCTAGAAAATTCATGATTTCTAAAATATTGGTATTGACTATGAATAACCATTTAAAGTTACAGTAGATTATAGAAGTTTCTAAATCAACCATATTATTCAAATTTATATTGACTAATATCTTGGCTGCGTCTGGTTTAAAGACTAACAGAAAATACTACACAAATAATTTTATATTCGAAATATAACAACTAATTAATACATAGTTACTACTTATAAGTTAGCCAACATGAACAGCACATGAGTACCATCTTCTATAATTTCCGTTAAATAGTAAAGTATGACAAAGTTATGAATCAAATTGAAATTGAAATATATCTAGATAAACTATTCAAATCAAAACATGAATAGACCACACAAAGGATAAAAACAGTGGTAATGTGAAGACTCTGCACCATCTTACATGTTTAAAAACAAAAACTTGCAAATAGTTGACTGCAAATAAAACAGATCTTACAAACTGAATAGAGATATAACTTAAAATTTATAGAAGATGTGGTAGAGAATCAAAAAGCAGCTTTACATGATTATTGTAGCATCCTAACAAAAATAAATCTGAAGCAACATGAATCATATATTATATATACATAGGTACACAACATCATTAAGACATTTAATCAAAAACCAAATATTTGAATATATAAATCTTAAAAAAGAAGAATTATAGAAATATTAAGGACACAAAACAAAACACCAAAAAATTAGTAAGAAAATTATTCAATAAATCAAACGTATACATGTCGAAGTTGGATAATTTGTTAGATGTTATTACTATGATTTTAATTAAAAAGTTTTATAATATTATAAAAAAAAATAGGCAAAACTACATTATGTTTTAATTTTTTTTTATAAAAATAAAATTTCTATAAACATATTATATTTTTGATAATTTAAAAGATATTAGCCAAAAAAAACTTAGCTAAATTATTAATACAGACACGCACGTAACGCGAGATAAAAGCCTAGTCATATCTATTACTAATAAAATTTGATGCTAAATGTCTCTAAAGATGTCCACATAGGATTAAAAGATTTGATATAATTGGTCCACATCAGCATTGATAATTAATTATTTATCTATTAAAATTAATTAATTATAATATTAATAAAGGAAAATATCAATAGTAATCTATAAAATTGATATAGTAAGAAAAAGGTAAATATCAATAGTAATCTATGTTTTAATATCGAAAAAAGTATATATCAACATCATCATTATAGTAAAAAGGAAATTTTGATACAAATCTAAGTAATAATTAATAAACTTTTTAAAATGTAAAGGAAAAAACGTGTTGTAACAAATTAACTTTGGGTTTTGGATGTGTCCACCTAAACCCAACTGTAACGTGTTGTCACAAATTAACTCTGGGCTTTGGATGTGTCCACCTAAACCCAAAATCCATTCCCAAATCAATAACACGTCAACTAATAACAATGAATTAAAAAGGACTAACTGCTCCCCTCTAATCTTACTGCCCCTCTCTGCAATGAATCCTTAATGAATAAACCAAAAAAATCGAAAAAAAAATGAAAAAGAATTTCGGGTGGTTTGATAAGAAATTTAATTCAAACCAACCTAAAATTAATTGTCTAAACCAACCAAACCAACCACCAAAATTTTTGCACCTCTCGTCGTTCCCTCGTCGTCTTCTTCCTCTCATGTTTCCACCATTGACAAAATCAGAGGCGTGAAATTGAAGGTTAGTTGTTGCTGTTTCTTATACTATTTTCGATTTCTTGATTGAATTATCAAGTTTATGTCATAGGCAGAGAAAATAATACATAATTTCTTCTCAATTAGAGAATTTCATAGTAAAGAAAATTTTGATTTTTTTTTTGCTCATTGGAGCTGCTGAGCTAGTTGGGTAAGGCTATTAGAAACTGATATTGTTAATTGAATATGATATCTTGGTTAACTGAGCAATGAATCGTAAAAACTAGTGATGATTCGTATGATGAACCAAACTTTCTGGGTACTACTGGGTACAACTAGCACAACTGGACATATTAGTACGAGTAGGATCAACCAAACTTTTTGGGTACAACTAGCATAACTGGACATATTAAGTGACTTTAGTACGACTAGGATTAACCAAACTTTATAGGTACTACTGGGTACAACTAGCACAACTGGACATATTAAGTGAATTAGTACGACTAGGATGAACCAAATTTTCTGGGTACTACTGGTACAACTAGCGTAACTGGACATCTTAAGTACGACTAGTAAAACTGGTACAACTATGATAAGATTACCTTACGATTGTTTTGTTCTTTTCAGGGGAAATGAGTAGCAGTGGTTGCACAGTCATATGTTTTGATTATGGGGGGTTCTATTCAAAAGATGGTGATAAAGTTATTTGGAATTCTGTAGAAGATGAGATTCACACTTTAGTGATGAGGAAATCTTTGGAGGATGTCACTTATCTTGGATTAGTAGAGGGAATTTGCAAAAAGGTTTTGATAGATGCAGCTACATCTCAGCTGAAAATTAGTTACTATCCAATGGTTTTGAACACGAAGAAACCATCATATATTTGGAATGACGAAAATGTTTTTGGTTATCTACTACAAATGAGTAAGGATCAATGTAGAAGTGTTCTACATGTGGAGTTCATCAAGGATGTTGATCAAAGTCATGGAAGCGTGCATGTTTCAAGAGAGGATCATGGAGTTGACGTTGATGTAGGTCCAAGTAATGATGAGATGTTTTCTACCGCTAGAGATGGTTTAGAAATACCGGACAGTGAAATGCAAGACAATGAAATGCCAGACAATGAGATGCAAGAAAATGATACAGATCCTCTACAAAGATATGAGCTCGTGTATGATGATGATACAGAAGTCAGACATTCTGATGGAAACTCGCAAGTAAGTCATGGATGGGAAGATGGTTTAGATATATATAAAGGTCAAAAATTTGACACTAGGCAGGGACTGCAAGCTCTCCTGCAGAAAGGTGCACATGAGAATGGTTTTGAGTATGAAACGAAAAAGTCTGATCCCACACGTTTCGTGGTAAAATGTTGGGGAGCAAAAGAGGGATGCAAGTGGGGTTTAAGAGCTTCTGTGCGTATGAACTCAAATAGTTTCACTATTGTCACTTACAACAAGGTGCACACATGCTCTCGGGTTACTACAAGTACAATCAGACAAAAAAGGAAAGGTACACCACACTTAGTTGCAACTGTTTTGGCTGAAGACTATCCAGGTCGATTCGACACACCAGATCCAAAAACGCTGATCAATATGGTTCAAGGCAGGCTTGGCGTGAAAGTATCATACTCGACAGCACTGAGAGGAAAAAACAAAGCTGCTAATGAGGTGCGGGGAAGTTCTGAGGAGAGTTATCGGTGGCTATATTCTTATTTGTACATGCTAGAGAAAGTGAATCTGGGTACACGGACTTGTGTGGAATTAGATGAGCAGAAAATGTTTAAATACCTATTATTTGCATTGGGAGCTTGCATAGAAGGGTTTCTATCGATGAGGAAAGTCATCATTATAGATGGAACCCACCTGAAGAACGTATATGGTGGAGTTCTAATTGTCGCTTCAGCTCAGGATCCTGATTATCATCATTATCCCATTGCTTTTGGTGTAGTTGATGGTGAGAAAGATGCAAGTTGGACGTGGTTTCTGAATCAGTTGAAGTCAGTAACACCAGATGTCCCTGGAATGGTGTTTATTTCGTATAGGAATCCAAGCTTGATCAAGTCAATAAGGGAAGTGTTCCTTCTGTCTCAACACGGGTATTGTGTAAGGCATTTGTCACAGAATGTGAAAGGACACGTTGCCACCCACAGAGATGCATGTGCGAAGAAGTTCATTGAGTGCGCTAAAGCTTATACAGAGGTTGAGTTCGGAAAACTCTATAGTGCTTTTAGGATGAAATATCCATCTGCTGCCGAGTATCTAGACAAAAGTGTTGATGAGAAAAAATGGGCAAAATGTTATTTTCCAGGAGAAACGTACAACATAGATACCACCAATAGTGTAGAATCTATCAATGGTGTTTTTGTAAACGCAAGAAAGTACTCGCTGTTGCCAATGATTGATGTAATTGTTGCCAAATTGGCTGAATGGTGGAACATCCATAGGCAGAGTGCCGCTGAAGTCCCACTGTCACAGAAGCTTGTGCCTTCCGTGGAGAACGAAATGGATCTGAGATGTGTGGATGCAAAGAAACTCATGGTGCAAGAGTTAAACAGCTATCTCCATGAATACAATGTGATTGGGCTTGATGGGAAGAATTATTTGGTTGATAAGACTAGGAAAACTTGTTCTTGCAAGTATTTTGATATAGATAGATACCCATGTGTGCATGCAATTGCTGCTGCCATCCATATGAGCAGAGATAGGGAACTTCATCTACAATAGTTTTGCTCTAAATATTATTTGGTAGAGCTATGGGCATTGGCATACTCCAGGACAATCTATCCAGTTCCTCATATGTCTGAATGGGTTGTACCTGAAGAGATACAAGCACAAGAAGTCTTACCTCCGGAATATAAAGTAAAGAAAGGAAAACCGCAACAGAAAAGATTCCCATCAGCTGGAGAACATCGTGGAAGAGGAAGAGAAAGAAGAGGAAGAGGAAGAGGGAGAGGTGGACGCTGGGCTCAATGGTTTGGGATTGATGGAAGTGAAGAGTAATTTATGTCTTTGTTTTAAATTATTTGAACTATGTGTGCAACTTTGTATGACCGAGACTTGTATCCATGTTATTTCTATCAGGTATGACTAGGCACCACTAGTACAACTCTATATTCCGCGTCTAATATGTTTGGTACGACTAGTGCGACTAGTACCACTCGTGTCAAGTACAACTAGTTCAACTACATTTTAGTTGTACTAAAGTCCAACTGGGCAGACTGGTATGACTATGCTTTCTACAAAAATGTCAATAACACAATTTGTAAATGTATTTGTAAACATTTTTCCATATAAAATAGGCCATAGAACATTTGCAAACATATTTGAACATTTCATAGTTAAATAAATTTGATCCACGAAAATGTTTGATCCATGAAAATGTGTTCTCTACACAATCCGCCTTATACTTTTAAGGTTACTTTGTAAATCTTAACCACACAAACATGAAAACCATGAAAGTTTATATTTTTATACTAGTTATAGCATTAGAATATTAGTTTATTTACTAAATTTTACAAGTACAACTAAAAATGTTTAATTTAGGTATGATACTACTGATTACAAAATTTTACAACTTTATGTCTTTAGGGTACAACTCAAAACTGGGTACAACTATGTTATAAAAAAACTGGGTTCAATTTTTTTTTTTGACGGCGCAAACTTGCAAAGATATTCATTTCCTCTTTTGACGGTGCACGTGACTTCATATTTTATCCATTTTTAACTTCATTTTAAACATGTTTTTTTTGCATGCATACGTTTTTTTTTCTGCCACACGTTTTTAAAATTCAGATATAGTTGGTCTAGTTCTGCTAGTCGTACATTTTAATTCAACACATAAAAAAAGACTTGCATAAAATATATATGTCCAAATCCTGAAAAACACAAAGACAAATTCTAACATAGCAGATAATGACACAACATAAGTTCAAAGGCCTAAGTTACTTAATAACAATCCTTCACCAAACGTGAACGAGTAACCTTCCTTTTTGGCTTACGAGTCTTACTCCTCTTAATTAATTTCTTTGCTGCTTGGGCTTGAAGACTAGGTCGTTTCTTGATTTTCACCTTCCTAGGAGTTTGGACTGTATCGGCATCGTCTCCACCTAACAAAAATAAACAAAAATCGATGAAACTCATTATATCAAAAATAAATCTCCAATGGTTTGGCTCATTAAGGAAGATAAATCTCCACTTACCAGCTAGAGCCTTTTCCATAGCCTTATCCACAGCCGCTAACACTATCTCCGCAGCTGCACTAGCCTCAGCCGCCACAGTCTCCACGGTCTTCACAGCCTCCATCATCTCCGAAGCTGCCGCAGCCTCAACCTCAGCCTTCTCCGCAGCCTCAACCTTCTCCCTCTCTACAGCCGCTGCAGCCTCCGCCTCAGCCTTCTCTGCCTTCTCCTTCTCTTCAGCTGCGGCTCTCTCCGCCTTCTCCCTCTCTACAGCCGCAGCAGCCTCCGCCTCAGCCTCCTTCTCCGCAGCCTCCTTCTCCGCCTTCTCCTTCTCTTCAGCCGCGGATCTCTCCGCCATCTCCCTCTCTACAGCCGCAGCAGCCTCCGTCATCTCCTCTTCAGCCGTTTTCTCTGTGACATAAAAAAAAAGAGTCAAATAAACTTCAATATTCAAAACAAAAAAATTCTCAAAAATTGTTTCTTACCGAAGTCATCATTTCCACCATACTGAAAATCTGGAGGATTTCTTTGCTCTTCCACGAAGCTCTCTACAGCTACCAACCTTGTATCCAAACCTTGAGTCTTGTCATTAATTTCCTTGAACCCTTCTTCCATTAATTTCATCATCATTTTCAATTGCTCGGATATTGGCTCAATCACAACTGCAGGTTCTTGTTCAGCTGGCTCACCTATTGCCGCACCTTCGTTTTGGACATCTTCTTCTTGGACATTTTCTTTTTCGACAACTCGGGATTGAACATCGGCCATGAAGACATCCTCCCACAGTATCTTCCCTTGTTGGCGGACTATAAACTTGTTCCACCCATCAACAATAGGGTCAGCTACATCTGAATCATCCTTCAGTTCAAAGTCCTGCCACTGTGTCTCTTCCATGGCCCTCTCTATGAGATCTACTTCCTCACCCTCAGCAGTCAAAATACTAGTAATGTCCTGAAGTATAACGGAAAAAAAATTAAACCGATTAATTAATTGCTGGGAAACTAGTACGACTAGTACGAATACAAGTATGACTACTGTCAAACTAGTACGACTAGTACGAATATTAGACCAACTACTGTCAAACTAGTACGACTAGTACGAATACTAGGCCAACTACTGTCAAACTAGTACGACTAGTACGAATACTAGACCAACTACTGTCAAACTAGTACGACTAGTACGAATACTAGGCCAACTACTGTCAAACTAGGCCAACTACTATCAAACTAGTACGACTAGTACGAATACTAGGCCAACGACTGTCAAACTAGGCCAACTACTGTCAAACTAGTACGACTAGTACGATTACAATTGATCCCAATAACAAAAAGTAAAATATCTTTGTATCTCCAAGATGCTCATTTATTGAACCCAGCGAATATCCAGTTGTGCCAGTCTACGTGAACTCCCATTTGCACATTCTTGGACAATCATCTTCTGCATTTGTTGCTTTCACCCGAAATTGTGTCTTCAGGGTTGGAATACATTCAAACGCCAAAATCTGCACATATAATTAGACCAGTTAGACTAGTTGTACTATTCGCACTAGTTGACGTAGTCATACTATTAATACGAAAAATCTGCATATTTAATTAAAACAGTCGGACGAGTTGTACTATTCGGACTAATTAAAACAGTAGGAAATACGACTTACTTCCAAAAGGTTGAGGAACCCAGGAAACGTCCAACTCGCTTTCTCTGGGATCGATCCTTTGAAATGGTTCCCTATATGAAAAATCTCTTTGATGTTGTCCTCGAAAGTAAATCGCCCCCACAGGAATGTCTTACACAGCTCGAGATTATCAACCATCCTCAGAACGAAAGGCTCTATGGCTACTCCATGCTTTGATCTCCCTCTTATCACCACCGCCAAGAAGTACAAGACAGCCATCTTTAGCCGATTCCCAGTGTTATTATACCTCATCCCCTGAAGTGCTTTTAGCACAACTTCAGCTGTAATTTTTTCGTCTCTAAAATGGTTGTTAGCAAACCTCATGCCATCTAACTTCGGGTAATCGGTTGGGTACTCGTGGCAGTACAGTCCCGAGAGGAGAGCATGCTCTCTGATGGAGTATCTAATGGGCACTCCGTTAACCACAAACCAAGCCTGTCTACCCTTCTCCGTTTGAACTGTGCGTAGAAGCAACATCCACAGCCCCATCACCTTTCTCGTTGCATAAGTCTTCATGTGAAACAGGTGCTTGAACTGCGGATGGTTCAGAAACCAACTCTTCTCATCCTCTTCCAACATTGGAAATACATCCTCCTTAAATTTGTGTTGCAAGCATTTGGTACTTAGCTTACATCCCTTTCGATATTCGGTGGGATGGAAGAAATATCCGAGAGGCTGCATTGGTTCTTCTACATCATCATCATCATGCTGCAAAAATAAGGAAACCGATTTAGTATACTGCTGTCAAACTAGTACGACTAGTACTGTCAAACTAGTACGACTAGTACGATTACTAGGCCAACTACTGTCAAACTAGTACGACTAGTACGATTACTAGGCCAACTACTGTCAAACTAGTACGACTAGTACGATTACTAGGCCAACTACTGTCAAACTAGGCCAACTACTGTCAAACTAGTACGACTAGTACGATTACTAGGCCAACTACTGTCAAACTAGTACGACTAGTACGAATACTAGGCCAACTACTGACAAACTAGGCCAACTATTATGATTACTAGTACGACTAGTACGATTAGTATGACTACAATCTAGTTATTCTATTCGGACTAGTTAACCGTTCTAGTTGAACTAGTTGAACTACTCACACTAGTCGGACTAGTTGGACCCAACTATACTACTCATTGAAGAACACGATTTAGGGTTTACCAGTGGTGGTGGTTGCGACGATGACCCGATTTCCGGTTCTGAAATTGGAGGCGGGCCGGTTGCCGGTTGCACCGTCGGAGCCACAAAGGCTTCTTCTTCTTGTTCAGTCACCGGAGGCTGACTTTCTTCTGCTTTTTCAGTGACCGGAGCCGCCGGAGGTGGAGGCGGAGCGGACTTTGATTTGTCCGATTTCTTCCGCGACTTCTTCTCCTTTCCTTGCGGTGCCTCCGGACCCTTCTCCCTCTTTCTTTTCTTCTTCGCCGGTTCTTCTTCTCTTTCAGTCACAGGCGGAGGCGGAGGCGGAGGTGGAGGCGGAGCAGTTGAAGTTCCGTCCTTTGATTTGGATTTCTTCAGGGACTTCTTCTTCTTCTGCGGTGCCGCCTGACGCTTCTCCGCTGCTGTTTTCTTCTTCCCCGGCGGATTTGAACTCGACGGCATCGGCGATGAAATTTCCTCCGGTGAAGGCGTTCTCAACCTAACTCCTCTCCGCAGCGCCATAATCGATAATTTGGAGACGACGGACGGTGGTTTTTCGGATTTGATCGGATCGGATTTTTGATCATTTCTCGAAGAAGATGAAAATGTTGGTGGTTTCTGAATCGGAGAAGATGAAAAGTTGGAAAGGAGGCAGTTTGACCGAAAAATCAGGGAAGTGGAAGTTGTTTTTGGTTTGGGTTTGGGCTAGATTTAGATTTAGGTTTGGGCCGATTTTGATTTATGTTTGGGCCAAAACCCAATAGATATTATTTGGTTAGTGTTCATAATTAGAGGATTTCGGATACCCTCCATCATCATTTCACGCATTTTCGTTTAAAATAAAAATCAAAAAAAAAAATGTTATAACGGGGGTATATCGGATTTCTCGGGTGTACGGAGGAGCATTTCAGATTAGTGCCCAATTAAAAAAAGGCAAAAAACCCTGGGAAGTGGGATCCCAATTTACTCCTCACTGTTTCTCTATCTTAGATCTCCTCATCGCCATTTCTCTATCTTGCCGTCAAATATTGATTAAGATCATCGATCCATCTCCCTCTAAAAAAAAAAATCATCTAAGATGGCATGGAGTATTTATCAATCTGGCTTGGAACAATCAAGCATTTCACTGGTAACAGTACGATTGATTCAGCACGTTCTTAGGGATCATTTGTTTATTATTATTGAACTGATAAGGATGAATATTTGTCATTTATTTTTCTTTTGTAAATGGGGAAAAAGATAAAGATACAGAATGTTTGCCATTAATTTGCCATTGATTTTTCGGTTCTCTGACTTTCTCAATTCTATTCTATTAAACAATCAATATAGTATATCCATGGCTTACTATAAACTAATCGATATAAAAGCATCTTATAGTAAAAAAGGAAAATCTAATACAAATGTAAGTAATCAACACAACAATAACCCATAAGTCTGTCCATGTGATCACACCTAAGCTTTTTCAAGCTTTCTCAACATGACATCTCAGCAAAAAAATCAACCAATAAGAATATTTTATTAATACAGCTCATTTAAAAAAAACTTTCAATTCATTTGGGTCAAAAATTTTATTCAAGATTAACAACTAAATAAAACTCATTACATTTGAAAGCCCATAAGATCCTTTGATATAAATAATTATTTAAAACAAAACAAAATTTCTCTCTTTTTTCCTTTAAATTATCATTAAATATTAGGTCTTTTCAATCTTATTTTATTACTCTACCTGCTGCATCAGATTTATGCGTTCTTCTTTTTAAAGGGAATAGACGATTTTTTGGTTTCCGTGGAAAAATGCACTTTTCGGTTTTGACGGGAAAATACGATTGTTGAGTTTTTGTAGGAAGATGAAATTTCTCGGTTTTGGCGGAAAAACACAGTCTCTCGCAGAAAAATTTGTTTTCTTGGTTTTTGCGAAAAAATATGATTTCTCTGTTTTGGTGGGAAAATAAATTTTTATGTTTGACGATAAAATGAATTTTTTTGGTTTTGGCGGGAATATGTGATTTCTCAGTTTTCGTAGGAATATGTAATTTTTTTGTTTTGACGGGAGATGCGATTTCTCGGTTTTTGTAAGAAGATGAAATTTCTCTTTACTAAAATTTCAAGTTACAATATGTTTACAGTAACCAAAATTTAATTATTTAACTTCAACAAAATCGAAAGTTCAAGAGTTTAAATAGAATTTTCTGTTTGGTTCGAAAGCAACAACAATGGTTTTAATATGAATGTTATTGATTATAGTTTGGTGGTTTAGAAACATATGTTTATAATAAATATTTGATAAATAAATAAATTTTATACTTCAAAATAATCTATTAATTACTAAATCTTTTTTTCAATGGCATTTTGTTTCACATAATTACAACGGAGGATCAAGTGGCAATTTAGTGGAGAAAATATATTATATTTACTATTAGCATGAAAGTACTTAAAAATATATTATTTTATTCTTATATACATTTATAGTTAGTTAGCTAAACAAATTTAATAGCTATTTATAATTTTAAGAAGTAAAAAAATTAAGGATATACAACGTTTATTCAGATTTAAAATATATAAATATATAACTTAAGCTAATAAAAAAATATAAAATACTCATTTATATTATAAAAATAATTTTATTATATTAAAAATATATACAAAATTTAGAAAAATATCCTGCAGTGTAGCGCGGGTAAATACCTAGTAAAACTGATAAAAAGTTAAACAGTGTGAAATGTTAAACTTCCTATTAACATAAAAGAAATTTTCTGGTTAAATGTATTTGTTATTGCTTATAAATAAGCACATCCACAACATTTAATAGTTCATACAACTAGCTAAATCAAATGAATCCTTAAAGAGATAGATATAAGATATTGAAACAATGGCTGCTTCATGTGCTTCTTCTCCCATCAAATCACATACCTCTTTCGATGAGCTTCAAAAAGGTTTTAATAAGAAGAATGTGCTTGCTAGGATAATCCATTATTGGAAGGCACGAAACGCCAAAAAAGGAGGGTTGCTAATGGGTTTCGAACTCCTTTTCATCGATGAAAAGGTATCTTTAAAATTATGTGCTTATAATCTAATTACAATTTAATTTGCACTAACATATTCTATTCTAACAACTTTCAGGAAAACATCATCCAAGCATTCATACCAGCTAATCGAGTAGGTTACTATCAGCTGAACCTAAAAGCTGATACTGTCTACAACATTAATAACTTTCTGGTTATTGATAACAAAACCAGCTACAATGTGTCTGCTCACAAGTTTCTAATCCAATTCGCTCCAAAAACCGTGTTGGATAAGTCCGACCAGCATGATCATATTATAGAGAGACAAACGTTCCGGATCCGTTCTTATGATGAGTTAAAAAAAATAGTAGACAAGAATGAAGATCTATACGGTAAATTAATTATTTTATCTCTATGTACATGTATCTATTATAATATTATGTTCTAACATTACAATTTTTCTGTTTAGATGTCATTGGAAAAGTGGTCCTCATCATTGATAATGAGAAGAACTTCAATGGTGTGGCTAAAAACAAAGCCGAAGTTCATCTACAACTGAAAGAGTAAGTTCTTCTCTAGACTCTAGGTCTTACATTTTTTAATACGAACCCTTTTCACTAACAATATTTTATTCCTTTTCTAATCAGCGGGCCAATGTATTGTTGCCACAAAATTTCAAGAAAAATTTACTGAAAGAGTATAAGAGAGGTTGCTGGTTTGACCCGGAGATTTTCTCCGTCATCCTCAATCTCCTTCATACTGGACGGCTCCCAGCTCTGTATTACGGCGTGGAGTCACTCCTCTGGTCGGCTATGTTTCCGCCCCCACTGCTTGGTTTTGATGCTTCTCCGTGTAAAATTTTCTCCATTTGCAACAAAGAGTCGTATCTTCGTTTTAATCGAAGTAACTCTGACACATTAGTTTTGGGCTGGTTTAATTACATTAGTTCATTCAGATGGGCTTTCACGTTTTCTTTCTCTGATGAGTTAAAAAAACTATTCTAACAATAGAGCTAAAACATGAAAAAAATGATATGTATTTTAAACATGTAATTATATATAATTAATTATAACAGTCATATATAACTAATAATTCATTAAATCTTATATGGATACCTTTAATTATGTGAGGCTTAGTAATTTACCAATATCATCTGTCAAATTGTTTATTAGTAATAGATATATATATATATAATATATTTACGCTGATGGTCACAATATTAGCAAAATAAAGTAGTTTGTCCATTTGACCAATATAACAAAAATATAGGTTCAAAAAAAAAAAATTATAACAAAAACAAAGTAATCTTCTTCTTTTTTAGTCTACCGCTACCGCTAATCGTTTTGAAAGTGCTAAACAATTTGCATGAGCTGGAGTAATGAACTTAGATTGAAAGCGACATATTGATTGGAGAACGACGAAACATATCATATATATTGACGATATGCAAGATAAACAAAAGATAACAAATAGATAAACGTATACCCAATTTATAGAATATATAAACTTAAAACATAATATATCGAGAAGAGAAGCACATAGTATATGAACTTATTCTTTTAAAAAAAAATCAAACATAGAATGTTCTTTGAATAAACTTATATAATCTAATAGAAGAACCTTAAAATTTTAGAATAACAAATCTTCTAATTCTCATTATTAGGTGCATCCATCAATCTGCCCGCAACACATGCTTGAGCAAAAGTCGGATATAGAACACCATCTATTGTCTTCAGATCATCAAAACATGTTGGTCCTCTAGAAAGAAGTAACAAAGTTTTTTTAAAAAAATCTCACCATATTGTGGTGGAATGTGTGCAAGACGTACTTCATGAGAAACCCTTTTTATTTGACGACGGGGTAGCCACTCTTTAGATTTGGAATGCCAAATAAACTGTAATTTCTGTATACAAATGAGTACTAGCCTCAGCATACAGCTTATTGCATTCCATCCAAGCTTCAAATTTGGTTTTTACAACTTCTGCATCACCATCGTCTTTCATGAATGGTAAACTTTGGTTTTGTGGTAAATAAATTGGTAAAATTGTCATCTCCAAAAATTTTAAGATTCTCTAAAAACAATATAATCAACTTGCAAGACTCTTAAAATAAACACGTTTATATATAATAACTCAAAGCAAACATGAATTTTATAACCTTTTAAAAACAAAAATAAAAAAGGAAAATTACTTAACATACGATTCTTAGAATAAGCACTTAAATGGAATAAATCAAAGCAAACATATTATCTATAACCATTTTAGACCAAACATAAGAAAGAAAATTTCTTAATATCTCTACAATTAAAAATTAAGAACAAAAAAACGTCTCCTTCAATGAAAAACGGAAAATTCAATACCAAAAGTAAAAAGAAATATTAAATACCAATTGAGCTCCTGAGATTTCAATATATGTAAACTTTTAATTTAATGTATTTAATGCTTACCATTGTTTTATTTATTTTGTTACAATTAGCTTTATTATCATGGTTTCATATCTTTTAATTAAACAAAATTTATAAATAACTTACCAATAAAGACAATTTGAAACAGTTTTAAGTATTTCCATTTCAAAAACAAAACTTTAAGGATTTCAAAATAAATAAAATTAATATTAAAAATATATAAATATATACCTGCGCGTAGCACGTGTGAAAGACCTAGTAATATATAAAAGTTGATGGCATAGTGCATTGAGGGCGTCCACATGGGATTAAGAAACTCGATCTGATTGGTCCACATCAGCATATTCATTAAATAAAAAAAATATTAAGTATGATTAGGATGGAAAAATTTGATTTAATTGGTCCACATCAACTTTTAAATCAAACCAAAATTATTGAATATAATTAAAACATTAAAATTTAATTTAACAAATTATGTCCAACAAAAAAAAAGTAAATTCAATCTGATTAATCCAAATCAACATATTTATTAAATCAGAAAATGTTAATAGGTTTAAAATTTTAAAAGTTAAATAAAAAATTAACAATTAACAATACATTTATAAAAAAGGTATCCATTATCAATTATCAATTTTAAAAAATCTACAACAACTCGATTTAACAATTAAAACAATGAAAACTGAATAAAAATATAACATAAAACTCTTGGAAGACATGATGGAGAAGGAAAAAATAGTTTTGGATGATCATTACAGCTTCTTAACAAAATTAAATGCGGATCAACATGAATCATGGATTATATATACAGTGGTATACAATATCAATAAGACTTTCAATAAATAAATAAATAAATATTTGAACACATAAACCTTTAAGAAAAAAAAGAACTAAAGAAATTTTATGGAAAACAGAAAATAATACAAAAATCTTAGCAAGATTATATTTATCTAAACCAGATGTATATGTACGTTAAAATTGGATAATTCGATAGATCTCATTATTATTATTTTACCTAATAGTTTTTAAAAATTTATAAATAAAAATAGGATAAATTACACATTATATATTAAATTCTCTTATATAAATAAAAAAATTCTATAAATATATATAATTTTTAATAATTTTAACGATAGTAGCTAAAAAAAATAAACCAAAATATTAATACGGACTTGCGCGTAGCACGAGTTATATACCTAGTTACTAATAAAAATTATGTTAAATGCCTCTAAAGGTGTCCACATAGGATTAAAAAACTCGATATGATTGATCCATATCAGCATTTTTTATTAAATAAAAAAATGTTAAGTATGATTAAAACCTTAATTTCGATTTAATCATCGAAAAATTATAGAAAAAAACTTGAGTAACATATAGAAAAGAAAATTATGTTAAAAAACCAAAAAAAATAGTATCATTAAAAATAAAGTAGAAATTTGTTTTCAAAAGAATTAAACTAACAAAAAAACCAATATCTTAAATATTCAAACTTATAATATAGATTAGGAAAATTCTAACTTCTAAATTAATTGACAAGAAAATATAAAACATTGATTGTGATGGAAAAATCAAAATAAAAAACTTAAGTAACAAATAGAAAAGAAAATTGTGTTAAAAAACTAAAATATAGCATCCGTCAAAATTTAAAACATTAATTTCATTTTATAGATAGAAAATTTAAAATAAAAAAGCTTAAGTAACGAGTAAAAAAGAAAATTATGTTACAAAACTAAAGAAAAATAGTATCTTTCAAAATAAAATGGACATTTATTTTCAAAAGAGATAAACTAACAAAAAAAAAATCAATATCATAATAGCTCAAACTTATAATATAGATTAGGAAAATTCTAACTTCTAAATTAATTGAGAAGAAAATAAAAAAAAAACATTAATTTTGTTTTATAGATGGAAAAATAAAAATAAAAATCTTAAATAACAAATAGAAAATAAAGTTATATTAAAAAACTAAAATATAATTTTACTTGAAATTTAATGAAAAAATTCAAACTAACCAAAAAACTAATATCGTAAAAGTTAAAACTTATAGAATAGATTAGAAAAATTTATAATTTATAATGTATTGCATATATACAAATATATAATAACGTCATATAATGTGTAGATGCTATTAGAAAACTGATCATCATCAACGACCAAAACTTTCTTTGTCCAGTTGAGCTAATGATATCACCAACGGTAGAAGTCATAATAAAATAAATGTTCATTTGCAATTAAAAAGATAAGCATGTGTTCCCAACAACTCACTTATATATTCTAATCTTGAATACAATCTATGTTTACTTAGCACCCTTTTACATTTTCTAAACAGTGGGTCAATTGTTCATGTTGCTCTTCCGCCATTTTCCAAACAAAAATAATGAAAAGTGTTGTCAAACCTGTCGTGCTCTTGGCCATAATTATGAGCCCAAAAACATATAATTACCATTGTTTTACTATTCTTTATGAAAATATGATGAATCCTAAAATAAATTAGATAATAAGATTTATTTAACTCGTAACACCATATTTTATATTGCATCATGTAAAAAAATTATTTTTGTACTTCAGTTCTTCCACCCGGTTTTTCTGAAAAATATATTAAAGCAACTACTGTCTATACTGACTATTTGACATGGTAAGTACGCTCACATGTATTACCTCACCATACTTTAATTTCCTATTGTGTTTTTAGATATAAAACAAAACTGTTTTAAAGCTATTATGATATGATGAGAAATGAAACATGTTTTTAAAAGCTTTTTAAGCTTTCAACATGTTATAAATTTATGAATCAAAAGAGGCAAATAATAAAAAAAAACTAACTTGGGCTAAACTTTTTGAAAAACTTAACTAAAATAAACAAATGATGTTATAAGTTTTTGAGAAAAATCCATTTAAGATTTAAATTCAACAGTTAGAGAATATCAAATCAGCATTATAACTATAACTAAAATTGATAAAAAAAAATCAAATTTAACAAAGAAAAAGCATTTGTATAAAAACAATTAATGTGATGTCTATGATACCTATTTAGAAAATCAACAACAAAAGAGCTTAATAAACATAATATAAGTCCTAAGTATATCAAACATACAAAAGTATATAAATTACAATAAATAAAAATCAAAAGACAAAAAAGAAAAAATCAAAACAAAATTAATTTCAAATTAGTTTCAAAAAGTTCATTCCTGATTTCTAAAGTATTAGTATCAACAATGAATAACTATCTAAAGTTGCAATAGGTTTACATGAGTTTCTAAACCAAACATATTTTCAAATATACAACGATTAAAACACATGATGTTTCTGATTTAAAAACTAACAAAGAAAAACATTATATGAATAACTTTACACTCGATAATTAACAAGTAATAAAATCTAATTTCTGTACATAGCCACTACTTATATCTGAACAAACATCAAAAACACATTCTAAAATTCTATTTAAATAAGAAAGTATGACATAGTTAAGAATCAAACTCAAATTAGTATATGTAGATAAAATATTCAAATCAAAGCATGCATATTGCACACAAAAGATAAAAACACTGAAAAATAATGCAAAGACTCTACATCACCGATCCTACAACTTAGAAAACTAAAATTATCAAATATTAGACTGTCATCAATGAAAACTGAATAAAAATATTAGCTAGAAATATATGCAATGGTACACAACATCAATAAGACTTTTAATAAAATAAAAAAAATATTAGAACACATAAACCTTCAAAAAAAAAAGAACTATAGAAATTCTATGGAAAACAGAAAAAAATACCAAAATATTAGCAACTAAATATTTTTCTAAATCAAATGTATAGGTATGTCAAAGTTCGATAATTTGATAGGTGTCATTGTTATTATTTGACCTAATAATTTTTAAATTTTTATAAATAAAAATAGGAGAAAAGTACACATTATTTATTGAATTCTCTTATATAAATGAAAATTTCTATAAATATATTATATTTTTAATAATTTAAAATATAATAGCTAAAAAAAGAATTAAACCGAACTACTAATACAGACACGCGCGTAGCGCGAGTTATACCTAGTCATATAATATATAAAAGTTGAAGGCATAGTGCATTGAGGACGTCCACATAGGATTAAAAAACTCGATCTGATTGGTCCACATCAGCATATTCATTAAATAAAAAAATGTTAAGTATGATTAGGACGAAAAACTTGATTTAATTGGTCCACATCAGCTTTTAAATCAAACCAAAAATTATTAAGTATAATTAAAACATTAAAAGTTAATTTAACAAATTATGTCCAACAAAAAAGTAAATTCAATCTGATTGATCCAAATCAACATATTTATTAAATCAGAAAATGTTAATATGGTTTAAAATTTTAAAATTTATATAAAAAATTAACAATTAAAAATATATGTATAAAAATGTAACAATTATCAATTATCAATTATCAATTTAAAAAAAAATCTACAACAACTCGATTCAACAATTAAAACAATGAAAACTGAATAAATATATAACTTAAAACTCTTGGAAGACATGATGGAGAAGGAAAATAACATATGACATATGAGTAACACATTCTAAAATTCTATTTAAATAATAAAGTATAAGAGAGTTATGAAACTCAAATTAGTATGTGTAGATAAGATATTCAAATCAAAGTATACAAATTGCACACAAAAGATAAAAATAGTAAAAAATAATGTGAAAGCTCCACAATGCCAATCCTACAAGTATAAAAACTAAAATTATCAAATATTAGACTGCAGAAAAATAGATCTCAATGAAAAATGAATAAAGATATAAACTAAAACTCATGGATGACCTGATGAAGAAAGAAGAAATGGATGTGCATGATCATTGCAACTTCCTAATAAAACTAAATGTGAATCAACATAAATCATGGATTATAAATGCATATGTACACAAACATCACATTCAATAAAAAAACTAAATATTTAAACACATAAAATTTAAAGAAAAATAATTGTAGAAATCCTATGAAAACCAAAACAAAATACCAAGATCTTAGCAAAACAAAATTTCTCTAAATCAAACGTATGTGTATGTCAAAGTTGGATAATTTGATAAATGTTATTGTTATTATTTCACATAATAAAATTTAAAACTTTATAAATAAAAATAGGAGAAAACTACACATTATATTTTAATTTCTCTTATATAAAAGATTTTTTTTTATAAATCTATTATAGTTTTGATAATTTACAAGATAATAACTTAAAAATAAACTAAACTATTAATACATACTCGCGCGAGTTATAAACCTAGTGAAAATAAAAATCGATCGGTCTATATATATATATATATATATATATCAAAATGGGTGCCTTTGAAAGTAGTATACTTTCCTTGTTTTTGGCAAATTGGAGTTCATTTTTATTGAATAGGTTTTCAAACCATGATCAATTTATCATTTGTGAAGGAAAGAAATAGTAGACGGCATAAAACAGCAAAAAGAGCAGTTAGAGCATTTCTATCAATAAGTTTCTCATTTTGAGTATTTTATAAATTTTATATTAATATAATTAAATAACTAAATTAAATATTAAATATAAAAAAATGAGCTAATAGAAATTTGACACATCAACTTTGAAGATGAGAACCAATTTTAAAGGTTTCTCATATCTCAATTTCCTCTGAAAACTCCTTAGATCATCTCTAATGTATTTTGGGAGAATTTCAAAAGTACAATTTCAGAGACACCATTTTCTAAAACTACATTCACGGGTTATCCATTTTAATAAATACAACTACTTAACTGTAAAATGACAAAATTATTCTTCATATCAAAGGGTAGATCCATCGTTTTTGATGTTCTTTATTCAGCTGGAATACACGAAAAACCTAGATCAATCTACTTAAAAATCGATTTGGGATTACTCGACGGCATAGCTGGATTTGCCAACCATATTCGACGGCGGTGCTGAATTTGTCAGCCAGACTCGACGGCGGAGCTGAATTTGTCAGCCATACTCAACGACGGAACTAAATTTGTCAGCCGGACTCTATGACGGAGCTGGATTTTCCAGATCAACTCGACAATAGAGCTGGATTCAAACGGAAGGTCTGAATGGACGAGTGGATTAAAATGGAAAGGGAGCAAGGAAAATGGATTTTCGCTTCCATTGAGGTGAATGATAGATATGCTCAAAGAATCTTCAGGTTTTAGTGGGTGCTTATGTATCAGATCTCTCCAAGTTACTTGCGATGGAATCTTGTGTAATCGTTGATGGATGATTGAAGATTCCACCGTCGAGAAGGTGATTCATGTGGGGACGATTTTTGATTTTAGATTCCGTCCAAAGTTTTCTCGCCAGAATTCTTCTCGGTTTTGGTTGTTTCATCAATAGCTTCGAGCAAGTCACATAATTATAATGTCGATTGCTTTGACAAACTATAACAGATTAGTAAAGGAAGTTAATGATATTCCTTCTCAATAGCTCGTCTCCTATATAGATTTGTTCTTTTATTCGATTTGCGAAATACTAAAACGATTGCAATTGTAAAGTTTGAGTACTAATTATTTTGTAGCTTGTCTCCAAATTCTTCTTTTTTGTTATTAGATTTCTTAAAATCTGGTGATGATGATGATGGAGAAAAAGAAACAATCTGTGATGTTTCCTCGTTGCTTTTTGGACAATGAGAGCATGCATTTCTAATCTTCACACTGGAGAAGCTAAAGCTTCAGAAATTTTAATTAAGTTATTCGGTGAACAACAAAAATTCTTCTTTTTCCCACACAGATTTGGCGCTTGCGTATGAAAGAGGAGAATAGCAAAAATAGAACGTTTTGTTTAAAACAATTAGAATGCGGTTTAGTGGTTATATTTCTATGCAAGTCTCGTGGTCACTAGTTCCAATAACATTTAGTTACTATAAAGATTTATAAAACTTTATTATCACAATCCATGTTTTTATCTAGTTGGTTATGACTCCATTCTCTTGTGTTTCTTACAGAATTGAAAGAGATGAAATCAGATCCAACTTATAATATAAACGTCTTTTGATTTACACCATTGTTTGTGAAGTTCATAAGTGTCTACTGTACGGTAATTATTCGAATTTGGACATTGTATTTGAATTTCTATGAATCTTCTTCATCGTTCTTATATTTTATACGGTTTTAAAAAGATTTATAATGTTTTAAAAAAATTTATAATGCTTTATAAACTCGTATTAGTTACCATTTAGCAATGTTTTAAAAGATTTTATAATGCTTTATAAACTCATATGAAATGAATTTTAAAGATTTTTTAATTCTTTTAAAGGATTTTGCAGACATCGAGACTCTTACTAAGGATGTGTTACCATCAGACCATACAACCATTCGTTCATTATGCAAAAGTTATTTCTAAATATCCACGAATGTAATATTTTTTTGGTTAAAAATCCAAGCCCAAGCATGAGCCTAAAAAATCCAAGAAAATTTCATAAATGCTACTTTATATCAACAACGTTGAAGCTTAACTATGTTTATCGAAGATGATAAATTATTTCTTTTTAAAAAGATTTATAATATTTTACAAAGTTCTATAATGCTTTATAAACTTGTCTTAGTTAGCATTTAGCAGTGTTATAAATTTTATAATGCTTTATAAACTCATATGAAATAAATTTTAAAGATTTTTTAATTATTTTAAAGGATTTTGCACTTTTAGTAGGGATGTGTAACCATCAGGCCACACAACCATTCGTTCATTATGCAAAACTTATTTCTAAATATCTGCGAATGTAACATTGTTGTGGTTAAAATCCAAGCCCAAACACGAGTCTTAAAAAAAAAATCCAGGAAAATCTCGTAGATGCTACTTTATATCAACAATGTTAAATCTTAATAATGTTTATCGAAGATGATGAACTATTCTTTTTTAAAAAGAATTATAATGTTTTAGAAAGCTTTATAATGCTTTATAAATTTGTATTAGTTAGCATTTAGCAATGTTTTAAAAAAAATTATAATGCTTTATAAACTCGTATAAAATGAATTTTAAAGATTTTTTAATCATTTAAAAGGATTTTTCACTTTTAGTAAGGATGTCTAACCATCAGGCCACATAACCATTTGTTCATTATGCAAAACTTATTTCTAAATATCCACGAATGTAACATTGTTGTGATTAAAATCCAAGCCCAAACACGAGCCTTAAAAAATCCAAGAAAACCTCGTAGATGCTACTTTATATCAACAATATTAAAGCTTAATTATGTTTATCGAAGATGATGAATTATTTCTTTTTAAAAAGATTTATAATGTTTTGAAAAGTTATATAATGCTTTATAAACTCGTATTAGTTAGCATTTAGCAATGTTTTAAAAAGTTTTATAATGCTTTATAAACTCGTATGAAATGAATTTTAAAGATTTTTTAATCATTTAAAGAATTTTGCACTTTTAGTAAGGATGTGTAACCATCAAGCCACATAACCATCCGTTCATTATGCAAAAATTATTTCTAAATATCCACTAATGTAATATTGTTGTGGTTAAAATCCAAGAAAATCTCGTAGATGCTACTTTATATCAATAATGTTAAAGCTTAATTATGTTTATCGACGATGATGAATTATTCCTTTTTAAAAAGATTTATAATTTTTTAAAAAGTTTTATAATACTTTATAAACTCGTATTAGTTAGCATTTAGCAATGTTTTAAAAAGTTTTATAATCCTTTATAAACTCGTATGAAATAAACTTTAAATATTTTTTAATTATTTTAAAGGATTTTGCACTTTCAGTAAGGATGTGTAACCATCAAGCCACATAACCATTCGTTAATTAAGCAAAACTTATTTCTAAATATCCACTAATGTTATATTGTTGTGGTTAAAATCCAAGCCCAAACACGAACCCTAAAAAAATCCAAGAAAATCTCGTAAATGCTACTTTATATCAACAATGTTAAAGTTTAATTATGTTTATCGATGATAATGAATTATTCCTTTTTAAAAAGATTTATAATGTTTTAAAAAGTTTTATAATGCTTTATAAACTCGTATTAGTTAGCATTCAGCAATGTTTTAAAAAGTTTTATAATGCTTTGTCAAATAATATTAAAGATTTATTAAATCTATGTATGGAGATGTAGTAAGCTATTATACATACATTTGTTATATATATGATTTTATTAATTTTAAAATACGTATACATGTACTAATTTATAAATTTAAAAAGATGGTTTTAAATTATCAGAAATAATTACAATTGGATCTCAGGAAACGATATTTTTGACACCTACAAATACTAATCTGAAGTCGGGTAAATTGCAGGCTGTAATAAACTCATTTATTTAAATTATTTGTAGTTGTTGAACATGAAGTTTCTCACTAGAAGTGTCAGTCTTGTATATATCAGTTTCCAGGAAAGAGATCGGATCATGGAACATGAAATGATACTACGAGAGCTTGAGGCAATATTGTCGATCCACAAGCTGCTCAGATAAGGCAATCATCTAGACGCCTTGAGAGACGTCGCGAAACTCCCGCTCCTTCATCTCGATCCAAGATTGTCCAACACAATTACAGACGAGTTCCAAAGAGCATTCCCTTACTTCAAGACTTTTGTCCCTGATTTGCTGAAGGTTGTTCTGATTTGTCTGGACAACGTACCTGACACTGGTGCTCTACTCGTCAGAAAATAGCAAGGCAATACCAATGGAGTAAGTAAAGACAGCCAAATTGTGATAGTTCAAGCGATGAATTGCATTTAAGAGAATATACCTTCAATAGAACCAAGCGTTTCTGCAACCTCCTGTCTAACCATTGGGTGCTCATTCACATAGCGGCTTTGTTTTGTAATTGAATCAAGACACAGACAACCAAATAAATATTTACATCAATTAGACGGCAACACTTAACACATGATTTTTTTATCATAAAACACTTATACAGTGTTATGACTGGAGATAATAAAAGAAAGACTGAGATATAAGAACTTGACGAAACAGACTCATTCACATTCATCAACATCTTTGAAGAGTAAATGCTCACTAGAAAACAATGAGCAAAACTGAAAGTCATCAAATAAAGGAATATTAACAAACCTAGTGACGTAAAAGGGCACTACAGCACTCAAAGAATCAACTATGGCCGAAACAGCTTCCTATTCAAGTTGTCAAAAGTCAATTCCTTTCAATTTAATCACAAATAATCCAGAACCTACAAAACATCATCAAAATCAAAACTTGAATCATTACAAGCAGACAAAGATTGATAGAATTCTCAGTGTAGACCAACCAAAGAAGTTTGTTTGAGTAAAATATTTGTGCTAATCAATATCTGATCCGCCCTGATTCTAAAATCACACGATTTTTATTGGCGACTTTGATTTCGATCAAAATTCCAACAATCCATTGAGCAATCATAAACGAGAGCTTACCAAGTGATCGACTACAAGTCGCAAGACCAACTATCAGGCCCAATATAAAGCTCCACCGTCGCAAAACCATGCTCCGTCTCACACCTGTAAAATCCGCCGCGAAACAATTGATCAGAATATGAGAACTCCGTCGGAGATCTTCAAATGTGGCGTTAGTCTCGATATCCAGCAATCAGATTCCGGGTTAAACGTAAAATATAGCGACGAAAAACCCTCGATCAATCGAGATTTAAGAATTTTGTTCGCCGGCAACCTTTTTTTTTCCCTTAATCATCAAGGGTAATATAGTAATCCTCATATTAAAAAGCGTAGTATATCTAAAAATCTTTTATTTGATGGTATTTTTGAAAAAGATGATTTGGTAAATAGTATTTTTTAAAATTTTCCATATTCTGCTATATTTTCTTCTAAAATAGAGTTTGATTTCTTTCCAACCCATTCTATATTAGAAAAAATCTCTATTTTAGAAGAAAAAATAGAAATTGCAACTTTTTTCTTTATATTTAGAAGAAAAAAATAGAATTTCTTCTAAAATAAAATAAAGATGAATTAGAAAAAAAAAATACTGTATCTCTATTTTTACTTCTATTTTTTAAAAAATAAACAGAAATGTATTGGAAATGCTCTTAATCTCCTGTGTTATCTTGGAAGTAAGAATGATCATAGACAAAAGTGAACCTTTCCGCCTAACTTCTTCTCCAAATCTTTAATCTACTTTCACTCCATGTAAGTGTTTTGTATTTAATTCACGCAGAACTCTTGCCACCGCAAGTATTTCTTCTCGTCAATTGTAGCAGAAGCGAACTTTTGTGGTTCACCGAGGAGCGACGGCATAACCCCCAAAACTTTAGTTGTTCTGATCTAGGTCTATGGACTTAGAAGAGAGTCTAGCTTCTACCTTGCGTCTAATTGTATATTCTCCTTGCCGTTTTATCATGACTCTCCATTAGAGTAGTTTCTTTCGTAGGTATCACTCTCAAACTTTCAATTTTTTGGTAATTTCTTTCACGTAGCAAGTGCATGGAGATGGAGTAAAAGAATTTCATCTTCCCTAGACCAGGGTCCATCACCTAGATGAAGACTTTATATAAATATAAGATTCAATGTTACACCAAATCAACGCTGATCCTTTGAGGAAAGGAACATCAAGGGAAGGTCCGTCTGGATCCTCCATCGCACTTCTAAGTTAAGGAATATCAGTGGTCAACATTCTATGTCTTTCTAATCTCTATAATCTTCTATAACACTTTGACCACCGCGTACCAATTGCAAATTTCAAAGACTCAACCGATCACAATTTTACCAAAGGTTTTGAGCTTCGCATCAAAATAAACGATACTAGTATAGTAGAGGTGATCTTGCTGGATACTTAATTTCTATGGGTAAAAAACTACTTGCTCTTACCTCATTTCATGTTTTCAATTTCCGGGCTTTTTGGTATATTGGTCTATTTTCTCTTTTATTACATATCAATAGAATTTTTTTTACTTCGAAAAACATTTTATCAATCCAAATATGAATCTTCAGATAACGTAAGTGTTTTTTCGTCTATTATTATGCTGTAAGCTGATGACTTTTATGAATACTTTTTTTTTGGTACGATTCAGAGGATTAAAACATCCCCTAATTTTATTAAGAAAGTGAGTCCTTACAATCGAATAAAGTGAGGCCTCGAAGAACATTAAAGTCCTCTGCCAAAATCGAAATCAAGCTATCAGGAACATCATCAAACGAATGAAAACTCAAAAGTAAAGTAAACATATAGTTAGCTAACCCATCTGCAAGGCAGTTAACCTCTCTATACACGCAGCCCCGACTCAATGATATTGAGAGTCCAAGGGCAAAACAAATTTTTGGGCCTCCTAACATATATATTTCACTATATTTTGAATATTTGGGCCTTCTAATATAAAAATTTACACTAAATTTTAAAATTTTGAGCTTTTTTAATAAAATTTTCATTAATAAATACTAATTTAAATTAAAAATATAACTATTTGGACTTATTTATTTTAAAACAGACCCTATTATATACATAATTTTAAGAATAAATAGTTTGAGCCCCTGGGCGGATGCACTTCTGCCCACCCCACTTGGACCGGAGCTGTATACACGTGAGTAATACGAACTATCCATCTCTCGATAAGAAATCATAGCACAATCACACTATAAAAGACAGATGATAGTAATCGCTGATCCCTCAATCCGCGTAGCTCTCCACTCCCAGACTATACCATAATAAACTCTCGACATTTCCGCAATTGGATACTACTTTTATGAATACTACTCACGCTTCTATTCTTCTTATCGATTTAGCATAAAAAATATAAGTATTAATCATAAATTAGAAAATATATAATAAAATGTTAATCCGTATTTATACGCCGGTTATGATAATAAGTGCTTATAGACTAAGTTCGATTATAATCAAAAACAAAAATTAGACAAGGTTCATCAAAAAGAAAATCCACGTAAACAATGAGTAACGGATATTATAACATTTAACTTAAATTGTACTAGTAACAGATATTATAATGTTACTCGTAACAGATATGATAACATTTAATATCAACATACCAACAAACACGCGTAAGACCGAGCATACGAATAACAACAGATGATCAAAGTTGCAGAGATAGAGAGAGAGGGTGATAAGAGAACTCATCATGTTCAAATTACTAATTTGAGCCCCTTTTCCTTCAACGACCAGAGAGACTAATCTGCTCATAGTTTTTATCAACAGACTCTTTAACAGCATCAACTACAAGCTGTGTCTTCCTGCTAATGCTCGGCCAAAACCCATCAGGCTTCGCACCATTGTTCTTGATTTCACCAACCAATCGAGCAAACTCTCTCACCATACACGCTTCTTGTGGAAGCTCTGTCTTAACCGTGTGTTCGCTCGGCGGGTTAACCCACGCGGTCACGAGCTCATTGAACCAAGCTTTAGTGCTCGTGGTGAACGATGCCTCGGTCTCTTTAAACGGGATGATGAAGTCGTGAACACGAAGCGTGCCTTTGGTTCCAATGGCGGTTATCTCCATTGTTAGATTAGCTAAGAAAGAGCAGTATATGGTTGCGTTTCTCCCGTCTTCCCAGGTTAGAGATGCTCCACATGAGAGGATCACTCCTGCCTCGTTTAAGACAGCGCCGGGGAAAGCAGTGACGGTTTGTGGAAGCTCGAAGTTATTGGCTAAGAGTGTTGCTCGGATCGCGTACCATCCAGCGTCTCCGAGAGCACCAAGCCCATCAAGGCCTGGTTTCACACGGATGTCGTTTTTGAGGAAGTCTTCGTCTCCAGCAAATGAGAAGCAACTCTGTACCTGCACAGATACCAACATCGAGTAGAGAATAAGAGTTTCAAGAGACTGTTCTTGATACTATTCAATCTTCAAGAAACAAGAAACCAAACTAATTATGTTGCTTACTGTTGATTCTGTCAAGAAACTCATAATTTTTATACAAGCCAGAAACTTTATTATTGAAATGGGAAGCTCGTTTTCTATGAAGCAAACACTATATGTTCCCAGATGCAGAAGATTTCTACAAGTCAATCATCCATGCATGATTCTAATTCGATAACTCTCATCAGAAATTGAAGAAATCCATATCGATATATCCAATTTCATAAAATAAAAGAGAAAACGTTACAGTTTTTTAGCTGACTAAAACGGTCTGAATCAGAGAGAAACTATCAAGAGACAGCCCTTGAGACTATCCAATCTTAAAGAAACGAAGAAACAACACTAATTATGTTGTTTACTGTTAAATCTCTCGAGAAACTCAAAAATTGTACACAATCCAGAAACTTTATTATTGACATGGGAAGCTCCTTTTCTATAAAAAGGAAACACTATATGTTCTTTAGATGCAGAAAATCAAATCATTCACAAGAGAGTAGCAACAAGTTGTTAATATGTGTATTAACTCATTTGATTAAATCTAGAGACTAAGAACATGTTTCTATTCATGATTCCAACTCTATAACCCTAATCTCAGAACCAGAGCTATTGAAACTGAACCACAGCTATCAAACACTATTTGTTCTACGATAAAATGCAGAAGAATTTTACATGTCAATCATTCAAAGAGAGTAGTAGTAAGATGTTAATATGAATATCAACTAAGTTGATCAAATCTAGAGACTGGGAACATCTACTATGCATGATTCCAACTTCATAACTCTAATCTGAATCGAAGAAACCCATTTCATGAAATAAAAGAGAGAACTTTACGGTTTTGAGCTAAATGTCAATCATTCAAAGAGAGCAGTAACAAGTTGTTAGAGACTAAGAACAACTTCTATACACGATTTTCAACTCTATAACCCTAATCTCAGAACCAGAGCTACTGAAATTAGTAAAACCCATATCGATTTATCCAATTTCATGAAATAAAAGAAAGAACTTTACTGTTTTGAGCTGGCCAAAACGTTCTGAATCAGAGAGAAACTCCTTAAGCTTAGCCGTTCTAGGGTTATGAACCCACATAGTACCATCCATGATCTGAACACCATTTGCTTCACAAGCAGCAACAATCTTATCAAACTCAGCGACATTCATAGCCACAGGTTTCTCCAGAAGTATGTGTTTCCCTTTCTCGGCGGCGCGTATAGCCCACTCGACGTGGAGACTAGTGGGTAAAGGAACGTAGAGAGCATCAACCTCTGGATCTTCGAGAATCGATTCGTAAGAGCCGTGGATTTTTGTCGATTCAGGGTAGTTATTGGAGAGAGCGAAAGATTTGGCCTTTTCTAAGGAGCGGCTTGCGACGGCGACGATTTTGGCGTTTGGAGCTAGGTTGATCGCGCGAGAGACTTTTCTAGCGATATCGGCGCAACCCATAACTCCGATTCGGATTTGGGTTTCGGTGGCCATTGTTGTGGATGATGTTTCCGGCGGCAGATGAGAGACAGAGAGAGAGAGAGAGAGAGAGAGAGAGACAAAGATGTGTGGAGATTTAGGATAACAGACAAGAGAAGTTAATCGAAAGAAGAGACCACCTCGAATCGAGGACACAACAATTGGGAGTTTGTGCTTTTTTTTTTTTGACGTAATTGGGAGTTTGTGCTTTTGGTGGGAAGTTTGGTAAGAAACAAAACGAAACGTTGTTTTAATAATATAGACATATAGTGAGTTTTTGTTAGGAGATATGATTCTTAATTTAGAGATTAGTTTAAGATAAGTAATTCAGAATCTCAGATGTCCAAATCCTCTTATTCAAAAAGGCTCCTATTGATATCATATTAAAATTGGTAAAACGGTAGGAAAAAATAGAAATGTGGAATAATTTATTATGCAATTACAGAATATATTTTTAATATAATAAATAAATTATGCAGAATAATAAAATATAATTACAATTTTTATTATTATAATATATTCTATATATTTTTATGAAAATTAAAGTATCACAATTTAATATAATTAAAGTATTACAATTTAATTGAATTTCAGCTAAATTGTTTTGAATGATAGTCATATTGTTATGAATTTTTACAATTGGAGTTGTTGTATTTGGAGCATAATGTCACAGACTTGATATTTGAGATCAATTCCGTGCGGTCTTTGCCCCAACAAATAGACTAGGCAGCCTGACTCACAAGAAAACCCAACCCTTTTTAGACTAAACTTGAAAGAAAAAAGGAAAAATGTTTGAATAGCTCTCTTATTCAAGAAATGAGTGCGTGATTACAAATGAGGGATCCCACCCCTATTTATACAAAAACACCTCCAAGATGGATGGTGAGGATCAACTTGATCTAAGGGCTCATATTGAAGATATGACCTTAACTCCAAGATCTGCAACTAATAAGGACGGATTTGTAGGGATTTGGACGGATCTGTAGGGATTGATGGGTTGACTGAGCAGATTCTTTGGGATCCTCATAATTGCTATCAACCTTCTAGAAGCCCTTACAAAGCCAGCCATCGTGATAACCTCGAGTAGAGCCTTGCTGGTCCGGTTTAAATAGATGCTATGCAAAATGGGCCGTGACATTCTCCCCCACCTAATTCGGCAACGCCCTCGTTGTCGTGAAAGTCTTGTGTTGGTCTGTGAGTTGTCATAGTTCTTTCTCCGGTTCACATTTTGCTGCCCCTCGTCACCCCTTTTTTCCATCCGTTTGCGGGACTTCTTCAAACAAACCCGGGCAATGTTAGGATGATCATCCCATGTTCTGACCATCTTAACCACTTCTCGACCTCTTGACTTGACTATCGGTGTGACCAAGGTCTGCTGAGTTAACTCTAATAACTCCACGGGTTCTTTGGTTTCCCCTTTGTCTTGCTGACACAACAGGTAAGTCTTCCCCAACTCTTTGCCAGTGGTATCAGGGTTTAATCCTTCCCGATCCTGAGCCACGACCGTATCCAGGACATGACTGATCGCCGGAAGATCTGCATGACTGGAGGGAACTATGTGATGTGGTGGCTCGACTCCTACTTCCATCTCAATCTGATGAACTACCTCCCTCCTTGGTGGTAGCTCCTTGGGCAGCTCAGGTGGCATGATGTCTTTGTTCCACTGAAAGAGTGCCTTGATCATGGGTGAAGAGATACTTTCTTCCCCTATCCCATCATCCACTTTCTTTACTCCCTTAGTGAGTTGCATCGCCGAGAGCTGCCTGTTCATGTCTCCTTTCTCATTGGGTGACTTCACGGTTGGGATCATGCATACTGAACCCTTTTTAAGTATACAGACTATGTTAAGGGCAGGCATTGGGATCGCCGAGACTTGCCTCTGAAAGTCTAAACCCAACACTACCTTGAAGTCATCCATTTGCGCCACTGAGAAGTTCACCGGACCCTTCCAAGCTCCCACACTAAGCTTGACATCCCTGGCGACTCCCTGTAGTGGTTTGGCTTTGGCGTTCACTGCTTTCAGCCAACCCTCACCCTTGGTCCATGTGAGACCAAGTCTTCTTGCTTCCTCAACTGATATGAAATTATGGGTTGCGCCCGTGTCCACCATCGCTTGTGTTGGTTGCCCGTTAATGACGACTTCAACATACATCAATCCCTTACTTGTTACTTTGGACACTGGATTTGTCCTTAGGGCATTGAGCAGTTGAAGAGATCCCATTATCTCGACCTCCTTCTCTTGAGTTTTGGCCTCTCTTTGCTCAAGAAGGGCGGACAAAGAACCCAGTTTTGGGCACTCCCTTGCTGGGTGTGGTCCCTTGCACACATAACATCCGCTTCTCGGTACAAAAGTGCGCTTCTTCGCCTCGTACTCTCCACGCCTCGAATCTCTTCCCTGGTTCCGAGCCTCATACCCGTCACGCCTCGAGTCTCTTCCCTGGTTCCGAGTGTTAGACGGTGTCACCTGGTCTTGCTTCTCTTCCTCCAAAGGTCAAACCACTTTTTCTTTTCTCTTGAAGTCCTCTGTCTGGTTTTCCTCATAAAAATCAGAAAGAGATTCAGCCGCGGCAATGGCTTCGTCCACAGACTTCACCCCACGCTGCTGCAACTCCTGTTTAGTCCATCCTTGGAGCCCATCCACGAAATAAAACACCAAGTCTTGGTCGGACAGGTTTGGAATCTACAATGAGAGAGTAGTGAAATCCTTGACATACTCTCGAATTCTACCCCTCTCTCGAAGTTCCCTCAGCTTCCTCCGAGCCTCATAGACAACATTCTCCAGGTAGAACTGCCGTTTGAGTTCCTTCTTGAACTCCTCCCACGTGTCCATCCGGCATGTGCCCCTCTCAATGTCACTATGGCGCCTCCGCCACCACAGCATGGCCGTATCCGTAAGGTAGGATGTGGCCGCCTTGATCTTTGCCGACTCATCGGTAAGACCAAGATTATCAAAATACTGCTCCATTTGCCATAGGAAGTTCTCAACTTCCTTGGCATCCCTTGAGCCATCAAAACGGGAGGGTCTCGGGAAATCCACTCTTCCTGTCCCGGGGTTGTTGGTACCTCCATTGGCAACTGCTTTCTTGCACAATGCGAGATCTTCTTGCATCACCTCGATGCTCACCTTCAACGACTGGACCGCCCCCATCACTGTCTCCTCCAACCTGGTGAATCGCCCCTCGATCCCACCCAAGTCATTCTTGACTTCTGCCATCTCGTTGAACAGTGCGTTCTCGAGTTCAGAAGTCGAGTGTTCGACTCGCTCTAGTCGTTCACCCATATCGGTAATGGCTATCCCCATAGCCCCGACCTCATCACGGACCTTGCTCCTGTCGCGCTTCCTCCTGGTAATGTTCTCAAGGCCGTCTTGGTCTTCGCCTCCATTGGTACCCCTGAGAACATCCTCGGTGTTCGACATTGCTCGGCCTTTGAACGGAACCTGGCTCTGATACCACGTGTCACGGACTTGATATTTGGGATCAATTCCGTGCGGCCCTAGCCTCTCTTTGCCCCAACAAATAGACTAGGCAGCCTGACTCACAAGAAAACCCAACCCTTTTTAGACTAAACTTGAAAGAAAAAAGAAAAAATGTTTGAATAGCTCTCTTATTCAAGAAATGAGTGAGTGATTACAAATGAGGGATCCCACTCCTATTTATACAAAAACACCTCCAAGATGGATGGTGAGGATCAACTTGATCTAAGGGCTCATATTGAAGATATGGCCTTAACTCCAAGATCTGCAACTAATGAGGACGGATTTGTAGGGATTTGGACGGATCTGTAGGGATTGATGGGTTGACTGAGCAGATTCTTTGGGATCCTCATAATTGCTAATCAACCTTCTAGAAGCCCTTACAAAGCCAGCC
The DNA here is from genome assembly GCA_911865555.2 of Thlaspi arvense. NCBI lineage: Eukaryota > Viridiplantae > Streptophyta > Magnoliopsida > Brassicales > Brassicaceae > Thlaspi > Thlaspi arvense. The sequence continues at coordinate 50,257,885 of OU466862.2, forward strand.
ATCGTGATAACCTCGAGTAGAGCCTTGCTGGTCCGGTCCAGTTAGATGCTATGCAAAATGGGCCGTGACAATAAGCTGTTTATGTCCAAATCTTGTGAAAGCTGAGAGTTATTGGCGCCAACTGCTTGAGAAGAAGAACATTGATGTTGTTGAATGTAAGGGTCTCCATTGAACTGTTGTTGACATACATCATAGCCTTGTCTCATTGTTTGCTCCTTTTGGATCTGAACATATTTGATTTGATGCTCCTTGTAGTGGCTATGTGGATCAACTGTTTGAATATATTTGGTGGCTCTATTGAACAACATGTCTACTTTTTCCTGCAAAGCTTTCATCTCATGCATTGCTGTTTCATACTTCTCTTCAGCTGCCTTTGCATGTTGCTCAAACTCATCCACATAATCCCAATTGCTGAGCGTCATGTTCTCCACTAATATTCATTCTTCATCAACATCTTTGCCAAGGAAGTAGCCATTACTAGCTGTATCAAGAAGGATTCTTATTTTTGGTAGAACACCTCTATAGAGAGTGGAGAGAAGCATTTCCTTTGTAAAACCATGATGAGGGCATTGTTGAGTGAAGCCTCTAAATCTTTTCCAAGTATCTCCAAAGCTCTCACTAGACCATTGCTTGAAGTTTGAGATCTCATTCCTGAATTTGGCAGTTCTTGAGGGAGAGAAGAACTTGGTTAAGAAAACACCTTTGCATTGTTCCCAAGTGGTGATGCTGCCTTGTGCTATTTTCCCACATTTGAGCTCTATCACCAAGAGAGAATGGAACTAATCTGAGATTCAAACCATCATTTGAAACTCCACTAAGCTTTTTCATAGCACAAATCCTCTCAAAGTGATCCAAGTGTTCAAGAGGTTCTTGGTTAGGCAATCCAAAGAACTTCCTCTCTTGAATCATAGCAATCATGCTGCTCTTTATCTCATAGTGGTGAGTCTCCATATGTGAAAGAATACCTTGCCTTGAAGCATATCTTGATGGTATATCTGTAGCACCTATAGGTCTCAATGGTCTTTGAACCCAAGCTCCTTGTAAACCATGTGGACCTTGCTGTCCTTGTAAGCCTTGGATCTCTTGAAGACCTTGTGGACCTTGCAACCCAAAACCAGCAGCATACTGATGTTCCTCCATGCTTCAACAACTGATTTCTGCTGCTTCAAACCCAAAGTCCTTAACCTTGAACCTTAGTTGTAGTTGTAGACACTTAAGAGCAAGTGTTTTGGTATCTACAAAAGAAATTCTAGACCAAAAGAGAAATCAGTAACCAAAAACGAAAATAAGAAATGTTGATCTCAAGATTTCTACAAATCCTACTGAACAAAGCATTCCTTTATTGGCAACGGCACCAAATTGATGTAGGTTTTTGGCCTATCTTAATCCTCAACCCACATTAGTCATTGTAATATTGAGTTTATCAATCCAAAAGGGAAATATTGAAGCAGTAGGAATGCAATAGAGCTCTTAATTCAAGCAGATAGAAAGGGTTTAAGTGTCTAACAACCTAAATGATCAAATAGAAATGAAGCAAGCACCAAACTAAGAGTGAACAGCAAGCAAAACAACTAAAACATAAGCAAAAACAGAGCAATTTCGAAATGAACTAATAACAGAGGAAGGACAGGACTTGAGATGGGGTAATTGGTGTTAGGGAACTCTCAACTTAACCTATGGTGCTTACAAACTCACACAATGCTATTCCTTATGCATAGAATTCATTTATATGACTAATCCAATCTTTTGGCACTAATCTCTTTACTAATCATCAAATCAAGAACTAATTCTCATTAGTGAGATGACAAACAGAAAGCATTAAGACAATCTATCAATGCTATATTGCTAAATCACTCCCTAGACAGTTAATCTCTTGAGCTAGAACAAACAATTCTCTTGCAAATAAGTTCAGGCATTTCATCAAACACTTCGTGGGCATAAAATGATCCTAAGAAAGGAAATGGAAGAATTAACACTAAGCAACCATATATCAAACATCAAATTCCCTAAACCTAACCCATCTCAAATCCCTAAAAGTACTACTCACTAATCACCATTGAAACCATCAAATCAAAGAAATATATAGCTAATCATGATTAGAAATACTAAACAAGAAGGGAAATGCAAATCTCAACCAACGATTTAAAGTACAAAATGTGATTAAGAAACTAAAAAACTAAGGACTGCTGGATAATAGGATGATCCCATAAATTAGGGATTTTAAGTATTTATAGGAGTCTAAGTGGAGTGGCAAAATTGTAAATAAAATGTCTTCTGTCTAGGTCAACATCGATCATCCATGATCGATGTGGGTGCTCGGTGTGGATGGCATCGATCAGGTCTGCTCGATGTAGCTGATCGATGTGCTTCTCTGGTCCTTGACATCGATCAATCCTTGATCGATGTGCTTGATCGATGTGAAAGTCTTGTAGCTCCTGCCAGTTTACATCAATCAGTCTTGGTCGATGCTGGTGATCGATGTGAGTGTCATGTGGCTTGACATCGATCACCCATGATCGATGCCAGTGATCGATGTAGACTCTGTTTCTTCCTGCTCCTTTACATCGATCAATGTGGACATTGCAGTGATCGATGCTAGGCCAAATCTCTATTTTCTTGACTCCACTTGCTCCTCTTTGATTGGGTGAACTCTCTGGATCATTCCCACAACTTCTTCTTGACTTTAATGGCTCCTTAGGTACCTATAAACACCCTTTATGCAAATAAAAATGCAAACTACAACCTAAATGCAAGCTAAGTCTAAAAACAAAAAAGAATAGGACAAAAGCAAAGGAAAACATGTAAAAGAAGACTAAAACATGAACTAAATACAAGCTTATATGATGCAATTATGAGAGATATCAGTGACTTAATTCCTCAAGTCTAAAATCATATCATTGAAGCACTTAAAGTTATCAATCCATTTGGGAAAGATGAATCAAAGAAAATGCATGATTATCTATAAACTAAGCCAGACAAAGAAAGAGTTGTTTATGATTCTAACACCATATGTAGTTACTAAAAGGAAACAATACAATGAACAATGGTTCAAAGCAAGTGATCACAACTCTTAAACTAATCAAGAATATAGTAAAAAGCAGACCGAAACATAGCAAAACAGAGATGATCAAATGATTAACAAGAGGGTCTAGGATGATAATAATCAATCTAAGATGATCTTCAGCTTCTAACAAGATGTTCAAACAATCAATAAATGCATGGTCTTTTAACATAGAACTCTAAACATGTAAATCAATCCACTCTCATGACAATGATTCCTTTGAAAGCAACCTAACCAAGATCTAATTCTCATTAGTGATCAGGAAACAATCAAGCATCGAGAAACATTCATATTAAGCATATAAGCTACCTAGTCATCCATTCTCATGTGTAAGTATAAGCATATCCACTAAGAGGTTGGTTGAGGAATTTTAACAAACATTTTTGATGCAGAGAAACCCTAATTTCTAAAATCAGATGGGCAGTAAGATTCAAACATTAAGAACACCCAATAGTGAAGGATCTAACATCATCTACACCAAAGCATTAAGTGATAAACCTTGGATCAACCTAAATCTAACCAATCCTTAAACCCAAAATTGACTACTCACAAATCATGGTTGATATACAAAATCTAAGCAAGAGATTAGAGAAAACATAATCAAAAATAGTAGACACAAGATCAATAATTAGAAATGCAAACTTAGATTAAAAGCTCAAATTGTTGCTTACAAATTAGCAAAAATAGAAAATTGCTAAAAAACAAAAGAGAGAGAGAGAGAGAGAGAGGTTAGAGATAAGAATTTTGTTGCTAAAGATAAGATAAAGCATAATCTCAAAGATAAGATAAGTTTTTGGTGTAAATAGTCAAGGGTCAAAGTTTGGTCAACTCGGTCAAAGGTTGAATCTGAGCATTGACCAAAGTCAAATCTGCTTGGGAGGGGGGCTGACATCGGCTTGTTGCTCAATACAGGCAGGTTGATACGCTTTCTTGCCTTCTGATATCGAGTTCCTCGACACAAGTGTCAGATATTGGAAGCTCACAGAATACCAGTTTTTGCCTCTTCTTCTGTATCGGGGTAATGCCCGATACAGACGCCGATACGCCTTGGTGTCAAGCAGGTGCTCAACATGCAGTTCGATACAAACTCACGAAACTTCTTCAGCTCCTTTGAGTGCTCCTATTTGCTTCAGGTTGATCCTCAACTCCTCACATGTCCTCATTAACCTCATGAAGACCTGAAATACACTCCAAATGCAACAAAATATGCATTCTTAATCCCACTCTAAGTCTATTATGAATGCAAATGAGACACTTTGGACTATAAAATGGATGAAATAGTATGAAAAACTATACTAAATGAAATCTTAAATGATGTAATTATGCAAGCTATCAACACTCCCAAACTTGCCTTTTGCTTACCCTCAAGCAAACAAGGACAACAAGGGAATAAGGTTTGAAAATGGGAGTTTATAGCCTAAAATGTCAAAGGAAGAAATAAGTTCAATGTCAAATTTAACAATTTTAAGATGCATATGATTTTGTTCTACTCTACAAATCTAGCCACATTCATCACAAACAATAACAAGTACTCAAGTCTTAGCCTACACAAACAATCACATCAATCAATCGTTTTAACATTCAACTAGGTGATCGACCGCACCTTGTGCGGACTATAAAATATTTTATATGTTCAATATATATGATTAATATTATATTTTAAAGATGTTTTATTTATATATGATTAAATATGTATTAATAATATAAAATAAAAATAGTAGTAAAAAACAATATAAAATAAAAATAAATCAACTGAAAAATGTTATAGATTTCAATAGAAATTGAAGATAACAAAAATATTAACCAATATTTTAAAATACTTCCTTAGATAAAAATGGGTTTTACCATCTTTACTTATTCTAAGAGCAGTGAGTTGGTTGATACGCACGAATGTAAATAAAAAATATAAATTGACTAATAACTAAAATTAAAGTTGGACTGTAATCAAGGTTAATAAAATGTATGCACGACAAGTTTCCATGCGACTTTAATTTTTACATAATTAATATTTATATCTACATGCATATTTGTGAAAAATTAAAATATGCTTTTTATGTGTTAAAAGAAAATAAAAAAATACATATTTTGTAATATATATTTTTATAATATATATGGTTGATTTTTTTTATAAAAAATATAACATTTATGCATGTAGATATGTGTTAGAATTAAGTGAATTGTAGTATTTACGTGTTGGTTAGTTTTTTTGATATTTTCCATAAACATTATATTTTGACACGATACAGTTTTTGGTGTTTAACAAAAATCATAAAAACCGTTTCTATCGTTTTGTATTTAATAAAACTTTTTATTTTCAGTATTTTATGATATATAATTTCTCAATAAAAATTATAATTAACATTCATTATAAAAAATTTCATTGAAAATTGTATGAATTTAATTACTAATTTCTTTATTGATCGGCCGGTGTATTGTTGATGAGCGGTCACTGAAAATGCTAATAAATTGATAGACAATTAAATGTAATTGACTGTATTTAATAAATCGATTGGGCAGTTTATTAGTTTTCTATATTTAGCACCATATCTATATCACTAAATGAATTATTGACTGTATGGAAATGTTTTAAAAATTTGTATCGAAATCTATATCACAAAATGATCACCTATAAAACAAATTTTCAAAACATATATATCACTAAAATATTGACTGTATCGAAATCTATATCACTAAATGAATTATTTACTATGGCATCCTACTTTTCGGAAACCATAAAATCCAGTATTGAGATTTGATAGAAACCTGCAATTTTCGGTGATGCAACCAACGACGATCCCCTGAAGAAAAAAACAGAGCAAAGTCGCGATTTTTAGAATCTGAGAAACTTTAATGGGTACACTTGAGAGAGACGATGGATTGCAAAATTTTACATTTCCGTTTGGTTTTCACAGATCGCAGAAATGGAGTCACGAACATCGGTCCAAGCAACGACTCTCTGTTCTGATAAACCCCAGATTGGAGCTTGTCCTTAGAAGCTGAAAGAAGCAACTGTGAAAAAAAAAACAAAAGACAGATTCATAAGCAATAGAGCAAGAAATGTCAAAGACAAGAACAGAGATTTGCTTTAACAAACGAAACTCACATTTGAGTCTGAATACCATGCTAAGTTGAAGACATCTCCGTTGTGACCATAAAGGTCTTGAAATGGTGTTTCTTCAATATGAAAAGCTTTCTTAGGGAACAGAACCAATACTTCTTGTTGGCTAAATGGAGAATCCAATAGTGTGACTATCAGGACTAAACTTCATCACCCAACTTTAATCTTCGCCTCATGTCGCTAAGAACTTACCATCAGGACTAAACTTCATCACCAAAAGTTTCCCTCAACGTAACTCTCATTGATACTCTTCACTTTCACTTTACTCATCATCGCTTCTTCTTTAGACTTGTATTCGAAATCTTTACCCTTTTCTCCTACGAAGCACTCGAACAACCATTTCTTCGCACTCATCTTCTTGCTGAAACTCAGAGATGGGCTCGAAGAAGCTATACTCGAGTTTGGCTCTGAGTCATTCTCTTCTTCTAATTCCTCATCAGACATTGAGTTTGTTGATCCGTGTATTAACTCAGACCCCATGTATTATTGATAGAATTACTCGGTTTTGTTTTCTAATTCTAAGGGATGAACAATTTTCCATTTTTAGATCTAAAATACCAAGTCACATTTCCAGGTCACTATTCCAGGCCAGCATTATATTGCACACATCAGCAATTTTCAGTAAAGGTGCTTGTCAAATAATAGTTAGGATTAAGTGTAACCATGTGAATCATGCTTATGCAAATCAGGTGCTTTCATTTGGCTAAAGGTAAGGTTATGAGACTATGATGATCTCATTAAAAATATAAATGGTTAAATGAATGTGCAAGGGATCTCTCGTGATTCTAGAGTGAGTTTTGGTAAAATGCTAAAGATAAAGAACAACTAATGCATACAAAGGTAAACTCCCATCTATCCAAGTCCCATAAATGATCCTAAACTCTTATCTTTCTACCCATGAACACATCATATTCTACCATGTCTTGTGATTCGTCATTCTTCTTTCTCCCTTGGAGCTTCTTTTGAGGATACATCTTCCTCTTTGAATCTTCTTGGTGGTTGGATTCTTGGTTTGTATGGGCTCTTCTTTACTTTGCTGGTGCTTCTCATCTGTTGGATGTGTATTGAACTCTGATTTGTATACTTTCTTCTTTGTACTTTGCCCTCTTTGATTTACATAGTCAACTCTCCTAATGTAACTTGCATTGCACTCTTTCTCCCTTGCTTTCTTTCCTTCTTTGTTTTCTCTTGAAAACCCCAAAATAAAACCCATCTCGTTGATACCCATAATCTAGCTCTAAAAATGCAGAGCTAGTTCTATATGGAAGTCTTCCCAATGTAGATCTAAATCCCAATACTTTTTACTAAGCTTATCTATGGCAAAAGGCCTTTCAATCTCACAAATTATTCAATGGTTTGAAAGAAGGTTATGGTTAAGGGTGAAGAGTTCTATTTGGACTAACAAGAGTGGTAAAAAAGAAAAAGAAAGTCCAAGTATGTATATGAGTATCCATGAAAAACAATTTTTAATGCACAAGACATGATAATTAACAAGTCAAGATTATGGGTCAAATAAATAAGGACTGAAATCAGATCATGTAATCTTCAACTAGACAAGAGTGACAATGCAAATAATTCTAAATGTGATTCAACTTTCAGTTCAAACTAGATCACAAGCATCAAATAATTAATAACTAGGGAATTGAACACAATTTCGAACTTTAACATTATGCTAGGTAATCATCATTACTCCATATGCATATGAATGCAACCTATATGAAATACATACTAGACTCAATCCTAAGCAAATGAATTAATACAAATACATGAATTGTTTTGTAATTTTTCAAAATTTTAAGGTTTTTCTATGTCTTAAGTGAATGCATGAAATGCTAAATGTATACATAATGTAATAAGAAAACAAAACACAACATGAGATGCTTTCTCCCCCAAACTTAAATCACACACATTCCTATGTGTGAGAAAAAAGTGGAAGAGAGTGAAACAAAATATATATGCAAAACAAAAAATGGTATTTACAATGGTAGGAGGAGTGTACCTTAGAATTTCTGAGAGGAGGATGATGAAGTGGTGTCCATAGAGTAGGACATGTTGCTGGAGAGGGAGGGTGGGGAATGAGTTGCACTCCTCTTCCTGTTGCGCCTCTCATGACAAGAAGCTCTTGGAGGATCTACATGCTCCCTTAGCCTTGGTGCTTCCCTAAAGGAGTGACTCCTTTCAGCGCCTAGCGAGGGGTTTTCACTGTCCTCAAAAAACTTCTCTTAAGCCCTTGAAGTTACACCAGAAGGGTTTGTCAAATTCTTGATTTACTTCTTCATCCCCTTTACTATTTTGACAAGTTTCTTAATTGTCTTGTCTTGCCACTTGTTCCATCTTTGGAGAAGCTTGAGTTGCTTGTGAGTTTCTCTATTCACTTCACTTGAGATGGGCTTCTCATAAGGGCTGAAGTAGTACATTTGGTTTCCATATAGTATATCATGCGCCTCTGTAATTTCTTCTTCAATTCGTGGTTGCTCAGCAAAAGTCTCCACAAGCTCATTCTCTTGAGGCATGAAGATAATGTGGCTTGTAACTCTGAAAGTCGTGTTGTGGGGATTGGGGAAAAGCATCATCTTCTTTGTCTTAAAATCATTATTGAACTGATAGACCAGCTTCTCCTCCATGGTTCCCACAAAGTACCTAATTTGAAGAGGTAGGATCTATCAATGAACTCAGGTGGATGTGGAGACTCTTTCAATGGGATAGAAATAGCTTCCAAGATAGGTGTAATGAGACCTCCAAAAGCGATTTGAGGGCTAGTGTCTGTAGCTGCTCCAATCCAATGCTTGTAGTGAAGAAATCTCTTGAGAAGAATGCTTAGTGTCCCAAATCCTGCTAGCTCTCCAAGTTTCCTTTCTCTACCACTAGTCTCCATTAGAACATTTCTCAAACCAATGCACAACAAGGACATCTCATCATCAATCACCATTCCTCTCAAAGAATGTGTGAGCTAGCACCTTGTGTGCATACCTCAAAACAGGGTGGTGGATTAAAGAGATCTTCACTGAACCAGGTTTGTAGCTCCCCACGCTTATGTCTCCCCACACTCTATCATGCTCCTTCTCAGCAAACTTCACCACTGTGTGCCTTGTTCTTCCTCTACTAAGCCCAAATATCTCATTGAGCTGGTTGAAACCCATGTGGAAGACTGTTCTGGCCACCTTGAACTTGATATAACCATCCATATAGCTCTTATTACCAGCTTATGTGGGCTTGTAGAAGTGCACCTCCAAGGAAGAGATGAATTGACAAGTAGCCAACTTGTAGAGAGGGGTAGACCATGGTCAAGAACTTCTCCAAACCCATGTACTTGAAGAGCTGACTGATATCCTCATGAAGCTCCAAGCTATGCAACAGTTGCATATCAGCATATTTAGTTCCCTTGAACTTCATATTAAGAGCCCTCCTTAAGGGCTCATCTTCTGAAATTGGATCCTTAGGTGCTTGAGCCAATGGTGCTTGAGCTGGATCATTTCCCTTTTTGCTTCTCTTTTCAAGCTGCTCTTCAAGACTAGATTCACTATCATGCAACACTGGGGGTTTCACTCTAGCTCTTGCAGCTCTTCAGCTCTCTCGTTGGCTCGTTGAGCTTTGGATTTTCCCATTTATACAAAAGGGAAAACACTTACACAACTAAAAGCACAATGAAAACATCTTTAAAGCAAGATTATATGTTGTATATGAGGCACCTATTCACTAATAAACAAGTCCATTAAGCAACAACAACAGCATGGAAACACAAAAACTCAACTCATTGCTCAACACTTAGCAAAAATCTCAAAAATTCCCAAATTTTCAAAGTGGTTCAAAGCCAAAATTGACAACCAAACTTATTCAAGAAAGGTGATAGCAACTTATTGGAATTGGAAGCATCTAATAAGTTTCAAGAGATTAATTGCAAATTTTCACTCAAAAAGTATTCATGCACAAAAATTTCCAAAAATTTCTCATTCAATCACCAACAAGGTTTGCTAACAATCATAACCATCACAAGATCATTATAACAATCAAAACCCAATGATTTCCCTTCTAATTCTACTATTCTACCAAGTTTTTCTAAAAAATCCACGATTGGAGATGGTGAAGAAAATTTAAAATTTTCAGAGACTTACCTTGGATGATTGATGAATGGAAGCTTGAAAGCAGGTGAATAATAAGACAGCTTGCATTGAAACGAATTTGTGGGGCTTTGAATAAAGAAATTTGAGTGAGAGATGAGGGAGTTATGCTTGGAGGCGATTTTGGGAGATAAAAGAGGAGGTGTATCGGGGTAGTAGCGTGGTTTTAAAGAGATAAAAGTCAGGTCAACACAATTAGAAGAGAGTTGACTTGCCTAGTTTTAGAGTTTGTATCGGACAACACTTCGATATGGACCTTGATTTGAAAGAAAAAAATGTGTCTGATATCGGGTGTTTGCCCGATACAAACAGCCGATATCGGGTTGGAGCAGAATGCCTGTTTTTGCTGGTGCTTCATTATCGATGTACTGCTCGATATGCACCACGACATGACTCAAATATCGGACAGATGTCCGATGTGGACCTCGACACAGATTGCACAAACTTTTCCTTGGACTATCTTCTTCCTCCTTGACTATCTACTTAGCAAACCTGATACACACATCACTGAAACAGAAAAATTAAAAGTAAAAGCAAGTATATAAAAGGATAACATGGGATTGCCTCCCAAGAACGCTTGTTTTACATCTCTAATCTTGATGTTTTACCCCATTCTTCTAGTTAGGGAAAAGAGGAGTTAGAGAACTCCTTGCTGATCCTAATGGAAGAGTAGTAGTGGGTGATGGTAGAAAATGCTTCTCCAAATGGGCAAAGTGTGCTCCTTCTGAACTAACATTGTCCCCATGGAAGCCTTGGATGGTATTGATTGTCTTGACAAGTGAAAAGAGTTGAGTTTTGCCTTTACACTTGACCTTGTACACCAATTTTTCATCAGTTGAGTCTAGCAGCTGCAAGCTTAAGTCATCAAAGAGAAAATTTAGCTTAGCCTCACTCTCTTTTGCTTCCTTTGGGATCTCCTTGGGCTCTTCCTCCTTTAGTGTAGGTTGTGGCTTTTCAAGCAGTATAGGGTGGCAGCATCAATCAAAGCCTATCCCATCATATTCATTGATGAAAGGCCAATTATCAGCTTATCCTTGTATTGCTTCAACCTCCAATGAGTAAGCGTGCTCTTCAACTCCACACTTTACTCCATTTGTATCAAACTTGAGCACTTCATCATCACTTAGCTTTAACTCAATCTAGCCCTTCTTCATATCAAACACTACTCCAGCTGAAGCCAAGAATGGTTTATCCAAGATGATTGGGTTCTTGATTTCACCTTCTAAGTCTAGTACCACAAAATCAGTTGGTATTTTTACATTTCCTATCATAACATAACAGGCATGTCCACTAGCAAACCATCTGGACTTCTCCTTGTTCCATCAGCTAAGACAAGAGAGATCTCACTCTCCTTAAAACTTTTAAAGCCTAAATCCTTGGCAATTGAGAGAGGCATCAGGTTTATGCTGGCTCCAAGATCACACAAACAGCTTTTGAATAGAGACCCTCTAACTGTACAAGGTAGAGTGAAGCATCCAGGATCTCCAAGCTTCTTGGTGACAAGAGTATTTGTAGCCTCTTGTGGTGCAACTTCAGGAGTGGGCAGTTCTTCTTTACTCAACTCTCTTGCTTCAGCTATAAGTTTATCTTTGAGAGCTATTATACTAGGAGGCAGCTTTTGTGGTTCCTTGAGAATCTGGAAATTCTTCTCAACCTTCTTCATAGATTCAAGAAACAAAGCTTTCTGTTATGCTATAATCTCTTTTTTAAACCTCCCTGGAAATGGAAGAGTATGTTTGTAAGGTGGATGAGGTATGTAGGGAGCTGCTTTCTCTTTAGTGATCAGGAGTTCAATGTCCTCATTGACAACAACAGGCTTGACAGAGTAAGGAGAGACATAGTCATCACCATAGAAAAGGTTTTTTAGCTCAACAATAACATCATCATTATCTGCTTGACTTGGCATTGCAACACATGAGATGACATTGTAGAATTCTTTTGGATTAGCTTCAGACTTTCCAGGGAGCTGGCTTTGAGACTTTGAGGTAGTGGTAATGCCCTTGTTATTCTCTAAATCTTGATTCTAGTGTTCAGGTTGTCAATCTTGGTAGAAAGTTTTCCATATTGGATGTCTATCTTGTTGTGTACATTAATAAACTTCTTGGCCATGTCCATAGTTTGTGTTGCTTGGCCTTTAGAAGATGGTGTAAAATCCCTTTGATCTCAGAATCTTGGGAAATGGAGCTAGAGGCTTGTCCTTGTGGTGCAAAACCTGGAGGAGTAAAGGCAGGCTTGGGCTGAAAGCTGTTCTGATTCCTTTGATAGCTGTTCTTGGAAGCAAAGCCTTGTTGTTGGTTGTAGGGAACAAAAGGCTCCTGCTGCATGTCTTGGACTTGAGGAGGGTAAATCTGATCTTGAAGATTAGCAACATTCTTGCTTCTGTAGGACAAGTTAGGGTTCCTAGAGTTATTGAACTTGTTGTATCCTCCCCCCCCCCCCCCCCCCCCCCCCCCCCCCCCCCCCCCCCCCCCCAAGTAATTAACTTCCTCAATGTGAATCTCTTCGTCCTCTTGGTTCTGAACATATTCACTAACAAAGTGGACCTCCTTTTGTTTCACTTGGAGAAGTTTTTCAAGCTTCTCATTGAGTGCTCCTCCTTGAAATTCCTAGGTGCCATGTCAAAATCTTCACCATAATTGCCAGCACTTTGAGCTAAATTCTCCACAAGTTCAAGACCTTCTTCTACTTCCTTCCCAATGAAGTTGCCATTACTTGTTGTGTCCAACAGCATATCTGATCTTGGGAAACACACCTCTGTAGAGAGTAGAAAGCAAATACTCACTAGAAAATTCATGATGGGGGCATTGTAGAGTATACCCCTTGAATCTTTTCCAAGCCTCACAGAAACTTTCTTGAGACCCTTGAGTGAAACCTGGGATCAGATCCTCAACCTAGCAATCAAGGAATTAGAGAAGAATTTTGCCAAGAAGGCTTGCTTACACTACTCTTAAGATGTGATGTAACCCTGTGGTAAGTTCTTTCCCACAAATGTGCCTTGTCACCCAAAGAGAAAGGGAACAACCTGAGCTTAAAACCATCTTCAGAAACACCATTGATTTTGGTCATGGAACAGATCATGTCAAGCTGATCAAGATGATCTAGTGGATCTTCTAAAAGGCAGTCCATGAAACTTGTTACCTTGGACCATGGAAATCAAGCTGCTCTTAATCTCAAAGTTGTTATTAGCCACATGAGGAGCGATGATACCATGTCTTGTGGCATGAGTGTTAGGTGCATCTCATGAGCCAATGACTCTAGCTGGTCTAGGAGGATGGATAGAAGCTCTTCCATTTGCTCCTGGAGCAACAGCTAAGCCTTGAGGTCTTTGAGGCCCCTGAATTCCTTGTGGTCCTTGTGCACCAACAACAGCCTGTGGATCATTCATGTTGACTACCCTTGCTCTGTTTCTTCTTACAAGTCTGTCTATGTTATCTAAAAGTGGCAGGAGATGATCTGATCCTTGTGGTCTCAGATTCATAAACCTGATAGGACAAAGTCAAAGCAAAACCAATAAGTGACTAAGTAAAATAAGAACCTAGTCTCACAGAAAATAAAAATCTCTAAAATCAAACATCCCAAAAGGAAACATCTCCAAATTGATATAAGTGTTTTACCCACTTGTGACTCAATTCTTCAAGTCTAAAATCATGTCATAGAAGCACTTAAGGTTATCAATCCATTTAGGGAAGATGAATTAAAGAGAATGCATGATTATCTATAAGCTAAGTCAGGCAAAGAAAGAGTTGTTTATGATTTTAACACCCTATGTAATTACCAAAATGAAACAGGACAATGAGCAATGATTCAAAGGAAGTGATCACAACTCTTAAACTAATCAAAAACAGAGTAAATAACAGAGTGAAACATATCAAAACAGATATGATCAAATGATTAACAAGAGGGTCTAGGATGAGAATAATCAACCTAAGATGATCATCAGCTTCTAACAAGATGTTCAAACAATCAATGAATGCATGATTCTTTAGAATAGAAATCTAAACATGTAAATCAATCCACTCTCATGACAATGATTCCTTTGAAAGCAACCTAACCAAGATCTAATTCTCATTAGTGATCACGAAACAATCAAGAATGAAGAAACAGCCATATTGAGCCAATAAGCTCCCTAGTCATCCATTCTCATGTGTAAAGATAAGAAAATCCACTAAGAGTTTGGTTCAGGCATTTCAATAAACACTTTTGTTACAAATAAACTCTAATTTCGAAAATCAGATGATCAGTAAGATTCAAGCATTAAGAACACCCAATAATGAAGGAACTAACATCATCTACACCTAAACATCAAGTTGTAAGCCTTGGATCATCCTAATTCTAACCCATCCTTAAACCCAGAAATGACTACTCACAAATCATGATTGATATATCAAAATCTAAGCAAGAGATTAGGGAAAACATAATCAAAAGCAGTAGACATAAGATCATAAGCAGGAAATGAAAACTTAGATTTAAAACTTAAATTGTTGCTTACAAAATACCAAAAAATCAGAAAATTGCTCAAGAACAAGAGAGAGGGAGAGATTACAGATAAGGTTTTTGTTGCTAAAGATAAGATAAAGCATAATCTCAAAGATAAGATAAGTTTTTGGCTTAAATAGTCAAGGGTCAAAGCTTGGCCAACTCGGTCAAATGTTGAATCCGAGCGTTGACCAAAGTCAAATATGCTTCGGAAGGGGGCTGACATCGACTTGTTTCTCGATACAGGCAGGTCGATACGCTTTCTTGCCTTCTGGTATTGGGTTCCTCCTCGACACAAGTGCCCGATATTGGAAGCTCACAGAACACCGGTTTTCGCCTCTTCTTCTGTATCGGGGTAATGGCCGATACAGACGCCGATATGTCTTGGTGTCTAGCAGGTGCTTGACATGCAGTCTGATACATACTTGTGAAACTTCTTCAACTCCTTTGAGTGCTCCTCATTTCTTCAGCTTAATCCTCAACTCCTCACATGTCCTCCTTAGCCTCAAAAGACCTGAAATACACTATAAATGCAACAAAATATGCATTCCTAATCCTAATACACTCGAAGTCTATTATGAATGCAAATGGGACACTTTGTGTTATAAAATGGATGAAATGGTATAAAAAACTATACTTATTAAATGAAGCCTAAAATGATGTAATTATGCAAGCTATCATTGATAAGCTTGGAAAAATTGATCATTTGCATCCAAATCAATGGTCATAGGGAATTAAGCTCTATAAGATTTAATCTCCTGCTATTCTTCAGTAATTCAGTGGTAGAGCGGTCCGCTGTTAACTGGTCGGTCATTTTTGTTCTCGACTAATGAAGCCCATGCAAGATCCACCTCATGAGGTTCTACTTCACCATGACTCGATTAAAACTAACATTCTATTTCATCATGACTCGACTATCACTTCATCGTCCACACTAGCGATGTTAAAATTGGTGACCCATGCCTATTTAGACCTTGCCCATTAAAACTCTGCCCATTTATGATCCTACTCATTTAGGTTTGTTTAACTTTATGACTTGTTTAGATTCTGCTTATTCAAAGTGGTTTAAACCTATTTACCATATTTAAGATTCTGCCCATTTCTTTTGTTTTTTTTTCATTCTCAAAATCAGCTGTAGCAATATTCTCAAAACGAGTTTAAGTTTTCGTTCTCAAAACAAGCTTATGTTTACACACTTTTCAAATTATGCTATGATTCTTGAATCTTCTGTTCTTGGAACTTACCATCTGCAAAACAAGCAACATATATACTTCACATAAGTAATTATGACCTAATCTACATTAATATATGACTGAAAGCTGGCTAAAATATACCATCATGTACTGAGCCATCGATTTCTCTCACATTTACGTGAGCCCTGCTTTTTGTTAATCAGGTTTGTTCTATCTACAAGCTTATCTTCTAGAAAAACTGATCTGATTCATTTTTCAGATCCAATATTAGCACAAGCAGAGCCAGCCCTGACATTCTGAAGGCCGTAAGCCCAAATCAAAAATAGGCTGGTTTAGTTTATTTTTTAAAAAATTATACATAGATGTGGTTCGAACTCTTGAGCTACACATCAAAAATGAGTAACTACTGCCACTAGACTAAAACGATGTTTTGTAAATTATGGGGCCAAAATTTAATATATACAAACAGGGCCGCAAGCATGGGATTAGCCTGCTTGGGCTCAGGACCGGCACTGAGCACTAGGTAATTTACCTTAAAGCGGACCCTGAGATCTGATCCTCTTGCCTTGCAAGCTGCAAAACAAATAACAATTGAAACCATTTAAATTGATAATCATGCATCATTCCAAAATCCCATAACAGCAAGCTAAATAAAAACTAAGAAAGAACAGAACATAAGCATAAAAGCACAAATAAGCCAATACTTGGTAACAAGTGTGTAAAGCACTTACCATCGCACCATATACACTTACAATTGTTCTCACATGCTTGAATCTTCTGTTGAGCTATTCCTCGTGGTCTTTATATTCAGCATAACCGCGTAGCTAAATGCGAATGCAGAATAAAGCTTGAACGTTCTTTGCGAGCAATCGGTTTCTGTATGGAATCAAGATCCAACCTCCAATGCTGAAAGCTGATTCTAATGCTACTGTAGTAACTGAAATGGTGAGAAAATCACGTGTCATGTCAGTTCCAAGTTTGGAAAATAATTTCTTGCTAGCCTCAGCTAATCTAAATAGATATCCAAATGTGTCTTTGTGTTGTCCACTCCAGCTTTAATGCTTCTTTCTAACTCATAGAGGTCCTGTAAATAAATATATTAGGTTTACAAATTAGCAATAAAGATTCATATCAAATTAGCAATAACAATAACACAATTATAATAATGTCAAGGGTTGTTCAGGCGATACTTACAATATCAAAATTATCTTCAAGTGGAGATTTACTAACTATCTCATGTGGAGCTGGTGTAGCTGAAGCACCTGAATATTTTGCCAAATTCGTGGTTTGATACTCTATATATAGCATCTTCAAATTTTCTTTAAGTTCTTCAATTTTTGCAGCAGCCGTAAAGAGATCCACATATTCATAAACTTTCTCAAGCATCTGCATTTTCAGCATAGGATCTAAAACAGCTCACATAGCCAAAATGATATAGTAATCCTCCCAGTATTTATCAAATTTTACTTATATAATCTGAAGCATTTCTTTTATTTCAACATCATAACATTTAGGGTTTTCTGCAAATTAACCCTCTAAGTGGTTTTTTTTTGTTTTTCTGCAATTTAACCGCCAACTTATAAAGTTTTACAAAACAACCCTCGACTTCTCAAAAATGCAGGTCAAACCTTCAGGTTTTTTTTGGGTTTTCTGCAATTTAACCCGCCAACTTATAAAGTTTTACAAAACAACCCTCGACTTCTCAAAAATGCAGGTCAAACCTTCACCTCCCGGTCAACCCGCAATATAGTCCACATGTGTATCGATGACGTGGCATTTATAAACATCGTTTGGAAATCAAACAGAATATAAAACGCTGCGTACAGATAATTAAAAACGGGATGAAAGTTGTTTTTAATGTCGTTTTAACGACATAAAACGACATGTTGTTCGTGGTTGTCATTAATTAGAAGAGAAAATCGAATTGGGAACAAAATTAAAATTAGGGTTCATTGTGGCTATGAGAAATGGTTTCTCAGGTCGATGATCCAAAAGTTTGATTAGAGTAGATATCAGGATTCCAATTCAATTTGAGTAGGTTCATTCGAGCTTTCGTCTTCGATTTGAGTAGTTCATTCGAGTTTAGGGATTTTCCGGGATTTATTTGAGGAGTTTCGTCGAGCTCTGATGTTTGGAAGAGAGAACTTAATTTTCTGGAAAAGATTCGTTTGGAGTCGTGGTGCATTTGAGATCCAGCGAATATGAGGTAACATTTTCTAAATCTATTTCGCTTCTCTCATTTCTTAGAATTAGATTCGTAGTTAGGTATTGTTGTTTCTATGTGATTAATAGCTTGGGTTATCTGCGATACTTACAGTTTTGATCTCTTCTTTCATATTGGTGACTACTGGTCTAGAGACGGATCTTACATTGGTAGAGAAACAAGGGTTGTAAGTAGAATGTTGGCTGATGGTTTCAGTTTGAGGTCCATTGAGATGTTAGTAGTTGAAGCAATGGGCTCTGGAGACAACATGAAGAAAGTATCTTGGATTCCACCAGATGATGAGAGTCAACAGAGAGTGGACATTGATGACAATGAGGTCTTAGGAAGCGGTTTCTTATGCTCTTGGATCAGGTGCTTTGACATTGTTTATTGTTAGGGAAGATGATCCGTAATTGATGATTCACAGTGGTGATGGAGTTGGCGTGTCACCTTTCGAGGATAATGGTGATAATGCAAATGGTGCTAGTGATAATAGTGATGATAATTCTGATGAAAGCAGTGAGAGCAGTTCTGATGAAAGCAGTCATAGTGATGGTGGTTGTGATATCGTAGCTCAGAATGAGGATGCATCTGAGGCTGAGAGAGAGATATAAGATGATGCAAATAGTGATAGTGGTGGTGCTCGTAAGACCATAAATAAGAGCAAGTATAAGGCATTTGCGCTTGGGCAGTGTTATTCTACAATTCAGTCTTTCAAGAATGCTATTACAAAGTATATAGTGAAGAAGAAGTATGATATATCATACTACAAATTGGATAGCAAAAGAGTTGCTGCTGTTTGTTGTAAACGAGCATGTCCTTGGAGGATTTGTGAATCGATCAATAGCACTAGCAGTATGGTTGTGGTAAGAGCTTTACAAGAACAGTATGATTTCACATGGCAAGGTAAAGTGTCTCTGCTTACTAACGCACGCATAGCAGATATCTATAAGGAAGAGTTTAAAGATAATCCACATTTTTCAGCAAATCAACTACAAGTTAGGAAGGAAGTGCACTACAAGACCAAATGCATCAACGCTTTTGTGCCTAAAACATCAAAGAAACCACGAGAGAGGCCAAGAATTCACCCACCTATAATAGAGATCACAACATCATCCCAAGTGCAAAGTTTGCCTTATCAAGTTTCAAGTCAGCCTACTGAACGCCTTCGAAGACAACAACTTGAACGCCCTACAAGTATTTCACAAGCTCTGCCAAAGCGAAGACTTGGAAGGCCATGCAGAGATTGGTTTGGGGCTGCCTCATCTTCACAAAAAGCTTATAGGAAGGAAGAACCTTCTTATGACACAGCATTTATACAGATATTGAGAGTATGTATTCAGCTTGTCTTATATGCTGGTTTTGTGTGCTTGTTTGCTTGTTTGCTGATTCGGTTTATGTTTGTTTGTAGGAAAGATATGAACTTTTCACAAGTTGTTTAACCAGTGATGACTATATATCAGTTAGATCATGTGTGACAGATACAAGTGATAATACAATCCTACCAAGTCACCTTTATGCAGCAAGAGAACGCAAGAATATGGCTGCACGTGGTCATGGGAAGAAGAAGTGATCTGTTTTGTTTCTGTTTTTCTGTTTTGTGTTGACATTTTAGTGCTTTTACGATGCTTTGTGACACCAAGACTGTCGCACTTCTGTTTGTGTTTTAGTTCTTGAATGCTTTGTGATAATACTTTGGTTCTTTTAAGACAATGTTTTTGGGTTTTAAGACAATGTCATTATAATGCTTCTTTGTTTTGTGTCACATACTTTGAACCAAATTCCAGTAGTTAAATACATGATTAAACGGATTACACACAACTGCAAAATCGAACCATTTTATACACATCTGATTTTACATAACCAGCTTAGCTTAAACAATAGACAATATAGACTAACATACTAGATTAGATTAAATAGATCCTTACAAAAAGACATCACAAGATAATGTTTGGTCTTTAAATAGAATAACAGAATGTCATTACCGATTACAAGCTAACATGATGTCATTATCGGTTACCAATTACAAGCTAACATTACTGATTACTTGAACCACATCATAATCAGAACAAGAAGAACAATGACTGCACCAACCACAATCTGCATCTTCAAGCTGGTTGTTATACAATTTTCTTTCTTCTTCATCTCCTCAACCAACACCTCCAGCTTTGCAATCTTCTCCTCACTCTGTTTCTGCTTCTGCTGAAGCTGATTAATTTCTATCGTAGCCTCAAAGAAGTCGTTAAGGAAAGTGACTACCTCTAACTTCTCTGCTACTAGTCCATAATCGGACTGAATGGGAGCCAGCTCCTCCATGACTCTCTCATCCCATCACTTCTAAATATGACATTCTCCATCTCCTACGTTTGGACAAGTGAAAAACCTCCTTCCCGGGTCCATGCTGGAATGGCAAGTGTCAACAATTGCTCGAGCTCCGTAATAGCACTCCTTAAGGATTCTATATTCCTTTATTGGGTTTACATTCCGAGCCAATCTCGTCCCACCATCTGAATCGCTACCGCTATCACTTGAAGGTTGACTGTAGCTCTGAATGACCATCTCTATTCAAAAAATCGCAACAATCTCTGTCAATAAACAAGACAATATTTGTGAATCAAACTATTGTATGCAGAGCATTTTATCATCACCACGAAATCCAGAACATCTCTATTTCAGTCTTCGAACTATCATCTAACAAAGACCTGATGAACTAGAGAAGCAAAAAAAAAAAAAATCGAGTTCAACAATTCACATTCCACTAGCACATATTCCAGATCCTTTGATCAACTAGAGAAGAAAATAACCAGCTTCGAACTTTCTAAAAAAATCAACACGAACCCTAATTTCCTAATTCTGTCTGAATTTATTCTTTCCCAAAAGTAACAAATGTCGAGGTTTGTGTGATTTGCAGTCGTTGCAAATCGCAATGTTTTGTCTTCCGTTTAAGATAAAACGTTCAGTTGATGGGTGGATTGTATTGCGGTTTGACCGGGAGGTGAAGGTTTGACCTGCATTTTTGAAAGGTCCAGGGTTGTTTTGCGAAACTTTATAAGTTGGCGGGTTAAAATGCTGAAAACTTTTTTTTTGCAACTCTACCTTTAATTATCAAAAAATGCAGGTCAATCGTTGAAATCTTGGTCAACGCACAATATAATCCTTACAATTACGGAAATGAAAACACAGCGTTTTGAAAAAAATCTCAGAATCAAAAATCATGCTGTATTGTGTGACACGTGTGATATGTAGCACGTATCAACATTCTTTCTCTTATCTTTTCCTGTTCCTCTTCAATCAAAATCCTATTATCAGTACACCTAACGGACTTTAATCTCAAATACCCCTCCGTACAGGAGCTAAAATCTAACTTCCCCTTAATAATCTGACTGCCCCTCTCACCAATGAATTGACGATTCTATCCTTTATTAAAAAAAAAATGGAAAAGAAAAACAAAAAAGCAGCACCGGTTTGGTAGGAAATTTAATTGAAACCAATCATACAATTTAATTCTCTAAATCAACCAAACCAACCAAAATTTAATTCTATTGCTCTTCTCATCGTCTTCTTCCTCTCACGTTTCCACCATTGACAAAATCGGAGGCGTGAAATTGAAGGTTAGTTGTTGCTGTTTCTTGTACTATTTTCGATTTGATGATTAAATTATCAAGTTTATGTCATAGGCAAAGCAGTTAATGCATAGTTTCTTCTCAATTAGGGAATTTTATAGTAAAGAAAATTTTAATTTTTTTTTTGCTCATTGAAGTCACTGAGCTAGTTGGGTAAGGCCATTAGAAACTGATATTGTTAATTAAACGGGATATCTTGGTTAACTGAGCAATGAATCGTAATAAATCGTGATGATTCGTATGATGAACCAAACATTCTGGGTACTACTGGGTACAACTAGCACAACTGGACATATTAAGTGAATTAGTACGACTTGGATGAACCAAACTTTCTGGGTACTACTGGGTATAACTAGCATAACTGGACATATTAAGTGAATTAGTATGACTAGGATGAACCAAACTTTCTAGGTACTACTGGGTACAACTAGCATAACTGGACATATTAAGTGAATTAGTACGACTAGGATGAACCAACCTTTCTGGGTACTACTGGGTACAACTAGCATAACTGGACATCTTAAGTGAATTTGTTCGACTAGGACAACTGGTATAACTATGATAAGATTACCTTACGATTGTTTTGTTCTTTTCAGGGGAAATGAGTAACAGTGGTTGCACAGTCATATGTTTTGATTATGAGGGATTCTATTCAAAATACGGTGATAAAATTATATGAAATTCTGTAGAAGATGAGATTCACACTTTAGTGATGAGGAAATCTTTGTAGGATGTCACTTATGTTGGATTAGTGGAGGGAAATTGCAGAAAGGTTTCGATAGATGCAGCTACATCTCAGCTGAAAATTAGTTACTATCCATTGGTCTTGAACACAAAGAAACCATCATATATTTGGAATGACGAAAATGTTTTTGGTTATCTACTACAAATGAGTAAAGATCAATGTAGAAGTGTTCTACATGTGGAGTTCCTCAAGGATGTTGATCAAAGTCATTGAAGCATGCATGCTTCAAGAGAGGATCATGGACTTGATGTTGATGTAGGTCCGAGTAATGATGAGCTGTTTTTTACCGCTAGAGATGGTTTAGAAATACCGGACAGTGAAATGCAAGACAATGAAATGCAAGACAATGAGATGCAAGAAAATGATACAGATATTGTACAAAGATATGAGCACGTGTATGATGATACAGAAGTCAGACATTCTGATGGAAACTCATAAGTAAATCATCGATGGGAAGATGGTTTAGATATATATATAAAGGTCAAGAATTTGACACTAGGCAAGGACTGCAAGTTCTCCAGCAGAAAGGTGCACATGAGTATGGTTTTGAGTATGAAACGAAGAATTTTGAACCCACACGTTTCGTGGCAAAATGTTGGGGAGCAAAAGAGGGATGCAAGTGGGGTTTAAGAGCTTCAGTGCGTATGAACTCAAATAGCTTCACTATTGTCACTTACAAAAAGGTGCACACATGCTCTCGGGTTACTACAAGTACAATCAGACAAAAAAGGAAAGGCACACCACACTTAGTTGCAGCTGTTTTGGCTGAAGACTATCCAGATCGATTTGACCCACCAGATCCAAAAACGCTGATCAATATGGTTCAAGGCAGGATTGGCGTAAAAGTATCGTACTCGACAGCGCTAAGAGGAAAAAAACAAATCTGCTAATGAGGTGCGGGGAAGTTCTGAGGTGAGTTATCGGTGGCTATATTCTTATTTGTACATGCTAGAGAAAGTGAATCCGGGTACACGGACTTGTGTGGAATTAGATGAGCAAAAAAGGTTTAAGTACCTATTCTTTGCATTGGGAGCTTGCATAGAAGGGTTTCTATCGATGAGGAAAGTCATCATTATAGATGGAACCCACATGAAGAACGTATATGGTGGAGTTCTAATCGTTGCTTCAGCTCAGGATCCTGATCATCATCATTATCCCATTGCTTTTGGTGTAGTTGATGGTGAGAAAGATGCAAGTTGGACGTGGTTTCTGAATCAGTTGAAGTCAGTAACACCAGATGTCCCTGGAATGGTGTTTATTTCAGATCTAGACAAAAGTGTTGATGAGAGAAAATGGGCAAGATGCTATTTTCCAGGAGAAATGTACAACATAGATACCACCGACACTGTAGAATCTATCAATGGTGTTTTTGTAAACGCAAGAAAGTACTCGCTGTTGCCAATGATTGATGTAATTATTGCTAAATTGGCTGAATGGTGGAACACCCATAGGCAGACTGCCGCTGAAGTCCCACTGTCACAGAAGCTTGTGCCTTTGGTGGAGAACGAAATGGATCTAAGATGTGTGGATGCAAAGAAACTCATGGTGCAAGAGTTAAACAGCTATCTCCATGAATACAATATGATTGGGTTTGATGGGAAGAATTATTTGGTTGATATGACTAGGAAGACTTGTTCTTGCAAGTATTTTGATATAGACAGATACCCATGTGTGCATGCAATTGCTGCTGTCATCCATATGAGCAGAGATAGGAAACTTCATCTACAAGATTTTAGCTCCAAATATTATTTGGTAGAGTTATGGGCATTGGCATACTCCAGGATAATCTTTCCAGTTCCTCATATGTCTGAATGGGTTGTACCTGAAGAGATACAAGCACAATAAGTCTTACCTCTGGAATATAAAGTAAAGAAAGGAAAACCGCAACAGAAAAGATTTCCATCAGTTGGAGAACATCGTGGAAGAGGAAGAGGAATAAGTGGACACTGGGATCAATGGTTTGGGATTGATGGTAGTGAAGAGTAATTTATGTCTTTGTTTTAAATTATGTGAACTATTTGTGCAACTTTGTATGATTGAGACTTGTATGCATGTTATTTCTATCAGGTATGACTAGGCACCACTAGTACAACTCTATAGTCCGCGTCTAATATGTCTGGTACGAGTTGTGCAACTAGTACCACTCGTTTTAAGTACAACTAGTTCAACTACATTTTAGTTGTACTCAAGTCCAACTGGGAAAACCAGTACGACTATGCTTTCTACAAAATTGTCAATAAAACAATTTCTAAATGTATTTGTAAACATGTTTCCATATAAAATAGGCCATAGAACATGTGCAAGCATATTTAAACATTTCATAGTTAAATAAATTTGATCCATGAAAATGTTTGATCCATGAAAATTTGATGTCTACACAATCTACCTTATACTTTTAAGGTTACTTTGGAAATCTTAACCACACAAACATGAAAACCATAAAAGTTTGTATTTTTATAAAAGTTATAGCATTAGAATATGTTAAATGTAGTTTATTTACTAAATTTCACAAGTACAACTAAAAATGTTTAATTTAGGGTATGGTACAACTGATTACAAAATTTTACCATCAAAATACAACTTTATGTCTTTAGGGTACAACTAAAAACTGGGTACAACTATGTTATAAAAAAACTGGATTCAATTTTTGTTTTGACGGCGCAAATTTGCAAAGATATTCATTTCCTCTTTTGACGGCGCACGTGACTTCATATTTTATCTATTTTTAACTTCATTTCAAACTTCCTGCCACATGTTTTTTTTCTGCCACACGTTTCTTTGCTGCCACACATTTTTTAAATTCAGTTCTAGTTGGTCTAGTTCTGCTAGTTGTACCTTTTAATTCAACACATAAAAAAGACTTGCATAAAATATATATGTCCAAATCCTGAAAAACACAAAGACAAACTCTAACATAGCACACATAACATAAGTTCAAAGTCCAAAGTTACTTAATAACAATCCTTCACCAAACGTGAACGAGTCAACTTCCTTTTTCGCCTTGGAGTCTTACTCATCTTAATCAATTTCTTTGCTGCTTGAGCTTGAAGACTAGGTCGTTTCTACATTTCACATTCGTAGGAGTTCGGACTGTATCCACATCGTCTCCACAAAACAAAAATAAACAAAAATCGATGAAACTCATTATATCAAAAATAAATCTCCAATGGTTTCACTCATTAAGGAAAAAGAAACCACTTACCAGCTAGAGCCTTCTCCATAGCCTTCTCCACAGCCGTTAACACTATCTCCGCAGCTGCCGTAACCTCAGCCGCCACAGTCTCCACGGTCTCCGCAGCCTCAGCCTTCTCCTTCTCTGCAGCTGTCGTAGCCTCAGCCTTCTCCTTCTCCGCAACTGCCGCAGCCTCAGCCTCAGCCTTCTCCGCAGCTGCCGCAGCCTTAGCCTTCTCCTTCTCTTCAGCCGCAGCTCTCTCTGCCTTCTACTTCTCTTCAGCCGCGGCTCTCTCCGCCTTCTCCTTCTCTTCAGCCGCGGCTCTCTCCACCATCCCCCTCTCTGCAGCCGCAGTAGCCTCCACCATCTCCCTCTCTTGGAGCTTAATCTGAAATGCCCCTCCATACAAGGGGAAAATCTGATTTGCCCCTCTTATAAATTTTATTTTCTTTTTTATTTATATTTTAAACAAAAATGCGTGAAAAGATGACTAAAGGTATAAAAAATCCTCTAAATTGCGAACCAACCAAATAATAATCAATTGGATTTTGACCCAAATCTAAATCTAAATCCAGCCCAAAATAAATCTAAATCCGACCCAAACAGAAACGAAAAACAACTTCCAAATCCCTAATTTTCTATCAAACTGCTAACTTTTCATCTTCTCCACCACGATCAAACACAAACCACCGATCAGATTAAAGTCCGATCAAATCCCTAACGTCACTCGTTGCCGACATCGCACCTCCGATAAACCACCGTTGACTCTAATTTTTTGATCTCATGGCGCCGCGTAGGAGAGGGATTCGGTTGAGTTCAAATCTGCTGGATCATACTTCATCGCCGCCGTCGTCGAGATCAAATCTGCCGGCAAAGAAGAAAACAAAGGCGGAGAAGCGTCCGACGGCACCGCGAGGAAAAGAAAAGAAGTCGCAGAAGAAATCAAAATCAAACGACAGAACTTCCAGTGCTCCGCCTCCACCTCCGCCTCCGTCTCCACCTCCACCCCCACCTCCGGCGGGTCCGGTGACTGAAGGAGAAGAAGAAACTTCGCTGCTGTCGAGTTCAAATCCACCGGCGAAGAAGAAAAGAAAGGGGGAGAAGCGTCCGGAGGCACCGCGAGGAAAATAGAAGAAGTCGCGGAAGAAATCAAAGTCTAGTGCTCCGCCTCCACCTCCGCCTCCGACGGCTCTGGTGACTGAACCAGCAGAAGAAAGTCCGCCTCCGGTGACTGAACGAGAAGAAGAAACTTTTGTGGCTCCGACGGTGCAACCGGAAACTGGCCCGCCTCCAATTTCAGAACCGACAATCGGTTCGTCATCGCAACCACTACCACTGGTAAACCCTAAATTTTGCTGTACAATGGCTGGTATAATTGGGTCCAACTATTCCGACTAGTATGAGTAGTTCAACTATAACGGTTATTATAACTAGTCTAATTAGTTCAACTAGTATAATTGGATTGCATAAAATGTCGAGTCTGAGATGGAATTGGGTTCAAATCGTATGAATAGACGAACCAATTGCCGGTTCTGAAATTGGAGGCGGGCCGGTTGCCGGTTGCACCGTCGGAGCCACAAAAGTTTCTTCTTCTCGTTCAATCACCGGAGGCAGACTTTCTTCTACTGGTTCAGTCACCGGAGCTGCCGGAGGCGGAGGTGGAGGCAGAGCACTGGACTTTGATTTCTTCTGCGACTTCTTCTCTTTTCCTCGCGGTGCCTCCGGACGATCTCCCCCTTTCTTTTCTTCTTCGCCGGCGGATTTGAACTCGACGGCAGTGGATTTTCTTCTTCTCCTTCAGTCACCGGACCTGCCGGAGGCTGAGGTGGAGGCAGAGCACTAGCAATTCTGTCGTTTGATTTTGATTTCTTCCGCGACTTCTTTTCTTTTCCTCGCGGTGCCGCCGGACGCTTCTCCGCCTCTATTTTCTTCTTCGCCGGCGGATTTTAACTCGACGGCGGCAGCGATGAGGTATGATCCGGCAGATTTGAACTCAACCGAACCCCTCTCCTACGCAGCGCCATGAGATCGAAAAATTAGAGTCAACAGTGGTTTCTCGGAGGTGTGATGTCGGCGACGAGTGACGTTAGGAATTTAATCGGATTTTATTCTGATTGGTGGTTTGTGTTTGATCGTGGTGGAGAAGATGAAAAGTTAGTGGTTTGATCGAAAATTAGGGATTTAGAAGTTATTTTTCGTTTCTGTTTGGGTCGGATTTAGATTTAGATTTGGGCTGGATTTAGATTTAGGTTTGGGCCAAAGCTCAATTGATTATTATTTGGTTGGTTCATAATTTAGAAGATTTCTTATACCCTTTGTCGTCTTTTCACACGTTTTTGTTTAAAATATAAATAAAAAAAAATGAAATTTATAAGAGGGGCAAATCAGATTTTTCTATTGTAAGGAAGGACATTTCAGATTAAGCTTCACATCTAACCTAATCATCGGGTTTTATCCTCGCCAAACCCGAAATCTCCAATTTTGGCTTTGAAATCAGAATCAAGAATAATATTTCTAGGTTAATCTCCATGGATGATGGATGGATCACAACAGTGGTGAATAAATTCGATCCCCTTTGCGATATCCGTCACAATCTCAAATTGCTTGTTCCAATCCATAAGCTCTTCACTTTACGATCCAAAAGTGCAACCTGTAAACTATGATTAGCCATGAGTTCATAGACGAGAATAAGCTGCGGGCCACGACGATCAGAGGAGAATCCGAGGAGAGTGACGATATGAGGTGAGCTAATTTGGTGAGAGAAGAGAGAAAGCTTGTTGTGAAACTCACGCTTGCCTTGTAAAAACCCAATTGACGAAGCCATGACTTTGACGGTGAGTGAATTGTGTCACTCGGAAGATCAACTTGAAAACCAAGCCAAATTAGCCATGGCCGAGCTGAGTCGACTCAGGGTATTTATTTTTTCGTCAATTTTGACAGTATTTTTTTGTCTTTGATTTTTGAATTCTTCCTCTGAATTCTCTTGATATGTGTCGTCTTCGTCGGATTCTTCTTTCTTAATAGTTTCATAGCTTTATTTACTTTGTTTCTCTACATTCATTGAAAAGAGATGTAAAATCTTTTGATCTGACTCTGTTTGAGCTGAATTTTTGTAGATCATATTGTGAATTAAACCCAGAATTGAATTGGGTTAAGTTGAACAAATATTGTTTCAACAATCGTGGTCTGTTTAAGCTTAAACTCTTGATCTGAAGGAACCGTACAGTTCGGTAGTCTCCGGTAAAGAAGCATAAGCGGAAGTGTGGAAATGGTGATGATGTCGCTAACTACTTGTAGTTTTTTTAGCAAAACAAAACTACCTGTAGTTTGTTTAAACAAAACAAAACTACTTGTCGTTTACTTCACTTTTGAAACCTTGCGTTTCATAATCCGTTTAACTTTTTTAACATCTATTTTTGCCATGTCATCAATATAACCAAGATTTATATTACAAATTGACCGAGATCTTAAGGGTTGATCTTAATAGTTGAGAGTAGAATTACAAAAAAAAAAAAAAAAAAAAAAAAAAAATCAACAACTTTATCCTCTACACTTGTGTAAAATACATTTTAGATATTGGATATTTCAAACCTGAAAAATATGTGGTAATAGCACTGAGAGGCTTCAACAACTCATTTTTTTTTTTTCATAAATCTACTCATCCTGTGAAGGCAATGACACATAATTTGTGTCAAAATATGCCATGTTTTTAAACACTGCCCTGAAATTTAAAGCTTTGATAAGCATCTCATATATGGAATTCCATCTAGTTTGACAATCAAGTGATAATCCAACTCCATTCTTGATTCCCAATCTCTCTACATAAGCTATAAAAGATTATATTCTTTGTTGAGATGCTTTCATATATATAATACTTTCTCTAATGTCATGTAAAAGATCATTTGCTAACTCTAAACCCTTTTTTACTATCTGATTCAAGATATAGGCATAACATCTAAGATGCATAAATTTCCCATCACATAGCAAACCACTCCCACTAATTATCTAAAGTTGTCCTTAGAGATTCTCTGCATCTGCATACTATTATTATTAATAGCATTATTCAAAGTAATAGAAAATACATTTTTCTCTAAAACTCATTCCTTCAAACACTCAAGAATCTTACTAGAAATCTCTTCATAACTTTTCAGATCACAAAAAGCTAAAATCTTATTGTTCAATCTCCAACTATCATTAATAAAGGAGGCAGTTAAGCAGATATACCCCATTAAAGTGGTACGAGCTAACCATAAGTTTGACGTAAAACAGACCTGACTATGATGCTTTGCAAAGACCTCTTTTAGCTTTTCCTTTTCTATTTCATATCTCCTAAAGACATCAGCTACAACAGTCTATCTACAAATAGGCTGACAATCTGAATTTAACCGATCTTAGCTGAAGCGAAGAGTTATCCTTCTTCTATATAACTAGGGTTTTCACTCGTGCTATACGCGAGTATATATTAGAAATTGTTTAATATATATTTTGATTGAATAATTTTTAAATTACTTAAATATAATAGTAATTTTTTCTATAAAATATTGGTTATAAAAAAATTATACAGTGTTTTTTGGTAGTTAATTATTTTTAAAAAATCATGATTATTTTTAAATATTTGACTAATATGTGTGTTTATATTATGAATTTATCATAAAATAACTATTTGTTACCTATTGTAGTAAAAAAAAAATTAAAACAATCAACCAATTTAAATAGGAAATTGTATTTAATTTTTTTAAGTATTTAAAAATCTTTTTGTTTTCTTTTTAAATTTTATTACTGGTAAAAACTTGGATTACTAATAGATACATCACACAAACATATTTCATTTTATAATATTTTTGATGATTTGTTTTTAGATTGTAACAATATATAAGTTGTTAAATAAAAAACAATTTAGAATTTATATATGAAGTTCTCAACAAAAATAACTTCTTATATAGAAATATTTTATTTATCTTTGTAAAATGTCATACTAAAGTACTATATACTCACTTTGTTTTATTTTAGTTAATGATCAAGGGTTTTTCGTCCCAATTTATCTGATTTTCTCTTATATCTATATAAACTTTCAATTTATTTTAATTTTAATTAAAACAAATTTTAGTCAAAGAAGTTCAAAAGTCTTTTACCAAAGGCTAACAACTTTTAAGTTAAAATATTAATTCTTTTCTTTACTTATTATTTACTATTTGAGTTCACCGAGAATACATTCACTTTTTTTACTATTTGTCTTCCATTTTACTCTATTTACTATTTTAATTAATTTATTAAATGGTATTTTTAAATATGAATTAATTTTGTTAATCTGTGTACTGTTATCTAGTTTATCAATTAAAATGAGTTCAAGTATTTATACTTCTGTTTTGAAACGAAATCAACCAATAAAAGCCGATTAATCTTTCAATAGTAAATATCTTTGAAGTACACGAGTTTTAGATATACCTAAATCTATTTGAGATTGCATTTTATCATGTCAAAATATAGTTTATATCAAATTTATTTAGCAAAAGTATATTCGTCTTTGTAAATGCTACAAAATGACATAAAATTGTTCAAATCATAATTTTCTATTTGTCTTTATAGTTCTTTAAAAAAAAAATCTGTATATGTCTAATTTTAAAAATATTTTATCTAATCAAACACTTGTAATTTAATATACCAAAAAACCACATAAAAGAGTAAAAAAAATAATCAAATTCTATTTAATAAACATAATATTAACATGAAAATATACAATAATACTTTAATTCTTCTAACCAAAGAAAATAATTTTTGTCATCATCTTTAGCTCTATTCTTGCTATGAATTGGTTGTTTCAAGTCATATATGAATATTGTTGCCTTCTAATAGTTTTAGTTTTTATAAGTAATAGATATAATATGTTTTTTAAACAATTAATCTTTGTTATAACTTATAACAAACAATGGTGATAAAATTATTATATTATAATAAATAAATTGTTCTTTAAACATGAGTTTATTTATATTAAATGTAAAATAATATTTTATTATTAATTTTAGATGGTCTTTATATAATTGAAAGTGTAATTTTTAATTAATAGATTTTTTTAATCTTATATTTAAGTTGATTTTTTTATTCTACATGATTCACTTATCTTTATATGTTTTATTAGTTAGTCTAATATTTAAATTTGGAAATTTTCTTCACAAGTCAAAAAAGAAAATAATTAACTTAAAAATATAATTAATTACAGAAAATGATGTGGACCAATGAAAAGAATCTATTTATAATTTATAAGATTGTTTATAATCTAATAATATGTTATTCTTTTTATTGTTACTAAGAAAATAATATCTTGATTGTTAAACTCATTTTATCAATAATTATCTAAAAATTTAGAAATTTTTCTAATAACAACAAATATAAAATTAATTAAAATTTAGAAAATATACTAATAACAATAAAAATTAAATTAAATTAATTTTAATATATATAATTAACTATAGATAATGATGTGTACTAATATAAATTAAATCTTTTAAATCCTATGTTGACATT